>CM060915.1:1208750-2417500 GCA_030737875.1 Allium sativum
ACACCCCACATCCATTAATGTCACTCACAAAGGGAATGCATTAACTTCAGTGAAGCGTCATAGGTAAAAGATGCAGATAATTTACAAGACAAACTATTAAAGCAGCGGAAAATAAATAATACTTTACTTCATTGATAAAACAGCTTGTACAAAGATTGTTTCCAACACCAATACCCAGTACAACAAAGTATCTGTCTTGTTTAACAAAAATAAAGAAGCATAAATTGATAATAATATTCCATAATAAAGCATGAGCCAGCCATAGCAGTGGAAAAGAGAGTCCAAAGCAATACATCGACCATCTTCGAGCTTGGAAAGAAAACTGAGCTAAATGTGACATTCTCTCCCTACGAACCTAGGTGGGAAACGGAAGAAAAGAAAGCGAAACAAAACAGAGTCAGACATAAATCCTGGTAAGTCCAGTGACTTTCAGCATGTAAGAAGGGAAAAGCATCATGACATGAATAAACTGAATATAAGACAATACCGTGACAACAAGGGTAACAAGATAACATAAGTTTTGCACAAGATATTATAAGGCAAGATAAACTGAATGCGCTTCTGCTCTTTCTCCGCTTCGCTACTACCCTGTTACTTTGATTCCTGTATCCCTGCACCATCTAACTAGTGTCCCAACTAGTAACCTATGTAAAATGATAATATGATAACGTGATCCCAATCCCCGCAATTGTGGTAGCCTTCAGGTGTACATCTAGTATGAGGATCTTACCTCAATCAGCCTAATTACCATGAAGATGTTAGATGCATCCTTACTACCCTATCGATCGACTCCCTACTTGTATTAGTTTTCCATGTGTGTGTGTCAATCGGCACTCTCTTGCGTGTATATACCCTATGATGGTCCCACCATATGGTGTACCAACCCTTATGATAGCAACCCGACACGATTCAAGATGCACAATGTATAACAACTGGTACCCAGTGCCTGCTTTTTCCCACTCCGGAGTACATGCACGCCCGTAAACCGGCGGAACCTACACTGACTTACCCCCTACCATTATTTTGACCGCTTATAATCAGCCTAGTAATCGTGCCCCACCCTGCCTAGTTCAAGTTACCATGATACATCTATGTGGGTTACTGCTGAAATGGGACCCCGTTACTAGGGTTTCCTACTGGTTAAGTTCGTGGGCCTATAAATACAAATGTTACCAACCTACGCGTGATATACTTAACCCTCCCACTGATTCAAGCTTGTTTATTTAACAGTTAAGTTTGTAGGCCGATATATACTAATATTACCCACCTACGCAAGGTTTCCTTAACCCTCCTACTTATCAAGTCAATATGTTGGTTAAGCTTGCCTTAACCCTATCCACTTTGTTCATGTAATATTGGTTAAGTGCCGTCTATTCATGTTAACTTAACCCACCCACACATTATGTCATATTGGTTAAGTATTGTCCACTCATGTTAACTTAACCCACCTACTTATCACGTCATGTTGGTTAAGTGTTTCTTATTAACTTAACCTTGTTCATTCATCATGTTATATTGGTTAAGTGTTCCTATTAACTTAACCCCACTCGTTCATCATGTTATATTGGTTAAGTGTTGCCCACTAGTGTTACTTAACACTACCAAACATCATGTTATATATTGGTTAAGTGTTATCCTCTTGTGTTACTTAACCCTACCACACATCATGTTATATATTGGTTAAGTGTTCCTTATTAACTTAACCCTACCCATTCATCATTTTATATTGGTTAAGTGTTTCTTATTTAACCTTACCCCATCCATCTGTATAATTTACAAGTTATAATGGTTAAGTGTTCCCAATTTAACCTAACCTCATCCATCTGTTTATTTAACTTGTTATAACGGTTAATTGTTCCCTTAGTTAACTTAACCATACCATTCTTAGCATGTCTTGTTCATTGGCATTAATTGATTTATTAATGCACCGACCTCTCACATTAGATCTGTGTTGTTGCGGTTACTGGATTTGCCGCGCGGTTCCGGGCAGTTTTACACCACAACTCAATATAATATCGGGTTTTTCTTGGACATGATGCGCTTACCTCTCACATTAGATCTGTGTTGTTGCGGTTACTGGATGTGTTGGGCGGTTCCGGGAAGTTTTACACCACAACTCAATCTAACCTCGGGTTAGGCATGTTCATCTTTTAGCAAATTTACATATTTACCATATATACCCAAATCTAGATTTTATATGCTAATTACCCAAATTCACCAAAACTAGTCATGTTCCATTTCTAAAGTATGCCCAACAAATTCCAATTACAAGTTATTAATCAAAATCGGCAATACCCAATCTTCCCAAATTTACAATAATAGTCATGCTCCAATATTACAATATACATTATGCTTGGCGTCCCATCCAATAGTTATGCCCAATCTAGATTTAATAATATAGTTTACACTTTATGCCCAAAACTTGGTTTACATGCCAATTAACCCAAACTTGCAGTTATAATGATAATAATGCCCCCAATGTCAACTACAAGTTATACCCAACAACTTCACCAAATATGTTATGTCCAATTATTTCACCAATTACGTTATGCCCAATATTTACCCAAAATAGATCATACCCAAACCTCAATTGCAAGTTACACCCAATAGTACATTAAATAAATTAGGCCTAGTTCCCCCGTATTCCAATCGTATATATATAACAAGATTTCGTCTAGGTTCGAGACAACCTAGATCCATAAAAAGGGGAAGAAGAGAAAACATAAGAGATTAGGCATAAAATAGCCATACGACGCTAGATATGATAATAGCAATTTCAGGAACACATAAGAAGTATAGATCAGAATAAAATTACATCGCAGGCATAAATCTGATAGATTATATTTAAATAACATCGCAGGCACAAATCTGATAAAATAGATTTGAATAACATCGCAGGCACAAATCTGATAATATAGATAGGATAAATAGTCATATTCACCAAATTCACCAAAACTAGTCATATTCCAATTCTCAAGTTATGCCCAACAAATTCCAATTACAAGTTATTAATAAAAATAGGCTATACCCAATCTTCCCAAATTTACGATAATAGTCATGCTCCAAAATCACAATATACATTATGCCTGGCGTCCCAACCAATAGTTATGCCCAATCTAGATTTAATATTCTAGTTAGCAGTTTATGCCCAAAACTTGGTTTACATACCAATTAACCCAAACTTGCAGTTATAATGATAATAATGCCCAATGTGAACTACAAGTTATACCCAACAATTTCACCAAATATGTTATATCCAATTATTTCACCAATTACGTCATGCCCAATATTTACCCAAAATAGGTCATACCCAAACCTCAATTGCAAGTTATACCCAGCAGTACATAAAATAGATTAGGCCCAATTCCCCCGTATTCCAATCGTATATATAACAAGATTTCGCCTAGGTTTGAGACAACCTAGATCCATAAAAATGGGAAGAAGAGGAAACATAAGAGATTAGGCAAAAAATTGCCATACGACGCTAGATCTGATAATAGTAATATCAGGAACATATAAGAAGTATAGATCTGAATAAAATTACATCGTAGGCATAAATCTGATAGTTTAAATTTGAATAACATCGCAGGCACAAATCTGATAAAATAGATTTGAATAACATTGCGGGCACAAATCTGATAAAATAGATTTGAATAACATCGCAGGCACAAATATGATAAAATAGACATGATAAATCTGAAAGGATTATCTCATAATCAGGTATAGCTTGCATTCAGATTATTACATGCCAAGAATTTCAATTTGGAATTCACATCTGAAAGTAACTTGAACTTATCTTGCTAGGATTAAGAAAAGGCAATGGAACCGTTGTTGTTGCAGAAACTCTAATTTGATGTTGATTAATCTTCAAAGCTGATTGTTTGATGAAGAACTTCTAACATGATTTAGGTTTTAGAGGAGACGGCTAAGAGGATTGAAAGTTCATCAGCATAGCGGCGTCAGAAGGATTTGTTATGAATTAGGTTTGGTCCAAGCACTATTTTATAGGTGTAGAGAGTGTTTTAGAGTGATTAGATCACCCTAGAAGCCATCAGGTCCGTACAACACATCAAAACACGTCACAGGAAGCCGCTCAGCGTGTTTGGACTCGGATCCGAAAAGGGGTCGACCCCTCCCCAAGGGGGTCGACACCTATGTCGACTCCCCTATTGGGGGGTCGACACCCCTGGGCGGAAAATTTCCCGCCCAGCCCGCTCATCTGATTTCGAAAGTTTTTGAATGGTTTAATTAATTATTTAATTCTCTAAATTCCTGTAATCTTCCGAGGCCCATAACTCCCTCATACGGAGTTCGATTTACGCAAACACGGATCTATCTCAAGAAAAATTCCGAGACGAACGAAATGGCGCAACCCGTTTCACCTAATTCTTCTTTTACAAATTAATTATTCTTTAATTTGTTATTTTAATATTTTTAGAAAAATACGGGGTGTTACATTCTCCCCTCCTTAAAGGATTTCGTCCCCGAAATCTCTAAGTTAAGAAGAATGTAACCTACCATCCAATCACCCATCAACTAAACCATCATCCACAAGCATTCATTGTCCTTAAAAATATCTCTAATGAAAAATGAACATATGCAAAAGTGTGTATATGTCCCAATACTATTGCAAAAGATCCGGTGGTCCACTGATTCAGTTGACCTCCTTAATGCGAATCATGAGAGTGTCACACATCCAATATGTATCCAAGTATCCCTAATCATGTAAATACTATATGTGTGCATATTCATTCATCCACATGCAACATCCATATGATAACACTTCAAGTTTCAATCCATGTACAAATACATACATTCATATGCATATGCAATATGAAAGTGACCGAGCCAATCTAGTGCCTAATGTGCGTGTATATGCATCCATAAGAAACCACTAGCAACCTCTTGCAACCACTTGTAATCATCAATCATAACATGTTTCAAACACATGTTTACATACATTGGCTTCTACCTAAGGATCGAAGATGTGACCTAGAGGATATGCCTAAAAAGATAGAAACAAGTATGCATAAAATTCCTAGAAAAAGAGATCAAGGATATACCCTCAAGGAAAAAGGTTATGATGCGAGTGTCTTATCTTCAGTTTCCCACGTCGCATCCTCTTGAGTTTCACTCCACTGTACCTTAACTAATCTAAGTTCACGATTGCGAATCTTCTTGACCTTCATTTCCAAAACTCACTAGTAAAGATAGAATCTCGATCATGCACTATGCTAAAGGGTATCCCATATAGTCGAACTATCTTTCCAAGATAAACAGATGATACCAAGTGTATACACTAAGATGATTAGAGGTCTCCCCTCTACTTAGCTTATCCATAATGTCCCGAACCTGAGGGTCTTCATGTTACGCCGCTCCTATCTGACCCAAAAGCTAGGCCGCTCTTCTAGCATTAAAATAGCGCCTAACCTTGTCCCGCCTGCATCCGTATAAACTGTAAACGTCTTATTCCCTTAGATGCAAAGCATGTTCTTCCTCACTCTTACAGAAATCCAAAATATCATCAATGCACAAGCGAAGTGAACCATCTGCCTTTGTAGCAAAAACAACTGGAGCACCCCTATTCAGAAATACTTCGCCTTATGAACCCTTTCTCAATTAACTCTTTTACTTGTTTACTGAGCCCTTCCTTTCCCTTGGAGTCATGTGTCATACATGTAATGCAATTGGCTTTGCATTGTCAACTAGATATATGCGGAAGTCAATCTCGCGTTTTATGGGGCAAACCCCTAACCTAATAAAAAATATCTGCGTACTCATGGAGTACTCTAGCGGATCGCAGATTGTCGATATGTGTATCAAGTGATTCTAGGTATCTAAGCCTAACTGATCCCTTAGGATCGCACGAAATCTCGATGGTATTCCCGAGGCAAGTCAAAAGTCTAACTACCCTCCTTTCACAATTACTAGCTAACCAATCCATGCCTAGAATCAACCCATGACCTTTGAAACTTAAAAAAAACATAAGCATTACACTTAAACTAAATACTTAATATAGCTATTCTTAAATCCATACAAACCAAAGATAAATGAGCTGAACCAACAATTGTATTTGAGACAATAATGGGATCTTCTACTATACAAGTACTATGGTGCAGAGACTCAACTATGGAAGCAGATATAAACGAATGTGAAGCGCTAAAAAAATGAGTACTAACAGGATGATCAAAAAGAAAAACTAAACTTTTTCAATAGGAACTTTACTACCTCTCTCTCAGGTATGCTGGCGGTGAGAGCATGCACTTGCCCTCCGGAAAATCCTGTTCTTGTTGTTGCCCTTGTCCTTAATTATATGACCCGTTATATTATAATAAAGACACTTCCTCTTATCTTAGGTTTTACTATTCTTTCCTCCCTTCTTGTCCCGTGATTCTTCCTCTTACACCTCTTTCTTTTTACCTTCTTTGTGAACCAAGTCCATATCCATGAGTTTCTCATCCTTGGGTTGTGCTCCTTAGCCAAACTCCCTCGTTCTCATCTTTACTATCCTTGTATAACATGTTCACAAGTCTCTCGAAAGCTTCCTCCATCGCACGGAAAACCCTACAAAGCTGGAAAGAAAATTAGCCGCAGTTGAAACTATTGCGGCTATAGATGGAAGTTGGGCACTTATTTGCCCTATGACAGGTGTCGTAGTCTCATCAAGCCTACAGAACCATGCCGCGATGAGGTTACCTCCCAGAAAGCCAGGAGCCCCGGAGACTCAGGAAAGAAAGAAACAAGGATTCAAATAGAGGATCAAAAGATAGTGCATATAGCTTTGGGGGAATATGCCTTTAAAACAAAACTTTTCTTTTGAAAAAGCTTCTTTTAAAACCGTTTTGAAAATAATTTTTCAAATCTTTTATCTGATCCGGTAACCTTCTGCTCTTATACCAAGTGAAACACCCCACATCTATTAATGTCACTCACGAAGGGAATGCGTCAACTTCAGTGAAGCGTCATAAGTAAAAGATGCCGATAAACAAGACAGACTATTAAAGCAGCGAAAAATAAATAAAACTTTACTTCATTGATAAAACAGATTGTACAAAGATTGTTTTCCAACACCAATAGCCAGTACAACAAAGTATATGTCTTGTTTAACAAAAATGAAGAAGCATAAATTGATAATGATATTCCCCAATAAGGCATGAGCCAGCCATAGCAGTGGAAAAGAGAGTCCAAAGCAATACATTGACCATCTTCGAGCCTGAAAAGAAACCGAGCTAAGTGTAACATTCCCTCCCTGCGAATCTAGGGGGGGGACAGAAGAAAAGAAAGAGAAACAAAACAGAGTCAAACATAAAGCCTGGTAAGTCCAGTGACTTTCAGCATGTAAGAAGGGAAAAGCATCATGACATATAAAAACTGAATATAAGATAATACCGTGACAACAGGGGTAACAAGATAACATAAGTTTAGCATAAGATATGATAAGGCAAGGTAAACTGAATGCGCTTCTACTCTTTCTTTACTTCGCTACTACCCTGTTATTCTGATTCCTATATCTCTGCACCACCTAACTAGTGTCCCAACTAGTAACCTGTGTAAAATGATAATATGATAACGTGATCCCAATCCCCGCAATTGTGGTAGCCTTCAGGTGTACATCTAGTATGAGGATCTTACCTCAATCAGCCTAATAGCCATGAAGATGTTAGATGTATCCTTACTACCTTACCGACCGGCTCCCAAATTGTATTAATTTTCCACGTGTCTGTGTCAATCGACCCTCTCTTGCGTGTAGATATCCTGTGCTGGTCCCACCATAAGGTGTATCAATCCTTATGATAGCAACCCGACACGATTCAAGATGCATAGTGCATAGCTACTGGTACCCAGTGTCTTCTTTTCCCCACTCCGGAGTACGTGCACGTCCGTAAACCGCCGGAACCTACACTGACGTACCTCCTGCCGCTATTTTGACCGCTTATAATCAGCCTAGTAATCGTGCCCCACCCTGCCTAGTTCAGGGTACCATGATACATCTTTGTGGGTTACTACTGAAATGGGTCCCGTTACTAGGGTTTCCTACTGGTTAAGTTCGTGGGCCTATATATAAAAATATTACCCACCTACGCGCGATGTACTTAACCCTCCCACTGATTCAAGAATGTTTACTTAACGGTTAAGTTTGTTGGCCTATATATACTAATATTACCCACCTACGCAAGGTTTACTTAACCCTCCTACTTATCAAGTCAATATGTATTATTGGTTAAGCTTGCCTTAACCCTATCCACTTTGTTCATGTAATATTGGTTAAGTGCTGTCTATTCATGTTAACCCATCCACACATCATGTCAAGTTGGTTAAGTATTGTCCATTCATGTTAACTTATCCCACCTACTTATCACGTCATGCTGGTTAAGTTTTTCTTACTAACTTAACCATGTTCACTCATCATGTTATATTGGTTAAGTGTTCCTATTAACTTAACCCCACTCGTTCATCATGTTATATTGGTTAAGTGTTGCCCTCTTGTGTTACTTAACCCTACCATACATCATGTTATATATTGGTTAAGTGTTTCTTATTAACTTAACCCTACACATTCATCATGTTATACTGGTTAAGTGTTTCTTATTTAACCTAAACCCATCCATCTGTTTAATTAACATGTTATAACGGTTAATTGTTCCCAATTTAACCTAACCTCATCCATCTGTTTAATTAACATGTTATAACGGTTAAGTGGTCCCTTAGTTAACTTAACCCTACCATTCTTAGCATGTCTTCTTCATTAACATTAATTGATTTATTAATGCACCAACCTCTCACATTAGATCTTTGTTGTTGCGGTTACTGGATATGTCGGGCGGTTCCGGGCAGTTTTACACCACAACTCAATCTAACCTCGGGTTGTTCTTGGGCATGATGCGCTAACCTCTCACATTAGATCTGTGTTGTTACGTTTACTGGATGTGCCGGGCGGTTCTGGGCAGTTTTACACCACAACTCAATCTAACCTCGGGTTAGGCATGTTCATCTTTTAGCCAATTTACATATTTACATATATATACCCAAATCTAGATTTTATATGCTTATTACCCAAATTCACCAAAACTAGTCATGTTCCAATTCTCAAGTTATGCCCAACAAATTCCAATTACAAGTTATTAATCAAAATAGGCTATACCCAATCTTCCCAAATTTACAATAATAGTCATGCCCCGAAATCACAATATACATTAAGCTTGGCGTCCCGACCAATAGTTATGCCCAATCTAGATTTAATATTCTAGTTTACAGTTTATGCCCAAAACTTGGTTTACAAACCAATTAACCCAAGCTTGCAGTTATAATGATAATAATGCCCAATGTCAACTACAAGTTATACCCTACAATTTCACCAAATATGTTATGTCCAATTATTTCACCAATTACGTTATGCCCAATATTTACCCAAAATTGGTCATACCCAAACCTCAATTGCAAGTTACGCCCAACAGTACATAAAATAGATTAGGACCAATTCCCCCGTATTCCAATCGTATATATAACAAGATTTCATCTAGGTTCGAGACAACCTAGATCCATAAAAAGAGGAAGAAGAGGAAACATAAGAGATTAGGTATAAAATAGCCATACGACGCTAGATCAGATAATAGCAATATCAGGAACATATAAGAAGTATAGATCTGAATAAAATTACATTGCAGACATAAATCTGATAGATTAGATTTGAATAACGTCGCAGGCACAAATTTGATAAAATAGATTTGAATAACATCGCAGGCATAAATCTGATAAAAAAGGCTTGAATAACATCGCAAGCACAAATATGATAAAATAGATAGGACAAATCTAAAAGGATTATCTCATAATCTGGTATAGCTTGGATTCAGATTATTACATACCAAGAATTTCAATTAAGAATTCACATATGAAAGTAACTTGAACTTACCTTTCTAGGATTAAGAAAAGGCAATGGAACTGTTGTTGTTGCAGAAACTCTAATATGATGTTGATTAATCTTCAAAGCTGGTTGTTTGATGAAGAACTTCTAACATGATTTAGGTCTTAGAGGCGGCGGCTAAGAGGATTGAAAGTTCATCAGCATAGCGGCGTCAGAAGGAATTGTTATGAATTAGTTAGGTCTAGACACTATTTTATAGGTGTTGAGAGCATTTTAGAGCCCTTAGATCACCCTAGAAGCCATCAGGTCCGTACAGCACATAAAAACACATCACAGTAAGCCGCTCAGCCTGTTTGGGCTCGGATCCGAAAAGGGGTTGACCCCTTCCCTAGGGCGTCGACACCTATGTTGACTCCCCTGTAGGGGGGTCGACACCCCTGGGCAGGAAATTTGCCGCCCAGCCCATTCACCTGATTTTGAAAGTTTTTGAATTCTTCTCTAGGCTGGTTTAATTAATTATTTAATTCTCTGAATTCCCGTAATCTTCCGAGGCCCATAACTCCCTCATACGGAGTCCGATTTACGCAAACTCGGACTCTATCTCAAGAAGAATTCCGGGACGAACACAATGGCACAACTCGTTTCACCTAATTCTTATTTTACAAATTAATTATTCTTTAATTTGTTATTTTAATATGTCCAGCAAAATACGGCGTGTTACAACATCCAAACCTTAATTGCAGGTTATGCCTAACAGTAAATAAAATAGATTAGGCCCAATTCCCCCGTATTCCAATCGTATATATATATAACAAGATTTCGTCTAGGTTCGAGACAACCTAGATCCATAAAAAGGGAAAGAAGAGAAAACATAAGAGATTAGGCATAAAATAGCCATACGGCGCTAGATCTGATAATAGCAATATCAGGAATGTATAAGAAGTATAGATCTGAATAAAATTACATCGCAGGCAAAAATATGATAGATTAGATTTGAATAACATCGCAGGAACAAATCTGATAAAATAGATTTGAATAACATCATAGGCACAAATCTGATAAAATAGATAGGATAAATCTGAAAGGATTATCTCATAATCAGGTATAGCTTGGATTCATAATATTACATGCTAAGAATTTCAATGAAGAATTCACATCTGAAAGTAACTTGAACTTACATTGCTAGGATTAAGAAAAGGTAATGGAATCGTTGTTGTTGCAGAAACTATAATTTGATGTTGATTGATCTTCAAAGCTGATTGTTTGATGAAGAATTTCTAACACGATTTAGGTTTTAGAGTCGGTGGCTAAGAGGATTGAAAGTTCAGCAGCATAGCGGCGTCAGAAGGAATTGTTATGAATTAGGTTAGGTCTAGACACTATTTTATAGGTGTTGAGAGCATTTTAGAGCCCTTAGATCACCCTAGAAGCCATCAGGTCCGTACAGCGCGTCAAAACACATCACAGTAAGCCACTCAGCCTGTTTGGGCTCGGATCCGAAAAGGGGTCAACCCCTTCCCTAAGGGGTCATGACGACCCCCCCTTAGGAGGTTGACACATATGTCGACTCCCCTATAGGGGGGTCGACACCTATGTCGACTCCACTTAAGGGGGTCGACACCCCTGGGCGGGAAATTTCCCGCCCAGCCCACTCACCTGATTTCGAAAGTTTTTGAATTCTTTTCTGGGCTGGTTTAATTAATTATTTATTTCTCTAAATTCCTGTAATCTTCAAAGGCCTATAGCTCCCTCATACAGAGTCCGATTTACGCAAACTCGGACTCTATCTCAAGCAAAATTCTGAGACGAACACAATGGCGCAACCCGTTTCACCTAATTCTTCTTTTATAAATTAATTATTCTTTAATTTGTTATTTTAATATTCTCAGAAAAATACGTGGTGTTACATTATCCCCTCCTTAAAGGATTTCGTCCCCGAAATCTCTATGTTAAGAAGAATGTATCCTACCATCCAATAACCCATCTACTCAACCATCATCCACAAGCATTCACTGTCCTTAAAAAGATCTTTAATGCAAAATGAACATATGAAAAGTGTGTGTATATGCCCCAGTACTAATGCAAAAGATTAGGTGGTCCACTGATTCAGTTGACCTCCTTAATGCGAATCATGAGAGTGTCATGCGTCCAATATGTATGCAAGTATCCCTAATCATGTAAATACTATATGTGTGCATATTCATTCATCCATATGCAACATCCATATGATAACACATCAAGATTCAATTCATGTACAAATACATACATTCATATGCATATGCATATGCAATATGAAAGTGACTGAGCCGATCTAGCGCCTAATGTGCGTGTATATGCATCCACGAGCAACCACTAGCAACCTCTTGCAACCACTTGCAATCATCAATTATAACATGTTTCGAACACATGTTTACATACATTGGCTTCTACCTAAGGATCGAAGATATGACCTAGAGGATATACCTAAAAAGACAGACACAAGTATGCATAAAATTCTTAGAAAAAGAGATCAAGGATATACCCTCAAGGAAAAAGGGTATGATGCGCGTGTCTTATCTTCAATTTCCCACGTCGCATCTTCTTAAGCTTCACTCCACTGTACCTTAACTAATCTAACTTAACGATTGCGAAGCTTCTTGACCTCCATTTCCAAAAATCACTAGTAAAGATAGGATTTCGACCACGTACTATGCTAAAGGGTATCCCATGTAGTCGAACTATCTTTCCAAGATAAACAGATGATGCCAAGTGTATATACTAAGAAGATTAGAGGTCTCTCATCTACTTAGATCATCCATCATGTCCCAAATCTGAAGGTCTTCATGTTACGCCGCTCCTATCCGACCCAAAAGCGTAGGCCGCTCTTCTAGCATTAAAACAGCACCCAACCTTGTCCCGCATGCATCCGTATAAACTGTAAACATCTTATTCCCTTAGATGCAAAGCATGTTCTTCCTCACTCTTAGAGATATCCAAAATATCATCAATGCACAAGCGAAGTGAACCATCTGCCTTTGTAGCGAAAACAACTGGAGCACCCCCATTCAGAAATACTTCGCCTTATGAACCCTTTCTCAAGTAACTCTTTTACTTGTTTACCGAGCCCTTCCTTTCCCTTGGAGTCATGTGTCGTACAGGTAATGCAACTGGCTTTGCATTGTCAACTAGATATACGCGGAAGTCTATCTCACGTTTTAGGGGACAAACCCCTAACCTAATCAAAACATTTACGTACTTATGGACTACTCTAACTGATCACGAATCGTCGATATATGCATTAAGTGATTCTAGGTAGCTAAGCCTAGCTGATCCCTTAGGATCGCACGAAATCTCGAGAGTATTCCCGAGGCAAGTCAAAAGTCTAACTACCCTACTTTCACAATTACTAGCTAACAATCCATGCCTAGAATCAACCCATAGCCCATGAAACCAAAAACATAAGCATTACACTTAAACTCAATACTTAATATAGTTATTCTCAAATCCTCACAAACCAAAGATAAACGAGCCGAACCACCAATTGGATTTGAGACAACAATGGGATCTTCTACTATACAAGTACTAAGGTGCAGAGACTCAACTATGGAAGCAGATATAAACGAATGTAAAGCGCTAAAATCAAAAAGAGTACTAACAGGACGATCAAAAAGAAAGACTAAACTTTTTCAATAGGAACTTTAATACCTCTCTCTCAGGTATGCTGGCGGTGAGAGTATGCACTTTCCCTCCGGAAAATCCTGTTCTTTGTTCTTGCCCTTGTCCTTAATTATATGTCCCGTTATACTATAATGAAGACACGTCCTCTTATCTTAGATTTTACTTTTCTTTCCTCCCTTCTTGTCCTGTGATTCTTCCTCTTACACCTCTTTCTTTTTATCTCCTTTGTGAACCAAGTCCATATCCATGAGTTCCTCATCCTTGGGTTGTGCTCCTTAGCCAAACTTCCTCATTCTCATCATTACCATCCTTGTGTAACATGTTGACAAGTCTCTCGAAAGCTGCCTCCATCGCATGGAAAACAATACAAAGCTTGAAAGAAAATTAGCCGCAGGTGAAACTACTGCGGTTATAGATGGAAGTTGGGCACTTATTTTCCCTTTGACAGGTGTCATAGTCTCATCCAGCCTACGGAACCATGCCGCGATGAGGTTACCTTCCAGAAAGCCAGGAGCCCCAGAGACGCAGGAAATATGGAAACAAGGATTCAAACAGAGGATCAAAAGATAGTGCATATGGCTTTGGGGAATATGCCTTTAAAACAAAACTTTTATTTTGAAAATGCTTCTTTAAAACCATTTTGAAAATAAATTTTCAAATCTTTTATCTGATCCGGTAACCTTTAGCTCCAATACCAAGTGAAACACCCCACATCCATTAATGTCACTCACAAAGCGAATGCATTAACTTCAGTGAAGCGTCATAGGTAAAAGATGCAGATAAATTACAAGACAGACTATTAAAGCAGCGGAAAATAAATAAAACTTTACTTCATTGATAAAACAGCTTGTACAAAGATTGTTTTCCAACACCAATACCCAGTACAACAAAGTATCTGTCTTGTTTAACAAAAATAAAGAAGCATTAATTGATAATGATATTCCCTAATAAAGCATGAGCAGCCATAGCAGTGGAAAAGAGAGTCCAAACCAATACATCGACCAACGTCGAGCTTGGAAAGAAAACTGAGCTAAGTGTAACATTCCCTCCCTGTGAACCTGGTTGGGGGGGCACGGAAGAAAAGAAAGCGAAACAAAACAGAGTCAAACATAAAGCTTAGTAAGTCCAGTGACTTTCAGCATGTAAGAAGGGAAACGCATCATGACATGAATAAACTGAATATAAGACAATACCGTGACGACAAGGGTAACAAGATAACATAAGTTTAGCACAAGATATGATAAGGCAAGATAAACTGAATGCGCTTCTACTCTTTCTCCGCTTCGCTACTACCCCGCTATTCTGATTCCTATGTCCCTGCACCACCTAACTAGTGTCCCAGCTAGTAACCTGTGTAAAATGATAATATGATAACGTGATCCCAATCCCCGCAATTGTGGTAGCCTTCAGGTGTACATCGAGTATGAGGATCTTACATCAATCAACCTAATTGCCATGAAGATGTTAGATGTATCCTTACTACCTTATCGATCGGCTCCCTACTTTTATTAATGTTCCATGTGTCTGTGTCAATCGGCCCTCTCTTGCATGTAGATACCCTGTGGTGGTCCCACCATAAGGTGTAACAATCCTTATGATAGCAACCCGACACGATTCTAGATGCACAGTGTATAGCTACTGGTACCCAGTGCCTGCTTTTTCCCACTCCGGAGTACGTGCACGCCCGTAAACTGTCGGAACCAACACTAACGTACCCCCTGCCATTATTTTGACCGCTTATAATCAGTCTAGTAATCGTGCCCCACCCTGCCTAGTTCAGGGTACCATGATACATCTGTGTGGGTTACTGCTGAAATGGGTCCCCGTTACTATGGTTTCCTACTGGTTAAGTTCGTGGGCCGATATATACAAATATTATCCACCTACGTGTGATGTACTTAACCCTCCCACTAATTCAAGCATGTTTATTTAATGGTTAAGTTTGTGGGCCTATATATACTAATATTACCAACCTACGCAAGGTTTTCTTAACCCTCCTACTTATCAAGTCAATATGTATTATTGGTTAAGCTTGCCTTAACCCTATCCACTTTGTTCATGTAATATTGGTTAAGTGTTGTCTATTCATGTTAACTTAACCCACCCATACATCATGTCATATTGGTTAAGTATTGTCCACTCATGTTAACTTAACCCACCAACTTATCACGTCATGCTGGTTAAGTGTTTCTTATTAACTTAACCTTGTTCATTCATCATATTATATTGGTTAAATGTTCCTATTAACTTAACCCCACTCGTTCATCATGTTATATTGGTTAAGTGTTGCCCTCTTGTGTTACTTAACCCTACCATACATCATGTTATACATTGGTTAAGTGTTATCCTCTTGTGTTACTTAACCCTACCACACGTCATGTTATATATTGGTTAAGTGTTCCTTATTAACTTATCCCTACCCATTCATCATGTTATACTGGTTAAGTGTTTCTTATTTAACCTAAACCCATCCATCTGTTTAATCAACATGTTATAATGGTTAAGTGTTCCCAATTTAACCTAACCTTATCCATCTGTTTATTTAACATGTTATAACGGTTAAGTGTTCCCTTAGTTAACTTAACCCTACCATTCTTAGCATGTCTTGTTCGTTAGCATTAATTGATTTATTAATGCACCAACCTCTCACATTAGATCTGTGTTGTTGCGGTTACTGGATATACCGGGCGGTTCTGGGCAGTTTTACACGACAACTCAATCTATCCTCAGGTTTTTCTTGGGCATGATGCGCCAAACTCTCACATTAGATCTGTGTTGTTGCGTTTACTAGACGTCCTGGGCGGTTCCGGGCAGTTTTACACCACAAGTCAATCTAACCTCGGGTTAGGCATGTTCATCTTTTAGCCAATTTACATATTTATGATATATACCCAAATCTAGATTTTATACGCTAATTACTCAAATTCACCAAAACTAGTCATGTTCCAATTCTCAAGTTATGCCCAACAAATTCCAATTACAAGTTATTAATCAAAATAGGCTATACCCAATCTTCCCAAATTTACAATAATAGTCATGCTCCAAAATTACAATATACATTATGATTGGCGTCCCAACCAATAGTTATGCCCAATCTAGATTTCATATTCTAGTTTACAGTTTATGCCCAAAACTTGGTTTACATGCCAATTAACACAAACTTGCAGTTATAATGATAATAATGCCCCAATGTCAACTACAAGTTATACCGAACAATTTCACCAAATATGTTATGTCCAATTATTTCACCAATTACGTTATGCCCAATATTTACCCAAAATAGGTCGTACCCAAACCTCAATTGCAAGTTACGCCCAACAGTACATAAAATAGATTAGGCCTAATTCCCCCGTATTCCAATCGTATATATATAACAAGATTTCGTCTAGCTTCGAGACAACCTAGATCCATAAAAAGGGGAAGAAGAGGAAACATAAGAGATTAGGCATAAAATAGCCATACGACGCTAGATCTGATAATAGCAATATCAAGAACGTATAAGAAGTATAGATCTGAATAAAATTACATCGCAGGCATAAATCTGATAGATTAGATTTGAATAACATCGCAGGCTCAAATCTGATAAAATAGTTTTGAATTACATCGCAGGCACAAATCTGATAAAATAGATAGGATAAATCTGAAAGGATTATCTCATAATCAGGTATAACTTGGATTCATATTATTACATGCCAAGAATTTCAATAAAGATTTCACATCTGAAAGTAACTTGAACTTACATTGCTAGGATTAAGAAAAGGTAATGGAATCGTTGTTGTTGCAGAAACTTTAATTTGATGTTGATTGATCTTCAAAGCTGATTGTTTGATGAAGAACTTCTAACACGATTTAGGTTTTAGAGTCGGTGGCTAGGAGGATTGAAAGTTCAGCAGCATAGCGGCGTCAGAAGGAATTGTTATGAATTAGGTTAGGTCTAGACACTATTTATAGGTGTTGAGAGCATTTTAGAGCCCTTAAATCACCCTAGAAGCCATCAGGTCCGTACAGCACAAAAAAACACGTCACAGTAAGCCGCTCAGCCTGTTTGGGCTCGGATCCGAAAAGATGTCGATCCCTCACCTAGGGGGTCGACACCTATGTCGACTCCCCTTAAGGGGGTCGACACCCCTGGATGGGAAATTTCCAGCCCAGTCCACTCACCTGATTTCGAAAGTTTTTGAATTCTTTTCTGGGCTGGTTTAATTAATTATTTAATTCTCTAAATTCCTGTAATCTTCCGAGGCCTATAACTCCCACATACAGAGTCCGATTTACGCAAACTCGGAATCTATCTCAAGCAAAATTTCAAGACGAACGCAATGGCGTAACCCATTCCACCTAATTCTTCTTTTACAAATTAATTATTCTTTAATTTGTTATTTTAATATTCTTAGAAAAATACGGGGTGTTACAAACTTCTATTTCAATTTTTAATAAAAATTGAATATTGCATATCATTATTATATTAAAATGATAATCTTTTCAAAATATTTTATTTTGAAATCCATTTCCTTTTCATATTCATTATAAAATGGATAAAATCGACATAAAAATCCGTTCGAGTCAAAATGGCGCAAATCTACTTAACTTGGCTATATATATTTGAATATGTTCATGGCCATCCAAAATCGGACATCAAAACCAAATTTTGAATATATTTTGTGACCATCCAAAATCGAACATCAGATTTATTCTTTAATCTTTTTGTGTCCATCCAAAATCGGACATCAAAATCGTTCTTTCAAAACAGAAATGAGACCCAATCAATTACCATATAATTTTAGTTATATGGATTTCATACATCGCGTGTATTCAACAATAATGATGAATAATCATCAAACATCCAAATAACAACCAGAGTGCAGTCTACAACTGTATAAACATTAAATAAATAAATAATGCTTATAACAGTCTGTCAATCTATCGATCGAAATACAACTAATCACGAGGGAGACATGTGATCAGAATATCATCCCCAGACCCGTGTGGGATTTCAACCATCAAATAATAATAATTATTTGTGCACTTAAGCGATGTGTAAAAATTATCGTCCTAATCGATATCGTAAAAATAGGCAAGCATAAACAAGTCGTCCGACTTGTAAATGGATGTGTATTCTTATTTTTAACTACCATATAAAATTTGAACATTTTAACATTTTTATAACATGTTAAATATTTATAAAACTCAATCTTTTTATTTTTCATACATAAGCTAAAAATCATATTTTTATCTTCTACTAATTTTTCTAACATATGTTAGAAAATTTCGGCAGCATAATGGCGCTATATTAAAACCGGAATAAGGACTAGCCTTATCCCTCGCCTAATAATAGCTTGCGCCATATACAAACCAAATCTCATCAAATCTATACACATCCCAAATAAATACTCAAATGATTTCTTAATAAATAACAATCAATCAATTCAAAAATCAACCAAACATCCATGGTTTTTAAAAAAAAGTAGTGTCAGGGGCTACTAAGCCCTGTCTGCAACCTAGGATATAATAACTTAATTAAAAGTTGAGTGAGAAAACATTCTCACCTTGGGTTTCCACTCCGCCATTCTTTCCAAGCGAAGAAGACGAGTATCACGCCGACTACACTTAAGCGAACACGATATCCTACATGATTGATTTTTATTAATAACATACATACAATAAATAACAAAGTTTCATACAACTAAAAATCGTATTTTTACATAAATAACTATCATATTCTTATTTAACTAAAAATCATGTTTTTACATAACTAAAATCATGTTTTTACATAACTAAAAATCTTATTTTTACATGCTTAAAAATCATATTTTTACATACTTAAAAATCATATCTTTACATACGTAAAAATTGTATATTTACATACTTAAAAATTGTATCTTTACATACATAAAAATAGTATCTTTACACACTTAAAAATCTTATCTTTAACTTACTAAAAATCAGATTTTATATACTTAAAAATCGTATTTTTAACTTACTAAAAATCAGATTTTTATATACTTAAAAGTCGTATTTTTATCTTATTCAAAACAGATTTTTATCTAACTAAAAATCATAAAAACTTACTCATTTTTTTCTTTAAGGTTTCTATTTCGAAGCTCGCTGGTGGCCTCAGTAATGGCGAACTGCGGGTGGCACTCAGGGTGGTTGCGCGCTTCTCTCCGGCGGATGTTGGTTGCTGATGTGGAACGAACGGGGGCTGTGGGTTTGAACTGGAAAAGGGGGTTCTTGCGCGGCTGGTGTCGGAGGAGCAGGCGGAGGAGGGGAAGTCACGGGTGCAGGCGGCGGCGTTGGGCTCGCGGTGGTGGGTGGAAGGGAGACACGGATTTGGGCTCGCGGTGGTGGCTCGCCGCGGTTTTGGTTTCCGCGATAGAGGGTTGACTGGAGGTGAAGGAGACGGGGTGGTGGACGATGGAAGCGGCGGCGAGATGGCACGGTGGTGGGCCAGAGGGCAGAGCGACGTTGTCGCCACTTTTATTTGGAAAAATCGATTTTTATTTCCGAACGGGGGAAATGAATTGAAGAGGGAGGGTTTAAGTGTAAATATATTTTTTTTTTTTCCTTTCTCCAAAAATGTTGACTATTCTTTTGAACTCCAAACGAGACCCCACGACTGTCGCCCTTAGCTAAATACCCCTATTCCGAACACAATGGGATATGTTTCGTAAGCCAAGTCGGTTGTTTCGATTGGTTTTTATCAAATTTAAAATATAAAATAATATACGTTTTAAATTTGAATTCAACATGTGTTTTAATTTGCCGGGGCCATATACTGACTCCAAAAATTATGAATTTTGGAATCTCGCTATGTTTTCATGATACAGTCCCATAGGAACTGGTTTTGTCAAATTCTGAGTCCGTTTGCAAAATGGCATTTTTCCAGTCGATTGAATTTGTAACTGAAAGTGAGTGCCACGCTCGTGTATTAGCTTCAAAATTTATGGAAATTGAAATCTAGCAATAATTTGACAATTAAGATCCATAGAAAGTGGTTTCATCGAATTCGGAAGTCGTTTGCAAAATCTCCATTTTAAAGGGCTAATATATTTAAAATATATATTAAAAATGTATATAATTCCATAGCGACTTTTCTAAATTTTAATATGGACATAATTTACAATTTATAAAGTGAAATCTCAACTTCTTACATTCTTTAGAACGATATAGTCAATTCGATTCTAGCATCTTTTATTTCATCCAATTCTGACTTATACTGATATATGTATATTCATTGGAAATTTGAAATCGAATTTTCAAACTACCGCGCCTTTTCAGGCTCGTATTATATAAATATTAAATTTATAATTTCATGCTTCATTTTAAATAAAATTTTAGTCATTATTATTTAAAATAATCATTTTAAATATTCTAAATTCATTAAAATAACTTAAATAATATTTTTTAAATTGGTTCTGAAATTCTGGGTTGTTACAATCTCCCCCACTTCAAATCTTTTCGTCCTCGAAAAGGAACGTAGCTGAAAGTTGTTTAACTAACCAACGCAACTTTCATTCTGACTTAAGTTCTTCAACTTTTCAATTTCTAAGAACATTCCATTTTTTCATAAATTTGGCTAACACCCTAAATTTTTGAAAAATTTCACCATAACCTCCTTTGTACGGGGAGCCCAGACAAATCGCAACTTGCCTCGCAGGGCCCTCACCAATCTAAAAGAAAAAGAAAAAGACAAGCGGCTAGCAAATCAGCTCATAAAATCATCAAAACCCAAACAAAACAGTAAATATGTACCTATTTGTCGGGCATACAATTTTATTCCTCTTCTCTAGCATCTTTGCTATGACCTGTTCAATATATATGCATGTACATGTATGCAATTTCAATCAATTTTCAGTTCAGTTCAGTATTTCGTTCGATTTGGCTAAATTTACTTCTTAATCTCTTATTGGTTCTATCATTCCAATATTTTTATTAGTTCAAACTAATTATCAAACAACACAACCATCAATCAATTAGTTGATTAGCTTTCCAAACGCATAACTTGATACATATATATTAAAAATCATATTTTTGGTGCCAAATCACAACATATAACTTAACTAAGTTTGGTTCTCACACCAGTCAATTGGAAGCATATAGATATCCCACTTTCGAAACTCGAACATAAATTGTGATGATGAGTACTTAATCGTCAGAATCATCTCTGGGCGACTAGAGCGCGATTCTATATCTACCCAGTATATTTGAGACTTCGAATACACATTAATTACGCGTATATTCAAGATCTTCGAATACTCGATAGTCCAAATAAAACTCAAAATAAAATAGTCAAATACATATAATAATTTTTAAATTTTCAAAACAAATTTTGTTTTTAATTAAAAACACTCTTTGAACTCATTCTAGGGTATTACTAACCCTATCTCTAACGAGTCATTCTTATAGGATGTTACTAATCCTATCTCTAATGAATTCTTTCATTTGGTTCTAATGTGTCTTGTTCTCGATCTTTGTAAACCAAAGCTCTTATACCAGCTGAAACGACCCGAAATCCCCCTTGCAGGAAATCGCAGATTTCATTGAGAACATGACAAATTAGAACATAAACAGAAGAAGATTTCATTGTTATTACAACAATTTACATCACACTACAAGAATATTACATTGTATGAATAAATATTATACATTAAACATAATAAAGATTTAAAATACATAGCAGTGGAAAAATAATGAATAACACAAATGAAATAAATACACGGTTACAAAGCTTCCCGGCTATTGCTCCATCTATAGGTCAGGATCCAGTGAAAAAAAAGAACCTGCAAACCCAAAACTACTAACTGCCCGTGCGGAAAATAAGTGCACCCAGAGTTTAGGTTATAACAATAAACTCCGTGTCAGTCATGGGACTGGTATGAGAACTAAAACAGTTGTTATCTTTGTTTTAAAGTTAAGTGAATCAAGGGACCACGCCGTAGGGTTTTCTCCCAAGAATACTAGTGCATAAAACCAACAGTGCAATGCTAAAAGGAAAAATTAAGCCATTATAAGACTCAGGTCCCGTCACACAATGCACTCGCAAACCGGAGGATAGAGTTTTTACCTTATAATGGCCAAATATGCTTGGTACGCGAATTCATCTTTTATTATTACTATAAGTAAAGAAATCAATTTCAAATATAAATGTATCAATCCTAGACGGCATAAGTACCCCATCCTACTATATCGCCATACTAGGCTATACAACTAAAACCTTAAAGTCACGTATTGGAAATTGGATTCCATCTATGAACCAAGGCAAGAGATCATCCTTACCGAATTCGAGACTGTCTAGCCCGAGCCTCAGGAACATAACGCATCGTCCCTTGGAGTGGCAGGGCCGGTCCACACATACGTTTTGTGGATTAGTAATTCCTGAACAATACGTTTCCCTGCCCTATGGGGCATAAAAAAATAGAGCCCCGTAGTGACTCAAATCTGAGGTACCTCGCTATCCATCATCCACATAAGTAAAATGTCTGGGCTCTATACCATGACACCACTCCTATCTAGAAAGAAATGAATGTCCTCCTTGCGGTCCTCTCCCATTCCTGGTTCACACCGGGGTGTGAGGCTCGTGAATTAACGCTACAACACGAAGCTATGCTATTTAAAGCCGTGCTTTGATCATCATCCACAAGACTCTGATTTTCAACAAAAGCCTTGATCCATGCAACTCAGCAAGCCACATTATCAATCCATACCATACAATTGATCATATGCCAATATATAACCTTTAAGCTCATACGTCTCAGAGAAGCGTGAAGTAAGAGAATAAATTCTCCTTCACCAAGTAGATATATATTTAGCAGAGATCAACAAATACAACATAACAGAATATATTGTCAGACACACAATCCATTTGCAAGTTCGTTCTGGGTCTGAATGAAACCGGAGTCACCTTATTCCTCGTCCCATATGTCTAATACAGGAGAGAGGTCCTCGCAAATCTGGTCGATCTCCAAGTACGTATGGACGACCACCACTATAACCCCATCTTGCGTGTACAGCCCAATCGACGCATCAATAATCATCCCAATGATGTAAAGTTCTCCGGTCTTCAACCACCGTCTTCATCATCGACCTTAGTCGTCGTATCAGTTATTCAGAATGGGTTAAACCCGACCTTTCCGAATAACTCGCGTATCTTATAATCAAGTGCTATAAAAACACAACATGCGCCTCATTCCAATCTTGAATATTCTTGGGAAAGGTTCCCATTAATTTTATCAAAGATAATTTCATTTAGACTTATTCTTTATTCTTCCTCAAAATCATTTCAAAAGATTTATTATATCTTTTCTCAATCTAAACCAAATTAAGATCTACAAAACTAGTTGGTATTAACGCCTTACCGAAGTAATCATTTATTTTTATTAATCCTATCCCAACCTATTCATCCCATGGAGCAAAAATAGTGATACTCCATATCTAACACCCAACGTGTTACCGGTAATTTAATACCTTTCAATGCTTCAAATCTAATTAAAGATTTAACTATCGCATGGAGTACAACAATTGGTACTCCATTCTCGAATCCTTCCTGAATTTGACAAATTTATTTATCTCATTCTCCTTTCAATCTAATTAAAGAATCATTAAAACTCTCAGTTTTAATCTTCAAAATCATTACTTAATGATTATTCCTTTTCAGGAAATCAATCCTGCATTTAATTGGGTTAAAGAACAAATGTAATTTAAAACACCGTTCACGATAAACCAAAAATCACATTCCATCTCATATGGAATCTTCACAGAAATACGATCAGTCGTAATCAATATGAATGTCCATGTCAGACTAGTAATATAAATGGAATAATGGCGAAGCCTTTTAAATTACAGATATATTAACGGTCTTCCTTCACAGAATCTCATCTCGATTATTATTCAATCGAACTCTACTCAATTCCAATTTAGTGTATTAAATTGGAAACTCTACTTTGGAAAATTCCATTTAAATCTTAGTTAAAAGAATAATAAATTCCAAATCATATTTCTCTATTAATTTGGGTTAAAGAACTAATGTCGTTTAAAACATAGTTCACGATAAATCCAAAATCAACTTTCTTTTTTCATTCCAATTATGTTTATCAATTGGAAAATCTCCTTAAATATTAATTAAAAGATTTATTCTTTTCTCAACTGGGTTTAAGAACGGTATTATTTAAGATACCATTCATGACAAACCCAAAATCCAGTTTGATATTAAATATAAGACCATGAATAGATTTTATATCGACTTATATTCAATACCAAATTCTGAATCCAACAGATATCATATCGGGAATAATGATATCAATATCATCCAAATTCCCATAACAACATCCGTATAATCACGAAATCCAATACTGAAATATCCGAAGATAATTTCCATTTAAATCAATTCCAATAATATTCACTGGAAATAATTCTGGTTATATTAAAACCATTTCTAATTCCTTTATTTCTTTTTAAAAGAAAATAAATCAGTTATTCTGATAAAAATATCTTTTATCTTTATAAACTTGGAATATTTCATCCAAAATCCTTTCAAATCATTTATTCTGATTTTACATGATTTTTCCTTATTTATTTTTATTTTAAAATAGGCCTTTTCAGCTAAACGACGTTTCAGGTCATTTAACGTCACTAGCACTATTTTTATTCGAATTTGAATTAAACATTTTTTAAAATCTAACCTTTGGATTTCAAAACTCATGTGCTCATTTGAAAGCTCTTTTCGATACGAACCCGTAGGTTCCGATTTCAGAAGAATCCGACGGTCGGATCTTCCGTAACATCAAATCGAAGTCAATGGTTGAAATTCGCAAACGGTCGTTGTGCGAAACGTTATATTCAAACCATTTATATATATTTAAATATATTGTCGATTTCCATTCAAAATGTATTTTATAAAATGTTTATAAATTCGTTTTAAAAAGGATTCTAACTTCTATTTCAATTTTTAATCAAAATTGAATATTCTATATCACTATTATAGTAAAATGATAGTCTTTTCAAAATGTTTTATTTTGAAATCCATTTCCTTCTCATATTCATTATAAAATGAATAAAATCGACATAAAAATCCGTTTGAGTCAAAATGGCGCAAATCTACTTAACTCGGCCATATATATATGAATATATTCGTGCCCATCCAAAATCGGACAATTAAACCAAATTTTGAATATATTTTGTATCCATCCAAAATCGGACATCAAATTTATTCTTTAATCTTTTTGTGTCCATCCAAAATCAGACATCAAAATTTTTCTTTCAAAACTGGAATGAGACGCAATCAATTACCATATAATTTTAGTTATATGGATTTCATACATCGCATGTATTCAACAATAATGATGAATAATCATCAAACATCCAAATAACAACCAGAGTGCCCTCTACAACTGTATAAGCATTAAATAAATAAATAATACTTATAACAGTCTGTCAATATATCGATCAACATACAACCAATCACAAGGGAGACATGTGATCAGAACATCACCCCTAGACCCGTTGTAACGATAAGGATTTTTGCCTGGACCTAATCGATCACTAAATCAACCAAGACCGTCAATACGCCATTGATGGCCTACGAAAACCCCAGAGAAGTGACGAAGTAGGTGCCAAAAAGTGTTGCTATAGGCAAAAAATGACCTGTGGCAACAATATTTTGGGGTTGCCTTTTGACGCGTTGCCTTAGAGTCAAAGGCAACGCCTTTGCGACCCTATGGCAATATCAGTACAGGTGTTGCCACAGTTACCACTAGAACAAAAAAATACCCTTTCACAACTGCTGAAAACAGTTGTAATATGTTTAGTACAGCTGGCAATCGTAATAAAGTCAACCTTTTTTACAACTGTTTCTAGCAGTTGTTAAAATTTGTTTTACAGCTGTTAAAAGTAATTACACCTCACCTGCTATTAAGCAAAATTTTCATAATATTATAATAAATATTATTATAACATAGTATTTTATTCAAATAAATATTTTATTTCAACATTTCAAATGGTATAATTTTTTTTACTCCACTATTGTACATTCACTCGTATATTACACAATCATTCATATTTACATACATTCCTCACTACATTGTCACTCGATTCACTAATATACAGACTCACACATACAACCAAAAGAAAGAAAAGATACGCAAAAATGATTATACCTCGTGTTAACATCGGGTGAACTGGAGCATTCAGACTAAAGAGAGACACTGCCTTTACCATCCATTGCATCAAGATCGATAAGAGCAGCTACTAACAATTCAAGCTGCATTCAAAAGTCGCAAAACTCATTCTATTTGAACAGTTTAAATTTGATGTTAATATAATCACAGTTGAAAATAATTAATCCATCTTCATAATAATACTACCTCCTCAGGATTAGTGTAATCGATTCCATTAGCCTCATACAATATAGAGAAGTACTATACATATATGATCAAAACTGACCATAAATGAGATAACAGAAACACTCAAAAAAACACATGATGCCCTCATTGTTAGCATTGAATCATATAAGAAGGCCTTGAAAATGCATAGTTGAACAGTTCAGTAGAGTAGATGAGCATGCAATCACATTATTCACCCCTTAAGATATGGTAGAAATTTCCCCCTGAAAGGAACAAAATAGAATTGAACACTCAACAAAATATTAAGCAACAACACCAAGTCCAGCTCAACCCATAAGAATGAATATCATTACCTCGCAATAGGTTCCATATGATAGGACTAGGAGTTCACAATGAAATGTCAAGCATTTTTCAAATAAAGTTGAAAAGGTGATACAGCCTATTCAAGTGTTTAACAAACAGAATAGCCGGATTTCTAAAGCTAGTATCAATTGTCACACCCCTATCTACGTAGCATTTGTACCACACCTATTAGCAGCACTAAACCATTTAAGTATATAAATCACATTCATTCATTTGAAGATTATAAAGATGCGGTTGAAGCAAGATTTTAAGTATAAATTAGCATACTTTTACTGAATCTACAATCAACATAGCAATGTAGAATCAAAAATCAATGTCCATAACTCATACTCAACTGGTTAAAAGAACTCCCATGAAAGAAAAATAAGCATTAATGACAATCCATCGGTGAACAAGTGTATGGACGTTTGTCATTTCGCAGACCACAGTTTAGGATTGAGTAACAGTAAACAACAGTACTGCTAATAATATGAATCTAATTGGTAGTTTATCACATTTAATACAGTATGTTGACCTATAAAAGCTGACATATTAATGAAAAAGGGTGACATTTAGTATAATGAATAAAAAACAAATAAATAGCGACTACCTTTCTCCAAATGATAGTTGTCCTAGAAAACCAGAGGTTTAATAATAATTTTACATTCACTAGATAGGAATAACACAAATAATTGGATTTCGTATAATAGTTAAGTAATGAGAACGCTCGAACCCGATAAATTAAGTAATGATACTGATTTGACCTATAAATGGCTGCCCCCATTTAGAAAATGCACATTGGTTTATCCTTCACATTTGAACAACAAAGGAAAAATTCAAGCATCAAAATGGCGCACTGCTCATACTATAGACCATGCTCTACCAAACACAAGCATCAATAAAACCTGACATCATTTTCAAACTATATCAGACCTGCACTACTTCCGCTCAATGCAGTTTAGAACAGAACATACAGTTAATAATTATATTAGTCATTTAGTATGTGGATCAACCACAAACACTAGGTAAATATCTCTAGTGTTAGAGAAAATGAGACCATAACTATTCTTCCAGCAAGGATACATGCCATAACAAGGAGAATCCTACGCAAGCAAGCTTCGTTTGCTAATGAAACAATCCTACACTATTTCAGCTCAGTGAGGTTTAGAACAGAACAGGTTGTTAAGAATTTATTCTTCTTATGTGTATTTGCATTCAGTTTAAGTCATGCCAATTTGCGCCAATAGATTAATGCTCTCTACCTATTCTTGACGTTATTTTTATTTTTATGTAGGGTTGAATATATAGCAGCTGAAAGTGAGACACAAGCATGATGGTTTTATCAACTATATTGAAGACATTTCCTTTTTATTTAATTCCTTGCTTTATTAGTTGATTTTTTGGTGTAATTCATAATATGGAAAGAAGGTCAACCATGTCTTAGAATTTGGAACCAAAACAAGAATGACATTAGGAAACAAGTGGTTGATATATGAAACCAATGTGTACTTTTACAAAATCAGCTAGAGAAAAACAGGTCAAGTAACAGTGCATGGGAAATTAATGAAAGAACATATTGATATATTTATTAAACATCTGAGGATAATTCATAACATAAACATATTTATTTGAATACATAAAAGAACAGTGAAATAAAAAGCAAACCATAGATAGAAAAATAGTTTTCAGGAAATAAAGGTGAGACTATTGCTTTTGCAATGACAATAATGAATCATCTAGCATTCCAAAAGCTTAGCTAATGGAAATGGCAGAAAATTATTTATTTATTGTATGCTATAGCTATTCAAACTACCAAAAACGATGTGGAATACATACTAACAAAGAGATTAAGCCGCCAGACGAAAACTATTTTGTCTAAACTATCATTCAAGGAAGCCCTTAGTTTCTAACATAGCTGCCAACAGTTTCAAGAATCAGCAGAGCATTAAATGTTCAAAATACTGCAAAAATACCTAATATTTTCCTCTTCTGATGAACAGATCTACCAGTTTTAGAAATGGCTGACGACCTATGAAATAAGACAAAATACGCTTGGCAAAATAGCTTTGGGCCTTTCCGACCTTCGAATCCCCTTTTTCCAGCTCCTCCAATGCCTACTCCTCCACGTCAGCCCCCACTCGAACCCACTGATATCAGTCCCAACCAAGATGTCTCCCTAATTGCTACTAGAAAACAAACCCTAGCCACATACAGATTCGAATTAAAGAAGCTGAATTCGCATTGTTAAAGAGGGAAAACCCTAGAACTAGTTTTTTATTGGGGATATATTTTTTCTAAGTGTAAATGACACTGTAAATATTCCAGCGGGAAAATGAAAATTTGGGGGCAAAAGAGCTAGGCGGTGAAGGAAAATTAGATTGATGCGGATTGATAATGTAGACCGTTGGATATCATTCACGCGGATTGATAATTTTATTCAGGTGGCTACTGCAACACATGATTGATATATATGCTAACACATTGAAGCGCGTGTTGGAATAGACAAAAATCAGCATAGCTATGGCAACATTGTAGCTAGCAACACCATGCATTTTCGTTGTGATAGGCCATATATGGCGTAGTGCGTTCAAAACCCGAATACGCTAACTCTGGGAATACAACACATCAGAACAAATCACATAAGACTTTTATAAACATTATAATAATGTTACATCAGAGTATAGAATATATCAGAGTACATCGAATACAAATACAGCGGAAGATAAATTTACAATAAATGAAATACAATGCAGCGGAAACGAATAAACTAACACAGCGGAAGGCTATCAATGCTCTGGACACAGCTTTACGTTTCAATCCAGAATCCTGCTCAAAGAATAAATATATGCAAAACAAGCTACACGACTTCCAGTGTGGAAAATATGGGCACCCGAGTTTGCAAGTGAAACAAACTACGAGTCAGTCATGAGAATGGTATGAGAAATCTTACTTAACCTATTTAATAATAAGGCTAATCACAAGACCATGCCGCTAACGCAGAGCGGGTTTACTCCATTGGGTTGTCGGTGCAAGAAAAAAACGTAAATCGTTAAATAACGCTATGCTTTTTAGAAAATTGATACCGTTATAAGACTCAAGTCCCATCACACAATGCAACACAAATCGGAGGATAGAGTTTTTCCTTATAATGACCAAAATATGCTTGATACATATAAAGCGAAATTAATATTATTATTAGTGCATATATGTTGCGAAAACAATTTCAATCATAATGTATCAATCATAGACGACATAACTACCATATACTATGTCGTCATACTAGTCTTACAATCAAAACAGCATGGTGTCGTATTGGAAGTTGGATTTCCATCATGAACCAAGGCAAGAGATAGTCCTTACCGGATTCGAGACACTCTAGCCCGTGTCTTAGGATACAGCCGCAACTGCACCTTGGAGCAGCAAGGCCGGTCCACAAATAATTTAGTGGATTAGTTATGCCTGAACAATACGTTTCCCCTACCTATGGGGCATAAAATAGAGCCACTAGGGACTCAAATACCGAGGCGCCTTATTCCATCATCCACATAAGTAAAAATTTCAGGTCTTGCAAAACCATGACACCACTTCTAGCTAGAAAGAAACGTATGTCTTGCCTGCCATCCTTCTCCCGTTTCTGGTTCATACCGGGGTCTGAGGCTCGCAAAGCAACGCTATACACAAAGCTATGCTAATTAAGGCTGTGCTTTGATCATCAACCCCAAGGCTCTGCTTTTCAACAAAAGCCTGGGTCATTTGCATCTTGGCATGCCACGTTGGCAATACATGACACGTAACTTGATATCTATAAATATATAACCTCTGAGCTCGTACGTCTAAGAGAAGGGTGTTAAGAAAGAGAATAAATTCTTCGCTACCAAACAGATATATATTTAAAAGAAATCAATTTACACGGAACGAAATCCAATGTCAGACGCACATCCATTTACAAGTCCGTTCTGGGTCTGAACGAAACTGGAGACACCTTAATCCTCGTCCCATATGTCCAATATGGAATAGAGGTGCTCGCATATCCGGACAATCAACAAGTACGTCTGGACAACTACCACTTTAACTCATTCCTGGGAGCAATTCAGTTCAAGGCATCAGTAACCGTCCATTTGATGTGAATATCACCGTTCTTCAACCACCGTCTTCATCTTTGACTTTTAATCGTCGTAGTAATTATTCAAAATGGGTTAAACCTGGTCTTTCCGAACAACTCGCGTATTTTATAATCAAAATCAAGTGCTATAAGAACACATCATACGCCACATTCAAACTCAGAATATTCTTTTAATAAAGTATTCACAAAGGGTCCCATTAATTTTATCAAAGATAAATCCTTTTAAATTTATTCTTTAATCCTCTTTTTCAAGATTCATTAAAACTCCAATTTGGTTTTAATATCAAAAATCATTAGTTTATGATTATTCAACTTTAAGAAATTAATCTTGTCTTCAACTGGGTTAAAGAACAATGTCATTTAAAACACAGTTCACGATAAACCCAAAACCATATTCCATTAAATACAGAAATTTCACGGAAATCAAATCAATATAAAATCGATATAAATTTACGTATCAAACTGTTAATATAAATGGAATAACGGCAAATCCTTTTAAATTCCATATATATTAACGACCTTCTTTTACAGAAGCTCATCTCGATTATTATTAAATCGAATTCTCTTCAATTCCAATTTAATATATTAAATTGGAAACTTTATTTTGAAAAAAATTCATTTAAATCTTATTAAAAGATTAATAAATTCCAAATTATATTTTCACCGTTAATTGGGTTAAAGAACGAATGTCGTTTAAAACACAGTTCACAATAAACCCAATTCACATTTCATTTTATTCTAATTATATATTAATTAATTGGTAAACTTCTCTAAATCTTATTTAAAAGATTCATTCTTTTCTCGACTGGGCTTAAGAACAGTGTTATTTAAGACACCATTCACAACAAACCCAAAATCCAATTCTTTTATTCAATTCCAATTAAATATTTATTCATTGGAAAACTTTACTAAATCTTAAATAAAAGATTTATTCTAGTTAATAACTAGTTTATTTTGATAAAAATATATTTTTATCTTTTCAAACAAGGAATTTTCCATCCAAAAACTTTCCAAACCATTTATTATGATTTTACATAATTTATTAATATTTTTAATAATTTATCAAGGCTCGTACAGTCGGTTTCCAATAACGGCCACCTAATTGCATCTATAGCGACCTTTTTCAAATTTGATTTGGACATAATTCCAAATCCTACCGTTAAATTTCAAAAATCTTATATTCATTGGAAAGCACTTTTTGATACGAACCCAACGGTTCCGGTTTTAGGAGAATCCGACGGTCGGATCTCCCATTACGTCAATTTAATAGGTAATGGTCGAAATTCACAAACGGTCGCTGCGCGGCGCGTTCTATTCAGGCCATTAAATAAATATATATAATATTCATCATCGACTTCTGTTCAAAACGTATTTTATAACATATTTATAAATTTGTTTTAAAACGATTTTAGCTTTGTTTTAATTTTAAATAAAAATTGAATATTCTATATCTTTATCATATTATAATATTAATATTTTCAAAATATTAAATTTTGAAATCATTTCTTTTTTATATTCATTATAAAATAAATAAAATCGATCGATAAACCCGTTCGGGTTAAAATGGCGTCTACTACTTAACTTGGCTTCACATTTCAATATTTTTGTGTCCATCCAAAAATGGACATAAAAATCATAATTTTATTTTTCATTGAATATTATTTTAAAATATTCGTTATTTAAAAATATTTTTTTATCTTAAAATATTCTGAATCGGAATGTGACTCAATCAATTACCATATAATTTTAGTTATATGGATTTCATACATCGTGTGTATATAACAATAATGATAAAAAATCATTAAAACTATCTATTCACATCCAGAGTGAAATTTACCACTGTGTGAGCATTAAAATAAATAAATAACGCCCATCAGAGACTGTCAATCCATCGATTGATATACAACTAAATATTGGGACTAGTGTATGTCAAATATCATCACAATACCCGTATGGGGTTTTCAAGCAACAACAGTTCATCTAAATAAATCATTGGTTAATTAATTTAACCAATTCTAATTCCGCTAACATGTTGATGATAACGAACAAAACACATGATTATCTTTCTAATATCGCTAACATGTTAGTGTTAATGAGGAAAACATATTATTATATTTCTAACTTCGCTAACATGTTAATGTTAATGAACAGAACATGTTATTGTAATTCTAATGCCAAATAAAAATGTATTTTACTCGCATAATTTCTCAACATGTTTCTAATATCAAATAAAAATGTATTTTATTTGCATACATGTTCTATTCTTCTAATGACATTAAATTAAAAGACAATTTTGTCTACATACATGTTTACAAATTCGAGTGACAAAATAAAAACATAATTTTGTCAACATACGTATGTTCTAATTCTAATGACAATATGAAAAGATAATTTATTTGCATAGCATGTTTTAATGTCCTAATGACAATATAAAAACATAATTTATTTACATGACATGTTTTAATGTCCTAATGACAATATAAAAGAAGTATAATTTATTTACATGACATATCTAATGTTTTCTAGTGACAAATAAATGAATGTTTTTATTTGACAACAATTCTATTTTTAACATAACAAATAAAAAGGATATTTTTATTTGTATAAAATTTCAATATTTAACATGAGAAATAAAAATGAATATTTTTATTTGTATATGACTTCAATGTATAACATGACAAATAAAAAAAATGTCTATTTTAATTTATATACAATTTCATTATAGATTATGACATATAAAAATGTTTATTTTAATTTTGTGTAGAATCTATTTTTAACACAGCCAATAAAAGTGATATTTTATTCGTGTATACAATTCCTACTCTTAACATGTCAAATAAACATGATATCTTTAATATAACAAATATAAATGATATTATTTTAATATGACAAATATAAATGATATTTTTATTTGTATACAAATATATTTCCACAAAAACATATAAAAAATGATCTTTCTATTTTGTTGACAATTCTATTTCAGCAAAATGATATTTTTACTTTTCATACAAATCTATTACAACAAAAATGATCTTTTTTGTTTTCATATAAATCTATGATAATTTTATTTTCATACAAATCTATTACAAAAAAAATGATCATTTTGTTTTTATATAAATCTATTTCAACAAAATGATATTTTTATTTTAACATAATAGTTTCTAAATAAATGACATTTTTATTTAACATGACATTATTCTAAATAAATGACATTTTTTTTCTAATATAGCATTTAAAAAAAATGACATTTTTTCACTAATATAACATTTCTAACAAAAATGACATTTTTATTCTAATATAACATTCCTAACAAAAATGACATGTTTATTCTAATATAACATTCCTAACAAGAATGATATTTTTAATCAACATAACATGATTCTACAAAATGATATTTTTTTTATTACCATAACATGATTCTATAAAATGATATTTTTTTTATTAACATAACACGATTCTACAAAATGATGTTTTTTTATTAACATAACATGATTCTAAAAATTAATTTTTTTATTAACATAACATGATTTTACAAAATGATTTTTTTTATTAACATAACATGATTCTACAAAATGATATTTTTTTATTAACATAACATGATTCTACAAATTGATATTTTTTTTATTCTTTAACATAAATGACATATTTATTCTCTAACATAAATGACAAATTTATTTTCTAATTCATAAAATAAAGATGTAATTTTTATTTCGCAAAACATTATCTAACAAGGATGACACTTTTATTCCAAGATTATATTTTGATCTTACAAAGATATAATTCAGCAAATCATCACAACCACAATCAATTTAAATATATATATATTTCTTTATATTTATATATTTCTATATATATATATTATTTTTATTTTAAATTTAAATTGAGAAATCTCACCTTGATCGGTTTCATGAATTGTTTATATAACGATTGGTTTTAATAAAATTAAACTTTCATTTAATTTTATCAAAAATCCAACAGTCTCTGTTTCAATCCTGGTCAGTTCCATATTGTATATATCGTCAACACGAGTCTAACGTAATTCGTTTCACTGCATTCTGATTTCGATTGCAAAAGATTTGATTATTTAAAGAATTGATTACATAATTAAATAAATAATTTATAACTAACACTAATTACATTTACAAAACCGGTCTTAATCCCTTTCCATCATTCCTCTTTCTCCTGGAAACCGAGAACCCAACATCGCTCCTCCCAGTCTTCACGTCGCACCTCCTGCCGTTGATTAGAAGTCGATCTACTGCTGCCACACGAACGTCAAGATCACCACCCCCCTTCGACGTGAAGCTTGGTGAACTCTAAAGGCCCACCGCCTGGGGAAATGCGTTAGAAGGTCGTGCCTTGTTGCTCGAAAATTGGAAAACCGTGACGTGAAACATCATCACAACCGTTCATCTTGAAGAGCTCGAAACGCTCTTGAAATCTTGCATTGAAATCCCAATTTAATTCTTTGTAATTTGAGGGAATTTTGGGGCATTTAGTGTGAGCTTCGTGGCCATCAAATAGGAATGGCGGCGGCTGAATTGAAAATGGGATTAGTGTTTAGGTCTAGGTTATTTATAAAAAAATAATATTAAATTCCTTAATTTCTTAGTTAAAGCCCGTTAACCCTTGGTAGCTCCAAATTCAACCCAAAGATAGTTGCCCCTAGCCAAATATCCCCGTTCCACACACAATGGGCTAGGTCTCGTCAGCCCATTAGATCATTTTCAGCTTGTTTTGTTCAAATTAAAATATAAACCATTTAATTATTTAATTCGGTTGTACATTTAAATTTACCGGGACCACATACGGACTCCAAAAATTCCCAAAAAAATATTTCTAGTTAAGTTTTGATGATACGGTCCTAACGAAATTAATCTTGTCGAATTTGGAGACCATTTGAAAAATGGCCTTTTTCAAGTCGATTAAATTTGACTAAGATTGACAAAACACATTTTCTTTTGCCACGCTCACATATTAATACCAAAAATTATTAAAATTGGAACCTAGCAATAATTTGGCATTCTAGATCCAACAAAAGTGGTTTCGTCGAAAACGGAAGTCGTTTGTAAAATGGCTATTTTAATAGCTTTATTATTATTAAAAATGAAAATTTTAAATTCTGACACATTTTCTATTAAAATATCTTAAAATAAAAAATTTAATTGGTTCTGATTTTCCGGTTTGTTACAATCTCCACCACTTAAAATCTTTTCGTCCTCGAAAAGGAACGAAGCTGAAAGTTGTTTAACTAACCAACTCAATTTTCATTATTTTATTGGTTTCAATAGTTTTATTAGTTGAACTAATAATCACACAACACAACCATCCGTCAATTTGCCATTAGCTTTTCAAATATATATATCTTTTATATATTCAAAAATCATATTTTCTAAGATCGAATTATATATATAACCACAAATACGGTACTTATAAACTTGTCACTCATAACTCATTCTAGGGCATTTCTAACCCCATCTCTAACGAGTTTTCCCATTCTAGGATACTACTGTTCCTATCTCTAATGAGTATTCTTTTATAGGATATTACTAATCCTACCTATGATGAGTCTTTTGTTCAGTTGTACCCCAAAGATTTAAGCTAACCAAACCTCTGATACCAGCTGTACTGACATGACGAAATCCGGTAGGCTTTGCAACCATCCCTTCATCCCCCAAAGCAGCAGGTAAAACACACCGTGGCTTACAGTGGTACCCCAGACACACCTTGTTTTACGGCGACCCTTTCGAGCCTCCCGGCCATAGCCTAACCAACCCTAAAAAGGGACATATAGGGGTAAGAGTCCACCGTTCGCCACCGAACCGCGAAGCGAGAACCCCCATCATGCTGCATCCTATGCCAAACAAGGACTGGTTTGAGAAATCTTACTTAACCTATTTAATAATAAGGCTAATCACAAGACCACGCCGCTAACGCGGAACGGGTTTACTCCATTGGATTGCCGGTGTAAGAAAATAAGGTAAATCATTAAGTAACGCTGTGCTTTTTAGAAAAATGAAACCATTATAAGACTCAACTCCCATCACACAATGCAACACAAACCGGAGGATTGAGTTTTTCCTTATAATGGCCAAAATATGCTTGATACGTATAAAGCGAACTTAATATTATTAGTAGTGCATATATGTTGCAAAAACAATTTCAATCATAATGTATCAATCATAGATGGCATAGTTACCATATACAATGTCGCCATACTAGTTTTAAAATCAAAACCACATGGTGTCATATTGGAAGTTGGATTTCCATCATGAACCAAGGCAAGAGATAGTCCTTACCGAATTCGAGACACTCTAGCCCATGTCTTGGGATACAGCCGCAACTGCACCTAGGAGCAGCAAGGACGGTCCACAAATACTTTAGTGGATTAGTTATGCCTGAACAATACGTTTCCCCGCCCTATGGGGCATAAAATAGAGCCACTAGGGACTCAAATACCGAGGCACCTCATTCCATCATCCACATAAGTAAAAATGTCAGGTCTTGCAAAACTATGACACCACTTCTAGCTAGAAAGAAATGTATGTCTTACCTGCTATCCTTCTCCCGTTTCTGGTTCATACCGGGGTGCGAGGCTCGCGAAGTAACGCTATACACAAAGCTATGCTAATTAAAGTTGTGCTTTGATCATCAACCAAAAGGCTCTTCTTTTCAACAAAAGCCTTGATCATTTGCATCTTGGCATGCCACGTTGGCAATCCACGCCATGTTACTTGATATCAATAAATATATAACCTATGAGCTCGTACGTCTCAGAGAAGGGTTTTAAGCAAGAGAATAAATTCTCTGCCACCAAACAGATATATATTTAATAGAAATCAATTTACATAGAACGAAATCCAATGTCAGACACACATCCATTTCCAAGTCCGTTCTGGGTCTGAACGAAACCGGAGACACCTTATTCCTCGTCCGATATTTCCAATACGGAAGAGAGGTGCTCGCATATATGGACAATCAACAAGTACGTCTTGACAACTACAACTTTAACCCTTTTTTGGGAGCAAATCAGTTCAGGGCATCAATAGTCGTCCATTCGATGTGAAGATCGTTGGTCTTCAACCACCGTCTTCATCTTCGACTTTTAATCGTCATAGTAATTATTTAGAATGGGTTAAACCCGGTCTTTTCGAATAACTCGCATATTTTATAATCAAAATTAGGTGCTATAAAAACACATCATACGCCACATTCCAACTCAGAATATTATTTTAATAAAATATTCACATTAATAGGAAAAGGGTCCCATTAATTTTATCAAAGATAAATCCTTTGAAATTTATTCTTTAATCTTCTTTGTAAAGATTCATTAAAACTCCAATTTGGTTTTATTATCAAAAATCATTACTTTATAATTATTCAACTTTAAGAAATTAATCTTATCTTCAACTGGGTTAAAGAACCAATGTCATTTAAAACACAGTTCACGATAAACGCAAAACAATATTCCATTAAATATGGAATTTTCAAAGAAATCAAATCAATATATAATCGATATAAATTTCCGTATCAGACTATTAATATAAATGGAATAACGACAAAGCCTTTTAAATTCCATATATATTAACGGCCTTCTTTTATAGAAGCTCATCTCGTTTATTGTTAAATCGAATTCTCTTCAATTCCAATTTAATATATTAAATTAGAAACTTTTCTTTGGAAAAATTTCATTTAAATCTTATTAAAAGATTAATAAATTCGAGATTATATTTTCACCGTTAATCGGGTTAAAGAACGAATGTCGTTTAAAACACAGTTCACAATAAACCCAATTCACATTTCATTTTATTCCAATTATATATTAATTAATTGGTAAACTTCTCTAAATCTTATTTAAAAGATTTATTTTTTTCTCGACTGGGTTTTAGAACAGTGTTATTTAAGACACCATTCACGACAAACCCAAAATCCAATTCTTTTATTCAATTCCAATTAAATATTTATTTATTGGAAAACTATGCTAAATCTTAAATAAAAGATTTATTCTAGTTAACAACTTGTTTACTTTGATAAAAATATATTTTTTATCATTTCAAATATGGAATTTTCCATCCAAAAACTTTCCAAACCATTTATTATGATTTTACATAATTTATTAATATTTTTAATAATTTTATCAAGGCCCGTACAGTCGGTTTCCAATAACGGCCACCAAACTACATCCATAGCGACCTTTTTCAAATTTGATTTGAACATAATTCCAAATCCTACTGTTAGATTTCAAAAATCTTATATTCATTGGAAAGCTCTTTTCGATACGAACCCAACAGTTCTGGTTTTAGGAGAATCCGACGATCGGATCTCCTGTTACGTCAATTGAAAAGGTAATGGTCGAAATTCGCGAACGGTCACTGCGCAGAGCATTCTATTCAAGCCATTAAATAAATATATATAATATATATCACTAATTTCTATTCAAAACGTATTTTATAACATATTTATAAATTCGTTTTAAAACGATTTTAGTTTCCTTTCAATTTTAAATAAAAATTGAATATTCGATATCTTTATCATATTATAATATTAATATTTTCAAAATATTAAATTTTGAAATCATTTCTTTTTTATATTCATTATAAAATAAATAAAATCGATCGATAAACCCGTTCGGGTTAAAATGGCCTCTACTACTTAACTCGGCTTCACATTTTAATATTTTTGTGTCCATCCAAAAATGGACATAAAAATCATAATTTTAATTTTCATTGAATATTATATTAAAATATTCGTTATTTAAAAATATTCTTTATTTTAAAAATATTCTTTATTAAAAAATAATTTTTTTTATGTTAAAATATTCTGAATCGGAATGTGACTCAATCAATTACCATATAATTTCAGTTATATGGATTTCATACATCGCATGTATATAACAACAATGATAAATAATCATTAAAACAATCCATTCACATCCAGAGTGAAATTTACCAGTGTTTGAGCATTAAAATAAATAAATATCGCTCATCACAGACTGTCAATCCATCAATTGACATGCAACTAAATATTGGGACTAGTGTATGTCAAATATCATCCCAATACCCGTGTGGGGTTTTCAAGCAACAACAGTTCATCCAAATAAATCATTGGTTAATGAATTTAACCAATTCTAATTTCGCTAACATGTTGATGATAATGAACAAAATACATGATTATCTTTCTAATATCGCTAACATGTTAATGTTAATGAACAAAACATATTGTTAACCGACCTTTTGGTTCGGTTACCAAAAGTACTCATGACACGCTCAATTCAACTCATCGCGTGAAGCCAAGGCCAAGGGCGAAACACAAGAAATCTAGGAGAAAGACCGAAGGAAATCGCGTTAAGAAACCTCGCCACATCCACATTCAAAATACCCTTCGCACCTGCCACGGTGCGAAATTTCGTACCCCGAGGCACGAAATTTCATACCTCGAAGGTGCGAAATTTCGCACCTCACAGGTGCGAAATTTCATACCTCGAAGGTGCGAAATTTCGCACCTCACAGGTGCGAAATTTCGCACCTCCCCAGGTACAAATTTTCCGGAGCCAAAACAGCGAGGCGCGAATTTCCTGTAGATGGTCCCCATTTCTACCTACTCCTACCTAACCCTTACCTAACCACTTCCCATAAATATCCCACTACCTCACACTTCAAAAGAGAGAGATTCTTGGACCTTGAGACATCTATAGAGCTTCATTAATGGCATCTCCTCTTTGAGGAAGAAGAAGGGCAAACTTGTCCATTTTACTATTTCTTGCAAATATGACTATTTTGCATAATAGTCCACATATGTAATGAGAGGATCTCAACCTTGTAATCTTTCAAGTGATTAATAAAATATCTACAACTCTTCAAAGTGGACGTAGGCCTTCAACAAGGCCGAACCACTATAAATCTCTTGTGTCATTTACCGCTTATATTTATTTTATGTTACATAATATGTCTTGTCTATGCGGCCATATTATTTGTTCCTATTAATACGGAATCTTTGGTGTTTGCGACATTTTTGGTCGTCAACATTTGGTGCATTCACTTAGAAAACTCGGACATTGCGTCTTTCTTTCACCTTACCATCTCGACTTCGACGAGCCTAAGGTTCCTTGCTCAACTTGCCGTCGGGCCCGCGTACGATGGTAAAAAAGTCAAAGAACGTAGTAATCGGCTTGTCAGCTGCCGCCGAGGCCGGTCCATCCAATCCTCCTCCACCGGCAAATATCCCGGCAACCAATGAAGTTGAACCTCCTATTGTGGACCCCGAAGCGCCCGTAACTCAAGCGCAAATCCGTATGCTTAATGAAAGGTACGAGAGCACGGTGGTCTAGCTTAACCAAGCGCTAAGGAGTAACATCGACCTTATGCGCCAACTTAATGAAAGTCAGCGTGTCGTCGCTCGACTACAACTAGCTCGGAACAACGCTCGACCTCGACCACCAACATCGGAAACTTCCTCTTCTGAGACGAGGGGCCCGCACCAACGAAGAAGGTTTAGCCTCATCAACAATGTCGTCGTCCGAACAAATGCCCTCGACAACGACAATGGCAATGGGTATGCCAATGGCAACGGTAACGGCGACCGTACCACCATCACCTATAGCGGGGGCACCCAACATTGGGACCGCTCTCGCTTAATCATCGATGACGGACCCGTTCCTACTAATCAACCTCCTCCTCGACAAGACCCGACGGCCGCCCGCCAAAGCGATGAACCGACTAATATGGCGGCCCAAACCTACCCTGAACAAGATCCGCGCGCCCCCGCCCCGCGTCAATGGGCACACGTGGATCCCATTATAGATGTCGGGGACTCGGAAGGCAATAGCCCGGACATCCACCATAGAAGACGTCCTCGAACCCGGACTCCTGAACCTCGCCCAAACCAATGGGTTCCGATGGCGGACCCTCATCCAGCCTACCTTCCCGACATGGTCCGACGAATCATGAGGGAGATGCGAAGGAATGTGCATGGACCATAGGAAGCGCACATTAGGCGCAAACCTTTCACTCGAAGAGTGAACGAAGCTGAATGGCCACGACATTTCAGCATGCCACAAATGCCACTCTACGACGGCACCACTGATCCTTGTGCTTTCTTAAACCGTTATGAGTGGCAAATGGACTCAAGTAGGGGGGACGATCCCGTCAAATGCAAGTGCTTTTCGGTTTTCCTTTTAGGAACCGCCCTATTATGGTTCTCTCATCTCCCGATCGACTCCATCAACAACTTCGGCCAATTAGCCACACAATTAGTGAAGCAATTCCGAATGCACATCCCGACTCCGAAGAACGCCCTCGCCCTTTACAACCTGTACCAAGGGCCTGCAGAATCACTCAAAAGCTACCTTTCTAGGTTCAACGAAGCCCTCGCCGAGGTCGAAGATCCAGATCAGCGCACTGTACTACTCCAACTAGCTAAAGGTGTCCTCCCAACTTCGGAATTCGGGGCATGGATTGACCGAAAGAAACCAAAGAGCCTCGACGACTTCTATGAGAAGGCGGGACAGTTCTTGTGTTAAGAGGAAGCGAGGCGCAACCGCGTCATCGAGACCACTCGCCCCAGCATCCCACGAACAAGGGCCACCAACAACCAGCATAGGGGGCGAGAAACAGGAGGTTCATCCAACCCTAACATGGGGGCAGCACCCCTCTGGCAAAGGCCTAACACCGGGGGGCAAGGAGGCCGAGGCGTAATAACCCGGAAATTCTGAACCAGTTTAAAATTTTTATTTTGGCAATTTTAGCGAATTTTGAATATTTAAAATAGATTATTTTAAATAATATCGACGAGAAATTTATTTTGAATATATTTCGAATGTATATATTATACGCGTCGTCGTTAGAATATAAATAATTATATATAATTATAAATAGAATTGAAAATGGCGCGGTAGTTCGATAATTCGATTTCAAACTTCAATTAAATGTACCGGGTGCAAAACAATCCGGATTTTAGTGAAACCAAAAACATTAGGATCTAATTGATAATATCTTTCCAACGAATCCGACAAATCTAAATTTCATAGCGGGAATCAAAAGATATGTCCAGTTGAAAATTCTGAATAGTCGCTATGGAATTCATGCCCTTAAAAATGGGAATTTTGCAAACGGTCTCGGATTTCGACGAAACCACTTTTGTTGGGTCCGTGATGTCAAATAATTGCTAGATTCCAAACTTCATAATTTTTCGAATCAATATGTGAGCGTGACAAAAGATAACGCGTTTGACCAGTTTTAGTTGATTTTAATCGACTGGAAATTGGCCATTTTTCTAACGGTCTCGGTATTCGACGAAACTAGTTTTGTTAGGACCGTATCGTCAATACGAAGCTAGAAAATATTTTTCTGGGATTTTTCTAGTTAGTATGTGACCCCGGTAAATTGAAATGCGCGTTCAAATTTAATATATAGAGTTATATGTTGATTATAACGGAAACGGATCAAAACGATCGAATCAGCATACGATACATATCCCATTGTGTTCAGAATGGGGGTAATACGCTATGGACGACAGGCGGTGGGCCTCGTTTAGAGGTCGTATGTAAAAGTCAACTTGTAGTAAATAAAATAATTAAATAATTAAAAAATTAAAATTCTCTTCCCCTCCTCCTTAAGTCACTCTGGCCCCCCTTTTTCAAAAATCAATTTGAAAGCAGAAGAAAAAAAACGAATCGCAGCCACCGTCGCCTCCCACATCGGACCACCGCCACCCATCGTCGCACGCCCAGACCTCGCCGACGATCCTCCAGCTCCCTCTCTCTCCTCTCTACTCCTCCACCTCGCGAAGACCAGAACCGGCGACGTCCTGAACCCCCCCCCCCCCCCCGAAACCCTAGCCGCCCCTACCGCCTGAATCCGCCCTCCGCCTCTCCCCACGACCGTCACCCTCTTTCCCCGACCTCCTCCACCTCCTGCTTCTCCAATCCGCCGCCTAAATCAGGCCAACGCCGCCTAAATCAGGCCAACGCCGCCTCCAACAGCCCAGCACCCCTCTTCCCAGTTAAAGGCAGAAAAATGTAAGTTTTTAATTATATTTTTATTTATAAAATCAGTTTTGTGTACATGAATTAGCATTTATAAGATCTGAAAATAAAGTATATATAAAGATTTGATTTTTAAAATTGAAAAGATTATATTTTTATTTATAAAAATATGATTTTTATATAAGGAAAGGGTAGAAAAGATTTTTATTCAATTAAAATATGATTTTTATATTTTTAAAGTATTAAAAATATAATCTTTACTGTATAAATGATGTAAAAATATGATTTTTGTTTATGTAGAGAAGTAAAAATATAATTTTTACATGATAGGAATATTAAAAATAACATCTTTATATGTGTAGCAAAATAAAGATTGATTTTTAAAAGACGATATTTTTAAAAGTGAAAAGACGATATTTTTAAAAGTGAAAAGACGATATTTTAAAAATAGAAAAGGCGAAACCTTTATATGAAGAATAGCGGGATAGAAATGGAATTTTTATCTATATAACATCGTTGTAAAAATTCGATTTTTATATATTGAATAGCAAAGTAAAAATTCGATTTTTATATATTGAATAGCAAAGTAAAAATTCGATTTTTATATATTGAATAGCATAGTAAAAATTCGATTTTTAAATATATGAAGTGATTATAAAAATATGATTTTTAAATTGAAAGTAAATAAATAAAAATGTGATTTTTATTTTAAAGACATCAGTATATAAAAATGTGAATTTTTTTCATATGTAGTGAATACGGGCAATGAAGATGACAAAAATGCGATAACTATGAAGATTTCTATCAAAGAAGAGTCAAGATGATTGGATAGCTATTTGTGAGAATTTCTCACCTTTCAATTTCTTTTTCTAGTAATATATATATACTAGGATGCAGACGGTGTTTAGTAGCACCCGAGACCCGTCATCCACAGACCATGGATGGCTTGATTGTTTAATTGTTTGGTTGTGTAGTTGGTTAGATTATTTGGTTTAAATTGAATTGTTTGGTGAAATGAAATTGATTTGATTGATGTGTGAATGGCGTGGGCCTTCACTAGACCGGGGATAAGGCTAGGCCTTGTCCCGTTTCTAGTATCGTGCCGTTATGCCGCCGAAATTTTCTAAAATAAGTTAGAAAATAAAAATATCATTTTATTTAAAGAATGAACTGAATAGAAATTCATATGTTAAAATAAAATGTTTTGTCGTTAAAAATATAATTTTTAACGTGAATATGAATATAGTGAATGTGAATAAATAAATATTCATTTACAAACCGGTCGGTTTATTTATGTACACTGATTTGACTGACATTGATTGGGACGATAAATTTTACACATCGCCCAAATGCACAAATAAAATATGCGTTTGATTGTTTGAAACCCCACACGGGTGTTGGGATGAAATTTGAAGTTCACCCATCCTGATTGATTAAATATGTCAATCGATTGATTGACAGGCTGTTATAAGCGTTAAATATCTATATTTGATGCTTATACAGTGTAGTGCACTTTGGATGATGGTTGATTGTTTATCGTTGCTAAATATACATGTGTTGTATGGAATCCATATAATTAACTTTATATGGTAATTGATTGGGCCTCATTCCAATTTAGAAAATAAAGAGTATTATAAAATAAAGGTTCATGTGTTGACCGTACTCATCCGTTGAGATTAGTCATGTGTTGAACGAAATATTTTAACAATAAAATTTACATCTTTATATTATAAAATAAAGGTTCATGTGTTGACCGTACTCATCCGTTGAGATTAGTCATGTGTTGAATGAAATATTTTAACAATAAAATTTACATCTTTATATTATAAAATAAAGGTTCATGTGTTGACCGTACTCATCCGTTGAGATTAGTCATGTGTTGAACGAAATATTTTAATAATAAAATTTACATCTTTATCATATATAGAATTAGAAATCAACTGGAAAATAGATGAGATGAGTGGTCTCCTGGATATTAATCTGATGTTGGTTTCGGCCTTCGGGGTTAATATTCAGGAAATCGTTCTCTCACTAAATTACGGTTGGAGTCTGATTCAATATCAAACGATAGACACCTTAATTTTTACAAAATATATTTAATAACAAAAATAGTCACACGTGGACAGTTATCATTCGTTGAGATTAGTCGTGTGTTGACAAAAATAAATATTCATTTGTTGAATAGAATATTTGAAAATAGAAATATATGAAGCCGTGTTGGTTAGATTAACGCCATTTTGACGAGAACGATATTTATGTCGATTTTATTCATTTTAAAATGAATATTGAAAAGTGATTTCAAAATCGAATATTTCGAAATGAATTGAATATAAAACGATTTCGAAATGAATTGAATATAAAACAATTTCGAAATGAAATGAATCGAATATAAAACGATTTCGAAATGAATTGAATATAAAACGATTTCGAAATGAATTGAATTGAATTGAAAACGATTTCGAAATGAATTGAATTGAAAACGATTTTGAAATGAATTGAATATAAAACGATTTCGAAATGAATTTAATTGAATTGAAAACGATTTCGAAATGAATCGAATATAAAACGATTTCGAAATGAATTGAATATAAAACGATTTCGAAATGAATTGAATATAAAACGATTTCGAAATGAATTGAATTGAATTGAAAACGATTTCGAAATGAAATGAATTGAATATAAAACGATTTCGAAACGAATTGAATTGAATTGAAAACGATTTCGAAATGAATTGAATATAAAACGATTTTGAAATGAATCGAATATAAAACGATTTCGAAATGAATTGAATATAAAACGATTTCGAAATGAACTGAATATAAAACGATTTCGAAATGAATTGAATATAAAACGATTTCGAAATAAATTGAATAGAAAACGAATTTGATTTAAACTGATTAGAAAACGAATTTGTTTTAAGTCGAATAGAAAACCAATTTGAATTGAATCGAATAGAAAACGACTTTGAAATTGAATTGAATTGAATTGAAAACGAATTCAAATTGAATTGAAGGCGAATTGAAATGAATTCAAATTGAATTGAAATTTGAATTGAATAGGAATGAATTTTAAAACGAATTTATAAAGAAGAATTCAATTTTGCTTTGGATTGAAATAGAAGTTGAAATTGTTTTTGAAACGAAATTAAAACGATTTATATAATTCGTTTTAAATAGAAATCGACGAAATATATATTATATATATAATATGATGGCCTGAATAGAAACCGCCGCGCCGCGGCAGTTCGTGAATTTCGACCATTTATTTCAAACGGACATTACGGGAGATCCGACCGTCGGATTCTCCTAAAACAGGAACCGTTTGGTTCGTATCAGAAAGAGCTTTCTAACGAGTATAGGAATCTGAAATCTAACGGTTGGATTTGGAGTTACGTCCAAATCAAATTTGAAAAAGGTCGCTGTAAGTGTAGTTCGATGGCCATTGTTGGAAATCGATTGTACGGGCCTTAATAAAATTATTAAAAATAGTTATAATTTGTGTAAAATCATAAGAAATGATTTGAGAAAAATTGGGTTGAAAAACTCCATATTTGAGAAGATAAAAATGGATTTTTATCGAGATGAACTAGTTTTGAACTAAATTTAAAACCCAATGATTTTTAAATAAATGAATTAGATTTAAAAAGGGGTTTTAAATAATCGGAATTTCTAATATATTTGATTGGATTTGAAATGGGTTTATCGTGAACGGTGTTTTAAATAACACTAGTTCTTTAACCCGATAATAAATAGAATGTGATTTGGGTTTGTCGTGAACTGTGTTTTAAATAACACCTAGTTGTTTAACCCAGTAAAAGGAGTTTTAACGAATCTGCAATTAGGTTGAAATGTGAATCTATAATCTAAATTATCAAATTTAGAAATGAGCGAGAATGGAGTATCGCCAGTTTTGCTCCAAAGCGATAGTTAAATCTTTAATTAGATTTGAACGTGAAATGGTAATTAATTTTACCGATAACACCAAAGTATTAGATATAGAGTATTACCAGTTTTGCTTCATGGGATGAATAAGTTGGGATTGGGAAATAAAATAAATAATTACTTCGGTGTGGTTCGCTAATCTCGACTAGTTTGGAAAACCATAATTTGGTTTGAAATGACATCCAAAGGAAGATTAAAGGATAAATTTGAAAGAATTTATCTTGGATAAAATTAATGGGAACCTTTCCCTAAAAATGTGATTTTGTGAATAAAAGAATATTCTGAATTGGAATGAGGCGTATGTTGTGTTTGTGTAACATTTGTTTTTAATATACGCGGATTGTTCGGAAAGTCCGGGTTTATACCCATTCTGAATAACCGATTCGACGATATGTCGAAGATGAAGACGGTGGTCAAAGACCGGAAGTCTTCACATCGTTTGGATAATTACTGACGATCCTGATTGGGCTGTACACCCAAGAGGATGGAAATAGTTGGTGGTCGTCCAGACGTACTTGGAGATGGATGGATATGCGAGTAAAGTGCCTCCGGTTTCGTTCAGACCCAGAACGGATTTGTAAATGGATTGTGTGTCTGACATTGGATTTTATTCTGTGTTGATTGATTTCTATTAAATATACATCTGTTTGGTGGCAGAGAATTTATTCTTTTGCTTAACGCCCTTCTCTGAGACGTACGAGCTCAGAGGTTGTATATCGATGGACATCAGTCGCATGGCATGAATTGCCTGTGTGGCACGCTAAGATGCAATGATCAAGGCTTTTGTTGAAAAGCAGAGTCTTGTGGTTGATGATCAAAGCACGGCCTATGTGGCAGCTTTGTGTATAACGTGAATTCGCGAGCCTCACACCTCGGTATGAGTCAAAAATGGGATACGGACTGCAGGGAGAGCACGACATTTCTTTCTAGCTTTGGTGGTGTCAGTGACTTACCAGCCCTGACATATATATATACTTTTCACCTTTGTGGTTGTTGGAATGAGGCGCCTCGATTATAGGTCTGTAAGGACCGGGAAACGTTTGTTCAGGCATAATTAATCCTCTAACGTAAGTGAGGACCGGCCCTGAAGCATCCAGGGGTTGCCCAGAGTGCGTAACCCTGGGACATTTGCTAGAGTGTCTCGAACGCGGAGAGGAGCTTTCCCCTTGCCTCGACTCATGACGGAAATCCAATTTCCAATACGAGATATTGCGGCTTTATTTGTAGAGCCTAGTATGGCGACATAGTAGCATGGGATGCTATGCCGTCTATGATTTATATTTATGATTGAAATTGTTTTGACACTATACACTTATTATAGTATCAAATGATTTGTTTTAAACGTACCAAGCATGTTTAGCTATTATAAGGGAAAACCCTATCCTCCGGCTTGCGTTGCATTGTGTGATGGGACCTGGGTCTTATAATAGCTTCATTTTTCGAAAAAGCATTGCGTTGTTTATTCTATGCACTGGTGTTCTTGGGAGGAAACCCGTTCCGTGTTATACGGCGTGGTCCCTTGAATTACTCTCTTTTAAAGTAAAGTTTTAAATAACTGTTTTAGTTCTCACACCAGTCACATGACTGACCTGGAGTTTATTGTTTTAACCTAAACTCTGGGAGCCCCTATTTTCCGCACGGGCAGCTAGTAGTTTTGGTATTGCAGATTTATATTCACAGGATCCTGGTTTACAGCTGGAATGATATCCGGAAAGCTCTGTATCCGTATATCACCTTTAGTTATGCTTTGTATTATTTTCCGCTGCTATGTAATTTATTCATTTATACTCTGTATATTCTTGTATCTGATGGAATTGTTGTAATAGCAATGAAATGTTCTCCCGTCTGCATTCTGTTTTGTCTTGTCCTCACAGTGGTATCAGAGCTTTGGTTTACAGAGCTCGAGAACAAGACACATTAGAACCATACGAAAGAATTCGTCAGATATTGGATTTGTAATATCCAATTAGAATGACTCGTTAGAGATAGGATCAGTAGTATCCTAGAACGAGTGTGAAGAGTATATATTTCAAATGAAAACAAATTATGTTTTGAAAATTTAAATCGTTTTATACGTATTTGAATATTTATTTATATTGAATTTGGACAATCCATTATATAAAGGTTTTGCATATACGCGTCATGAACGTATATTCGAAGTTTTAATATACTGGATAGATATAGAATCACATTCTAGACACCCGGAGATGTTCTGATGGTGGTTCGAAACATCATCAGCATTTATTTTCGTGTTTCGAAGGTGTGATTTCTATATATTTCCATTAGGCTGGTGTGAGAACCAAAACTAATATAGTTAGAACACATTGTTTTGAATTGGCATCAAAAACAAGATTTTCTGCATATGTATCAAATTTATGAATTTGAAACATTAATCCACTAATTGATTGATGTTTGTGTTGTTTGTTTATTTGTTTAATAATTTTTGAACCATTATGCCTAATAGAATCAAATATTGAATTGTATTGAAAATTAGACGCATTTGCTTGCATATACATATACTTACATTGAACAGGTCATAGCAAGGAGGCTAGAGCAGAGAATAAAATTTGTTTGCCCGACAAATAGGTACATGTTTACTACATAATTTACTGTTTTGTTTGGGTGATGATGATTTTATGAGCCTATTGGCTAACCGCTTGGCTTTTCCTTTTTCTTTTCGAGATCAGAAGGCCTATATGGCAATTTCGGGATTTTCCCGTGGCTCCCGGTGCAGGGGAGGTTATGGCGAAATTTTTCGAAAATTTAGGGTGTTAGCCAAATTTTTGAAAATTTGAAAATTCTCAGAAACTGAAAAGTTAGAGAATGGAAGCCAGATCGAACGTAGAGTTGATTGATCAAACCACTTTCGACTTTGTTCCTTTTCGGGGACGAAAAGTTTTAAGTGGGGGAGATTGTAATAACCCGGAAATTCTGAACCAGTTTAAAATTTTTATTTTGGCAATTTTAGCGAATTTTGAATATTTAAAATAGATTATTTTAAATAATATCGACGAGAAATTTATTTTGAATATATTTCGAACGTATATATTATACGCGTCGTCGTTAGAATATAAATAATTATATATAATTATAAATAGAATTGAAAATGGCGCGGTAGTTCGATAATTCGATTTCAAACTTCAATTGAATGTACTGGGTGCAAAACAATCCGAATTTTAGTGAAACCAAAAACATTAGGATCTAATTGATAATATATTTCCAACGAATCCGACAAATCAAAATTTCATAGCGGGAATCAAAAGATATGTCCAGTTGAAAATTCTGAATTGTCGCTATGGAATTCATGCCCTTAAAAATGGGAATTTTGCAAACGGTCTCGGATTTCGACGAAACCACTTTTGTTGGGTCCGTGATGTCAAATAATTGCTAGATTCCAAATTTCATAATTTTTCAAATCAATATGTGAGCGTGACAAAAGATAACGCGTTTGACCAGTTTCAGTTGATTTTAATCGACTGGAAATTGGCCATTTTTCTAACGGTCTCGGAATTCGACGAAACTAGTTTTGTTAGGACCGTATCGTCAATACGAAGCTAGAAAATATTTTTCTGGGATTTTTCTACTTAGTATGTGACCCCGGTAAATTGAAATGCGCGTTCAAATTCAATATATAGAGTTATATGTTGATTATAACGGAAACGGATCGAAACGATCGAATCAGCTTACGATACATATCCCATTGTGTTCGGAATGGGGGTAATACGCTATGGACGACAGGCGGTGGGCCTCGTTTAGAGGTCGTATGTAAAAGTCAACTTTTAGTAAATAAAATAATTAAATAATTAAAAAATTAAAATTATCTCTCCCTCCTCCTTAAGTCACTCTGCCCCCCCCCCCTTTTCAAAAATCGATTTCAAAGTAGAAGAAAAAAAAAACGAATCGCAGCCACCGCCGCCTCCCACATCGGACCACCGCCACCCATCGTCGCACGCCCCAGACCTCGCCGACGATCCTCCAGCTCCCTCTCTCTCCTCTCTACTCCTCCACATCGCGAAGACCAGAACCGGCGACGTCCTGTACCCCCCCCCCCCCGAAACCCTAGCCGCCTGAATCCGCCCTCCGCCTCTCCCCACGACCGTCACCCTCTTTCCCCGACCTCCTCCACCTCCTGCTTCTCCAATCCGCCGCCTAAATCAGCCCAACGCCGCCTCCAACAGCCCAGCACCCCCTCTTCCCAGTTAAAGGCAGAAAAATGTAAGTTTTAATTATATTTTTATTTATAAAATCAGTTTTGTATACATGAATTAGCATTTATAAGATCTGAAAATAAAGTATATATAAAGATTTGATTTTTAAAATTGAAAAGATTATATTTTTATTTATAAAAATATGATTTTTATATAAGGAAAGGGTAGAAAAGATTTTTATTCAATTAAAATATGATTTTTATATTTTTAAAGTATTAAAAATATAATCTTTACTATATAAATGATGTAAAAATATGATTTTTGTTTATGTAGAGAAGTAAAAATATAATTTTTACATGATAGGAATATTAAAAATAGCATCTTTATATGTGTAGCGAAATAAAGATTGATTTTTAAAAGACGATATTTTTAAAAGTGAAAAGACGATATTTTTAAAAGTGAAAAGACGATATTTTAAAAATAGAAAAGGCGAAACCTTTATATGAAGAATAGCGGGATAGAAATGGAATTTTTATCTATATAACATCGTTGTAAAAATTCGATTTTTATATATTGAAAAGCAAAGTAAAAATTCGATTTTTATATATTGAATAACAAAGTAAAAATTCGATTTTTATATATTGAATAGCATAGTAAAAATTCGATTTTTAAATATATGAAGTGATTATAAACATATGATTTTTAAATTGAAACTAAATAAATAAAAATGTGATTTTAATTTTAAAGACATCAGTATATAAAAATGTGATTTTTTTTCATATGTAGTGAATACGGGCAATGAAGATGACAAAAATGCGATAACGATGAAGATTTCTATCAAAGAAGAGTCAAGATGATTGGATAGCTATTTGTGAGAATTTCTCACCTTTCAATTTCTTTTTCTAGTAATATATATATACTAGGATGCAGACAGTGTTTAGTAGCACCCGACACCCGTCATCCACAGACCATGGATGGCTTGATTGTTTAATTGTTTGGTTGTGTAGTTGGTTAGATTATTTGGTTTAAATTGAATTGTTTGGTGAAATGAAATTGATTTGATTGATGTGTGAATGGCGTGGGCCTTCACTAGACCGGGGATAAGGCTAGGCCTTGTCCCGTTTCTAGTATCGTGCCGTTATGCCGCCGAAATTTTCTAAAATAAGTTAGAAAATAAAAATATCATTTTATTTAAAGAATGAACTGAATAGAAATTCATATGTTAAATTAAAATGTTTTATCATTAAAATTATAATTTTTAACGTGAATATGAATATAGTGAATGTGAATAAATAAATATTCATTTACAAACTGGACGGTTTGTTTATGTACACTGATTTGACTGACATTGATTGGGACGATAAATTTTACACATCGCCCAAATGCACAAATAAAATATGCGTTTGATTGTTTGAAACCCCACACGGGTGTTGGGATGAAATTTGAAGTTCACTCATCCTGATTGATTAAATATGTCGATCGATTGATTGACTGGCTGTTATAAGCGTTAGATATCTATATTTGATGCTTATACAGTGTAGTGCACTTTGGATGATGGCTGATTGTTTATCGTTGCTAAATATACATGTGTTGTATGGAATCCATATAATTAACTTTATATGGTAATTGATTGGGCCTCATTCCAATTTAGAAAATAAAGAGTATTATAAAATAAAGGTTCATGCGTTGACCGTACTCATCCGTTGAGATTAGTCATGTGTTGAACGAAATATTTTAACAATAAAATTTACATCTTTATATTATAAAATAAAGGTTCATGTGTTGACCGTACTCATCCGTTGAGATTAGTCATGTGTTGAACGAAATATTTTAACAATAAAATTTACATCTTTATATTATAAAATAAAGGTTCATGTGTTGACCGTACTCATCCGTTGAGATTAGTCATGTGTTGAACGAAATATTTTAATAATAAAATTTACATCTTTATCATTTATAGAATTAGAAATCATCTGGAAAATAGATGAGATGAGTGGTCTCCTGGATATTAATTTGATGTTGGTTTCGGCCTTCGGGGTTAATATTCAGGAAATCGTTCTCTCACTAAATTACGGTTGGAGTCTGATTCAATATCAAACGATAGATACCTTAATTTTTATAAAATATATTAAATAACAAAAATAGTCACACGTGGACAGTACTCATTCGTTGAGATTATTCGTGTGTTGACAAAAATAAATATTCATTTGTTGAATAGAATATTTGAAAATAGAAATATATGAAGCCGTGTTGGTTAGATTAACGCCATTTTGACGTGAACGATATTTATATCGATTTTATTCATTTTAAAATGAATATTGAAAAGTGATTTCAAAATCGAATATTTCGAAATGAATTGAATATAAAACGATTTCGAAATGAATTGAATATAAAACGATTTCGAAATGAAATGAATCGAATATAAAACGATTTCGAAATGAATTGAATATAAAACGATTTCGAAATGAATTGAATTTAATTGAAAACGATTTCGAAATGAATTGAATTGAAAACGATTTCGAAATGAATTGAATATAAAACGATTTCGAAATGAATTGAATTGAAAACGATTTCGAAATGAATCGAATATAAAACGATTTCGAAATGAATTGAATATAAAACGATTTCGAAATGAATTGAATATAAAACGATTTCGAAATGAATTTAATTGAATTGAAAACGATTTCGAAATGAAATGAATTGAATATACAACGATTTCGAAATGAATTGAATTGAAAACGATTTCGAAATGAATTGAATATAAAACGATTTCGAAATGAATCAAATATAAAACGATTTCGAAATGAATTGAATATAAAACGATTTCAAAATGAATTGAATATAAAACGATTTCGAAATGAATTGAATATAAAACGATTTTGAAATAAATTGAATAGAAAACGAATTTGATTTAAACTGATTAGAAAACGAATTTGATTTAAGTCGAATAGAAAACCAATTTGAATTGAATCGAATAGAAAACGACTTTGAAATTGAATTGAATTGAAAACGAATTCAAATTGAATTGAAGGCGAATTGAAATGAATTCAAATTGAATTGAAATTTGAATTGAATAGGAACGAATTTATAAAGAAGAATTCAATTTTGCTTTGGATTGAAATAGAAGTTGAAATTGTTTTTGAAACGAAATTAAAACGATTTATATAATTCGTTTTAAATAGAAATCGACGAAATATATATCATATATATTATATATATAATATGATGGCCTGAATAGAACGCGCCGCGCCGCGACAGTTCGTGAATTTCGACCATTTACCATCATATTATATATATAATATGATGGCCTGAATAGAACGCGCCGCGGCAATTCGTGAATTTCGACCATTTATTTCAAACGGACATTACGGGAGATCCGACCGTCGGATTCTCCTAAAACCGGAACCGTTGGGTTCGTATCGGAAAGAGCTTTCTAACGAGTATAGGAATCTGAAATCTAATGGTTGGATTTGGAGTTACGTCCAAATCAAATTTGAAAAAGGTCGTTGTAAGTGCAGTTCGATGGCCATTGTTGGAAATCGATTGTACGGGCCTTAATAAAATTATTAAAAATAGTTATAATTTGTGTAAAATCATAAGAAATGATTTGAGAAAAATTGGGGTGAAAAACTCCATATTTGAAAAGATAAAAATGGATTTTTATCGAGATGAACTAGTTTTGAACTAAATTTAAAACCCAATGATTTTTAAATAAATGAATTAGATTTAAAAAGGGGTTTTAAATAATCGGAATTTCTAATATATTTGATTGGATTTGAAATGGGTTTATCGTGAACGATGTTTTAAATAACACTAGTTCTTTATCCCGATAATAAATAGAATGTGATTTGGGTTTGTCGTGAACTGTGTTTTAAATAACACCTAGTTCTTTAACCCAGTAAAAGGAGTTTTAACGAATCTGCAATTAGGTTGAAATGTGAATCTATAATCTAAATTATCAAATTTAGAAATGAGCGAGAATGGGGTATCGCCAGTTTTGCTCCAAAGCGATAGTTAAATCTTTAATTAGATTTGAACGTGAAATGGTAATTAATTTTACCGATAACACCAAAGTATTAGATATGGAGTATTACCAGTTTTGCTTCATGGGATGAATAGGTTGGGATTGGGAAATAAAATAAATAATTACTTCGGTGTGGTTCGCTAATCTCGACTAGTTTGGAAAACCATAATTTGGTTTGAAATGACATCCAAAGGAAGATTAAAGGATAAATTTGAAAGAATTTATCTTGGATAAAATTAATGGGAACCTTTCCCTAAAAATGTGATTTTGTGAATAAAAGAATATACTGAATTGGAATGAGGCATATGTTGTGTTTGTGTAACATTTGTTTTTAATATACGCGGGTTGTTCGGAAAGTCCGGGTTTATACCCATTCTGAATAACCGATTCGACGATATATCGAAGATGAAGACGGTGGTCGAAGACCGGAAGTCTTCACATCGTTTGGATAATTACTGACGATCCTGATTGGGCTGTACACTCAAGAGGATGGAAATAGTTGGTAGTCGTCCAGACGTACTTGGAGATGGATGGATATGCGAGGAAAGTGCCTCCGGTTTCGTTCAGACCCAGAACGGACTTGTAAATGGATTGTGTGGCTGACATTGGATTTTATTCTTTGTTGATTGATTTCTATTAAATATACATCTGTTTGGCGACGGAGAATTTATTCTTTTGCTTAACGCCCTTTTCTGAGACGTACGAGCTCAGAGGTTGTATATCGATGGACATCAGTCGCATGGCATGAATTGCCTGTGTGGCACGCTAAGATGCAATGATCAAGGCTTTTGTTGAAAAGCAGAGTCTTGTGGTTGATGATCAAAGCACGGCCTACGTGGCAGCTTTGTGTATAACGTGAATTCGCGAGCCTCACACCTCGGTATGAGTCAAAAACGGGATACGGACTGCAGGGAGAGCACGACGTTTCTTTCTAGCTTTGGTGGTGTCAGTGACTTACCAGCCCTGACATATATATATACTTTTCACCTTTGTGGTTGTTGGAATGAGGCGCCTTGATTATAGGTCAGTAAGGACCGGGAAACGTGTGTTCAGGCATAATTAATCCTCTAACGTAAGTGAGGACCGGCCCTGAAGCATCCAGGGGTTGCCCAGAGTGCGTAACCCTGGGACATTTGCTAGATTGTCTCGAACGCGGAGAGGAGCTTGCCCCTTGCCTCGACTCATGACAGAAATCCAATTTCCAATACGAGATATTGCGGCTTTATTTGTAGAGCCTAGTATGGCGACATAGTAGCATGGGATGCTATGCCGTCTATGATTTATATTTATGATTGAAATTGTTTTGACACTATACACTTATTATAGTATCAAATGATTTGTTTTAAACGTACCAAGAATGTTTAGCTATTATAAGGGAAAACCCTATCCTCCGGCTTGCGTTGCATTGTGTGATGGGACCTGGGTCTTATAATAGCTTCATTTTTCGAAAAAGCATTGCATTGTTTATTCTATGCACTGGTGTTCTTGGGAGGAAACCCGTTCCATGTTATACGGCGTGGTCCCTTGAATTACTCTCTTTTAAAGTAAAGTTTTAAATAACTGTTTTAGTTCTCACACCAGTCACATGACTGACCTGGAGTTTATTGTTTTAACCTAAACTCTGGGAGCCCCTATTTTCCGCATGGGCAGCTAGTAGTTTTGGTTTTGCAGATTTATATTCACAGGATCCTGGTTTACAGCTGGAATGATATCCGGAAAGCTCTGTATCCGTATATCACCTTCAGTTGTACTTTGTATTATTTTCCGCTGCTATGTAATTTATTCATTTATACTCTGTATATTCTTGTATCTGATGGAATTGTTGTCATAGCAATGAAATGTTCTCCCGTCTGTGTTCTGTTTTGTCTTGTCCTCACACGAGGCACCAACCAGGTACAAGCGAATCCGAGAAAGGCCAGCCCCTATCAATCCTATGAGACTTATACCCCGCTAAACAAGGATCCTGAAACTATCTACCTAGAGACGTGTAACACTCTACCATACAAGAAACCCCAAGTCAGAGAATCCACAGAATCCGAGAAGAGCTCGGGAAAATATTGCCGATATCATGACATGTATGGCCATAACACGAACGAATGCCGCCAGCTGAAGGATGCGATTGAGAAGCTTATTCGGGAAAAACGGCTCGAGCAGTACGTCCAAGAGCCCTTCCCCCCGGAAACTAATCCAAAGCCTCCAGCACCAGCTTCTCAAGTGGCCGCCAAGGCAGCCTCCGGACCATCCAACGCTAGGCGGGGCATCGTGATCAACACCATTTACGGCGGGCCAGATCCCACACATGACAGCTTCCGAAAGATGGAGGAATATGTGGGTTCCATCAAGCATGCGACCCACGAGGCTTGCTCTGATCCTGACGATTCTATCCCAGCCAAGCTCAGGAAGACTGTGCAGGACGACATCACCTTCAATGGGAGGGAATCCACGGGGATCGAAATCCCAACTACCGATCCCTTAGTAATCACCGCCCAAATTGGCGCTGCAACCATTCGAAAAATATTGGTCGACTCGGAAAGTTCGGTCAACATTATCTTCAAAGCCGCTTATGACCAAATGAAGTTAGAAGCAAGGGATCTCAAACCATGCCGCTCCACGATCCACGGCGTCAATGGGGCATCCAGCTGCCCAGTCGGAGTCATCGATCTACCCGTCGAGCTCGGCACAAGGGATCGGAGCCGGATCCGCCTCCTCACCTTTGTGGTTATCGATATCACCTCATCATACAACGCCTTCCTTGGACGTCCATTCCTCACAGAGTTCCGTGTATGCCTATCACCATGGTCCCTCCTTATGAAATTCCCTACGGAAAACGGGATCGGAACAGTCAGAGGAGACCAGGTCAGTGCTAGAGAGTGTTATGCAACAGAATGGAAGAATGCGCGCAACAGGGACAAGGGTAAAGCAGTACCTGCCCCTTGTTGCGCCAAGACCGCCTCCGCAAAGCAACCAGCGACGTCTGGGCCATGGCTCAGACGCCACTCCTGTCTTTCCAATGATCTCGACCCAAGGAAAGACGAAGAACCTGAATGGGAGAGACCAACTCCCGTCGAGCCAACCATAGATGTGCCCGTCAGCCTCGCCGATCCCTCGCAAGTATTAAAGATAGGGTCAGACCTTCACCCGACTGTTAGAGACAACTTTGTAGACTTCTTAAAGGCTAACCTAGACATATTCGCCTGGACTCACTCCGACATGAAAGGCATAGATCCGGCAATCGCCTTCCATTCTTTGAACATAGACCTCACAATAACTCCGGTAAAACAAAAGCGCCGCTTCCTAGGACCTGACAGATCTAAGGCTCTTGAAGAAGAGGTAGATCGCCTCCTGAACAACAACTTCATCCACGAGGCTGACTACCCCAAATGGGTATCTAATCCAGTCCTAGTCAAGAAGGCCAATGGCAAATGGCGAACGTGTATCGACTTCTCAGATCTGAATAAGGAATGTCCCAAGGACAGCTTTCCACTCCCGAAGATCGAACAACTGGTCGATTCCACCGCCAGATATCAATTGCTGTCCTTCATGGACGCTTACTCCGGTTATAACCAGATCCTGATGAATCCCTGCAATCAAGACGGCACTTCTTTCATAACCGACCGCGGGCTGTACTGCTATCGTGTCATGCCCTTCGGTCTCAAGAACGCCGGCGCCACCTATCAGCGGATTGTTAATCGCCTCTTCAAAAGTCAAATCGGGAAATCCATGGAGGTGTACGTGGACGACATGCTAGTCAAATCGAAAACATCGAGCAACCACTTCCACGACCTCTCTGAAATGTTCGATGTCCTCCGCCAATACGACATGAAACTTAACCCTCTAAAGTGCTCCTTTGGCGTCGCCTCAGGAAAGTTCCTAGGTTTCATTGTCAACGTGCGGGGCATCGAAGCTAATCCTGAGAAGATCCAAGCTATTCGGGACATCTGAGTCCCCGAAAACATCAAAGACATTCAAAGTCTAAACGGAAAGGTCGCTGCTCTAAGTCGGTTCATCTTAAAGGCCACCGACAAGTGCCTTCCTTTCTTCGATTTACTTCGGAAGGGGAAGCGCAACTTCAAGTGGACCTCTGAATGCGTTTCTGTGTTCAAAGAACTCCTCGACCACTTAGAGCGACCACCCATCCTATCTAAACCTATAGACCACGAGGACTTATACGTTTATATTTGGCTGTTTCTTCGCAGGCAATCAGTTCAGCACTCGTACGAATTGGAGATCGCACTCAACGGCCTGTTACTACATCGGCAAGCGGTTGACGGGGGCAGAAAAGAACTACCCAAAGCTCGAGAAACTGACTTTCTTCTTACTCATTTCCTTCCGGAAACTCCGACCATATTTCCGGGCTCATCCTCTCAAAGTCTCCACCGCTACCAACAACGATGCAGAATATGAGGCACTGATAGCCGGACCGAGAATCACTACCGAGCTCAAGCTGAAGATCGTTCATATTTTCTCCGACTCACAGCTTGTCGTGCGTCAAGTAAAAGAGGTGTACCAAACCAAGGGGGAACGACTGGCCCTATACCTGGCCCAAATCCAGGAATTACTCGCTCGCTTTAACCACTTCACTATCACTCACATCCCACGAGAACAAAATGGAAAGGCCGACTCTCTGGCTCGGTTAGCAAGTTCCGAAGACCCGCAACTGTTGGGCTTCGCCCCCGTCGAAGTACTCAACTCCCCTAGCACTAAGCCAACACCAACTAGCTCGGCCATGAGCACTGGGCCCGAGCCGGAATCGTAGATGACACCGATCAGGAACTACCTACAACAGGGGATCCTCCCACAAAGCCGCAACCTCCTTATGGATGGGATGCTCTATCGACGGGGCTTCTCTGTTCCTTTACTCAGGTGCATGACCCCAGAGGAAGCCGCCAAGATCCTAGTCAGCATACACGAAGGGGAGTGCGGCGACCACACCAGCGGGCAAACCTTGGCTAGGAAGATACTCCGACATGGTTATACTGGCCCACACTCGAACAAGACGCCGTTGACTACGCCCGCAAGTGCGACCAATGCCAACGCTTCTCAAAGATCCCGAGAGCCCCGCCAACGGAACTAACACAAATGGCTAGCCCATGGCCATTCGCTATATGGGGGATCAATATCATTGGGACTCTTCCCATGGCCAGAGGTGGGGCACGGTACGCCGTAGTCGCCGTCGATTACTTCACCAAGTGGGCCGAGGCTGAAGCCCTCGCTACCATCACCACCAAGAAAATGATCAACTTTGTGGTACGCAACATCATCACCCGATACGGGGTTCCTCAGGCCATTATTTCAGAAAACGGCACCCAGTTTGAGAGCGTAGAGTTCATGTCTTTTTGTCAGCGCCATGGCATAGAAAAAAGGTTCTCGACTGTAGCGCACCCCCAGGCCAACGGACAAGTTGAGGCAGTCAACAAAGTCATCAAGTCTATCATCAAGAAGCGCCTCGAAAAGGACAGGGGCATGTGGGCAGACGGACTTCCTTTATCCCTATGGGCCAACTGGACCACTCACAAGACAGCAACTGGGCACACTCCCTTCGCCCTCTCTTACGGGTCCGAAACCGTCATCCTTATCAAGCTCGAGCTTCAATCCCATCGAGTCACCTACTTCGATCCAAAGACAAACCAAGATTTACTTATGGGATCACTCGACTTGCTAAAGGAGAGAAGAAACGAAGCCGACATAAGAGCCGCAACCCGACGACAACGAGTCGCCTGGTACTTCAACTCTCGAGTCCGCCACAAGGACCTCAACATCGGAGACCTTGTCCTAAAGCGGGTATTCCCACCTCCAACAGGCCTCGCTCCTTGTTGGGAAGGCCCGTACTCTATTACACGAAGACTCAGTGACGGAACTTTCAAGCTTGCAACCGTGGACAGAGTCAAACTACCAAGGGCTTGGAACAGCGAACATCTCCGCCGCTACTTTACATAATTTAGCACATGGTTGTACATGCTTTTCAGCAATGTTTTGTTTCCTAGCGATTCGAGACATTGTAAAGGCTATTCATGCCAAACGTTGTTAATGAAAATGATGTTTAGCTTCCTACTTCCTTATTCTGTGTTTACCCCTCGAAAGACATGTTTGATTAATCCCAACAGCTCGTTTTCGTGTAAGACCACCGACCACGATATCGACCACTAGTGCAGGGGTCGGCACCGTCGTCCGATCCGCGAGCCAGCCTCGCAAACCACTTACATTGGCACCAACCGGCATCCCGAGCACAGGAGCCGGCCACGCCACTCGAGTCGCTGGCCCGCGGCGCGACCGAGTATAAAAAACCCCTAACTTGAACCTGGGCACCGTGCCAAGGCCGAGGATAAATCGTTCAAGCACCCAACGGCCAGACGGGGCGATACAAACTCCCCCTGAACTACGGGTGTCGGTCGAGCACTTGGCGCAGCACCAAGGCCGACCTTAAATTGTCACATCCCCGAAGCTCTCAAGGCTTAGGGGTAGCCCACGGCCACAGTCGAACTCTACGGGCTGATGACTTGGGATTCTCTTTCCCGGCGAACGACAACGCCGGCAGGCTCGCCTCAACCCGATGAACGACGGGAGAGATGACACCGGACGGACCGCACAACGCGACGTCATATGCCTTCGCTACTCTTGAGATTAACCCCGGGCAACCCAAGAAAAAACAGCAAGCTCTCTGGCCAGGCTTCACAAACTACGGGTCTCCTGAGCTGAGGGAGATATACTAGAAGCCTACACACTATCTCGCCCCTCTGTAACCACGATACATAGTGCAGTACACCATTACACCCCCTGGGACAATCACCCCAGGGCATGGAACACACAATCACTTTTTTGTTAAGTGTAACGATAAGTATGTCTTTGCAAGTACGGGACACCCGAAAACATAGGAAGAACATCCGAACATTTAGCAACAAAACGTGATCTTTACTAATTCATACTTCATTACAACACACACACACTACAACCCATTACACTACTAATATCTTTCTTTTTTAATGACAGGGTGTACATGCACACCGTGCCTTGAAAAACCAAAAGCGAGGGCTGAACTCGCGTAAACTAGCGGCCTACACTGCGAAAATAAGCAAGAGAGCTTCTACTTAAGCAACTAACGCTGATTACGTTTCTTCTTGTTGTTTTTGTGCATTTCTTTTGCAGATTCATCACCCGGTGACCCATCCTTGGAGCCAGGCCTTTTCTATCCAGAACCGCCTTTCCCACTATGACTCTTCAGGGAGGTTGTCGACCCATGAGAAGCTGAGAGCCGCTCCTTATCCGCCGCCCTCTTCTTCCCCGCCTCATCATCTGCCTTCCTTTTGGCAACAAAGGCTGCAGCCCTCTTCTCGGCATCATCCCGAGTCTTGGCTATGACCTCCTGCCTCGCAACCTCATCCTGCTTCCATTTCTCCTTTGCTTCCTCACTCTTCATCCCCATCTTGGCTTTTTGCTCGGCCACCAGGGCAGCCATCGAGGACACATCAGCCGCCACCGGGCCTTGGGCACTCCGCTCGCCCACCTCGCCTCCTTCATCAACAAGACTCTCGTACAGGCTAGGAGTCGCCTCCACCCCCGAGAGGGCGTCAAGATGATCTCCTCTCTCTCCAATCCTTACCACCTCAAGTCCTGGTCCAGACTCTGACACTCTGGGAATCACGGGGGCCGGGTCCAACGCCGCGGGTGATCCAAGGAAAACTACATAAGGAAAACGCAACCTTTTAGTCCACAAAATGAGTAACCACGTCACCCTTTGTGATGCACGGTCAGGAGAATTCACCTCGGGCTAAGGTGGATGTAAGAAGAGCAGGAGGGGCACACGACACAACAGGCAATACGGGTTCGGCCTCTCTCGACCTTAGGCCATGCTCAGTGACAACCTGAGTCAAGCCCGCCGGGTCACTCACAATAACCAGTCCATGGGCCGAGGATTGATAGGAGCTTCCCTCCGCGAAGGTCTCAGCCACTGTAACACTGTCAGTCATGGCAAACTTCCCTTTTTCGACTGCGAGCCTCTCTTGCCTTTCCCTCTCAGCATCTTCCAACAACAGCTTTCGACCTTTCTCCAACTCTTCGCGCTCATCCACAGTTAAGAGGTCGATTTCAAGTTGTTTCTCGTCCACGGTACCCACCTCTACTCCACGCAAGAAAGCTTCATACGGAACTAGTCTTTCCCAAGTTCGAGCTAACACGCGGGAATAATCGGGCGTCCATGAAATCCCACGAAACTTTAGGACTTTGACGAGCATGTCCTTAATGTGTCCTTTCACAGACGATTGTGCCTGATACTCGACATCCGCTAGCTCGTCTCTCAAGCGTTTCAATTCACCCAGATGATCGGTCTTCGATACGTCGACGGCGCTCAGCACATCCCGATTTCTAGCCTCCGCATCCTCCTTCGCCTTCCTCACCGCTTCAAGCTCCCTCGCTAGACGGGCATTCTCCGCCCTCAAAGTCTGATTACCCTCCTCGAGGTGCTGGGCCTGTACATTATCCTGCCTCAAGTCAGCGCAAATCTTCTTCGCCTCGGCTTTCTCGTTTTTCAAAACGGTGTTCTGAGTGGTCAGGTCAGTTATAGTCTCCTTCAGAATAGAGCTAGAATGGTCAGTCACTCTCTTAAGCTCCTCACACCGATGCTTCATCTCATCTGTAAACAACATACCTCACAAGTTAGGAACACCAAGAGATAAGAGGCGCACAAACCTTAAGAAAAAACCGGAAAACTCACCTCTCTCCACGGTTAGATTGGCAATAGAAGTTTCCCCCGTATCTATGATCGTTTGCCAGTCGGCGAGCTCCTGATTCTTTTTCCTAATCAGATTAGACAGATGATGGGAATACCGGGTAAACGCATTAACTTGACGATACGCGACCCTCACGTGTTGCCATACTTCGCCGGTTTCCTTGTTAAGAGAAGGACGAATCTCAAGGACAGACAATGACTCGTCAAGATATAATCCCGGGAAGTGGAGCATCACGAAGGCCTTCCTCTCCTCAATAGGCAGGCCCTGGACTTCGGATTCCGTCAAATCACGCATCTCCGCGATGGGCGCCCTGTCCGTCCTTTGCTGGGCAATCAGTGACTCCTCTCCCATCGAAGTTCGAATGGGAGCCAACGAAGTCATGACAGGTGGATTGGTCGACGATGAGTGGCTCGGTCCCCCCTGGTCAAATCTCGAACTTCTCCTTGACACCTGAGTCAAAGGACGAGGAGTCGTACAAGATAGGGGCCTGCCCTGGTGACGACTCCCGCTGCCATGACTCTGTGGGGGTGGAGCATCGCCATACAGACTACCTCCCTGCTTAAAGGAACCAAGAAAAGCACTGTCATATGGGTGACGGTCTCCGCGACCCCGTCCTCCATTCCCTCTGGCCATGTCACCTGTCATAGAAAAGAAGCCAAGTCAGTCAAACAGTTCAGACTGGCACTCCTACATGCTGCATGAGGTATGTGAGTGCATGTTCTAAGTGCTCTCTCAACAAACCAGATTGTCCCTCAGCCGAAGGAGATAGTCCTTCCACGGCCCGAGCTATATCCTCCATACTAGCTGCACTCGGCCACCAAGACAAATCCACGGGAACCGCATCCAGACTAGCAAACTGATCCACTCTCTCCAGGGAGGTGGTGGCTCCTAGAGAGGTCGTGGGAGAGTGAGGACCAGCCAACGCTTCTTCCCCCGCCCTTCCCATCAAGGGCGGGTAGAAGCGTCAATAAGCCCCTTGTTCCGAGAAACCACCTCCGCACTACCATCCCTATCGCCGCTAATGCCCTCCTGAAACTTAACAAACTTTTTGGGTCCGAGCTCGCTCGAAGCCACCTTTCTCTTCAAAGCAGGGGCAGCTGGGCTTTCCGTTGTCTTCCCCCTCGATACACTACTCACCACCGCAGGCCTAAGTATGACCCGGTCGGCCGGAGGCAATCGAACACGCCAGGGACAATCCTGATCCGCCACATAATCCGTTTTCCGAAAGCCCTCCGGAATAGCTCGCAAAGCATCGAGATGCTGTCGATACTCGTCGTCGGTAGGTGCCTCGGGAGTCCCTACCACGATCAAAAAACAGTAAGCCACATAACCGGGTGTTTCGAAAAGGAGTCGAAGATCAAGGATACTCACTTCCTTCTAAACTTCTCCTCGCAAAACCGGGAAGGCAACGAACAAAGAACCAATCTTGCTTGATCACCGACGACCTGGGCCACTTTCCAAAGAAAAATTTGGTGGTGGGGAATGCTTCCAAGAACCATTGCGAAGACGAAGCACCGGTCGACCGCCTGAAGTGAAAGAGATACCGAATGTCCTCTCCGATAGGGTCCCGATGTAGGAATTCACGGAAAAGAACACAGGTGCCCAAAAGCAAAGAATAAGAATTCGGGTGCAGTTGTGAGGGCGCGAGGCGGAAGTAGAGTAGCATTTCCCGTATAGGCCGGAGGCACACACCCCGCAATGCAAGCATGCCGATTCTAAGCAGTAAAGCCTTTGGGCGGCTCGTGAGCCCTTCCATCCGACCCAGGGGCATGATCTTTCCCCTATGGGATATTAAACCGCGCAGACAACTTCCTAACGGCTGCGACATCCAAGCGAGACGGCACCGAATCTGGAGGATTGTCCAAAATGACCGCGTCGGGAAGCATGTCGGGAGCCACTAGGGCTGGCAGCATGCCGCCCTCCATGATATCTACACTTCCCATCTCGGCGCATACGACTGGGGAATTTATCCTCTCAACATGCCCCCCGTGCTACGACACTTCAGGGGAACTCCCAACCTGTGAAGGAATCGATCCCTCAGCAGTTTCAGACCCACTGGTCCTGTAGCTGGAACTGTCCGTAGAATCAGAGTTGTGAGACGGTGAGGGGGAAGTCTCGGCTTCCGAAAGTTTTGCAGACTGGGACCTTGTTCGCATGATTCGCTATACTTTAAGATATCAGTGTTAGGTAACATAGAAAAATAAGCCGTACCCCTCGTGTCGGTGAAACCTAGTAAGTGTGTGCAGTGTCGTGCAACGGATGAAAATGCTCATTGAAATGTTAAGGATCATAATAGTTCAGTCACAGTTTAGATACATGCTCTAACCTATGTGCCGGTTTCAAGCTCCTACTCACACAATTTTTGGCGCTTAGTACGCTTTACCAGAGTATGAGTCCGAAGGCAGGAAGTCAGGAAGTTAAAGCTCGAATGCAGCTAAGGGCGATATCTGGTCAAGGCGATACCCCCGGACTCGCCGAAGGGCTCGAAGAATCAAGCGCATAGGAGTCAGAAGCCTGAGCCGGGGCACCTCAAAACCCAATCCCGGGGGTTCGAAAATACCGAACCATGGAGGCGCGAAAATTCGAACCATGATGGTTTGAAATTTCGAGCCCCGACGGTTCGACATCTCGAACCCCGAGGACTCAGACTTTCGGACCCCAGGGGTCGAAATTTCGAACCATTAAGGTTCGAAAATTCGAGCCCCAAGGGGCCAGCATCCAAGCCGACAAGGCTCGAGACCTCGAGCCCGAAGTTTCGAATCCCTGAACCCCACGGGGCTCGAAAACTTTGAACCCTGCTGGGCTCGACGGGCTCGAGACCACTAGGCTCGAAATCTCAAGCCTCGCGTCGTAGACTCGAAGCCTCGAACCTCCTTCAGCAGTCGCACCTCGACCTCCCTCATCCCTTCCCTTTATCGGCCAAGTTCATTACCTAAAAAGTCTTCTTCTTTGGTCAAAGGGTCGGGTTCGAATTTTTCAGAATAACGATGCGAGATAGAAGAAAATGAAGGAGGGTGGGGCCTATTTATAATAAAAAGAAAATTCCCCTTCGTATTCCCACGAGGCTCGAAATTTTGAGCCTATAGGCTCGAGCCTATAGGAAACGTACCGGTTCGAAATTTCGAACCTCGCAGCCTGATGCTTCGTACCACCTATGCTTGGGGTTCCGAACCTTGCGGTTCGAAATTTCGAACCTCATGGGTCGAAATTTCGAACCTCTAAAAAAAATTGATAAATACGACAATATGTTTCCTCCCAACTGCCGCGCTCGTGAACGCCTACCTCTCGCCACCCGTCAATCGCCAAAAACGCGCGATTCCGATGCCACGCGATCACAAGGCAACACGAGCATGACATCAATCCCACGACGGCTCGCCCAAACCGGTGAGCCCGATAACTAACGCATTTCTTCCTATAACTTGCAGGACCATTCCGCAACTCAGCTATCCTCTCAACTTTCATTCCAAAGCACATCCTGTCAAGACAAGACGTACTTAGGGGGGAAAATGTTAACCGGCCTTTTGGTCCGGTTACCAAAAGTACTCAAGACACGCTCAATTCAACTCATCGCGTGAAGCCAAGGCCAAGGGCGAAACACAGGAAATCTAGGAGAAATACTGAAGGGAATCGCGTCAAGAAACCTCACCACATCCACCTTCAAAATACACTTCGCACCTGCCAAGGTGCGAAATTTCGTACCTCGAAGGTACGAAATTTCGTACCCCAGAGGTACGACATTTCGTACCTTAGAGGTGCGAAATTTCGTACCCCGAGGCACGAAATTTCGTACCTCGGAGGTGAGAAATTTCGCACCTCCCCAGGTACGAATTTTCCGGAGCCGAAACAGGGAGGCGCGAATTTCCTGTAGATGGTCCCCATTTCTACCTACTCCTACCTAACCTCTACCTAACCACTTCCTATAAATACCCCACTACCTCACACTTCAAAAGAGAGAGATTCTTGGACCTTGAGATCTCTATGGAGCTTCATTAATGACATCTCCTCTTTGAGGAAGAAGAAGGGCAAACTTGTCTATTTTACTATTTCTTGTAAATATGACTATTTTGCATAATAGTCCACATATGTAATGAGAGGATCTCAACCTTGTAATCTTTCAAGTGATTAATAAAATCTCTACAACTTTTCAAAGTGGACGTAGGCCTTCAACAAGGCCGAACCACTATAAATCTCTTGTGTCATTTACCGTTTATATTTATTTTATGTTACATAATATGTCTTGTCTAAGCGACCATATTATTTATTCCTAGTAATACAGAATCTTTGGTGTTTGCGACATTTTTGGTCGTCAGCACATATTATTATATTTCTAACTTCGCTAACATGTTAATGTTAATGAACAGAACATGTTATTATATTTCTAATGTCAAATAAAAATGTATTTTACTCGCATAATTTCTCTACATGTTTCTAATGTCAAATAAAAATGTATTTTATTTGAATACATGTTCTATTCTTCTAATGACAAAAAAATAAAAGACAATTTTGTCTACATACATGTTTTCAAATTCGAGTGACAAAATAAAAAGAAAATTTTGTCAACATACATATGTTCTAATTCTAATGACAATATGAAAAGATAATTTATTTACATAGCATGTTTTAATGTCCTAATGACAGTATAAAAAGATAATTTATTTACATGACATGTTTTAATGTCCTAATGACAATGTAAAAGAAGTATTATTTATTTACATGACATGTCTAATGTTTTCTAGTGACAAATAAAAGAAAGTTTTCATTTGACAACAATTCTACTTTTAACATAAAAAATAAAAATGATATTTTTATTTGTATAAAATTTCAATATTTAACATGACAAATAAAAATGAATATTTTTATTTGTATACGATTTCAATGTGTAACATGACAAATAAAAAAATGCCTATTTTAATTTTTATACAACTTCATTATAGAACATGACATATAAAAATGTTTATTTTAATTTTGTATACAATCAATTTTTAACATAGCCAATAAAAGTGATATTTTATTCGTGTATACAATTCCTACCCTTCACATGTCAAATAAACATGATATCTTTAATATAAAAAATATAAATGACATTTTTTAAAAATGACAAATAAAAAAGATATTTTTAATTATACGTAAATCCATTTCCACAAAAACATAAAAAATGATGTTTCTACTTTGTTGACAATTCTATTTCAACAAAATGATATTTTTATTTTTCATATAAATCTATTACAACGAAAATGATCTTTTTTGTTTTCATATAAATCTATGATAATTTTATTTTCATACAAATCTACTACAAAAAGATGATCTTTTTGTTTTTATATAAATCTATTTCAACAAAATGATATTTTTATTTTAACATAATAGTTTCTAAATAAATAACATTTTTATTTAACATGACATTATTCTAAATAATTGACATTTATTTTCTAATATAGCATTTCTAACAAAAATGACATTTTTATTCTAATATAACATTTCTAACAAAAATGACATTTTTATTCTAATAAAACATTCCTAACAAAAATGACATGTTTATTCTAATATAACATTCCTAACAAAAATGATATTTTTAATTAACATAACATAATTCTACAAAATGATATTTTTTTATTAACATAACATGATTCTACAAAATGATATTTTTTATCAACATAACATGATTCTACAAAATGATATTTTTTTATTAACATAAATTGATTCTAAAAATTAAATTTTTTTATTAACATAACATGATTCTACAAAATGATATTTTTTATTAACATAACATGATTCTACAAGATGATATTTTTTTATTCTTTAACATAAATGACATATTTATTCTCTAACATAAATGAAAAATTTATTTTCTAACAAGAATGACAAATTTATTTTCTAATTCCTAAAATAAAAATGTAATTTTTATTTCATAAAACATTATCTAACAAGGATGACAGTTTTATTCCAAGATTGTATTTTGATCTTACAAAGATATAATTCAGCAAATCATCACAACAACAATCAATTTATATATATATATATATATGTATTTCTATATATATATTTTTTATTTTAAATTTAAATTGAGAAATCTCACCTTGATCGGTTTCAGGAATTGTTTATACAACGATTGGTTATAATAAAATTAAACTTGCATTTAATTTTATAAAAAATCCAATAGTCTCTGTTTCAGTCCTGGTCAGTTCCATATTGTAGATATCGTCAACACGAGTCCAACGCAATTCGTTTCACTACATTCTGATTTCGATTGCAAAAGATATGATTATTTAAAGATTTGATTACATAATTAATTAATTAATTTATAATTAACTCTAATTACATTTCCAAAACCGGCCTTAATCCCTTTCCATCATTCCTCTTTCTCCTGGAAACCGAGAACCCAACATCGCTCTTCCCAGTCTTCACGTCGCACCTCCTACCGTTGATTAGAAGCCGATCTACTGTTGCCACACGAACGCCAAGATCGCCACCTCCCTCCGACGTGAAGCTTGGTGAACTCGAAAGGCTCACCGCCTAAGGAAATGCATTCAAAAGTCGTGCCTTGCTGCTCGAAAATTGGCCAAACTATGGCGTGAAACATCATCACAACCGTTCATCTTGAAGAGCTCGAAACACTCTTAAATTCTTGTATTGAAATCCCAATTTAATTCTTTGTAATTTGAGGGAAATTTGGGGTATTTAGTGTGAGCTTCGTGGCCATCGAATAGGAATGGCGGCGACTGAATTGAAAATGGGATTAGGGTTTAGGTCGAGGTTATTTATAATAAAATAATATAAAATTCCTTAATTTCTTAGTTAAAGCCCTATAACCCTTGGCAGCTCCAAATTCAGCCCAATAAGAGTTGCCCCAAGCCAAATATCTCCGTTCTGGACACAATGGGCTAGTTCTCGTCAGCCCATTCGATCATTTTCAGCTTGTTTTCTTCAAATTAAAATATAAACCATTTAATTATTTAATTCGGTTGTACATTTAAATTTACCGGGGCCACATACGGACTCCAAAAATTCCAGAAAATTTATTTATAGTTATGTTTTGACGATACGGTCTTAACAAAATTAATTTCGTCGAATTTGGAGACCGTTTGAAAAATGGCCTTTTTCAAGTTGATTAAATTTGACTAAAATTGACAAAACACATTTTTTTTGCCATGCTCACATATTAATTCCAAAAATTATGAAAATTGGAATCTAGCAATAATTTGACATTCTAGATCCAACAAAAGTGGTTTTGTCGAAAACGGAGGTTGTTTGTAAAATGGCTATTTTTAATACCTTTATTATTATTAAAAATGAAAATTTTAAATTCTGACACATTCTCTATTAAAATTTCTTAAAATAAATTTTTTAAATTGGTTCTGATTTTCCGGGTTGTTACACCCATGTGGGGTTTCAACCATCAAATAAAAATAATTATTTGTGCACTTGGGCGATGTGTAAAAATTATCATCCCAACCGATATCACAAAAATAGGCGAGCATAAACAAGTCGTCCGACCTGTAAATGGATGTGTATTCTTACTTTTAACTACCATATAATATTTTAACATTTTAACAATTTTATAACATGTTAGATATTTATAAAACTCAATCTTTTTATTTTTCATACATAAGCTAATAATCATATTTTTAACTTCTAATAATTTTTCTAACATATTCTAGAAAATTTCGGCAGCATAATGGCGCGATACTAAAGCCGAAATAAGGTATAGCTTTATCCCTCTGCTAATAATGGCTCGCACCATATACAAACCAAATCTCATCAAATCTATACACATCCCAAATAAAAACTCAAACGATTTCTTAATAGGGTTGACAAACCCTATTAAATAACAGTCAATCAATTCAAAAATCAACCAAACATCCATGGTTTTAAACAAAAAGAAGTGTCAGGGGCTACTCAACCCCATATGCAACCTAGGATATAATAACTTAATCAAAAGTTGAGTGATAAAACGTTATCACCTTGGATTTACACTCTGCCATTCTTTCCATGTGAAGAAGATGAGTATCACGCTGATTACACTTAAGCGAACATGATATCCTACATGATTGATTTTTATTAATAACATACATATGAGAAAAATCATACTTTCACACAACTAAAAATCGTATTTTTACATAACTAAAAATCATATTCTTATTTAACTAAAATTCATGTTTTTACATAGCTAAAAATCACGTTTTTACGTAGCTAAAAATCACGTTTTTACATAACTAAAAAATCGTATTTTAACATACTTAAAAATCATATCTTTACAAACTTAAAAATCGTATCTTTACATACTCAAAAATCATATCTTTATGTAGTTAAAAATCGTATCTTTACGTACTTAAAAATCGTATCTTTAACTTGCTAAAAATCAGATTTTTATATACTTAAAAATCATATTTTTAACTTACTAAAACTCAAATTTTTATATACTTAAAAAATCTTATTTTTAACTTAGTAAAAATCATATTTTTTATATACTTAAAAATCGTATTTTTAACTTACTAAAAATCAAGTTTTTAACTAACTAAAAGTCATAAAAACTTACTCATTTTTTTATTTAAGATTTCCGTTTCGAAGCTCGTTGGTGGCCTCAGCGAAGGCGAACTGCTGGCGGCACTCAGGGTGGTTAAGCGCTTCTCTCTGGCGGACGTTCGTTGCTGATGTGGAACGAACGGGGGCTGCGGGTTTAAACTAGAAAAGGTGCTGCTTGGGCGGCTGGTGTCGGAGGAGAAGTCGGAGGAGGGGAAGTCGCACGTGTTGGAGGCGGCGCTGGGCTCGCGTTGGTGGGTGGAAGGGCGATGCAGATTTGGGCTCGCGGTGGTGGCTCGCGTTATTTTCATTTTCGCGATGGAGGGGTGACTGGAGGAGAAGGTGACGGGGTGGTGGACGATGGAAGCGACAGTGGGATGGCACGGGGGTGGGCCGAAGGGCAGAGCAACATTGTCGCCACTTCAATTTGGAAAAATCGATTTTTATTTCTAAACGGGGGAAATGAATTGAAGAGGGAGGGTTTAAGTGTAAATACATATTTTATTATTATTATTTTCCTTTCACCAAAAATGTTGACTTTTCTTTTAACTCCAAACAAGACCCAACGACTATCACCCCCAGCTTAATACCCCCATTCCGAACGCAATGGGATATATTTCGCAAGCCAATTCGGCTATTTCGATAGGTTTTTATCAAATTAAAATATAACATAATATACATTTTAAATTTGAATTCAACGTGTGTTTTAATTTATCGGGGCCACATACTGACTCCGAAAATTACGAATTATGGAATCTCCCTATGTTTTGAAGATACGGTCCCATAGGAAAAGGTTTCGTCAAATTACGAGTCCGTTTGCAAAATGGCCTTTTTCAAGTCGATTGAATTTATAACTAAAAGTGAAGGTGCCTTAAAGTGTGCCACGCTCGCGTATTAGTTCCAAAAATTATGAAAACTAAAATCTAGCAATAATTTGACATTCTGGATCCATAGTAAGTGGTTCGGTCGAATTCGAAAGTCGTTTGCAAAATCACTATTTTTAAGGGCTCATATATTAAAAATATATATTAAAAATATATATAGTTCCATAGCGACTTTTATAAATTTTAATCCGGAAATAACTTACAATTTATAAAGTGAAATCTCAATTTCTTACATTCTTTAGAAAGATATAGTCAGTTCGATTTTAGCGTTTTTTGTTTCATCCAATTCTGACTTATATTGAATTATGTATATTCATTGGAAATTTGAGATCGAATTTTCAAACTACCGCGCCTTTTCATGCTCATAATATATAAATTTTAAATTTATAAGTTCATACTTCGTTTTAAATAAATTTTTAGTTGTTATTATTTAAAATAATCATTTTAAATATTCTAAATTCATTAAAATAGCTTAATTTTTTTTAAATTGGTTCTAAAATTCCGGGTTGTTACACGGAATTTCTTAACCAATTTAAAATTTTTATTTTTTCTATTTTAATGGGTTTTGAATATTTAAAATGATTTATTTTAAATAATAACAACTAAAAATTTATTTAAATCGAAGTTGGAATGTATAAATTTATTGTAATTATAAAACGAGCCTGAAATGGCGCGGTAGTTTGAAAATTCTATTTTAAATTTCATTTGAATGTATATGATCCAAAATAAATCGAATTTTAGTGAAACAAGAAACATTGGAATATTTTCAAGTGTAATTTTCTAACGAATGTAAGAAACTGAGATTTCACCTTATAAATTGTAAGTTATGTCTTGGTAAAAATTTAAAATAGTCACTATGGAATATATATATATTTTAATAATATATATAGCGCTTAAAAATACCCATTTTGCAAACGACCTCTGTTTTCGATGAAACCACTTTTGTTGGATCCGGAATATCAAATTATTATTAGGTTCGAAATTTCATAAGTTTTGGAATTAATATGTGGGTGTAGTAAATTTGAACGCGTTTGGCAAATTCAATTCGAATTAAAAAGCCAGTTAAAAAGGTCATTTTTCAAACGGTCTCCAAGTTTGACGAAATTACTTTTGCTAGGACTGTATCGTGAAAACATAGCTAGATTTCAATTTTCATGATTTTTGGGGTCAGTATGTGGCCCGGTAAATTGAAATGTACATTGTAATTCAATATTGACCGTTATATTAATTTATATTTTAGTTTGGATAAAAAGTGATCGAAACAATCGAATTGGCTTACGAAACATATTCCATTGTCTTCGGAATGGGGGAATTTTATTAGGGGCGATAGTCGTTGGGTTTGATTTGGAGTTCGTATCGATTAAACAAGTTATTTTACGAAATAAATTATATTAAATATTATTATATGTCTATATATACCCATTTAAAAAGCCCTAACCCTAATTCCCCAAAACTTTCTAAGCCACCAACAACGAACGAACGATTCCTATCGTTCGAAACTTCTCTCCATTGTTTCTTTAAATCCACGCAACCTTTCTATGAAACCCCAACGCAAATCTTGTCAAGCTAGTAGAGATCTCAAGCTTCAATGGAGGTGATCGACTTTAGGGGTCTGAGACGACCAAAATTTTGTGGGAAAGGCAGCGCGTTTGGTTCTATTTCTGGGGCGATCTGGGGCACCGGACGTCAAAGGTTTTCTGGTGGGGGATGGCGAGGTCAACGGCTGTCGAGTGGAAGTGTTGGATGGCGCTCCAGCGCCCTAGGGTAGCGAGCGACGGCCGTTTGGTGAAGTCGAAGTATGGGTTAGCGTGGTCCAAGAGGAATACGAAGGAGGAAAGAGTCAATGAGTGATTAGGTTAATGTTAGTTCAGTTTTAATTATATTAGTTGGCAAATTATGTAATTAAAATTCCCTTGTATGTTATTCGAATCTTATCAGAATCGAGTGAAATAAAGTGCGTTGGAATCGTCTTAACGTGATCTACAGCATGGAACTGACTTGGACGGAAATGGAGCAAGTTGGATTTTTGGCTATATTAAATGCGCGTTTAATTTAGTTTAAAAATCCAATCTTCAAATAAAGAATGACGGAGTAGAAACCAATGTGAGAACTCCTTCTCACTCAATATTTTATCATGTAGTTATTTTTGGAGTTCAACACATGAATTCACATAAATCATTTGAATAGAAGCTATGTATGGATATTAGTGACACTCGCATTTCGTACTCCGCAGATGGCCACTTTTGGCACCGTAAATGGCATTGGGTAGTTGAGTATTTATTTATATGGGTGGTTTGGTGATTTGTGTACTGTGATCGTGATGTTTAACATATTAAAATAATGTTAATATTATGGTGGTAGTTGAAAGTAAATTATATATCCATTTATAATTTAAAAGTGAAAATTGGTTAAATAGAAAAATAATTCAAATCGAATTAGAATTGGTTAAATTTATTAACCAATGTTTTACTTAAATAGACTGTTGTTGTTTGAAAACTCCACACGGGTATTGTGATGATATTTGACATACACTAATCCCAATATTTAGTTGTATGTCAATCGATTGATCGACAGACTATGATAAACGTTATTTAATTATTTAATGCTTATACAGTAGTAAATTTCACTCTGGTTGTGAATAGGCTGTTTAATGGTTGTTTATTACTATTTTTGTATACATGCATTGCATGGAATCCATATAAATAAAATTATATGGTAATTGATTGAGTTTGATTCCAATTCAGAAATAACAAATATTTTAAAATAATATTCAGTAAAGAATCAAAATATGATTTTGATGTCCGATTTTGGATGGACACAAAAATATTGAAAAATATGAAGCCGGGTTAAGTATAGAAGTGCTATTTTAACTCGAACAAATTTTATATCGATTTTATTCATTTTTATAATGAATATCGAAAAGATTTGATTTCAAAATTTAATATTTTGAAAATATTATCATTTTAATATTATAATGATATTGAATATTCAATCTTGATTTAGAATTGAAAATGAAGTTGAAATCGTTTTGTTAGATCAAAATTTGGACCTAACACCCAAATTGTTCTGATTCGTAAATAATTATAACTGGAGAATGAAGAAAAATCAGAAAACACACAGAATTTATAGTGGTTCGGCGTTAACGAGCCTACGTCCACTTTATATGTTATCGATTATACTTTGAATGCTAGTACAACCAATGATTTCTCTCAAACTCACTCTTACAATTGTGATTTCTCTCAGTAATCTCGTAGTAAAACTGATAAGAAATAGTGGTATGATAGTAATGGTGGAATCATCGCTCAATACTGCCAAAAGATCCTGAAAAATGCCAAGCTCTGGGCTATTTATAGCTGATTTTGTCAGGCGGATCGCGGTCACACGTGGCACATATCCCGAGAATATCGGATCGGATCGCAGCTTGATGAAGAATAAGTCAAATTAGCCGTTGTGGACAGGTGTCGCGATCCCCTTAAATAACGGATCGTGGATGACCAAGCCCGTGGCCATCATCATGTCTTCCCGATCGGTTCGGGTCGTGATAAAGAATTGGTCAATGTGACAGTTGGTAACACGTGTCGCGAGATTCTGCATTCTCGGATCATGGTGGACTTAGTCACAGCCTTCACCTCATCTTCTGGGCTGAGATCGGATCGGGTAGAAGAGGAGAGGATGGACCGGATCGCGCAGACATGGGTGGATCGGGTCGCATGGGCTTGTAGCGAATTGATAGGGCGATCCGAAGGGGGCGATCCGACCTGAGGATGGTTGAACGACTATGATCTGACTTCTCGTGAACTAGAGGAGTGAGACTTCATATTTTCTTCTTGTATGTGAACCTTGATGGCTTGGTCAAAAAGCTAGCCAACATTTTGCCCCCTCGAAGTATGTTTTACCGAGTATGGAACATGCTTCGAAATTTCTGAGTTGTCTTTTCCCAAAGTGATACTAGCCAAAGGTTGTGTCTGTCTGTTGCATCGTACTGCTTCAAAAAGTCGTGTCCCTTGACTGGTATAAATATCAGATTAAATCATTCATCATTTCTTTGTTCGTTGGATAATTCCTTTCTGGAATTTTTTGGAGACTTCGTTGCCGAATTCACCAGGTAAATTTCTGAATTTTCTCAAGTATTTCTGAATTTTAACTTCCATCTGTCATTCGATGGTTCGGATCGCTCCAGCGTGCCACGGTTCGTGGTGAGTCGCTTGTATAGGTCAAACGCGGATATTCTGGCCTTGGATCGTGATTATGTAATGCAGATCGTGGGAAGGAGGCTCGTCGCGATTCATCATTCGAATGGGTCTTCAGTGAAGCAAGCCGCGCCTTTTTTTCCGACGGTCTTGGACTCGTGGCCCACCAGGCCCCCACGGTTCGAACGAGACAAAAAAGGGAAGACTAACGGTCGCGAACCCGTCTATATAAACCCGACCTCTCTCCCTTCTTCTCTTCTTCTTCTTTCTTCGTTCCGCCGCCTGAAGCTTCGATCGAACCCATATCCTCTCCTATTTCAAAAGAGAAAAACCCATATTTCTTCATTTTTAAGAAAGGTAATGACATAAAAACATAGTCTAACGTCTATACCTTCATTTTACTTGAGCTATTGACTGATTCGAGGAAAAAAGGAGAAGATTTTTTATGGTTTTTGAGGTTGTCGAGGCACCATGGCGGATGGGTTTCGATCGCTCGAGGGAAGGAGGAGGAAGGAGAATGAGAAAGGGAAAGAGCTGGTCAGTTTGGTTCGTGAGCGAGGCTTGAGTTCGGAGATGGATTGACGAAGGGATGCGTTAACACGGTCAGTGGATCGGATCGTGGGTATGGAGGAGTAGAAATTGAAGGACGGTCGGATCGAGGAGGATAAACGAATGCTTCCAAGTTTGAATGTCGGATCGGATTGTCATGATCGAATCGGATCGTGAGGGGTCAGTGTGACGCGCTTCGGTGTGCACGATCCAACGTTTTTACTTGGACTAATGTTTCTCCTACAGGTCTATGTTTGCTTCGCGATCTGCTGAGGCTCAGCGACCCGATCCTTGACCCACGATCCAAAGAGATGGGAGATCCAATCCTTGACCCGCGATCCAAAGAGATGGGCGATCCGATGAGATGTGCGATCCGGTTTACTTGTTAAATAAACAAAGAAAATTGACCTTAACTCACCAATGGACAGTTAGGTTAGAGCCTTCTAGACGAACATTTCTGGACTGATCAGCAGCATAACTTAACAACGGACAACCACTAATGTCTCGATGATCTTTTAACTTCTATGTTTTTCTTTAATGCATGCACAAGCACACACTTGCACTTTCACACACGGGGTGGGGGGGGGAGGACAATTATATTCTTATTTCTCATGTTTACTCGCCTAAACAGTAATGTCGGATAACCGTTCCCCTTCAAGATCTGATACAGAGATGGGTCCCGAGACGTCTGAGCACCACAACCCCGAGGTCCCTCCAATTAACCCAGGGGGCGAGGATTCTGGATCCGAATATGAGGCAACGGAATCGGATCCATATGAAAGTACCTCACTTGATGAGGAGTTTGAAGTCGACGGCCGAGCTCCCGACGAGATTCCTGGCGCACTTGGGATAGAGAAATTTACTGATTCTTTAGCTTCCAAACTTGATGACATAAAGCTTAAGAAAATTTGCTTGAGACACGGGATCCCCTGGGATGATGTGAGGACACCTAGTAGTGAAGATAGACACCATCTGGCCCCGGATGGGTATAATACAATAAGCCGACTCATGTGTTGGGTAGGTGCTATTCCTCCGTTTCCTCCAATCGTCCTTGAAACCTTAAAGCAATTGGGGATTGCTCCGATGCAGCTTCATCCCAATGCCTACGCAGCACTATACACTCTATACATCGCATATGCGAAAATCCTGCAAACGGAGCTTACGTTTAAAGATTTTAACTTCTATTACCTTTTCAAGCACCGCTCTACTGCAACCCCAAATTTTTCTTTCTTCGAATCGGTAGCGAATAGGAGGGTCTTATCTGACGGTTACAGCAACATTGGGGATCCCAAAGTCGATTGGTTCTATATAAAGAGACAGGACGGGTGTTCAAGGAGAAGGCTTAAATCAAGTGAACTTTAAACCTCTGAATGAATAATCTGTTTAAGAAATCAAAGTGTTAACATGCTTCTTTTCTCTATGCAGATCACACCTTTCCAAAAACGGAAGGCTCGGTATACAATAATCGACTGTCTCTTCTTCTACGAAGCAGATCCGATTTTCTAAGGATCAAGAAGTGCATTACTGACGAGAATCTTCACAAGCATCGCCTTCTGGATATAAGTTTGGACTTGGTGCAGGCGGCAAACCCTACAAATACGTGCCCCCAACGGAGGGAGAAGGAACGTCACAGGCAGAAGAAACAATTAAATTCCGTAAGAGTCCATAGCCAATAATCATCTAGGACGACGAGGACCTAAACATATATAGAGGAGATGAGGCCCATGGTGGTAAATCCATAGAAATCCCAGTTTCTCCAGGGGGGTTTCCCCTCAAGGGCCTCTCTTCTGATTGAACCTGCTGCTCCCGATGATTTAACAGAAGAACAACTTTTTAAAGAGCTGAGAAAAATTCCTTTGCCTGATGATGTATACACATAGGGGGACTTTGAAGGGGAACCATTTTTCCCTGTTTCTGAGGAAACAACTGTTCCAGTTGGAGGACAGGAAACTACTCAGATGAGCCTGACTTCGGGCCCTGGTCTGTTAGGGGAATTATATGGGATGCACAAATCACACGCACTACCTGACCCCACACTTTTATATCAACAGTATTCAAGGTTGTAATATGCTCTTTCTTCTTTTGCAGGAAAGATGCCTCGTAGGCGGTCTTACTCTTATCGCTCTCTTCGTGAAAGTACACCTAGCCTTCATCCAAATCCTGAGCGTTCTCGCGGTCTTTCTCACAAGCCTACTTCTTCACAATCCGGGTCTCCATCAAAACCAACTTCTGGCAAGCTTCCCAGTTATTCGGTGCCACCTACAGGGGGAAAACAACTTCCAAAAGAATTAACCCCTCTGAAGAGTGCACCCTCTCACAGTAGGTCATTAAAAAGACACTATGAGCCCAATGATAAAAGCAAGGATCCAATCAAGGATTCTGAGAAGGAGAAAATTGACATTGTCCCTTCCAGCCAGCAAGATTTGGTTGCCCCCGGGTCACGAGATTACATCCATGGTCCCGAGACTCAGGCTAAGCTGGAAAAGTTGCGAGAACAATTCCCTAACATCTTCTTGAAAGGATGATGTTTGTTCCAGCCTTGGAACTAGTCCCTAGGAACTGGGACACTGAAGTCATCAGGCACATTCGCCATGTAGCCAGGCAGTATGAAGTGATGAAGAAACATGCTGTTAATCTTTCAGAGGTCATCCGAATGCTTGAGATGGAAGCACATAGATCCAAAGTGAAGATAGATAACAATGAAAGGGCTAGGACAAAAATGGAGAAAGACTTGGAAGACGCTCAATCCCAACTTGCCTTAGCACGGAAAGATGCTGAAAATTATAAGACTGAATTGGAGAATGCTAGGAAACGCTTTCATTCTGAACTCGACTTAAATAGTCAAGAGAAAATGGCCTTAAAGAAGGAGGTAGAAGATCTTAAAATGGCCAACATTGAGTTGAAGACGGCACAGGGCCATTTTGAAGCTGAGAGAGCTGCTTGGGAGAAAGAAAAAGCAAGTTTGAAAGAAAGTCTAGCTTTGGCCGAAGCAGAGAAGGTGATTTTGAATGATCAAGTTGCGGATGCAGAGAGGCGCGCGGCTCTCGCCGAAAAGAATGTAGAAAGTGCCATTGAAATGGCTACTGCTTCTAACAAAAAGATCCTTGAGAGAGAAAAGGATATCGAAGGGTTTGAAGAGATGATATTTGACTTCCTCGGCCACGTCCTCAAAACCCGTAACATCTCGTGGATCCCGGACTACCACGTCACTTTAGCCAACATATGGGACGCCATCGTCGAGGGTGAGAAGCAGAGATTAGGAGTTGAAGAGATTGATGAAGATGAGCTAATGAGGACCATTCTGGGGGATAACGAGCCCGAGGATCTGGCAGAAGGCCGGCGCCTAATTCAAGAAGAAATGTAGAAGGAGAGGACCCTGGCTAAGGGCAAAAACAAGATTGACGAAGGTTTGAGCTCAGTTGTAGAGCCCAAGGCCTCCGGAGTTGAGGAATACAATCCTGATGATCCATTAATTCCTTTGGGCCTGACTCCTGTGGTTGTCGGAGCTTCTGCAGCTAGCCTAGATGGAGGATCAACGGAAGGTATCTCCCTTTTTTCCCCATAATTTTTCAAAGCAATTATGAGTTGTCGTCGTCTGGTGGAGCAACCAATCGAATTAATAACATGTGTTCCCCATAATACAGGTGGCGAGCCCGTCGACAAGGACGTCGAGAATAGGACAAAGGCGGAGAAGATTGTCGTCTCGCCTAGCGCCGGTGTTGATATACCGAAGCAGGCTGAAGGTACAACAGCGGAGAAGGGCATCCTGGAACCCAGTGCTGATGCTCCCAAGGATGATGAAACCATCAATGCCTTGAGAGATATGGACGGGCGCCATGTATATGATGAGGAGGATATCATTAGTACCAAAGAAGATGGAGACGATGACGATGAAACTTTGGCTAAAAGAAAGGCTAGGCAGGAAAAGCAGCTGGCTTTAAAGAAGGTGGGACAAGAGCCTTTGAACGTAGCTCCTATCTCGGAGTTTAATCCCAAAACTGGGATGGTTCTGAAACTCCAGCCCAAATCCATCAGCAAACAGCTTCATTTTGCGAACCCTGATGATTTCCCAGCTTCCTTTACTGATAAAAGAAAGAGAAAGGAGGAGGAGGAGGAGTCGGAGTCTTCTGATGAGTCGGACATTCCTCTTATAGACAAAAGGAAAAGAAAGAAGGGTGATCAATCCGACATTGACAAGGCGAAGCTAGAGAAGCAGAAACAGGAGAAGAAGTCCAAGCGTAAATAGGATATTGTCGCTTGTCTATATTTTGTTTTTAGGCTCCCCTACTGGCCATGACATGTAATTGTGAGACTGGCCCTCACTTTTGTTTAGGTTGTTTTTCACTTTGTAGGCTTGCAGTTTATAAATGAAAGTTTATCTCTTTTGCATCATCGTGTACCTGCATTTAATAAACTTTTCATGCTTAGTCATAGATCATCTGATTATAACTACAAATCAGTCAAGCAAAAGAAAGAAAAATTTAAAAAAAATTGTGCTGCATCAAGGTTTATGTGTATATGTATATGCCCCCAGTCAATCGTTAACGTAGCGCCTAACCAGGGCTTATTAAGGATTGATTAGTGTTGTTTGCACGTTGCCCCTATTTCTGAATATGGGGGACTTAGAAAATTTAGTAAGATGTAACAACCCGAAAATCTGGGCCAGTTTAAAATTTTTATTTTGGCAATTATAGCGAGTTTTGATTTTTTAAAATGAATTATTTTAAATAATATCGACGAGAAATTTATTTTGAATATAATTCGACGTATATATTTATATACGTCGTCGTTAGAATATAAATATTTATATATAATTATAAATAGAATTGAAAATGGCGCGGTAGTTCGATAATTCGATTTCAAACTTCAATTGAATGTACCGGGTGAAAAACAATCCGGATTTTAGTGAAACCAAAAATAATGGGATCTAATTGATAATATCTTTCCAACGAAGTTGAGAAACTGAGATTTCACTTTATAAATGATGAGATATGTCCAGTTGAAAATTAGAAATAGTCGCTGTGGAATTTATATATATTTTAAAATAATATATAGCCCTTAAAAATAGACATTTTGCAAATGACCTCGGATTTCGACGAAACCAGTTTTGTTGGGTCCGTGATGTCAAGTTATTGCTAGATTCCAAATTTCATAATTTTTCGAATCAATATGTGAGCGTGGCAAAAGAAAACGCGTTTGACCAGTTTCAGTTGATTTTAATCAACTGGAAATTGGCCATTTTTCCAACGGTCTCAGAATTCGACGAAACTAGTTTTGTTAGGACCGTATCGTCAATACGAAGCTAGAAAATATTTTTCTGGAATTTTTCTAGTTAGTATGTGGCCCCGGTAATTTGAAATGTACGTTTAAAATTCAAGATAGTGATTTAAATGTAAATTAAAAGGAAACTGATCGAAACGGTCGATTCAGCTTGCGGTACATATCCCATTGTGTTCGGAATGGGGGTAAAACGCTATGGACGACAGGCGGTGGGCCTCGTTTCGAGGTCGTATGTAAAAGTCAACTCTTTAGGATAATATAAATAAATTAATTAATAAAAAAAAATATTCCTACCCTCTGTTACCCTCTGGCCCCCCCGTTGTAAATTATTTCGTTTTAGATCAAAAAAAAAAAGAGAAAGAGAATTAAAAAAAAAAATAAGGAGAGAGCCGCAACGCGGCGGCGCTAAGCCCCCCCCCACCGTCGATGAGCCGCCGCCGCCAGGAAACCCCCCCCCCCAGCCTCGCAACGACCACCGAGAGCCCCCCCCTTCACGCGACCCCCTGTCTCTCCCCTTCTCGATCCACGAACCCGCCTTGAATTCCCCAAATCGATCAGCCCTCCGATCGAAGCGAGACAGCCTCGCCTGAGACCCACCTCCGCCACCTGCTCTGGCACTCCGCGCCTCCCCCTCCTCCTTCACGAACCCGCGATCACCTGAGAACCCCCCCCCCCTAAGCCTGCTGCCGCCAGTAAACCCCCCCCTCGCTGTAAGTCTTTTTATTTATTTATTTATTTGTTATTTATTTATTTTATTTTATAAAAAAAGTATATAATACTGTTTTTTTTAAGTAGTTAAAACTGATTTTGTTTTATAGTAAAAACTGTTTTTTTTTAAGTAGTTAAGACTGATTTTGTTTTATAGTAAAAAAAACTGTTTTTTTAAAGTAGTTAAAACTGATTTTGTTTTATAGTAAAAACTGTTTTTTTTTAAGTAGTAAAAACTGATTTTTGTTTAGTTTAAAACTGAGAAAGATTGGATTTTTGAACACATGAAAAGATTAGATTTTTATGTTATAAAAATATATGATTTGATAATAAAAACTTATAGAAAAATTTGATTTCTAGTTCATAGAAAAAGACTTGATTTCTAAAGTAAATAAAAATAGAATTTTTATATATTGAACTTCGATAGAAAAATAGAATTTTTATATATTGAACTTCGATAGAAAAATATGATTTTTAAATATTGAATAGCGAAGTAAAAATTCGATTTTTATGTATGTAGTGGCTACGGGCAACGAAGATGACGAAGATGCGATAGCGATGAAGACTTCTGCAAATGATGTGCCGTGGAGCTAGGATAGCTATCAGTGAGAACTCCTCACCTTTCAATTTAATTTTTCTAGTTATATATATACTAGGATGCAGACGGTGCTTAGTAGCACCCGACACCCGTCATCCACAAACCATGGATGGCTTGTTTGTTAAATTGTTTGGTTGTGTAGTTAGCTATATGATTTGATTTGAATGTGGTTTGTGGTGTGAAAAATCGAATCGATAAATTGGTTAGGATTAGACGTGCGCCGTTATAAGGCGAAGGAGTAAGGCTAGGTTAGACTCTTACTCCAAATTTTGTGGTTTGCATAACGAATTGATTTGATTGATGTGTGAATGGCGTGGGCCTTCACTAGACCGGGGATAAGGCTAGGCCTTGTCCCGTTTCTAGTATCGTGCCGTTATGCCGCCGAAATTTTCTAAAATATGTTAGAAAAATAAAAATGTCATTTATTGAATAAATGAACTGAAAAGAAAATTCATGTGTTAGAATAAATATTTTATCGTTAAAAATATAGTTTTTAACGTGAATGTGAATAAAATAAATATTCATTTACAAACCAGACGGTTTGTTTATGTACACCTATTTGAAGGACATTGATTGGGTCGATAAATTTCACACATCGCCCAACTGCACGAATAAAATATTTGTTTGATTGTTTGAAACCCCACACGGGTGTTGGGATGAAATATGAAGTTCACTCATCCTGATTGATTAAATATGTCGATCGATTGATTGACATGCTGTTATAAGCGTTAGATATCTTTATTTGATGCTTATACAGTGTAGTGCACTTTGGTTGATGGTTGATTATTTATCGTTGCTATTATATACATGTGTTGTATGAAAATCCATATAATTAACTTTATATGGTAATTGATTGGGCCTCATTCCAATCGTGAAAATAAGGAATATTTGAAATAGAATATTTGAAAATAAAGGAATATATGAAGCCGTGTTAATTAGATTGACGCCATTTTGACGTGAACGATATTTATATCGATTTTGAAAACGATTTCGAAATGAATTGAATTGAAAACGATTTCGAAATGAATTGAATTGAAAACGATTTCGAAATGAATTGAATTGAAAACGATTTCGAAATGAATTGAATTGAAAACGATTTCGAAATGAATTGAATTGAAAACGATTTCGAAATGAATTGAATTGAAAACGATTTCGAAATGAATTGAATTGAAAACGATTTCGAAATGAATTGAATTGAAAACGATTTCGAAATGAATTGAATTGAAAACGATTTCGAAATGAATTGAATTGAAAACGATTTCGAAATGAATTGAATTGAAAACGATTTCGAAATGAATGGAATTGAAAACGATTTCGAAATGAATTGAATTGAAAACGATTTCAAATTGAATCGAAAGTGAATTGAAATGAATTCAAATTGAATTGAAATTTGAATTGAATAGAAATGAATTTTAAAACGAATTTATAAAGAAGAATTCAATTTTGATTTGAATTGAAAAGAAAGTTGAAATAGCTTTTGAAATGATTTTAAAACTATTTATATAATTCGTTTTAAATAGAAATCGACGAAGTATATATTATATATATTATATATATAATATAATGGCCTGAATAGAACGCGCCGCGCCGCGGCAGTTCGTGAAGTTCGACCATTTATTTCAAACGGACATTACGGGAGATCCGACCGTCGGATTCTCCTAAAACCGGAACCGTTGGGTTCGTATCGAAAAGAGCTTTCTAACGAATATTAGAAATTTGAAATCTAACGGTTGGATTTGGAGATACGTCCAAATCAAATTCGAAAAAGGTCGTTGTAAGTGCAGTTCGATGGCCATTGTTGGAAATCGACTGTACGGGCCTTGATAAAATTATTAAAAATAGTAATAATTTGTGTAAAATCATAAGAAATGATTTGGGAAGAATTGGGATGAAAAACTCCATATTTGAAAAGATAAAAATAGATTTTTATCGAATTGAACTAGTTTTGAACTAGAATTATAATTCTATTTATTTTTAAATAAATAAACTGAATTAGAAAGGGTTTTAAAAATAACCAGAATATCCAATGATTGCATTGGAGTGGATTTGAATCGAAATTGTCTTCGAAATATTTCGATGTTGGAATTCGTGATTATACGGATGTTGTTATGGAAATTTGAAAGATATATATTTATATCGTTATTTCCAATACGACATTTGTTAATCGTAGAATTTGATATTGAATATAAGCCGGGATATTTTCTATTCAGAGCCTTGTATTTAATATCAAATGTGATTTGGGTTTGTCGTGAATGGTGTCTTCACTAACACTGTTCTTGAACCCAGTTGAGAAAAGATTAAATCTTTTTATTTAGATTTAATGAAGTGTACCAATTAAATAACATTTAATTGGAATTGAATTGATATTGATTTTTGGGTTTATCGTGAACAGTGTTTTAAATAACACTTGTTCTTTAACCCGATAATTAATGAACGTGATTTGGGTTTGTCGTGAATGGTGTCTTCATTAACACTGTTCTTGAACCCAGTTGAGAAATGATTAAATCTTTTTATTTAGATTTAATGAAGTGTACCAATTAAATAACATTTAATTGGAATTGAATCGATATTGATTTTTGGGTTTATCGTGGACAGTGTTTTAAATAACACTCGTTCTTTAACCCGACGATTAATGAATGTGATTTTGGGTTTATCGTGAACCGTGTTTTTAAATGACACCGATTCTTTAACCCAGTCAAAAGATTAAAACTAAGTGGAGTTTTAATGAATCTTTAATTAGATTGAAAAGATCGAGAATGGAGTATCACCAGTTTTGCTCCAGGCGATAGTTAAATCTTTAATTAGATTTGAACGTGAAATTTAGAAACTAACTGTCGGTTAGCCAAACAGAATGGTTTTCTGGATATTGATCTGATGTTGGTTTCGGCCTTCGGGGTTAATATTTGGGGAATTATTCTCTTGATTAATTTACGGTTAGTGACTAATGAATTGGAATGAGGCGTATGTTGTGTTTGTGTAACACTTTTATAAAATATACGCGAGTTATTCAGGAAGACCGGGTTTATCCCATTCTGAATAACTGATACGACGATAAGTCGAAGATGAAGACGATGGTCGAAGACCGGAAGTCTTCACGTCGTTTGGGTGATAACTGATGATCTTGATTGGGCTGTACACCCAAGAAGATGGAAACAGTTAGTGATCGTCCAGACGTACTTGGAGATCGATGGATATGCGGGGTACTAGGTGCCTCCGGTTTCGTTCAGACCCAGAACGGACTTGTAAATGGACTGTGTGTCTGTCATCGGATTTCATTCTGTGTGACTGATATCGGTTGCATAGGATGGTTTGCCTGTGTGGCATGCTAAGATGCAAATGATCAAGGCTTCTGTTGAAAAGCAAAGTCTTGTGGTGATGATCAAAGCAAGGCCTTTGTGGCGTAGCTTTGTGTAACGTTTACCTCGCGTGTTTCACACCCGGTATGAACCAAAAACGGGAGACGGACCTCAGGGGGGACATGCGTTTTCTTTCTAGCTAGAAGTGGCGTCAGTGGTTTTACACGCCCTGACGAGTTTGACTTATGTGGTTGTTGCTGTTGCGAGGCGCCTCGGATTGATCGGTCGTTCTCGAACCGATGGAGTCATTTAGTTGGCTCACCTACGCCCCAAAGGGCGGAGAAACGTATTGTTCAGGCATTATAATCCACTTCGTGTGGACCGGCCCTGACGATCCAAGGTACGGTTGCGGCTGTGCCTGAGACACGGGCTAGAGCGTCTCGAATCGGTTGAGGACTATCTTTTGCCTCGGTTCATAGATGGAAATCCAATTTCCAAATACGTGACATTTGCGGTTTTATTTGTAAACCTATATATGGCGACATGATATATGGTACCCATGCCGCCTATGATTGATACTTATGATTTGAAGTTGTTTTATACACTATACACTTATAATAGTATCAAATGATTTGTTTTAAACGTATCAAGCATTCTTTGGCTGTTATAAGGGAAAACCCTATCCCCCGGCTTGCGTTTGCATTGTGTGATAGGACCTGGGTCTTATAACAGCTTCATTTTTCTTTATTTAACATCGCGCTGTTTGTTTTATGCACTGGTATTCTTGGGAGGAAACCCGTTCCGTGTTATACGGCGTGGTCCCTTGATTTACCTAACTTTAAAAATAAAGATTAATAACTGTTTTAGTTCTCACACCAGTCACATGACTGACCTGGAGTTTATTGTTTTAACCTAAACTCTGGGTGCCCCTATTTTGACACGGGCAGCTAGTAGTTTTGGTTTTGCAGATTTATATTCACAGGATCCTGGTTTACAGCTGGAACGATATCCGGAAAGCTCTGTATCCGTATATCTCTTTCTAGTTGTGTATTGTATTATTTTCCGCTGCTATGTATTTAAATGTAATATTCATTTATACTCTGTATATTCTTGTATTCTGATGCATTGTTGTAATATACAATGAAATGTTCTTCTGTATGCGTTCTGTTGTGGTTTGTTCTCGAACTACCCGACGCTTTCCTTTACGGGGAAGTTCCGGGTCTTTACACGTGGTATCAGAGCTTTGGTTTACAAAGCAGAGAACAAGGCACATTAGAACCATATGAAAGAATTCATCAGATATTGGATTAGAAATATCCAATTAGAATGACTCGTTAGAGATAGGATCAGTAGTATCCTAGAACGAGTGTGAAGAGTATATTTTTCAAATGAAAACAAATTTTGTTTTGAAAATTTAAATCAATTATTCGTATTTGATTATTTATATTGAATGTGGACAATCCAGTATATATAGATTTTGCGTATACGTCTGATCCGCGTGTATTTGAAATTTTAATATACTGGATAGATATGGAATCACACTCTAGTCGCCCGGAGATAATTTTGGTAATGCGGCCGCATTATCAGTATTTATATTCGTGTTTCGAAGGTGTGATATCTATATATTTCCATTAGACTGGTGTGAGAACCAAATCTTATATATAGCTAGGACACATTGTTGTGATTTGGCATCAAAAATCTGATTTTTGTCTATGTATCAAAATTATAAATTTGAAACTCTAATTCACTAATTGATTGATGTTTGTGTTGTATGTTTATTTGTTTGCTAATTTTGAACCATTATGCCTAATAGCATCAAATATTGAGTTATATTGAAATTTGGTTGCATTTGCTTGCATATACATATATATCATTGAACAGGTCATAGCAAGGAGGCTAGAGCAGAGAATAAAATTTGTTTGCCCGACAAATAGGTACATGTTTATTACATAATTTCCTGTTTTGTTTGGGTGATGATGATTTTGTGAGTCTATTGGCTAGCCGCTTGGCTTTTTCTTTTTCTTTTTGAGATCTGAAGGACCGGGGAAGCTATTTGAAATTCCCCGATGCTCCCATTGCAGGGGAGGTTATGGCGAAATTTTTCAAAAATTTAGGGTGTTAGCCAAATTTTTGAGATTTTGAAAATTCTCAGAAACTAAAGAGTTGGAGAATGGAAGCCAGATCGAGCGTAGGGCTGATTAATCAAACCACTTTCGACTTTGTTCCTTTTCGGGGACGAAAAGTTTTAAGTGGGGGAGATTGTAACAACCCGAAAATCTGGGCCAGTTTAAAATTTTTATTTTGGCAATTATAGCGAGTTTTGATTTTTTAAAATGAATTATTTTAAATAATATCGACGAGAAATTTATTTTGAATATAATTCGACGTATATATTTATATACGTCGTCGTTAGAATATAAATATTTATATATAATTATAAATAGAATTGAAAATGGCGCGGTAGTTCGATAATTCGATTTCAAACTTCAATTGAATGTACCGGGTGAAAAACAATCCGGATTTTAGTGAAACCAAAAATAATGGGATCTAATTGATAATATCTTTCCAACGAAGTTGAGAAACTGAGATTTCACTTTATAAATGATGAGATATGTCCAGTTGAAAATTAGAAATAGTCGCTGTGGAATTTATATATATTTTAAAATAATATATAGCCCTTAAAAATAGACATTTTGCAAATGACCTCGGATTTCGACGAAACCAGTTTTGTTGGGTCCGTGATGTCAAGTTATTGCTAGATTCCAAATTTCATAATTTTTCGAATCAATATGTGAGCGTGGCAAAAGAAAACGCGTTTGACCAGTTTCAGTTGATTTTAATCAACTGGAAATTGGCCATTTTTCCAACGGTCTCAGAATTCGACGAAACTAGTTTTGTTAGGACCGTATCGTCAATACGAAGCTAGAAAATATTTTTCTGGAATTTTTCTAGTTAGTATGTGGCCCCGGTAATTTGAAATGTACGTTTAAAATTCAAGATAGTGATTTAAATGTAAATTAAAAGGAAACTGATCGAAACGGTCGATTCAGCTTGCGGTACATATCCCATTGTGTTCGGAATGGGGGTAAAACGCTATGGACGACAGGCGGTGGGCCTCGTTTCGAGGTCGTATGTAAAAGTCAACTCTTTAGGATAATATAAATAAATAAATTAATAAAAAAAAATATTCCTACCCTCTATTACCCTCTGGCCCCCCCGTTGTAAATTATTTCGTTTTAGATCAGAAAAAAAAAGAGAAAGAGAATTAAAAAAAAAAATTAGGAGAGAGCCGCAACGCGGCGGCGCTAAGCCCCCCCCCACCGTCGATGAGCCGCCGCCGCCAGGAAACCCCCCCCCCAGCCTCGCAACGACCACCGAGAGCCCCCCCCCTTCACGCGACCCCCTGTCTCTCCCCTTCTCGATCCACGAACCCGCCTTGAATTCCCCAAATCGATCAGCCCTCCGATCGAAGCGAGACAGCCTCGCCTGAGACCCACCTCCGCCACCTGCTCTGGCACTCCGCGCCTCCCCCTCCTCCTTCACGAACCCGCGATCACCTGAGAACCCCCCCCCCTAAGCCTGCTGCCGCCAGTAAACCCCCCCCTCGCTGTAAGTCTTTTTATTTATTTATTTATTTGTTATTTATTTATTTTATTTTATAAAAAAAGTATATAATACTGTTTTTTTTAAGTAGTTAAAACTGATTTTGTTTTATAGTAAAAACTGTTTTTTTTAAGTAGTTAAGACTGATTTTGTTTTATAGTAAAAAAAACTGTTTTTTTAAAGTAGTTAAAACTGATTTTGTTTTATAGTAAAAACTGTTTTTTTTTAAGTAGTAAAAACTGATTTTTGTTTAGTTTAAAACTGAGAAAGATTGGATTTTTGAACACATGAAAAGATTAGATTTTTATGTTATAAAAATATATGATTTGATAATAAAAACTTATAGAAAAATTTGATTTCTAGTTCATAGAAAAAGACTTGATTTCTAAAGTAAATAAAAATAGAATTTTTATATATTGAACTTCGATAGAAAAATAGAATTTTTATATATTGAACTTCGATAGAAAAATATGATTTTTAAATATTGAATAGCGAAGTAAAAATTCGATTTTTATGTATGTAGTGGCTACGGGCAACGAAGATGACGAAGATGCGATAGCGATGAAGACTTCTGCAAATGATGTGCCGTGGAGCTAGGATAGCTATCAGTGAGAACTCCTCACCTTTCAATTTAATTTTTCTAGTTATATATATACTAGGATGCAGACGGTGCTTAGTAGCACCCGACACCCGTCATCCACAAACCATGGATGGCTTGTTTGTTAAATTGTTTGGTTGTGTAGTTAGTTATATGATTTGATTTGAATGTGGTTTGTGGTGTGAAAAATCGAATCGATAAATTGGTTAGGATTAGACGTGCGCCGTTATAAGGCGAAGGAGTAAGGCTAGGTTAGACTCTTACTCCAAATTTTGTGGTTTGCATAACGAATTGATTTGATTGATGTGTGAATGGCGTGGGCCTTCACTAGACCGGGGATAAGGCTAGGCCTTGTCCCGTTTCTAGTATCGTGCCGTTATGCCGCCGAAATTTTCTAAAATATGTTAGAAAAATAAAAATGTCATTTATTGAATAAATGAACTGAAAAGAAAATTCATGTGTTAGAATAAATATTTTATCGTTAAAAATATAGTTTTTAACGTGAATGTGAATAAAATAAATATTCATTTACAAACCAGACGGTTTGTTTATGTACACCTATTTGAAGGACATTGATTGGGTCGATAAATTTCACACATCGCCCAACTGCACGAATAAAATATTTGTTTGATTGTTTGAAACCCCACACGGGTGTTGGGATGAAATATGAAGTTCACTCATCCTGATTGATTAAATATGTCGATCGATTGATTGACATGCTGTTATAAGCGTTAGATATCTTTATTTGATGCTTATACAGTGTAGTGCACTTTGGTTGATGGTTGATTATTTATCGTTGCTATTATATACATGTGTTGTATGAAAATCCATATAATTAACTTTATATGGTAATTGATTGGGCCTCATTCCAATCGTGAAAATAAGGAATATTTGAAATAGAATATTTGAAAATAAAGGAATATATGAAGCCGTGTTAATTAGATTGACGCCATTTTGACGTGAACGATATTTATATCGATTTTGAAAACGATTTCGAAATGAATTGAATTGAAAACGATTTCGAAATGAATTGAATTGAAAACGATTTCGAAATGAATTGAATTGAAAACGATTTCGAAATGAATTGAATTGAAAACGATTTCGAAATGAATTGAATTGAAAACGATTTCGAAATGAATTGAATTGAAAACGATTTCGAAATGAATTGAATTGAAAACGATTTCGAAATGAATTGAATTGAAAACGATTTCGAAATGAATTGAATTGAAAACGATTTCGAAATGAATTGAATTGAAAACGATTTCGAAATGAATTGAATTGAAAACGATTTCGAAATGAATGGAATTGAAAACGATTTCGAAATGAATTGAATTGAAAACGATTTCAAATTGAATCGAAAGTGAATTGAAATGAATTCAAATTGAATTGAAATTTGAATTGAATAGAAATGAATTTTAAAACGAATTTATAAAGAAGAATTCAATTTTGATTTGAATTGAAAAGAAAGTTGAAATAGCTTTTGAAATGATTTTAAAACTATTTATATAATTCGTTTTAAATAGAAATCGACGAAGTATATATTATATATATTATATATATAATATAATGGCCTGAATAGAACGCGCCGCGCCGCGGCAGTTCGTGAATTTCGACCATTTATTTCAAACGGACATTACGGGAGATCCGACCGTCGGATTCTCCTAAAACCGGAACCGTTGGGTTCGTATCGAAAAGAGCTTTCTAACGAATATTAGAAATTTGAAATCTAACGGTTGGATTTGGAGATACGTCCAAATCAAATTCGAAAAAGGTCGCTGTAAGTGCAGTTCGATGGCCATTGTTGGAAATCGACTGTACGGGCCTTGATAAAATTATTAAAAATAGTAATAATTTGTGTAAAATCATAAGAAATGATTTGGGAAGAATTGGGATGAAAAACTCCATATTTGAAAAGATAAAAATAGATTTTTATCGAATTGAACTAGTTTTGAACTAGAATTATAATTCTATTTATTTTTAAATAAATAAACTGAATTAGAAAGGGTTTTAAAAATAACCAGAATATCCAATGATTGCATTGGAGTGGATTTGAATCGAAATTGTCTTCGGAATATTTCGATGTTGGAATTCGTGATTATACGGATGTTGTTATGGAAATTTGAAAGATATATATTTATATCGTTATTTCCAATACGACATTTGTTAATCGTAGAATTTGATATTGAATATAAGCCGGGATATTTTCTATTCAGAGCCTTGTATTTAATATCAAATGTAATTTGGGTTTGTCGTGAATGGTGTCTTCACTAACACTGTTCTTGAACCCAGTTGAGAAAAGATTAAATCTTTTTATTTAGATTTAATGAAGTGTACCAATTAAATAACATTTAATTGGAATTGAATTGATATTGATTTTTGGGTTTATCGTGAACAGTGTTTTAAATAACACTTGTTCTTTAACCCGATAATTAATGAACGTGATTTGGGTTTGTCGTGAATGGTGTCTTCATTAACACTGTTCTTGAACCCAGTTGAGAAATGATTAAATCTTTTTATTTAGATTTAATGAAGTGTACCAATTAAATAACATTTAATTGGAATTGAATCGATATTGATTTTTGGGTTTATCGTGGACAGTGTTTTAAATAACACTCGTTCTTTAACCCGACGATTAATGAATGTGATTTTGGGTTTATCGTGAACCGTGTTTTTAAATGACACCGATTCTTTAACCCAGTCAAAAGATTAAAACTAAGTGGAGTTTTAATGAATCTTTAATTAGATTGAAAAGATCGAGAATGGAGTATCACCAGTTTTGCTCCAGGCGATAGTTAAATCTTTAATTAGATTTGAACGTGAAATTTAGAAACTAACTGTCGGTTAGCCAAACAGAATGGTTTTCTGGATATTGATCTGATGTTGGTTTCGGCCTTCGGGGTTAATATTTGGGGAATTATTCTCTTGATTAATTTACGGTTAGTGACTAATGAATTGGAATGAGGCGTATGTTGTGTTTGTGTAACACTTTTATAAAATATACGCGAGTTATTCAGGAAGACCGGGTTTATCCCATTCTGAATAACTGATACGACGATAAGTCGAAGATGAAGACGATGGTCGAAGACCGGAAGTCTTCACGTCGTTTGGGTGATAACTGATGATCTTGATTGGGCTGTACACCCAAGAAGATGGAAACAGTTAGTGATCGTCCAGACGTACTTGGAGATCGATGGATATGCGGGGTACTAGGTGCCTCCGGTTTCGTTCAGACCCAGAACGGACTTGTAAATGGACTGTGTGTCTGTCATCGGATTTCATTCTGTGTGACTGATATCGGTTGCATAGGATGGTTTGCCTGTGTGGCATGCTAAGATGCAAATGATCAAGGCTTCTGTTGAAAAGCAAAGTCTTGTGGTGATGATCAAAGCAAGGCCTTTGTGGCGTAGCTTTGTGTAACGTTTACCTCGCGTGTTTCACACCCGGTATGAACCAAAAACGGGAGACGGACCTCAGGGGGGACATGCGTTTTCTTTCTAGCTAGAAGTGGCGTCAGTGGTTTTACACGCCCTGACGAGTTTGACTTATGTGGTTGTTGCTGTTGCGAGGCGCCTCGGATTGATCGGTCGTTCTCGAACCGATGGAGTCATTTAGTTGGCTCACCTACGCCCCAAAGGGCGGAGAAACGTATTGTTCAGGCATTATAATCCACTTCGTGTGGACCGGCCCTGACGATCCAAGGTACGGTTGCGGCTGTGCCTGAGACACGGGCTAGAGCGTCTCGAATCGGTTGAGGACTATCTTTTGCCTCGGTTCATAGATGGAAATCCAATTTCCAAATACGTGACATTTGCGGTTTTATTTGTAAACCTATATATGGCGACATGATATATGGTACCCATGCCGCCTATGATTGATACTTATGATTTGAAGTTGTTTTATACACTATACACTTATAATAGTATCAAATGATTTGTTTTAAACGTATCAAGCATTCTTTGGCTGTTATAAGGGAAAACCCTATCCCCCGGCTTGCGTTTGCATTGTGTGATAGGACCTGGGTCTTATAACAGCTTCATTTTTCTTTATTTAACATCGCGCTGTTTGTTTTATGCACTGGTATTCTTGGGAGGAAACCCGTTCCGTGTTATACGGCGTGGTCCCTTGATTTACCTAACTTTAAAAATAAAGATTAATAACTGTTTTAGTTCTCACACCAGTCACATGACTGACCTGGAGTTTATTGTTTTAACCTAAACTCTGGGTGCCCCTATTTTGACACGGGCAGCTAGTAGTTTTGGTTTTGCAGATTTATATTCACAGGATCCTGGTTTACAGCTGGAACGATATCCGGAAAGCTCTGTATCCGTATATCTCTTTCTAGTTGTGTATTGTATTATTTTCCGCTGCTATGTATTTAAATGTAATATTCATTTATACTCTGTATATTCTTGTATTCTGATGCATTGTTGTAATATACAATGAAATGTTCTTCTGTATGCGTTCTGTTGTGGTTTGTTCTCGAACTACCCGACGCTTTCCTTTACGGGGAAGTTCCGGGTCTTTACATAAGATAACTGTCCTTGTGGTGCTGAGTTTCCGGCACCTTTCTCAGCGCTCAATCGGAGATGCTTTTATACTCTCTCTCTGCTCTGGAGAGTTAGAGTTCGAGCTCAGCAGTTCAATCGCTCCCCGATCCATCAGCGGGGTAGGAGCTCTTTCTCAGCGCTCAGTCGGAGACGCTTTTATACTCTCTCTGCTCTGGAGAGTTCGAGTTCGAGCTCAGCAGTTCAATCGCTCCCCGATCCTTCAGCGGGGTAGGAGCTCTTTCTCAGCGCTCAGTCGGAGACGCTTTTATACTCTCTCTGCCCTGGAGAGTTAGAATTCGAGCTCAGCGGTTCAATCGCTCCCCGATCCTTCAGCGGGGTAGGAGCTCTTTCTCAGCGCTCAGTCGGAGACGCTTTTATACTCTCCTGGCAGTTGCCAAGGTTAGAGTTCCGTCAAGGCGGTTCCGATCATGGTACACCGCCATGATTTACGGACATCGCCTTCATGTCCGTTATGCTCTCTCTCGACTCTGGAGAGTTAGAGCGCTATCAATGATATGATTTACTTTATCGCACCTTCAGAGTTTTGACTGGTGATTGCATTCCATTTTGATGGAAGGCACCTATAATTATACGCTTCTGTGATCGTTGCATGGTTCACTGCAATTTCCATAAAAATAAAAAGGCAGATAAATAATAGTGCAATAAAGGTAAACGACACACAATGTTTTTATAGTGGTTCGGTCGAATCATGAACTACGTCCACTTTATAATTTTTTTGCTTAAGAAATCGGATTATTCTAGGCAAGTCGTGCCTTGTACATGGTCCTTAATAAAGCAAAAGAACAGATCTGACATCTTCACGTTAGATACGGCCGTAAATGTTGGGCATTCCACACTCTGGGGATTTCCTTTCCATCTACGGTTGCTAGCTTGAAGGTTCCATTATCAAGCTTGCACAGAATGAAGTACGGTCCTTCCCACTTCGCACCCATATGAGTTGGGGCTGGAAAGACACGCTTCAGAACCAAGTCTCCGGGTTCAAAGGTTTGGGCTCGAACCTTTTTGTTGTAGTATCGGGCGACCTGTTGTTTGCATCTCAAGGCACGCAGGTCCGCTTCGTCCCTCTTTTCTTCGATTATATCCAGGGATTCAAGGAGCAATTCGTTATTAGTCATCGGATCATAATAAGTCACTCGGTGAGAAGGTACTTTTATTTCAACCGGGATGACTGCTTCTGCTCCAAAAGCAAGGGTGAAGGGGTTATGTCCCGTTGCCGATTTATACGTTATCCTGTAGGCCCATAATGCTAAGGGTAATTCATCAGCCCACATGGCTTTGGCCCGTTTCAGACTTCTTTTCAAAATGGACTTAATCACTTTATTCGCCGCTTCAACCTGTCCGTTCGACTGCGGATGCGCCACAGAGGTATACCGTTTCTCAATGTGGTATTTCTGGCAGAAGTCTCTGAATTCAGTGCTATCGAACTGAGTTCCGTTGTCAGTTATAACAATCTTTGGAATCCCAAATCGACAGATGATGTTCCTAACGACGAAGTTGATCACTCGTTTGGTTGTGATTGTAGTCAATGGCTCAGCCTCCACCCACTAAGTGAAATAGTCTATAGCTACAATAGCGAACTTCGCTCCGCCCTTAGCTATGGGGAGACTTCCGATGAGATCAATTCCCCACATAGCGAAAGGCCATGGGCTCGTCATCATTTTTAACTGACTAGGAGGTGCCCTAGGTATCTTGGAAAATCTCTGGCATGCATCACATCGTCGTGCGTATTTCGCCGCATCATTGTTTATGGTAGACCAGAAATAACCATGCCGCAACACCTTTTTTGCCAATGTTTGCCCTCCAGTGCGATCTCCACATTCACCCTCATGTACCTCCTGCAGTACACGCTTGATGTCGTTATGAGCTATACACCGGAGAAGGGGCATCGAAAATCCCTGTCTGTAAAGAACTCCGCCTTGCAGAACGTATCGGGCAGTTTTACGAATTACTTTACGCCTCTCGCTTTTCTTGGTCGGAAGCGTTCCATTCATCAAGAAATTCTTTAGAGGGGTCATCCATGACTCCCTTTCTGGTTCCGTCTCTAGTACCGGATCAACTTCCATCTGATCTATACTAGGAGACTGAAGTACTTCAACTGGGGCTAGCCCGGTCTCTTCAGGATCGCTAGCCATCTTTGCCAACTTAACCGCATGTTGATTCTCTGACCGCGGAATATGAGATATGCTGTAGTGATCGAAGCCGTTCAGCAACTCCTTTATGAACGAGATAAAGAAGGGAACATACATAACATAGGTTCAATCAACATATATCATGTAATTTGGCATAAAATATAATTTACCATGTCACATGAACTTGCATATAATTTAGACTTAGATAAACATAAGTCTAAACATGTTAATATCTAGATCTAGGCATGGTTGAACATAACTTCAAATATAAACTAGCATATGACATAATTATGACATGTCCAATTTCAAAATATGTATAATTTTGATATTTACATATAGGTGTGAACATAACTTCAAATATAAATTAGCATATGACATAATTATGACATGTCCATTTCCAAATTATGTATAATTTTGATATTAACATATAGGTGTGAACATAACTTGAAATATAAACTAGCATATGACATATTTATAAAATGTCCATTTCCAAAATATGTATAATTTTGATATTAACATATAGGTGTGAACATAACTTCAAATATAAATTAGCATATGACAAAATTATGACATGTCCATTTCCAAAATATGTATAATTTTGATATTAACATATAGGTGTGAACTAGATCCAATCATGTGAACTTGCATTAAGTCGCTTTACAACATGTATATAAACATAGTTCTAGTTTTAGATATAACATGAAAATTGTATTAATCATGTGAACCTAAATGGATATTGGCATGGATCCAATCATAAATTTGTAACTTGCATATGAACATATATATGGATTTAATCATGTAGGCATAATGGATCTAACATGTACAATTGTATATTTAAACAAACAGGTTTACATAGTCATGTTTTTGCCTATAAACATATTTAAATCACAACTTAGCATGTTAACTTATGTATGTTAAATCATAAGAGAGTCGCTAATTTAACTTGCAATATAAATAGGTTCAACTTAACATAATTCTAAATATACATAAATGTTGCTCCAACAAAAGAATACGATTTAAATCATAAACTTGCAAATAACCACCAAATTATACCATCAAGTTAACATACGCTAGAATGAGTTCATCACCCATTACATGATAAGTTTTATCACTAAAAGTATACAATAGTATGTTCATTGCCAACAAATAAATGTGAACATAAATCAAGTTTAGCATGTTCATCACCCACAAGCTAATATAAACATAAATCAAATTCACATATAGACATCGTTCTACGTTCAAATTATACAAGCCATGATATAAAAAGATTTATGTTTAAATCTACGTATTAACCGCACTTACAATAACAGAGAAGTCTTGAGTTCTGAAGTCTGAATTCTGAAATTGAAATGTTTTCCTTTGGCGTAGACAAATCGTTGTTCTAGATTAGAATTTGATTCATTGTTTTGTTCGTCTCTATGTTAGCTTCAAGTGGCGGCTACTCTAGGTTGTCTCAAGGCAGCATGACGGCTTTAGGTTAAATTTTTGTGTGATTTTAGGTTTAGATTTAGGTTGCTTATATAGAATTTCAATTTAATTAGAGCCGTCGGATGAACCTAGGAATAACCACAACCATTCAGCCAAGATAGAATTTCCAATTCAGCCCTAGTGACTCAGCAACAGGTCAGGAATGACTCAGCAATGACTCAGCATTTGTATTAAAAACTTTCTACTTTAATGTTAATGTACCAAATGTACATCTTATCTTTTTATTATTTAATTGTCAATCAATTCAAACATAAATACGTACTTAATATATACATTTTCCCTTTACCGTATACATTAATTACCGATATATAAATATTTATTTATACATGAATAAATCTTTTCCTACTTTTAATTTGTCACAAATGCAATTAGAGAAGGCCACGTAAAAAAAACAATCCTTGACAACCAAAAATGCGCAACGTACGCCACATGATGCGTACATGTCATATATATATATATATATATATATATATATATGTATATGCATATGTATATGTATATGTATATTTATTATATATATATATATATATATCTATCTTCCCAATTAACCATTTTCACACTAAACCACTTTTTGAACTGCGTTCACACTAAGCCACTTTTAAGCCATTCCCCTAAAACAAAAATATGGCGCTGGCGGGGATCGAACTCTGTACCTCTTGTATGCAAGTCACATGTTCTAACCAAATGAGCTACTAAGTCTTTTACTTACAACCCTTAGAACAATGATAAACATTATTCTTTTCTCATTCCTCTTTTTTTCATGTTTTGCTGCAATATTTAATTTAAGGATATCTTTTTCATACGTAGTCCAATTTACGCAAACTCAGACTCTATCTCAAGCAGAATTCCGAGACGAACGCAATGGCACAACCCGTTTCACCTAATTCTTTTTCTAAAAATTAATTATACTTTAATTTGTGAAACTTAATGTTACAGAATTACGGGGTGTTACATTCTCCCCCCTTAAAGGATTTCGTCTCTGAAATCTTCATGTTAGGAAGAATGTGTCCTACAATCCAATCATCCACCTACTCAACCATTCAATCACAGGCATTCAATGTCCTTAAAAAGATTTCTAATGCTTTCATGTTCATATGCATAGTGTGTGTATATATCCTTATCTAATGCAAAATCAGGCGGTCCACTGATTCAGTTGACCTCCTTAATGCAATTTATGCCAGTGCCAAGAGTCCATTATGTATGGAACTTTTCCTATTCACAACTCTATATGAGTACACAACCATTCATTCATATGCAACATCCATATGATGACACATCAAGTTCAATTCATAAACAAATACAATATGAAAGTGCCTAATATATGCATCCACAAGCAGCCACTTGCAATCATCAATCATAACATGTTTCAAATACAAGTTTGCATCCATTGGTTTCTACCTAAGGATCGATGATATGTCCTAGGGGATATACCTTAAAAGATGGGAAACAAGTATGCATAACATTCCTAGGAAAAGAGATCAAGGATATACCCTCAAGAAAAAGGATATGATGCGCGTTTCTTATCTTCAGTCTTCCGTGTCGCGTCTTCTTGAGCTTCATTGTACTGTACCTTAACTAATTTAACTTCATGATTGCGAAGTTTCTTGACCTCCAGTTTACAAAAACTCCATATTAAAGGTAGGACCTCTATCACTTACTATGCTAGAGGGTATCCAATGTAATCGAACTATCTTTCCAAGATAAACAGATGTTAACCTTGATACCTAGTGTATATACTAAGATGATTAGAGGTCTCTCCTCTACTTAGCTTATCCATCACGTTACAAATCTGAGGGTCTAAAGCTAAAGGTTGCTATGTACTTTTTACCTCTCTTAAGGTCAGTCTTTCTTCCTACCTAGGGCACCTGCCACAACTATTCATCTCTCACCTTTACCATCCTTGTGTAACATGTTGACAGGTCCCTCGAAAGCTACCTCTATCGCACAAAGAACCCTACAAAGCTTGGAATAAAATTAGCTGTAGGTGAAATTACTGCGAATATAGATGGAAGTCGGGCACTTCTTTGCCCTTTGACTTGTGTCATAGTCTCATCAAGCCTACGGAACCATGCAGTGATGAGGTTACCTCCCAGAAAGCCAGGAGTCCCAGAGACTCAAGAAAGAAGTAAGCAAAGATTCAAACAGAGGATCGAAAGATAGTGCGTATGGCTTTGGGGAATGTTCCTTTAAACCAAAAATTTTATTTTGAAAATGCTTCTTTTTAAAACCGTTTTGAAAATAATTTTTCAAATCTTTTATCTGATCCGGTAACCTTCAGCTATGATACCACGTGTAACACCCCACCTCCATTAAAATCACTCACAAAGGGAATGCATTTACTTCGGTGGAGCATTTTTGGGTACAAGATGCAAATAAATTACAAGACAGATAAATAAAGCATGGGAAAAATGAATAAGACTTTATTTCATTTATAAACAGCTTGTACAAAGATTGTTTTCCAACAACAAAGTATCTATCTTGTATAACAAAATAAGAAGCAAAAATATACAATGATATTCCCCAATAAAACATTAGGCAGCCATAGCGGTGGAAAAGAGAGTCCAAAGCAGCACATTAAAGAGTCTTCAAGCTTGGAAAGAGTAACAGTCCATACTAATCTGAGCTATTCCCTCCTTGACTACCTTGGGGGGGAATGGAAGAAAAGAAGACGAAAGAAAGTGGGTCAGACAATAAGTCTGGTAGTCCAGTTATTACTAGCATTTAAACAGGAAGCAAAGATCATGACATGAATAACCGAAAGTAGGACAATGCTACAGTGTCAAGATATCATGAGTCAGGCCAAGGCAAGATATACAACAACACTCATTTCTATTCCTCTGCTTCCCTACTATTCTGTTATTCTGATTTCTACGTCTATGCACTGCCTAACTAGTGTCCCAACTAGTAATCTGTATACAATGATCATATGATAACGTGATCCCAATCCCCGTAATTGTGGTTGCCCTCAGGTGTACATCTATTTTGGGGATTCCATTTATTACCTACATCTAATCTAGGGTTTTCTATCGAGCGCTTCCTAGATTCAACCAGGGTTTATGCGACCTAGGTCCAACTAGGGATTATGCTACCTATTAAATGCTTCTCAGATTCAGGGTTTATGCGACCTAGGTCCAACTATGGATTATGCTACCTGCGTGTGTCATAGGGCCCCCGCTTGATTGTAGATACCTATGCTGGTCCCACCATGGGGTGTATCAAGTCCCATGGTGGCAACCCAACAAGATTCCAGAGTGCATAGTGTATACTACTGATACCCAGTGCCTTATTTTTCTGCTCCGGAGTGCGTGCACGCCCGCGCTCCGTTAGAACCTACACTACTGCACCAACCGCCGTCGTTTTGACCGCTTATAATCAGCCCAGTAATTGTGCCCCACCCTGCCTAGTTTCAGGGTACCATGATACGTCTATGTGGGTTACTGCTGAAATGGGTCCCCGTTACTAGGGTTTCCTACTGGTTAAGTTTGTGGGCCTATATATACAAATATTACCCACCTACCCGTGATGTACTTAACCCTCCCACCGATTCAAGCATTTTTATTAATGGTTAAGTTTGTGGGCCTATATTACCCACCAACCCGATATGTGCTTAACCCTCTCGCTGATTCAAGCATGTTTATTAATGGTTAAGTTTGTGGGCCTATATTTACTAATATTACCCACCAACCGGATATGTACTTAACCCTCTCACTGATTCAAGCATGTTTATTAATGGTTAAGTTTGTGGGCCTATATTTACTAATCTTACCCACCAACCCGATATGTACTTAACCCGCCCATTCATCATGTCATGTTGGTTAAGTGTTTCTTCATTCATGTCAACTTAACTCACCTACTTGTCATGTTACTCTGGTTAAGTGTTACCTTCTTGTGTTAACTTAACCCTACCAAAAATCAAGTTATATTGGTTAAGTGTTTCTTATTACCTAACCCTACCCATTCATCTTGTATTGGTTATGTGTTCCTATTAACTTAACCCTAGTCATTCTTGTTATATTGGTTAAGTGATCCTAGGAACTTAACCCCACCTTCTATTCTAGTTAACATGTTAAATTAGTTAAGTGTATTAAATTTACTTAACCCCACCTTCTAGTCTAGTTAACATGTTATAACGGTTAAACATTTACTTAACCTTACCCACTTGTCTAGTCAACGTGTTATAATGGTTAAGTGTTCTAAATTTACTTATCCCCGCCCATCAGTTTAGTTAACATGTTGAATTGGTTAAGTGTTTTAGTTAACTTAACCCTACCATTCTTATCCTAGCTTTAATTCATTCACTAAAGCACCAACCACTCACATTAGACAGGTATTGTTGCGGTTACTGGATGTGCCGGTCGGTTCTGGGCATGTTTACACTGCAATTTAGTCTAACCTCGAGTCCTTATTGGGCTCAATGCCTTAACCTCCCACATTAGATAGGTATTGTTGTGATTACTGGATAGCCGGGCGGGTCCGGGCAGTTTTACATCACAACTCAATCTAACCTCAGGTTGGGCATACTCTTATTCTCTACAATTTACATATATCTCATTAAGGACAAATTCTATATGTAAATTATTCCCAATTTTATTATGTCATAATTACTCTTATAATTTACATAATCAACAATTATTGTTATGGCCCGCTTTCCCTCTAAAATCAGGTTCATGATTTCTGGTATGTAGATTATGCCATTTCATGGCCTTAACCATTTACATGGTTATGGGCCCACCTTTATCATTAACATGTTATAGTTGTTAATAATAATCCCAACGTTACCCCCGTTTCGTTTGTTCGCAGTAATCACATAAAGTCATTGGGCCCGCAAATTAGCCCAATTTATAAACGAGATAAAGAAGGGAACATACATAACATAGGTTCAATCAACATATATCATGTAATTTGGCATAAAATAAAATTTACCATGTCACATGAACTTGCATATAATTTAGACTTAGATAAACATAAGCCTAAACATGTTAATATGTAGGTCTAGGCAGGCGTGAACCTAACTTCAAATATAAACTAGCATATGACATAATTATGACATGTCCATTTTCAAAATATGTATAATTTTGATATTTACATATAGGTTTGAACATAACTTCAAATATAAATTAGCTTATGAAATAATAATGACATGTCCATTTCCAAAATATGTATAATTTTGATATTAACATATAGGTGTGAACATAACTTCAAATATAAATTAGCATATGACATAATTATGACATGTCCATTTCCAAAATATGTATAATTTTGATATTAACATATAGGTGTGAAAATAACTTCAAATATAAATTAGCATATGACATAATTGTGACATGTCCATTTCAAAAATATGTATAATTTTGATATTAACATATAGGTGTGAACTAGATCCTATCATGTGAACTTGCATAAATTCGCTTTACAACATGTATATAAACATAGATCTAGTTTTATATCTAACATGAAACTTGTATTAATCATGTTGACCTAAATGGATCTTGGCATGGATCCAATCATAAATTTGTAACTTGCATATGAACATGTGAACATATATATGGATTTAATCATGTAGGCATAATGGATCTAACATGTACAATTGTAGATTTAAACAAACAGGTTTACATAATCATGTTTTTGCCTATAAACATATTTAAATCACAACTTAGCATGTTAACTTATGTATGTTAAATCATAAGAGAGTCGCTAATTTAACTTGAAATATAAATAGGTTCAACTTAACATAATTCTAAATATACATAAATGTTGATCCAACATAAGAATATGATTTAAATCATAAACTTGCAAATAAACACCAAATTATACCATCAAGTTAACATACGCTAGAATGAGTTCATCACCCATTTCATGATAAGTTTTATCACTAAAAGTATACAATAGTATGTTCATTGCAAACAAATAAATGTGAACATAAATCAAGTTTAGCATGTTCATCACCCACAAGCTAATATAAACATAAAACAAATTCACATATAGACATCGTTCTACGTTCAAATTATACAAGCCATGATATAAAAAGATTTATGTTTAAATCTACATATTAACCGCACTTACAATAACAGAGAAGTCTTGAGTTCTGAAGTCTGAATTCTGAAATTGAAATGTTTTCCTTTGGCGTAGACAAATCGTTGTTCTAGATTAGAACTTGATTCATTGTTTTGTTCGTCTCTATGTTAGCTTCAAGTGGCGGCTACTCTAGGTTGTCTCAAGGCAGCATGACGGCTTTAGGTTAAATTTTTGTGTGATTTTAGGTTTAGATTTAGGTTGCTTATATAGAATTTCAATTTAATTAGAGCCGTCGGATGAACCTAGGAATAACCACAACCATTCAGCCAACATTGAATTTCCAATTCATCCCTAGTGACTCAGCAACAGGTCAGGAATGACTCAGCAATGACTCAGCATTTGTATTAAAAACTTTCTACTTTAATTTTAATGTACCAAATGTACATCTTTTCTTTTTATTATTTAATTGTCAATCAATTCAAACATAAATATGTACTTAATATATACATTTTCCCTTTACCGTATACATTAATTACCCATATATAAATATTTATTTATACATGAATAAATATTTTCTTACTTTTAATTTGTCACAAATGCAATTAGAGAAGGGCACGTATAAAAAACAATCCTTGACAACCAAAAATGCGCAACGTACGCCACATGATGCGTACATGTCATATATATATATATGCGTATGCATAAGTATATGTATATTTATTATATATATATATATATATTTATCTATCTTCCCAATTAACCATTTTCACACTAAACCACTTTTTGAACTGCGTTCACACTAAGCCACTTTTAAGCCATTCCCCTAAAACAAAAATATGGCGCTGGCGGGGATCGAACTCTGTACCTCTTGTATGCAAGTCACATGTTCTAACCAAATGAGCTACTAAGTCTTTTACTTACAACCCTTAGAATAATTCTAAACATTATTCTTTTCTCATTCCTCTTTTTTTCATGTTTTGCTGCAATATTTAATTTAAGGATATCTTTTTCATACGGAGTCCAATTTACGCAAACTCGGACTCTATCTCAAGCAGAATTCCGAGATGAACGCAATGGCGCAATCCGTTTCACCTAATTCTTTTTATAAAAATTAATTATACTTTAATTTGTGAAACTTAATGTTATAGAATTACGGGGTGTTACAGGACACACTTACTAGGTTTGATTGTAAGAGGTCAAAACGGGTTAGCGGTGGCAACACAAGTCCAACGGGGTCATGTGCGTGCGTGGGCCCGGGTTGGTAGGTAAGACATTGTTGCTTCATGTAGGTATAAGCCGCGCATCTTTAGTGGTATTGGGTTGCCACCAAGGTTTTAAATCTCCCCGAGATGAGCCAAGATGAAAATCTGAGATATCAGCCAAAATCCGAGATTTGGTACCTCATTTAGTTATAAGTGTTTCAAATATCGCCCGAGATGGCCGAGATATTTTCCCGAGATATTGGCCAAAATCCGAGATTTAAAACCTTGGTTGCCACTTTGGGGAGTGATACACCCCACTGTGGGACCAGCACGGATATCTACGAGTTAGGGAGCCGATCGCATAAGGGTAGTGGGTACAACTAGTGGAGGTAGGGGCAGGCGGCACCTATGAGGACAGCTAGGGGTGCACGAAACTACCGTTATGACTATTATGTTCAGTAGGTGGGATCAACTTTTAGATTAACTAGTATGGGTGCAGTATAGCAATTATCCTATTGTGATTAGGAAGCGCAATTAATGTTATCTTATTCTTCTCGTTTGCTTTGTCATGCCCATTTGTTTCACAGTCATTTCTTATTTGCAGTTTATATCTTCTCATATTACTTTAATAATTATATTGTTAAAGTTATTGGACTTGCCAGACTTTACGTCTGACCTCGTTTGTTTTCGCCTCTTTTCTTACTTTCCCCCCTAGGTTCTCAGGGTGGGACTAGTGCTAGTGGAGCTTGATTTGGATCTATTTCTCTCTTTTGGAAGTGCTTGGATTGCAGAAAGTAAAGTTCAGCTCATCTCTTTTTATGGCTACTTATGTTTGGGTTATGCTTTTTTACTTTATGTACTCTTTAAACAATTTGTCAAGATGGATATTAAGTGTACCTGGTTTTATTGTTAGTTTTTGATGTTGTTGCAACCAAACTATTTCTCCGATGCAATAAAAGTTGTTTTAAATTCTTAAAGTACCAATATTTGTATATGTCTTGTTATATCCCGTTCTATACACTAAAAATACTCTATGAAAGTTAATGCATTCCCTTTGTGAGTGACATTAATGGACGTGGGGTGTTACACGTGGTATCAGAGCTGAAGGTTACTAGAACAGATATGAGATTTTGAAAAACTATTTTTCAAAAGCATTTTATAAAGAAATACTTTCAAAAAAAATATTTTAAGTAGAGTATTTTCAGGAGAAAAATTATTTTAAAAACATAACCCTTAAGAGCCATATATCTTTCCTTCGATTCTACGTTTTGAATCTCTTCCTTTTTCTTTTTCAGCATGTCTGGGGAACCCGAGATACCTGAGGGCGTACAGATACCAGCCTGGTTCAAAAGGTATCTAGAGGCTAGAGCCACTGCCGTAGGCCCAGCAGATGCTCCTCCTCCCCCAGCTGCAGCCCCTCCTCCTCCTCCCCGCGTTGATGCTTTTTCTAAGACATGCATGGACTTTCGGGCGATGGGCGGAAAACCTTTTCATGGGTCCGAAACATTTTTTGAAGCTCGAAATTGACTTAAGGAGGTGGAAAATTTGTTTGGTATCTTCGAGTTAGAAGACGGAAGGAAGGTGCAATTAGCTGCTTGGTTAATGAAGGACGAAGCCTTGTTTTGGTGGGAGGTCACAAATGGAGAGCGTCCAGTGGAGACATGGATTGATTTCAGGCATAGGTTCGAGATGAAATTTCTCTTACGAGCAGAAGAGAATTTATACATGGAGAGGTTCTTGACGTTGAAGCAAGGAAATTTATCAGTGAAGGAGTACGTCAACAAGTTCAATCAGTTGGCGATATTTGGCTTAGACTTGGTAAACACACCTGATAAGAAGGCCCTGAGATTCGTTAAAGGTTTGAATGAGCCGCTACACGGGTTGGCTATGGCCCACATTCCTATGGGGGATACCTTTGAGAATCTAGTTGACATAGCGCTTATGCATGAAGAGGAGAAAGGTGCTAATGCTAATAAGGCACCAGAGAAGAAAGGGGATCCAAAGAAATCACAGCAGCAACACAAGAAAGGTGGTAAAGATAAAAATGGCAAAGGAAAGGAAAGGTGCTTTAATTGTGGGACACCAGGCCATCTGAGCAAGGACTGTTGGAAGAAGAAGAAGACCGGTTGCTTCAACTGTTGTGAGGCAGGACATCTGATTAAAGACTGCCCGAGGAAACAGGGGCAAGGGAAAAGGGCAGGGTTTACTTCTGGAGGACAGGTTCAGGCTCTCATGGCACCAGGCCAAGCAAGAGGGCAGGTTCATGCTCTCATGGCACCCGGATAGGAGAGAGGCAGAAACATTTCTGTTGAAAGTTTTGTTTATCTGTTTGATCTTCATGTTCGTACTTTGTTTGATTCTGGCACTTCACACTCATTTGTATCTGCTTCGTTAGTGGAAACACTGCACCTAAATACTAGTCTGGTTACGGATCCCATAGTAGTCTAAAATCCTATTGGTGGTTCGGCTCACCTTTCAATGATTTGTCGGGATTTGAGAGTGTCTATCTTGGGCGTTGGGTTTGAATGCAATGCCTTTGTTCTTGGCTTCCTGGGCTATAACTTGATTCTAGGCATGGATTGGCTAGCCAGATACAGTGCCATCCTAGACTGTGAAAGAAAGGTAGTTATATTGTTGACTCATTGTGGAAAGACCATCGATATTTCTTGTGACCCTACAGGTCCAGTGATGCTTTGCTACCTAGAATCTCTTGACGCGTCCAACAATGATTTGGAATCTGTTCGGGTGGTCCGTGAGTATGGTGACGTCTTCAAGGAAGTTCGGGGTTTAACCCCGAGGCTCGAGATAGACTTTCGTATATACCTAGTGGATAATGCAAAGTCAGTTGCATTACCAGTGCGCCACATGGCTCCAAGAGAGAGAAGAGAACTCTGTTGTGATGACCCCAAACCCTGTATCCACGGTGGCAAGGGTAATCTTTGGAATATAACACATAAACAGTAACAGCAGAACAGAAAATATATCATTACTCAGATAATGGACATCAAAATACACTGGATCAATATAATCATCAGAGTCATACATCATAAAGGATCATACTTAGCACAAAATACAGTTTCAGTACAATATAAAATGTCTACAGCGGAACAAACATAATGTACATGATAATAACTGAAACAGTAAAGAGAAATGGGAAAGTCCAGCTCCAGCTCCATAGCTGTCCAGAATGAGTCTGCTAAAACCTGAACACAAGGCTGCCCGTGTAGTAATAAGGGCACCGAGTTTGCAAAGTGAAACAAACTACGGGTTAGTCGTGGGACTGGTATGAGAAATCTATTCAACTGCTTAAACAACAATAACAAGGCAAATCATTGGACCACGCTACTTTCGCGGAACGGGTTTACTCCAGTGATTTCCACTACATTTAAAACAAAGTAAATTCTTTAAATAACGCAATGCTTTTTATAAAGAATGAGGCCGATATAAGACTCAAGTCCCATCACACAATGCAACGCAAACCGTAGGATAGAGTTTTACCTTATATCGACCAAGATATGCTTAATACGTGTAAAGTAAACTTTATCGTTTATTTCAAAACCAGACTCCAACCATAAACTAGCAAGAGAACAATTCCCTGAATATTAACCCCGAAGGCCGAAACCAACATCAGACCATTACCCAGGAAACCACTCATCTTAGCTCATTTCCAGTCAGTTTCTAATTTTATATACAATTTTAAATATCAATCATAGACGGCATAAGTGTCCCATGCCACTATGTTGTCGTATATATATTCACAATCTATACCGCACATGTCATATTGGAAGTTTGGATTTCCATCTGTGAACCGAGGCAAAAGATAGTCCTCACCGAATTCGAGACTGTCTAGTCCGAGTCTCAGGCTACAGCCGCAACTACACCTAGGATCATCAGGGGCGGTCCACTCGATGTGGATTAAATATAACCCTGAACACTCCGTCTCCCTTCCCTATGGGGCGTAAATGTGCCAAATGACTCCATATCTGAGGCGCCTCGCAACAGAAACAACCACACAGGTGAAAAGTATATAAATGTCAGCCATTTTAAGCACTGACACCACCTCTAACTAGAAAGAGACGCATGCTCCCCCTGAGTCCTTCTCCCGTTTCTGGTTCACACCGGGGTGTGAGGCTCGCGAATCACCGCTACACACAAAGCTATGCCACACAGGCCTTGCTTTGATCATCACCACAAGACTTTGCTTTTCAACAGAAGCCTTGATCACATGCCACTTAGGCGTGCCACACAGGCAGTTCACTCCATGCGACTGATTTCCATCGATATATAACCTCTGAGCTCGTACGTCTCAGAGAAGGGCGTTACGCAAGAGAATAAATTCTCCGCCGCCAAACAGATATATATTTAATAGAGATCAATCAGCACAGAAAAAAAATCTAATGTCAGACACACAGTCCATTTACAAGTCCATTCTGGGTCTGAACGAATCCGGAGGCACCAAATTCCTCGCAAATCCGTCCAATCAACACACCCGTCCAAACGGCTACTACTTCGGTCCCTTTAAGGTAGCTACTCCAATCAGGAACCTCAGTAACGCCCATCCATCTGATATGAAGATCATCGGTCTTGAACCATCTTTACATCATCGACTTCGAATCGTCAATCGATTATTTGAAATGAGAATTATCCCGGCCTTTTCAAATAATTCACGTATATTAGAATTCAATTCAATTCTTTATATAGTTAGATTATTCGACATTCACGTTTAAGTTCTTTAGTATAATTTTCATGTCAAACACATTCAACTATCAAATATCAAGTAAACAAAGTAAAGTTGGTTTATTTTCACTTCATATCACTTATAATATTTTATAACGATTTTTTGCCATTTTTATTTAGTTAAAAATGGCCATATTTAATTAAACGACGTTTCAGGTCGTGTCGTGGCACTGGCACTGCTTTTCTCTAAATTTGTTTTACACATATCTGGAAATCTAACCATTGGATCTTAACAAAGTTTATATCGTTGGAAAGATCTCTCAAAAGTGAACCCAACGGTTCTAGTTTCGTCAAAATTCGATGGTCGGATTTTTCGGTCTAATCGTTTAAAGTTACGATTTCAAAACGCGAACTGCACGGGCTCGATTCGTTTTAATTTACATATATATATATAATTCATTCGACGATTTCTATATTGTTTTTACTTCAAAATTTTACTAACGCCTTAATATTTTGGAAAATTTCGCCATAACCTCCTTTGTACGGGAAGGGCCGGGAAAATCCCCAAGCAGCCACACGGGCGTCTCATTTCAAAAAGAAAAAGAAAAAGCCAAGCGGCTAGCCAATCGGCTCATAAAATCATCACCCAAGCAAAATAGTAAACGTGTACCTATTTGTCGGGCATACAATTTTATTCCTCTTCTCTAGCCTCTTTGCTATAACCTGTTATAAATATACATGTACGTGTGTGCAACTCTAATCACTTATCAATGTTCAATTCAGTTTCATATAAAAGAGGATATTTTTTTGAGAACTAAAATATATTTCAACACATGACAGTTTTATTCAATTCTTATAATGGAAAAATAATATTCATAACAAACAATTATTTGTTTCAACACTTGTATATTTTTAGCAAGTCACATACGTGATAAAAATGATGTTTTTATCATTAAAAATATTTATTGCACACATGAATGTTTTTAGCACTTCATTTTTTTTATAAAAATGTAATTTTTATTGCTCAACCTTTTTATTCAACAAATGAATATTTTTCAACACATGAACAACTCGACACTTAAGTATTTCCACACATGGATAACTTTTCACTTATGTTGAATTGTTATTTTTATTGTTTAATTCTTGATTAGCTTCTAACCGTAAATTAGCAAGAGAACGACTCCCTAAGTATGAACCCCGAAGGCCGAAACCAACAGCAGATCAATACCGAAGAAACCATTCCACTTAGCCAGTTTCCAGTTAGAATATATATATTTTTATATAGAATAGGGATGTGAATTTTATTGTATAAATATTTTATTTAAAACATGAATGCCATTCAACACACGAATTTCTATTCAACGGATGAATATCTATTCCACACTTGAACGCACTCTATACATGAATTTTCCACACATGGATAATTTTATATAGTTCGTATTATAATAAAGATGTGATTTTTATTTTTAAAGAATTTATTTAAAACACGAATGCCATTCAACACACATATTTCTATTCAACGGATGAATTTCTATTCCACACATGAATGCACTCTATACATGAATTTTTTCCACACATGGATAATTTTATATAGTTCGTATTATAATTAAGACGTGATTTTTATTGTTAAAGAATTTATTTAAAACTCGAATGCCATTCAACACACGAATATCTATTCAACGGATGAATTTCTATTCCACACATGAATGCAATCTATCCTTGAATTTTTATTGTTTTAATTTTTAATCAGCTTATAACCTTAGATTAGCAGGAGAACGACTCCCTAAGTATTAACCCCGAAGGCCGAAACCAGCATCAGATCAATACCGAAGAAACCATTTGTAATGACCCGCATTTTTAGAGATATATAATTAATTTATTTAATTATATAATTGGTGATTTAGAGAAGTTAATGATCGTTTAATTAAATAATATTTAATATTTATTAAATAATTATAATATAATAATATATTATAATGTCGAAATAGTCGGAAATAGTGAAATTCACAATATCGTGTGAATTGAATAGCATACGAGATTTGGTGGAGTTTCGATTCGAAATATAATAACGATTATATTGAATCGACGACAGTTGAACGTATAGTTTATAACATTTATAAACGAGCTCGAAATGGCGCTGCAGTTCGCTATTTGGCGATTTGAACTTCAACTGAATGTACAGGATTCGTTTTAAGCCGGATTTCTGTGAAACAAGAAACGTGTGGAGCTGGTGGAGTATATCTTTCTAGTGGAAGAGAAAAATTGGGATTTCGTCGTGTAGATTTTGTTTCACGTCCAAATCAAATTTCAGAAAAAGTCGCTGTGGAATTTCTTTATATTTTGCGACGCTTTATATACGTTATAAAAGGGTTTTCGATATAAATTGAATATCGAGATAATCTGGAATCTGAAATATCAAACTGCATATTCTGATATGATATACTGGAGCTGTACGATATCATATGTGAATATATACGATAATATTAATTTATTAATATTTAGTTTAATTATATTTAAATATATTTATATATTTAAATGGGTCATTCAGAGCTTTAAAAATAGCAGGTTTTCCAAACGAAGTCGGAATTCGACGAAACCAGTTTCGTTGGGACCGTAATGTCGAACTGTAGCTGCATATTCAGTTTCGTGATTTTTGAGTATCGTGTGTGATCACACGAAATTTTAAAATGCAATGACGAATTAACAAAAAGGAATATACCGAGAATATGCCACTATTCACCCTGTAAATACCATACCCCATCCTCTAACCTAATTCCTTCCTCAGGTCAATTACAAATGCGCCGTCACGTTTGCCCCAAACACAAAGAAAACCAAAATCCACCGCTACTAGAAATCAAAAGAAATCCCAAGAAAATCGATAAATCTAAACATATATATATATATTTGAATCCCGCTATTCTTGCTCTTCTCAATCATGTAACAATCTACGGGTTCGATGTTACTTCTGGCGCCTTGATTTTTCTGAACCGTGAGCTAGGTTTAGATGCTTATGAGGATTTGAGCTTCGATTCAAGACTGGATGTTGATAATTGGATTTCGCACGAGGTTTAGCCCCGAACTACCAACTTCCGTGAGACTCGAGATGAGAAAACATGGCTTGAGGTTCCTGTACTATCCACGTACGAGTTGCCTGAGGTCGCATTTCTTTTGGTGATCGAGTGAGATGGTTTTGGTATTGAAATGAAGTGTTTCTGGTAAGGGTTATCAGAATGATTTCAGTTCGATTTTTGTTGTGATTGTGAAGGAGAAAAGCTGTCGATGTTTCACTGTAGGGGGAGCTTCGGGTTTTCAAAATCGCGAGTGGAAAGAAGGTCAGATTGGAGTTCCTGGGTTGAGTACACATATCGTACGAGCGGCTTGGGTTCAGCTTTGCAGTGGCAGTGGGAATTTATGTGTGCTATGAAAGGAGTATGGGATCGACAATTTCTGGAAGGGGACGGGTATGTACGGAAGACGACAATACTGGTGTGGAAGAAGTAAAACTGTTAGAGAAGTGCAGTTTTAAAATACAGAGGAGTATAATGACTTGCAGGTGGTAATTTTGTAAGGGAGTATGGATAGGAGATCTTCAGTTAATGGCTTTACCTGGAGCAGCGTTGAAATGAAATTGAGGAAGAAGAACAGATCGAGTTTTGTATTAAGAGTATGGGGAGATAGAGGATTGAAAGGGTATTGAAATGGTATTTTCATTTGGAAATTTTGTGGAGTATTGATCGAGTTCAGTGATGATATATGTCGTGAAATTCATGGTAGGGAGCACGACAGTTGAAACAGCAACGGAGAAGAAGACCAGGAGCGGTCATTGGTTTAAGGATGGAGTGGGCCGTAACTTTGGGTAAAGCCGAAACGAAATTTATTTAAGTCTTATTTTTAATTTAAATTGTATACGATCTTAGAAAAGGAATAACTTCATCATACGTTATCAGAAAAGGGCAAAACAAGATCCGTTGAAATCGTATGGACGGGCACTACCAAATGGAACTAACGGGGAGTGAATCCGAGCTAGTTACAATTTATAGCAAAATAAATTGTCCGTCCGAATCAAGTGAGGGTTATCGTTATTAACGATGATCGTCCAATGTGAGTAAATCTCACCAACTCTGAACAGTTTATATTTTCATGTTGTATTTTTAGAACTGTTAGAAATTGTCTGTTTGATTTTGTGTTGACTGTTTGATTGAACTGCTAGTCAGTGAATGAAAATATTATATATATATATATATAATATATATAAACAGTTAGATGGTTATATATTGATTCTGTTTATCAGGATAATTCATATTGAACTGAAAGTGATGACAATCATGTTGTGTAACATCTGTGATGCAGGGAAACAGGTTGGAGGAATCCGACTGGATTCCTCAACAGTTATTTTATTATTTTTCATATATTGTTATATGATGTGATATAAAATCTGTGGGCGATTATATGTGCTTGCACGATATTGAACATCGTGATTTGATATGATTGAATGCCATAACATGCCGGAATGTTGATAAGGGGATTTTCAAAGTGATATTGAAAATAGAATATTTATAAATTGGGATATTTATAAATAAGAGATATTTATAAATTTAAATATTTATAAATAAGGAATATTTATAAATTGGGATATTTATAAATAGGAGATACATAGAAAAAGAAAATAATTTCAAAACAATTTATTTTGAATGGAAAGGCTTGTGTAGCGGTTTGGGGATTTCCCCGATGCTCCCGATACAAAGGAGGTTATGGCGAATTTTCCCGGGAATTTAAGGAGTTAGAATATTTCAAGAATAAATTTGAAAAGGAAATATTTGTAAACCATTTACAAACAGAATTGGAAAGGGAACGTTATAAAAAGGAAATCATTTTTAAAGTGTTGAACCGTTATTTAAAAGTAAATCTTTTCAAATGAATAAAACGTTGTTAAAAAGGAAATCTTTATAAAGCGAAGTTAGTTAATCGAATATGGTATTCGAAGTTAGTTAATCGAATAAGGTATTCGAAGTTAGTTAATCGAATATGGTATTCGAAGTTAGTTAATCGAATATGGTATTCGAAAGTTAGTTAATCGAATATGTTATTCGAAAGGGGTTAGTCAAGTCGAGTTAGTCAAATAGAGTTAACCAGTTAGAGTTAATCAGTTAGAGTTAACCAGTTGGAGTTAATTAGTTAGAGTTAATCGATTAGAGTTAAAACGAACTAGAGTTGATCAAATATAGTTATTTGAGATAGAGTTAGTCAAACATAGTATTTAGGGTAAGTTGCCATCTTGTACGACTGCTAGCGTAATTCACAGGGCTGTAAATAGCCTACGGCGGTCGGATGTTTCCTGAGGGAGTCAGGCGTAACCATTGTGATCGCTGCGATCTAGAGTCAAGCGAATGGAGTTTAATCGAATATTAGGTTGTGTTTGGTTTATTTTGTGTTTTGCATTTTTAGTTTTCGGCGTTAATTATGAAAGTTGTCAAGATTTAAAGTATAGCGGTGGTGATGGATCAAAGGGAAAAGGAGTGACGGAGGGGACCGCGGGAATGGTGGATAGACGGATTTGTTATTGTCATTCCCTTGTTTCTTAAAATATGAAAAATAATAAAAAGTTGTTTTCGGTTTTGTGTGTTAACTCCGTTTTGTAAAACGATCATTTTTCACGATATATGTGCATTATCGGTATTTTTGTATGTGTGAAAACTCAAAATTGAAAAATCTAAACCAAACGCTACCTTAGTTATTCAATAGGAGTTAATCGAGTTGATCGAGTCGAGAAATAAGTTAAGTTAAATAAGTTGAGTTGATCGGGTGGTTCGACCAAGTTAGTCGAGCCTAGTTAATCGAATCGAATTGGTCGAACCAAGTAAGTCGAGTTAAGTTAGTCAAGTTAGTCGAGCCTAGTTAATCGAATCGAATTGGTCGAACCAAGTAAGACGAGTTAGTCGAGTCAAGTTAAGTTAGTCGAGTTAAGTTCATCGAGTTAAAGTTATCGATGTTAGTTTCATCGAAAGGAGTTATCGATGTTAGTTTCATCGAAAGGAGTTATCGATGTTAGTTTCATCGAAAGGAGTTATCGATGTTAGTTTCATCGAAAGGAGTTATCGATGTTAGTTTCATCGAAGGGAGTTATCGATTATAGTTTAATCGAAGTGAGGTTTTTCAAGGATGAGATATTTGAAAAGGAAGAGTTATCGAATATTAGTTATTCGAAGAGAGTTAATCGAATATAGGTTATTCGAAGAAGAGTTAATCAAATAGAGATTTCTCGAAGAGAGTTAATCGGCAAATTCGATTATATCGAATTCGGGAAAGTAATATACTTTCCAGAGTTTTAAATAGAGATTTATTTATTTATTGATAAATAAGTGTTAGGTTAATTATTCACTAATAAGAATAGAAGTTATAATTAAAGTTAGATAATTCGAAAGTAGGGATTATAACATTATCGTTATAACCAATGTTTTAAATATAGAAGTAGATTAGAAAAATTGGATCCGAGAAAGGCATAAAGAAGTTGTTAAAGATTAAAAGATAAACTTTGACCATTTTGAAGTTATAATTAACGTTGTTCAGTTAAGGTCTGAGAGGTAATTATACCCCAACTTGAGTGACTTCCTTCTTAACTAAGAAATGGTAAGGTTCGATCGTAAAGGAGTTTTGGAAATGTTTTCCAAACAAGAATCAGAAATGTTTTCTAAATACAGAAAACAAGGAATGGAAATGTTTCCAGTGTTGATAACATATATTTTCTAAATATAGAAAATAGCAAATGTTGAATATAGGGAAACAGGAGATGTAAAATGAACTAAAGAGATAAATGTTAAATGATGTTTGTTTGATATAATTTCCATCTGGAGATAATATCGTTGTTTGCACACTTGTTTTCTTTGATAGTTAACTCACAGACTATCGAAGTTTTGACCATTTTAACGTTGTTAATATGGAGAGACCGGTTGGATTATTATCCAAAGAACCACTCTGTATTGGCATAAGCGTTGCGAATCATATATGCCAAAGATAATTGAAGACGGAGTAAAATTGCAAGGGCTATTGTATAAGTCTTAGATAACAGTGACTAAGATGGATATACTGAATAGTGCCTTCGGTTTGTCCAGTCCCAGGACAACTTGTATGGACAAAGGTCTGACAGAGTATTTCCAATGGATCGCGTAAGTTGATCTGTTCAAACGTATTCACGTTTGGTGGCGGAGGAATTCGTTTCTCTTAGCTGTATACCCGTGTTATTTTTGGATAAGTCAATTTGTGATTTGGCGGGTATGACGATGTGACATTCTAAGTGAATGAGGATGACTTGTATGAATGAATGTCTGACAGAGTATTTCCAGAAAGGCCACGTACATTGATTTCTTCAACCGTACCAAGAGTGGAAGCGGAGAAGGAAACTTCTTTTAGCTGACACGTAATGTATGGTTGTAGACGTCAATTAGTGATTTTCGATGGACCTAACAATGTGGCATTCGAAGTGAATCTGATGTGATGATAAAGCGTAGCTTCTAGCCTCATCAACCAGTAAATGACAGAAATCGGGCAGGCAGCATGGCTAAGTCGGTCGCACCGAAGTAGGGTGTATAATCACCTATCTAGAGAATATTCATTTGCTTCTTAAATCTATCAATGTTGTCCCATATATATACGGGAACTGTAACACCCCGAAAATTCTATAACTGTGAAATTAACAAATTAAAGTATAATTAATTTGAAATCAAAGAACTAAGGGAAACGGGATACGCCATTGCGTTCGTCTCGGAAAAATACGCAAAATAGAGTCCGAGTTTTCGAAAAACGGAGTCCGTATGAAGAAGATATGGCCTTCGGAAGTTTCTGAATTAAATTTAAAATTCAAACAGAATAAAACAGTTTAAAATTCCAAAATGGGGCCCAATGGGCTAGGGCGGAAAAACACCCGCCTGATGCACCCAAGTCGACTGGGCTGTCGACCTGGTCTAGCCAGGTCGACAGGGCTGTCGACAGGCATGTCGACCTGGTCCAGAGCCAGGTCGAACCCAGTCCAACCTGGCTGGCCTATTCTATGTTGGCCGATTTTCTGTAGACTGCTTTGTCATTAGGGCTAGGTGGCAGGCTCTAATTGGTCTCTCTATCGAATGAATGGCTACGATCAATCCAAGCAACATCAATGGCCCTAATCAGTTCATTACCCCTATAAAAACAACCCTAGACTAACCCTAATCTATTCATTCAAAAATAAGAACAAAGCCGCCATGTTGCTGAGGAACGACTAAGGGTAGCCACCAATTGGAGAGAGGATTAGGAGGAAAATTCTAAGGCATAAAGCAACTCAATCAAATCAAACCGCATCTTCAAATCCCTAAATTAGAGAATTCGCCACACCATTGTAAGTAGAGTATTATTTTGGTATGAACAAATAATTGTGTTGATATGTATACTTGATTTGTGGCGATAAAGTAATTCATATTTGTGCGTTGGAATATTGTATATGTTTGGCTATTCGCAAAACATATTATTCATCATAAAAACTACATGTTGCGGTAGTTTTATTCAAGTGTACGTTTGGAATATTTGTAAATTATGTAATTCATGTTGAAACTACATGGATATGGTTGTTTAATGGAAATTCATGCAAGTTTGTAGTTTTGCCACTATGACATCATAATGTGTATTTTTGTACAAAAAGCATTTTTGTGAGAAATTGGAACAAATTTGGGTTGTTATAAACCATATGAAATTATGTTGATAATTTGGCATCATGGTCTATGTATTAAGCCATGCTTTTGTACTAGAAAAAAACCTATGTGTAAACTTATGAATATGACTAGGCTATGATTGATATTTTACAGAATTGAAAACCATGTTAGTTCTATATTGTTAGCAAGAATTATATGATGATATATGTGAGACATGGCTAGGTTGGATCTACAATACCATTTGCAAGTTTGCTTGAATAAAGTAAACACCATGTTTAGGAATATTTATGCATAAGTATATTTGTACCATCGTTATGTGATTAGACGTAAATCATGATTAAGTTGAACTATGCTTTTGTGTTAGTAACAAAAGTAATCCTCTCTGTAAACATGTAGAAACCTTATGAACATGATTTGTTTATGTTTGACATTATGCCGGAATAAAAGTATAGGTTTATGTTGTAGTTAAGCCCATGTGTCAATAGTGATATTCTTAACTTAACTACAAGTTTACAGGGTTTGATTCATGTCACTTATGCTTTATGACCAAAGTACATGTTACAACTATGCAAGTACACCAGTTTCTATTTTGTAGTTCCAACGTCACATTGCAAGTTCATGCGCTCGCAATCCCCTTTTTGTGTATGTAATCACGCTTTAAGCCTCCCCTCTTTCGCATGGCTAAGTTGGGCTTAAAAAGGTTAAGCCCAACATATAAACAATCGTATTAAACGGGGGAAAATAACGTTGGGCCAAATTAATTAATGAATAAAAATATAAAGCAGAAGGGCCCAAATTCAAGTATGGGTTGGGCCCATGATTGGTGTAACATTTACACCATTAACTTAATAATGGGCCGCAAATATTTACATATAAATAAAGAAGAAAGACAAAATATGTAAATGTAGAACATACGATGTGTTTAACCCGAGGTTGGATTGAGTTGTGATGTAAACCTGCCCGGAACCGCCCGGCTGTCCAGTAGTCACAACAATACCTATCCAATGTGGGAGGTTAAAACATGGAGCCCAATAAGGACCCGAGGTTAGACTGAGTTGTGGCGTAAGACTGCCTGGAACCAACCGGCAACAGGCAGCCACAACAATACCTGTCTAATGTGAGAGGTCAAGGCTTTAATAAGACAATTAAGGCTGAGTCAGGATTGTTAGGATTAAGTGAACTAAAGACTTAATCAAAATGGAACATACTAAACTAAACGGACTGGTGGGGTTAGGTTAGAAAACACTTAACCAACTTAGCATGTGGTTAGAGATAGAAAACCTAGTAACGGGGGACCCTTTTCAGCAGTAACCCTAGAAGGTGTATCAGGAAACCCTGAAACTAGGCAGGGTGGGGCACGATTACTGGGCTGATTGTAAGAGGTCAAATCGACGGCGGTGGTGTAGCAGTGTAGGTTCTAACGGGGTGCGGGCGTGCACACACTCCGGCGCAGAAAAATAAAGCACTGGGCACCAGTAGCATACCTGTGCATTCTAAGGTTGTGTCGGGCCGCCGCCATGGGACTTGATACACCCCATGGTGGGACCAGCATAGGTAACTACAACATCGGGGGCCGTAAGACACATGTAACTATGCGAGTAGGAGCCGATCATCATAGAATGGATCACATCACCCTGATTATGGGGTGCCAGTTGGAAACTAGTTTATATGGGTTCAGAGATTTACATGGGGTACGATAGTATATTCGACCCTAGACAACTTAACCAAGTTTATAGTGCTTTCCCACTTCTTGTTTATACTTATCATACCCGGTTCTTTATTCATAGACCAAATAGTACTAGACTTACTCAGGCTTTATGTCTGACTCTACTTTTCTTTCGTCTTCTTTTCTTCCGTTTCCCCCCCCCCCCCCCCCAGGTCCACAGGGAGGGAACACTGCAGCTTGACCAGCCTTAACATCCAGCTTGAAGAGGAGAAATGTATTGCTTGGACCTTTTCGTTTTGAACTATGGCTTTGGACAAACTCTATGGGGCTTTTGCAGTTTATCTATGTTTTATTTATGCTTCTTTAAATGATGTAATCAAGACAGATTATGAAAGTGTTATGTTATGTTTTGGAAAAGATGTAAGACAATTATGGTTATGTTGTTGTAGCACGTATTTGCTTTCATGAAATAAAAGTTTGTTGATTTTCCGCTGTTTACAAATATGTGTTCTTATATCTGTCTTGTATATCTGTGACTTATACTTATAAACCTCCACCAAAATTAGGGCATTCCCTTTGAGAGTGACCCTAACGGAGGTGGGGTGTTTCACTTGGTATCAGAGCATAGGTTTACCAGATAAGATAAAAAGTTTTGAAAAATTATTTTCAAAAAGGAAATTTAAAGAAGCATTTTTAAAAGAAAAATATTATATTATTTTAAAAAAGGCAAAGTCCACTCCCCAAAGCCATAGGTACTATCTCTTATCCTTCGTTTTGAACCTATCCTTTTTGTTTCAGCATGTCCCAAGAACTTAACTTGCCGGAAGGGGTGCCAATACCTGGTTGGTTTAGACGGTTCTTAGAAGCAAGAGCCACTCAGCCAGGTCCTACCATTCCTCCTCCCCCAGCTGCCGGAAATCATCCAGCTGCAGCGGCACCTTTTCCTCCACCTCCTCCGCAGGGAAACACTTTTGCTAAGATATGTAAAGATTTTAAAGCTATGGGAGGAAGGGATTTCCATGGAACTGGGTCCTTCGTGGCAGCTAGGAATTGGCTGAAAGAAACTGAGGACCTATTCATCATCTTTGAGGTAGAGGATAGACAAAAAGTACAATTGGCAGTGTGGCTATTGAAGGGCGAGGCTTCCTACTGGTGGGAAGTCACTAATGCTGAAAGACCAGTGGAGACATGGGAGGACTTTAGGGCAAGGTTTGAGACTAAATTTCTCTCAGATGCGGAAAGAAGTTTGCAGTTGGAAAAATTCTTATTTCTTAAGCAAGGGGACAAGACAGTCAGAGAGTATGTGAATCAGTTCGATGAGCTGGCTAGGTTTGGACTTGACCTAGTCAACACCCCGCACAAGAAGGCTCTCCGTTTCGTCAAAGGGTTGAATGAGCCATTACACAGTTTGGCCATGACCCATATACCCATGGGAGCCACGTATGAAAGATTGGTGCAAATGGCATTGCTGAATGAAGAGGATAAGGGCAAGACAATGTGACGGCAAGGAATCTCGCTCGGTCCGAACCAGTCGCTAAACCGATCCAGGCCGTTCGAAACGCCCTATCGTTTGAGAACAGGACAAAACAGAACTCATACAGAAGAACATTTCACTATATATAACAACAGTGCATCAGATTACAAGAATATACAGAGTATAAATGAATATTACACAGAAATATCAGAGATTTAAATTACATTTAAATACATAGCAGCGGAAAATAATACAATACACAACTAGAAGAAGATATACGGATACAAAGCTTTCCGGATATCGTTCCAGCTGTAAACCAGGATCCTGTGAATATAAATCTGCAAAACCCAAAACTACTAGCTGCCCGTGTCAAAAATAGGGGCACCCAGAGTTTAGGTTAAAACAATAAACTCCAGGTCAGTCATGTGACTGGTGTGAGAACTAAAACAGTTTTTAATCTTTATTTTCAAAGTTAGGTAAATCAAGGGACCACGCCGTATAACACGGAACGGGTTTCCTCCCAAGAATACCAGTGCATAAAACAAACAGCGCAATGCTAAATAAAGAAAAATGAAGCTGTTATAAGACCCAGGTCCCATCACACAATGCAACGCAGCCGAGGATAGGGTTTTCCCTTATAACAGCCAAAGAATGCTTGATACGTTTAAAACAAATCATTTGATACTATTATAAGTGCATAATGTATAAAACACTTCAAATCATAAGTATCAATCATAGGCGGCATGAGCGCCCCATCCCACTATGTCACCATATATAGGTTTACAAATAAAACCGCAAAGTCACGTATTTGGAAATTGGATTTCCGTCTATGAACCGAGGCCAGGGATCGTCCTCAACCGATTCGAGACAATCTAGCCTACCATGTCTCAGGAACAGCCGCAACTGCCCCCTGGATCGTCAGGGCCGGTCCACCGATGTGGATTATTATGCCTGAACAATACGTCTCCCCGCCCTTTGGGGCGCAAACGAGCCAACGAATGACTCCATCGGTTCGAGAACGACCGATCAATCCGAGGCGCCTCGCAACAGCAACAACCACATAAGTCAAACTCGTCAGGGCGTGTAAAACCACTGACGCCACTTCTAGCTAGAAAGAAACGCAAGTCCTCCCTGAGGTCCGTCTCCCGTTTTTGGTTCATACCTGGTGTGAAACACGCGAGGTAAACGTTACACAAAGCTACGCCACAAAGGCCGTGCTTTGATCATCACCACAAGACTTTGCTTTTCAACAGAAGCCTTGATCATTTGCATCTTAGCATGCCACACAGGCAAACCATCCTATGCAACCGATATCAGTCACACAGAATGAAATCCGATGTCAGACACACAGTCCATTTACAAGTCCGTTCTGGGTCTGAACGAAACCGGAGGCACCTAGTACCCCGCATATCCATCGATCTCCAAGTACGTCTGGACGATCACTAACTGTTTCCATCTTCTTGGGTGTACAGCCCAATCAAGATCATCAGTTATCACCCAAACGACGTGAAGACCTCCGGTCTTCGACCATCGTCTTCATCTTCGACTTATCGTCGTATCATTTATTCAGAATGGGTTAAACCCGGTCTTTCCGAATAACTCGCGTATATATTATAAAAGTGTTACACAAACACAACATACGCCTCATTCCAACTCATTAGTCATTAACCGTAAATTAATCAAGAGAATAATTCCCCAAATATTAACCCCGAAGGCCGAAACCAACATCAGATCAATATCCAGAAAACCATTCTACTTAGCTAACCGACAGTTAGTTTCTAAATTTCACGTTCAAATCTAATTAAAGATTCATTAAAACTCCACTTAGTTTTAATCTGTGACTGGGTTAAAGAATCAGTGTCATTTAAAAACACGGTTCACGATAAACCCAAAGTCACATCCCATTAATTATCGGGTTAAAGAACAAGTGTTATTTAAAACACTGTTCACGATAAACCCAAAAATCAATATCAATTCAATTCCAATTAAATATTATTTAATTGGTACACTTCATTAAATCTAAATAAAAAGATTTAATCTTTTCTCAACTGGGTTCAAGAACAGTGTTAGTGAAGACACCATTCACGACAAACCCAAATCACATTCATTAATTATCGGGTTAAAGAACAAGTGTTATTTAAAACACTGTTCACGATAAACCCAAAAATCAATATCAATTCAATTCCAATTAAATATTATTTAATTGGTACACTTCATTAAATCTAAATAAAAAGATTTAATCTTTTCTCAACTGGGTTCAAGAACAGTGTTAGTGAAGACACCATTCACGACAAACCCAAATCACATTCGATATTCAATACAAGGCTCTGAATAGAAAATATATCGGCTTATATTCAATATCAAATTTTACGACTAACAAATGTCGTATTGGAAATAACGATATAAATATATATATCTTTCAAATTTCCATAACAACACCTGTATAATCACGAATTCCAACATCGAAATATTCCGAAGACAATTTCGATTCAAATCCACTCCAATGCAATCATTGGAAATTTTGGTTATTTTTAAAACCCTTTTTAAATTCAATTTATTTATTTAAAAATAAATAGAATTATATTTCTAGTTCAAAACTAGTTCATTTCGATAAAAATCCATTTTTATCTTTTCAAATATGGAGTTTTTCATCCCAATTCTTTCTAAATCATTTCTTATGATTTTACACAAATTATTGCTATTTTTAATAATTTTATCAAGGCCCGTACAGTCGATTTCCATCAACGGCCATCGAACTGCACTTACAGCGACCTTTTTCGAATTTGATTTGGACATAATTCCAAATCCAACCGTTAGATTTCAAATTTCTAATATTCGTTAGAAAGCTCTTTTCGATACGAACCCAACGGTTCCGGTTTTAGGAGAATCCGACGGTCGGATCTCCCGTAATGTCCGTTTGAAATAAATGGTCGAAATTCGCGAACTGCCGCGGCGCGGCGCGTTCTATTCAGGCCATTATATTATATATAATATATATAATATATATTTCGTTGATTTCTATTCAAAACGAATTATATAAATAGTTTTAAAATCGTTTCAAAACCTATTTCAACTTCCATTTCAATTCAAAGCAAAATTGAATCCTTCCTTATAAATTCGTTTTAAAATTCATTTCTGTTCAATTCAAATTTCAATTCAATTCAAATTTCAATTCAATTTGAATTCATTTTCAATTCAATTCACTTTGAATTCGTTTTCAATTCAATTCACTTTGAATTCGTTTTCAATTCAATTCATTTCGAATTCGTTTTCAATTCAATTCATTTCGAAATCGTTTTCAATTCAATTCATTTCGAAATCGTTTTCAATTCAATTCATTTCGAAATCGTTTTCAATTCAATTCATTTCGAAATCGTTTTCAATTCAATTCATTTCGAAATCGTTTTCAATTCAATTCATTTCGAAATCGTTTTCAATTCAATTCATTTCGAAATCGTTTTCAATTCATTTCATTTCGAAATCGTTTTCAATTCAATTCATTTCGAAATCGTTTTCAATTCAATTCATTTCGAAATCGTTTTCAATTCAATTCATTTCGAAATCGTTTTCAATTCAATTCATTTCGAAATCGTTTTCAATTCAATTCATTTCGAAATCGTTTTCAATTCAATTCATTTCGAAATCGTTTTCAATTCAATTCATTTCGAAATCGTTTTCAATTCAATTCATTTCGAAATCGTTTTCAATTCAATTCTAAATGAATAAAATCGATATAAATATAGTTTACGTCAAAATGGCGTCAAACTAATCAACACGGCTTCATAAATTTCTATTTTCAAATATTCTATTTCAAATATTTCTTATTATCAAAATATTCTTTATTTTCACGATTGGAATGAGGCCCAATCAATTACCATATAAAGTTAATTATATGGATTTTCATACAACACATGTATATAATAGCATTGAAAATAATCAACCATCAACCAAAGTGCACTACACTGTAAAAGCATCAAATATAGATATTCAACGCTTATAACAGCCTGTCAATCAACCGATCGACATATTTAATAAATCAGGATGAGTGAACTTCAAATTTCATCCCAACACCCGTGTGGGGTTTCAAACAATCAAACACATATTTTATTTGTGCTGTTGGGCGATGTGTAAAATTTATCGTCCCAATCAATGTCATTCAAATAGGTGTACATAAACAAACCGTCTGGTTTGTAAATGAATATTCTATTTTATTCACTTCACGTTAAAAATTATATTTTTAACGACAAAACATTTTATTTCAACATATGAATTTCTATTCAATTCATTTATTCAATAAAATGGTATTTTTATTTTTCTAACATATTTTAGAAAATTTCGGCGGCATAACGGCACGATACTAGAAACGGGACAAGGCCTAGCCTTATCCCCGGTCTAGTGAAGGCCCACGCCATTCACACATCAATCAAATCAATTTCATCTCACCAAACAATTCAATTCAAACAAATAATCTATGCAACCAAACAAACAAGTCCATGGTCTGTGGACGATTGTGTCGGGTGCTACTAAGCACCGTCTGCATCCTAGTATATTTATATAACTAGAAAAATTAAATTGAAAGGTGAGAAATTCTCACATATAGCTATCCTAGCTCCACGGCTCTTCATTTGCAGAAGTCTTCGTCGTTTCGCCTTTTTGTCACTTTCGTCGCCCGCTTTCACTACATATGTAAAAATCGAATTTTTACTTCGCTATTCCATATATAAAAATCGAATTTTTATTTCAAAGTTCAATATATAAAAATCGAATTTTTAGTTCAAAGTTCAATATATAAAAATCGAATTTTTATTTCAAAGTTCAATATATAAAAATCGAATTTTTATTTCAAAGTTCAATATATAAAAATCGAATTTTTACTTCAAAGTTCAATATATAAAAATCGAATTTTTACTTCAAAGTTCAATATATAAAAATCGAATTTTTACTTCAAAGTTCAATATATAAAAATCGAATTTTTACTTCAAAGTTCAATATATAAAAATCGAATTTTTACTTCAAAGTTCAATATATAAAAATCGAATTTTTACTTCAAAGTTCAATATATAAAAATCGAATTTTTACTTCAAAGTTCAATATATAAAAATCGAATTTTTACTTCAAAGTTCAATATATAAAAATCGAATTTTTACTTCAAAGTTCAATATATAAAAATCGAATTTTTACTTCAAAGTTCAATATATAAAAATCGAATTTTTACTTCAAAGTTCAATATATAAAAATCGAATTTTTAGTTCAAAGTTCAATATATAAAAATCGAATTTTTAGTTCAAAGTTCAATATATAAAAATCGAATTTTTATTTCAAAGTTCAATATATAAAAATCGAATTTTTATTTCAAAGTTCAATATATAAAAATCGAATTTTTAGTTCAAAGTTCAATATATAAAAATCGAATAAAAATCCTATTTTTCTATCGAAGTTCAATATATAAAAATCCCATTTTTACATCGAAGTTCAATATATAAAAATTAAATTTTTATTTCGTTTCAAAAACCGTATCTTTAATTTTTCCAAAGTCAAGTCTTTATATTTTTCAATTCAAAGATATCGTCTTTTCACATTTTAAAAAATCTAACTTTCTGCATAAAAAAAAAATCTGTCTTTAACATTTTTAAAAATCAGTTTTTAACATGTTAAAAAATCAGTTTTTAATCTTTTTTTTTTTTTTTAAAAAAAATCTGTTTTTAATATTTAAAAAAAATCAGTTTTCTATCTTTAATAAAATCAGTTTTTAATATTTAATAAAATCAGTTTTTAATATTTAATAAAATCAGTTTTAAAAGAAAATAATAAAAAAAAAAGTTTTAAAGAAAATAAAAAAAAAGTTTTTAAAGAAAATAAAATAAAAAAAACGAGATCAGGGAACTTACAGGGAGAGGGGGGGCTGTCGAGTGGTCGGCGCCGCGATTGGTGGGGGGGGGCTCTCGAGCAGGCGGAGGGGGCGGTCAACGAGGGACTAGGGTTTGCTGGGCGGTGGCGATTTGGGGTTCGGGTCCAGGGGTCGCGAGGCTCGAGCGGGGTTCATCAGAGGATGGGCGCGAGGGGGAGGTCGACCTCCTGGTGGCGGCTTCCTTGAGTGGCGCGCTCGAAGGTGGAGGGGCGAGGTGGGCGGCTCCATCGACGTCGATCTTCCCTTTTTCTTCTTTTTTTTTTTTTATGTTTAAATCGATTTGGATCTGAGAAAATTGTGAAGGGGGGGGTATATTAAACTTTTAATTATTTTAATTTATTTTCTTCACATAAAGTTGACTTTTCACCTGGACTCGAAACGAGACCCAACGACTATCGTCTCTAGCTAATTACCCCCATTCCGAACACAATGGGCTATGTATCGTGAGCTGAATCGACCGTTTCGATCAGTTTCCTTTTAATTTACATTTAAATCACTATATTGAATTTTAAACGTACATTTCAAATTACCGGGGCCACATACGAATTCTAAAAATGGCAGAAAAATATTTTCTAGCTTCGTATTGACGATACGGTCCTAACAAAACTAGTTTCGTCGAATTCTGAGACCGTTTGAAAAATGGCCAATTTCCAGTCGATTAAAATCAACTGAAACTGGTCAAACGCGTTTTCCTTTGCCACGCTCACATATTGATTCGAAAAATTATGAAATTTGAAACCTAGCAATAACTTAACATCCCGGACCCAACAAAACTGGTTTCGTCGAAATTCGAGATCGTTTGCAAAACGGCTATTTTTAAGGGCTATATATTATATAAAATATATATAAATTCCACAGCGACTATTCTGAATTTTCAACTGGACATATCTTATCATTTATAAAGTGAAATCTCAGTTTGTTAACTTCGTTGGAAAGATATTCACTATCAGATTCCATTATTTTTGGTTTCACTAAAATCCGGATTGTTTTGCACCCGGTACATTCAATTGAAGTTTGAAATCGAATTATCGAACTACCGCGCCATTTTCAATTCTATTTATAATTATATATAATTATTTATATTCTAACGACGACGCATATAAATATATTCGTTCGAATTATATTCAAAATAAATTTCTCGTCGATTTTATTTAAAATAATTCATTTTAAATAATCAAAATTCGCTAAAATTGCCAAAATAAAAATTTTAAACTGGCCCAGATTTTCCGGGTTGTTACAATCTCCCCCACTTAAAACTTTTCGTCCCCGAAAAGGAACAAAGTCGAAAGTGGTTTGATCATTCAACTCTACGTTCGATCAGGCTTCCATTCTCCAACTTTTCAGTTTCTGAGAATTTTCAAAACTTCAAAAATTTGGCTAACACCCTAAATTTTTGAAAAATTTCGCCATAACCTCCCCTGCACCGGGAGCATCGGGGAATTTCAAATAGCTTCCCCGGTCCTTCAGATCTCAAAAAGAAAAAGAAAAAGCCAAGCAGCTAGCCAATAGGCTCACAAAATCATCATCACCCAAACAAAACAGGAAATTATGTAGTAAACATGTACCTATTTGTCGGGCAAACAAATTTTATTCACTGGCTCTAGCCTCCTTGCTATGACCTGTTCAAGGTAAGTACATATATGCAAGCAAATGGAACCAATTTCCAATACAATTCATTATTTGGTTCAATTAGGCGTAAATGGCTAAAAATTATCAAACAAATAAACAAACCACACAAACATCAATCAATTAGTGAATTGGAGTTTCAAATTCATAATTTTGATACATATACAGAAAATCATGTTTTGGTGCCAATTTACAACAAAGTGTTCTAACTATATTAGTATTGGTTCTCACACCAGTCTAATGGAAACATATAGAAATCACACCTTCGATACACGAAAATAAATACTGGTGATGGCGCGCCATCATCAGAATCATGTCCGGGCGACTAGAGTGTGACTCTATATCTATCCAGTATATTAAAATTTCGAATACACGCGGATCAGACGTATACGCAAAATCTATATATACTGGATTGTCCATATCAATATAAATAAAAAAATCAAATACGAATAAGTGATTTAAATTTTCAAAACAAAAATTTGTTTTCATTTTCAAAAATATACTCTTCACACTCGTTCTAGGATACTACTGATCCTATCTCTAACGAGTCATTCTAATTGGATATTATTAACCCAATATCTGATGAATTCTTTCGTATGGTTCTAATGTGCCTTGTTCTCTAAGCTTTGTAAACCAAAGCTCTGATACCAAATGTGACGGCAAGGAATCTCGCTCGGTCCGAACCAGTCGCTAAACCGATCCAGGCCGTTCGAAACGCCCTATCGTTTGAGAACAGGACAAAACAGAACTCATACAGAAGAACATTTCACTATATATAACAACAGTGCATCAGATTACAAGAATATACAGAGTATAAATGAATATTACACAGAAATATCAGAGATTTAAATTACATTTAAATACATAGCAGCGGAAAATAATACAATACACAACTAGAAGAAGATATACGGATACAAAGCTTTCCGGATATCGTTCCAGCTGTAAACCAGGATCCTGTGAATATAAATCTGCAAAACCCAAAACTACTAGCTGCCCGTGTCAAAAATAGGGGCACCCAGAGTTTAGGTTAAAACAATAAACTCCAGGTCAGTCATGTGACTGGTGTGAGAACTAAAACAGTTTTTAATCTTTATTTTCAAAGTTAGGTAAATCAAGGGACCACGCCGTATAACACGGAACGGGTTTCCTCCCAAGAATACCAGTGCATAAAACAAACAGCGCAATGCTAAATAAAGAAAAATGAAGCTATTATAAGACCCAGGTCCCATCACACAATGCAACGCAGCCGAGGATAGGGTTTTCCCTTATAACAGCCAAAGAATGCTTGATACGTTTAAAACAAATCATTTGATACTATTATAAGTGCATAATGTATAAAACACTTCAAATCATAAGTATCAATCATAGGCGGCATGAGCGCCCCATCCCACTATGTCACCATATATAGGTTTACAAATAAAACCGCAAAGTCACGTATTTGGAAATTGGATTTCCGTCTATGAACCGAGGCCAGGGATCGTCCTCAACCGATTCGAGACAATCTAGCCTACCATGTCTCAGGAACAGCCGCAACTGCCCCCTGGATCGTCAGGGCCGGTCCACCGATGTGGATTATTATGCCTGAACAATACGTCTCCCCGCCCTTTGGGGCGCAAACGAGCCAACGAATGACTCCATCGGTTCGAGAACGACCGATCAATCCGAGGCGCCTCGCAACAGCAACAACCACATAAGTCAAACTCGTCAGGGCGTGTAAAACCACTGACGCCACTTCTAGCTAGAAAGAAACGCAAGTCCTCCCTGAGGTCCGTCTCCCGTTTTTGGTTCATACCTGGTGTGAAACACGCGAGGTAAACGTTACACAAAGCTACGCCACAAAGGCCGTGCTTTGATCATCACCACAAGACTTTGCTTTTCAACAGAAGCCTTGATCATTTGCATCTTAGCATGCCACACAGGCAAACCATCCTATGCAACCGATATCAGTCACACAGAATGAAATCCGATGTCAGACACACAGTCCATTTACAAGTCCGTTCTGGGTCTGAACGAAACCGGAGGCACCTAGTACCCCGCATATCCATCGATCTCCAAGTACGTCTGGACGATCACTAACTGTTTCCATCTTCTTGGGTGTACAGCCCAATCAAGATCATCAGTTATCACCCAAACGACGTGAAGACCTCCGGTCTTCGACCATCGTCTTCATCTTCGACTTATCGTCGTATCATTTATTCAGAATGGGTTAAACCCGGTCTTTCCGAATAACTCGCGTATATATTATAAAAGTGTTACACAAACACAACATACGCCTCATTCCAACTCATTAGTCATTAACCGTAAATTAATCAAGAGAATAATTCCCCAAATATTAACCCCGAAGGCCGAAACCAACATCAGATCAATATCCAGAAAACCATTCTACTTAGCTAACCGACAGTTAGTTTCTAAATTTCACGTTCAAATCTAATTAAAGATTCATTAAAACTCCACTTAGTTTTAATCTGTGACTGGGTTAAAGAATCAGTGTCATTTAAAAACACGGTTCACGATAAACCCAAAGTCACATCCCATTAATTATCGGGTTAAAGAACAAGTGTTATTTAAAACACTGTTCACGATAAACCCAAAAATCAATATCAATTCAATTCCAATTAAATATTATTTAATTGGTACACTTCATTAAATCTAAATAAAAAGATTTAATCTTTTCTCAACTGGGTTCAAGAACAGTGTTAGTGAAGACACCATTCACGACAAACCCAAATCACATTCATTAATTATCGGGTTAAAGAACAAGTGTTATTTAAAACACTGTTCACGATAAACCCAAAAATCAATATCAATTCAATTCCAATTAAATATTATTTAATTGGTACACTTCATTAAATCTAAATAAAAAGATTTAATCTTTTCTCAACTGGGTTCAAGAACAGTGTTAGTGAAGACACCATTCACGACAAACCCAAATCACATTCGATATTCAATACAAGGCTCTGAATAGAAAATATATCGGCTTATATTCAATATCAAATTTTACGACTAACAAATGTCGTATTGGAAATAACGATATAAATATATATATCTTTCAAATTTCCATAACAACACCTGTATAATCACGAATTCCAACATCGAAATATTCCGAAGACAATTTCGATTCAAATCCACTCCAATGCAATCATTGGAAATTTTGGTTATTTTTAAAACCCTTTTTAAATTCAATTTATTTATTTAAAAATAAATAGAATTATATTTCTAGTTCAAAACTAGTTCATTTCGATAAAAATCCATTTTTATCTTTTCAAATATGGAGTTTTTCATCCCAATTCTTTCTAAATCATTTCTTATGATTTTACACAAATTATTGCTATTTTTAATAATTTTATCAAGGCCCGTACAGTCGATTTCCATCAACGGCCATCGAACTGCACTTACAGCGACCTTTTTCGAATTTGATTTGGACATAATTCCAAATCCAACCGTTAGATTTCAAATTTCTAATATTCGTTAGAAAGCTCTTTTCGATACGAACCCAACGGTTCCGGTTTTAGGAGAATCCGACGGTCGGATCTCCCGTAATGTCCGTTTGAAATAAATGGTCGAAATTCGCGAACTGCCGCGGCGCGGCGCGTTCTATTCAGGCCATTATATTATATATAATATATATAATATATATTTCGTCGATTTCTATTCAAAACGAATTATATAAATAGTTTTAAAATCGTTTCAAAACCTATTTCAACTTCCATTTCAATTCAAAGCAAAATTGAATCCTTCCTTATAAATTCGTTTTAAAATTCATTTCTGTTCAATTCAAATTTCAATTCAATTCAAATTTCAATTCAATTTGAATTCATTTTCAATTCAATTCACTTTGAATTCGTTTTCAATTCAATTCACTTTGAATTCGTTTTCAATTCAATTCATTTCGAATTCGTTTTCAATTCAATTCATTTCGAAATCGTTTTCCATTCAATTCATTTCGAAATCGTTTTCAATTCAATTCATTTCGAAATCGTTTTCAATTCAATTCATTTCGAAATCGTTTTCAATTCAATTCATTTCGAAATCGTTTTCAATTCAATTCATTTCGAAATCGTTTTCAATTCAATTCATTTCGAAATCGTTTTCAATTCAATTCATTTCGAAATCGTTTTCAATTCAATTCATTTCGAAATCGTTTTCAATTCAATTCATTTTGAAATCGTTTTCAATTCAATTCATTTCGAAATCGTTTTCAATTCAATTCATTTCGAAATCGTTTTCAATTCAATTCATTTCGAAATCGTTTTCAATTCAATTCATTTCGAAATCGTTTTCAATTCAATTCATTTCGAAATCGTTTTCAATTCAATTCATTTCGAAATCGTTTTCAATTCAATTCTAAATGAATAAAATCGATATAAATATAGTTTACGTCAAAATGGCGTCAAACTAATCAACACGGCTTCATAAATTTCTATTTTCAAATATTCTATTTCAAATATTTCTTATTATCAAAATATTCTTTATTTTCACGATTGGAATGAGGCCCAATCAATTACCATATAAAGTTAATTATATGGATTTTCATACAACACATGTATATAATAGCATTGAAAATAATCAACCATCAACCAAAGTGCACTACACTGTAAAAGCATCAAATATAGATATTCAACGCTTATAACAGCCTGTCAATCAACCGATCGACATATTTAATAAATCAGGATGAGTGAACTTCAAATTTCATCCCAACACCCGTGTGGGGTTTCAAACAATCAAACACATATTTTATTTGTGCTGTTGGGCGATGTGTAAAATTTATCGTCCCAATCAATGTCATTCAAATAGGTGTACATAAACAAACCGTCTGGTTTGTAAATGAATATTCTATTTTATTCACTTCACGTTAAAAATTATATTTTTAACGACAAAACATTTTATTTCAACATATGAATTTCTATTCAATTCATTTATTCAATAAAATGGTATTTTTATTTTTCTAACATATTTTAGAAAATTTCGGCGGCATAACGGCACGATACTAGAAACGGGACAAGGCCTAGCCTTATCCCCGGTCTAGTGAAGGCCCACGCCATTCACACATCAATCAAATCAATTTCATCTCACCAAACAATTCAATTCAAACAAATAATCTATGCAACCAAACAAACAAGTCCATGGTCTGTGGACGATTGTGTCGGGTGCTACTAAGCACCGTCTGCATCCTAGTATATTTATATAACTAGAAAAATTAAATTGAAAGGTGAGAAATTCTCACATATAGCTATCCTAGCTCCACGGCTCTTCATTTGCAGAAGTCTTCGTCGTTTCGCCTTTTTGTCACTTTCGTCGCCCGCTTTCACTACATATGTAAAAATCGAATTTTTACTTCGCTATTCCATATATAAAAATCGAATTTTTATTTCAAAGTTCAATATATAAAAATCGAATTTTTAGTTCAAAGTTCAATATATAAAAATCGAATTTTTATTTCAAAGTTCAATATATAAAAATCGAATTTTTATTTCAAAGTTCAATATATAAAAATCGAATTTTTACTTCAAAGTTCAATATATAAAAATCGAATTTTTACTTCAAAGTTCAATATATAAAAATCGAATTTTTACTTCAAAGTTCAATATATAAAAATCGAATTTTTACTTCAAAGTTCAATATATAAAAATCGAATTTTTACTTCAAAGTTCAATATATAAAAATCGAATTTTTACTTCAAAGTTCAATATATAAAAATCGAATTTTTACTTCAAAGTTCAATATATAAAAATCGAATTTTTACTTCAAAGTTCAATATATAAAAATCGAATTTTTACTTCAAAGTTCAATATATAAAAATCGAATTTTTACTTCAAAGTTCAATATATAAAAATCGAATTTTTACTTCAAAGTTCAATATATAAAAATCGAATTTTTAGTTCAAAGTTCAATATATAAAAATCGAATTTTTATTTCAAAGTTCAATATATAAAAATCGAATTTTTATTTCAAAGTTCAATATATAAAAATCGAATTTTTAGTTCAAAGTTCAATATATAAAAATCGAATAAAAATCCTATTTTTCTATCGAAGTTCAATATATAAAAATCCCATTTTTACATCGAAGTTCAATATATAAAAATTAAATTTTTATTTCGTTTCAAAAACCGTATCTTTAATTTTTCCAAAGTCAAGTCTTTATATTTTTCAATTCAAAGATATCGTCTTTTCACATTTTAAAAAATCTAACTTTCTGCATAAAAAAAAAATCTGTCTTTAACATTTTTAAAAATCAGTTTTTAACATGTTAAAAAATCAGTTTTTAATCTTTTTTTTTTTTTTAAAAAAAAATCTGTTTTTAATATTTAAAAAAAATCAGTTTTCTATCTTTAATAAAATCAGTTTTTAATATTTAATAAAATCGGTTTTTAATATTTAATAAAATCAGTTTTAAAAGAAAATAATAAAAAAAAGTTTTAAAGAAAATAAAAAAAAAGTTTTTAAAGAAAATAAAATAAAAAAAACGAGATCAGGGAACTTACAGGGAGAGGGGGGGCTGTCGAGTGGTCGGCGCCGCGATTGGGGGGGGGGCTCTCGAGCAGGCGGAGGGGGCGGTCAACGAGGGACTAGGGTTTGCTGGGCGGTGGCGATTTGGGGTTCGGGTCCAGGGGTCGCGAGGCTCGAGCGGGGTTCATCAGAGGATGGGCGCGAGGGGGAGGTCGACCTCCTGGTGGCGGCTTCCTTGAGTGGCGCGCTCGAAGGTGGAGGGGCGAGGTGGGCGGCTCCATCGACGTCGATCTTCCCTTTTTCTTCTTTTTTTTTTTTTTATGTTTAAATCGATTTGGATCTGAGAAAATTGTGAAGGGGGGGTATATTAAACTTTTAATTATTTTAATTTATTTTCTTCACATAAAGTTGACTTTTCACCTGGACTCGAAACGAGACCCAACGACTATCGTCTCTAGCTAATTACCCCCATTCCGAACACAATGGGCTATGTATCGTGAGCTGAATCGACCGTTTCGATCAGTTTCCTTTTAATTTACATTTAAATCACTATATTGAATTTTAAACGTACATTTCAAATTACCGGGGCCACATACGAATTCTAAAAATGGCAGAAAAATATTTTCTAGCTTCGTATTGACGATACGGTCCTAACAAAACTAGTTTCGTCGAATTCTGAGACCGTTTGAAAAATGGCCAATTTCCAGTCGATTAAAATCAACTGAAACTGGTCAAACGCGTTTTCCTTTGCCACGCTCACATATTGATTCGAAAAATTATGAAATTTGAAACCTAGCAATAACTTAACATCCCGGACCCAACAAAACTGGTTTCGTCGAAATTCGAGATCGTTTGCAAAACGGCTATTTTTAAGGGCTATATATTATATAAAATATATATAAATTCCACAGCGACTATTCTGAATTTTCAACTGGACATATCTTATCATTTATAAAGTGAAATCTCAGTTTGTTAACTTCGTTGGAAAGATATTCACTATCAGATTCCATTATTTTTGGTTTCACTAAAATCCGGATTGTTTTGCACCCGGTACATTCAATTGAAGTTTGAAATCGAATTATCGAACTACCGCGCCATTTTCAATTCTATTTATAATTATATATAATTATTTATATTCTAACGACGACGCATATAAATATATTCGTTCGAATTATATTCAAAATAAATTTCTCGTCGATTTTATTTAAAATAATTCATTTTAAATAATCAAAATTCGCTAAAATTGCCAAAATAAAAATTTTAAACTGGCCCAGATTTTCCGGGTTGTTACAGCAAGAAGGAGACAAAGGCAGAAAGCTCTCAAGGGAAGAAAGAGGGTTTGCAGCCTAAGAAGACAGACTTTAAGAAAGGCGGGAAAGGCAACAAAGAAAAGAGGAAGTGTAATTTCTGTGGCAAAGTGGGGCACTTAGTAAAGGACTGCCGGAAAAAGAAGGCCAAGGAGAATGGTGGGTGCTTTTCTTGCGGTGAGACAGGCCACAGGGCTAAGGACTGCCCAAAGAAACGAGGACAGGGGCAGAGGGCTGGATCCACCCCAGGGGCACAGGTTCATGTGCTGGAAGCGCCACCTCTGCAACAGCGAGGTATAAATACTTCTGTAGAAAGTGTAGTTTATCTTTATGATCAACCCGTTCGCACTTTATTTGATTCTGGCGCATCACACTCCTTTATCTCGTCTGCTTTAGTAGAATCTCTGCACCTAAAAACTAGTATGGTAGAGGACCCCTTAATTGTTTCAAACCCAATTGGGGGCCCAGCTCATTTGTCTATGATCTGTTTGGGATTGAAAATTTCTATTCTAAGTGTAGAATTTCAATGTAGTGCCTTTGTTTTGGGCTTTTCGGGTTATGGTTTGATTTTGGGTATGGATTGGCTATCCAGTAATGGGGCCATCCTTGATTGTGAGAAAAGGGTTATTAGGCTCCTAACCCAGCTCGGTAATACTTTGGAAATTTCTTGTAATCCCTCGTATGCGGTTATGCTTAGTTATCTTGAATCGCTAGATGCCTCTGTTGAAAATTTGCAATCAGTTAGAGTGGTCCGGGAATATCCGGATGTCTTCGAAGAGGTAAAGGGCTTGCCTCCGAAGCGGGAGATAGACTTCCGCATATATCTTGTAGATAATGCAAAGCCCGTTGCGTTGCCCGTTAGACACATGGCTCCACGAGAAAGGAAAGAGCTCAGTAAACAGATTAAAGAGCTCCTCGAAAAGGGGTTCATTAGAAGAAGCATTTCAGAATGGGGCGCTCCGGTGGTGTTCGCTACAAAGGCGGATGGTTCACTCCGTCTATGTGTTGACTATAGGGAGCTCAACAAGCTAACGAAAAAGAATAGGCACCCTCTCCCTAGAATTGATGATTTATTTGACCAGCTTGTAGGGGCGTCTGTTTTCTCCCAACTCGATTTAGCAACCGGTTTTCATCAGCTAAGGGTGGCTGAAGATAGCATCGATAAAACGGCGTTCAGAACCCCAGACGGCTTCTTTGAATGGCTTGTCATGCCTTTCGGCTTGACAAATGCACCTGCTTACTTCGTGGACCTGATGAGTAGGGTATTTAGAGATTTCCTCAACAAATTCGTAGTGGTCTTCGTAGACGATATCCTTATCTTCTCAAAGAGTGAAGAGGAACATGCTCAGCACTTAAGGGCAATTATGGAAACTTTGCGAGTCCATCAACTAAAAGCCAAATTCTCCAAATGCCACTTTTGGAGAGAAGAGGTGAGGTTCCTTGGGCACATAGTATCCAAACAAGGGTTAGCAGTGGACCCTGCTAAGGTAGTGGCGGTACAGGATTAGAAGACACCAAGGAATGCAACTGAGGTCCGAAGCTTTCTAGGACTAGCAGGTTTCTATCGAAAATTCATAAGGGATTTTGCGAAAATCTCAGCTCCGCTCACGAAATTGACTAAGAAGAATCTAGTGTTCAATTGGGACTTGGATTGCGAGTTTGCTTTCCAACGACTGAAAAGGGCTCTCACAACAGCCCCAGTTTTGACGCTGCCAGATGGGAGCAAGATGTTCACTGTTTATACGGATGCATGTGGGACAGGGCTAGGCGCCGTCTTAATGCAAGAAGGAAGGGTAGTAGCTTATGGCGGGAGGCAGTTGAAAGTGCACGAAAAGAACTACCCAACCCACGATCTTGAGTTAGCCGCCATCGTCTTTGCACTCAGGTCTTGGCGACACTATCTCCTAGGTGAGAAGTTCGAACTTTACACTGACCATAAATCGTTGAAATATCTCTTCTCGCAGAAGGATCTTAACTTGAGGCAACAAAGGTGGATGGAGTTTCTTGCCTCGTACGATTTCGAAATCTCCTACACTCCGGGCAAAGGCAACGTAGTAGCAGACGCGTTGAGCCGAAAGAAATTGACCCTAAGCCCGTTGTTTGTTGAAAGACAAAGCCTAGAGTTTATAGCCAGCTTCGACTTTAGGCCCTCCTCCGATTTCGTACCAGGCTTGCTAGCATCTCTCGAAGTGCGCCCAACCTTAGTGGATTCAGTAGGGATAGCACAACACGAAGACCCTCAGCTTGTGGAAATAATTGATAGGCTAATTAGGGGTGAGACTTCAAGTCACCTAAACAGATACTCCATCGACGATAAGGGGTTGCTAAGGTGAGACGGAAGACTATGCGTCCCACAGACAAAGGATTTAATAAAGAAGGTTCTCGAGGAAGCACATCACTCCAAGATGACGATACACCCTGGCGGAGATAAAATGTACAAAGATATAAAAAGGACTTTCTTCTGGAACGGCATGAAAAAGGACGTGGCAGAATTCGTTTCTAAGTGCATGGTGTGCCAACGGGTTAAGGCGGAACAGAAAAAGCCTGGCGGACTACTACATCCTCTGGAGGTCCCGCAGTGGAAGTGGGATAGCATCTCAATGGACTTCATCGATGGGCTGCCTAGGTCTAGGAGAGGCAACACTAGCATTTGGGTAATAGTGGATAGGCTTACTAAAAGCGCCCACTTTTTACCTGTCAAAAGTAAAAGAACTGCCTCATCCCTAGCATCACTTTACCTTAAGGAAATCGTTCGACTCCATGGAATACCATCTAGCATTGTTAGTGACCGAGACCCCATCTTCACCAGCGAGTTTTGGCGGAGTCTGCAAGAAGCAGTAGGAACGCAGTTATGCTTGAGCACAGCCTATCATCCCCAAACCGACGGCCAAACAGAGAGAGTGAATAGAGTTTTGGAAGACCTTCTAAGGCTATGCGTCCTTGACTTCGGAGGGACATGGGAAGACCACCTTCCTTTGGTGGAATTTGCCTACAACAACAGTTATCAAGCAACCATCGGAATGGCGCCCTTCGAAGCTTTATATGGAAGACCGTGCCGATCGCCCACTTGTTGGTGGGAGTCTACGGATAAGCTCATACTTGGACCAGATATGATCCGAGAGACTTCAGAGAAAGTAGACTTAATACGAAGAAGGATGAAGACGGCCCAAGACAGACAAAAGTCCTACGCCGACAAGAGAAGAACCGACCTTGAATTTGAGATTGGAGACAGAGTTTTTCTCAAGGTATCACCACTAAGAAACGTTGTTCGTTTTGGAACCACAGGAAAGCTAGCACCAAGGTTCGTAGGGCCATTCCCTATCACCGAGAAGATTGGGAAAATGGCCTATAGATTAGAGCTACCCGAGAAGTTGGCTGGAGTCCACAACGTTTTTCACGTTTCGCACCTTCGAAAATGTCTACATGAGTCTGCTGAAGTGGTAGAGCCAAATATCCTCGAAGAGGCCGAAGTGGAACGCGAAGCAACCATAAGAAAAGTTCCAACCCGCATCTTAGGAACGGAAGTGAAGAAGCTACGCAACCGCGAAGTCAAGCTCGTCAAAGTTCAGTGGAGCGACGCCGAGGGAGACGCGACTTGGGAAACTGAAGCTAGAATCCGTACAGCCTACCCTTTTCTGTTCGAGGGTACATCCTTGATCTTTCCTTTTCCTTAAGTTGCGCTTTTATCTATCTTTTTTAGGTATATTTCCTCGACCTTATCTTTTAGGTAGAAACCCTTTGGATGGAAACATGTAATTGGAACATGTTATGTATGATGGTTGCAAGTGGTTGCAAGTGATTGCTAGTGGTTGCTCGTGGTTGCATATACACACACAATCTAGGTTTTAGATCGGCTCAGTCACTTCATATTGCATATGCATATATGTTTGCCTTCGTATGTGGTTGAACTTTAATGTGTTGTCATATGGATGTTGCATTTGTATTGAATGATTGTGCACTTATGTAGAATCATGAATAGGAAAATTTGCATACATGATGGATTCATGGCACTTACATAATTCGCATTAAGGAGGTCAACTGAATCAGTAGACCGCCTGATTTTGCATTAGATAAGTACATGTACACACACACTTCGCATATGATCATGAAGCATTAGAAGTCTTTTAAGGACAATGGATGCTCGTGTTTGATGGATGAGTAGATGGATGATTGGATGTTAGGATATACATTCCTCCTAACTTGAAGATTTCGGGGACGAAATCCTTTTAAGTGGGGGAGAATGTAACACCCCGAAAATTCTATAACTGTGAAATTAACAAATTAAAGTATAATTAATTTGAAATCAAAGAACTAAGGGAAACGGGATACGCCATTGCGTTCGTCTCGGAAAAATACGCGAAATAGAGTCCGAGTTTTCGAAAAACGGAGTCCGTATGAAGAAGATATGGCCTTCGGAAGTTTCTGAATTAAATTTAAAATTCAAACAGAATAAAACAGTTTAAAATTCCAAAATGGGGCCCAATGGGCCAGGGCGGAAAAACACCCGCCTGATGCACCCAGGTCGACTGGGCTGTCGACCTGGTCTAGCCAGGTCGACAGGGCTGTCGACAGGCATGTCGACCTAGTCCAGAGCCAGGTCGAACCCAGTCCAACCTGGCTGGCCTATTCTATGTTGGCCGATTTTCTGTAGACTGCTTTGTCATTAGGGCTAGGTGGCAGGCTCTAATTGGTCTCTCTATCGAATGAATGGCTACGATCAATCCAAGCAACATCAATGGCCCTAATCAGTTCATTACCCCTATAAAAACAACCCTAGACTAACCCTAATCTATTCATTCAAAAATAAGAACAATGCCGCCATGTTGCTGAGGAACGACTAAGGGTAGCCACCAATTGGAGAGAGGATTAGGAGGAAAATTCTAAGGCATAAAGCAACTCAATCAAATCAAACCGCATCTTCAAATCCCTAAATTAGAGAATTCGCCACACCATTGTAAGTAGAGTATTATTTTGGTATGAACAAATAATTGTGTTGATATGTATACTTGATTTGTGGCGATAAAGTAATTCATATTTGTGCGTTGGAATATTGTATACGTTTGGCTATTCGCAAAACATATTATTCATCATAAAAACTACATGTTGCGGTAGTTTTATGCAAGTATACGTTTGGAATATTTGTAAATTATGTAATTCATGTTGAAACTACATGGATATAGTTGTTTAATGGAAATTCATGCAAGTTTGTAGTTTTGCCACTATGACATCATAATGTGTATTTTTGTACAAAAAGCATTTTTGTGAGAAATTGGAACAAATTTGGGTTGTTATAAACCATATGAAATTATGTTGATAATTTGGCATCATGGTCTATGTATTAAGCCATGCTTTTGTACTAGAAAAAAACCTATGTGTAAACTTATGAATATGACTAGGCTATGATTGATATTTTACAGAATTGAAAACCATGTTAGTTCTATATTGTTAGCAAGAATTATATGATGATATATGTGAGACATGGCTAGGTTGGATCTACAATACCATTTGCAAGTTTGCTTGAATAAAGTAAACACCATGTTTAGGAATATTTATGCATAAGTATATTTGTACCATCGTTATGTGATTAGACGTAAATCATGATTAAGTTGAACTATGCTTTTGTGTTAGTAACAAAAGTAATCCTCTCTGTAAACATGTAGAAACCTTATGAACATGATTTGTTTATGTTTGACATTATGCCTGAATAAAAGTATAGGTTTATGTTGTAGTTAAGCCCATGTGTCAATAGTGATATTCTTAACTTAACTACAAGTTTACAGGGTTTGATTCATGTCACTTATGCTTTATGACCAAAGTACATGTTACTACTATGCAAGTACACTAGTTTCTATTTTGTAGTTCCAACGTCACATTGCAAGTTCATGCGCTCACAATCCCCTTTTTGTGTATGTAATCACGCTTTAAGCCTCCCCTCTTTCGCATGGCTAAGTTGGGCTTAAAAAGGTTAAGCCCAACATATAAACAAACGTATTAAACGGGGGAAAATAACGTTGGGCCAAATTAATTAATGAATGAAAATATAAAGCAGAAGGGCCCAAATTCAAGTATGGGTTGGGCCCATGATTGGTGTAACCTTTACACCATTAACTTAATAATGGCCCGCAAATATTTACATATAAATAAAGAAGAAAGACAAAATATGTAAATGTAGAACATACGATGTGTTTAACCCGAGGTTGGATTGAGTTGTGATGTAAACCTGCCCGGAACCGCCCGGCTGTCCAGTAGTCACAACAATACCTATCCAATGTGGGAGGTTAAAACATGGAGCCCAATAAGGACCCGAGGTTAGACTGAGTTGTGGCGTAAGACTGCCCGGAACCAACCGGCAACAGGCAGCCACAACAATACCTGTCTAATGTGAGAGGTCAAGGCTTTAATAAGACAATTAAGGCTGAGTCAGGATTGTTAGGATTAAGTGAACTAAAGACTTAATCAAAATGGAACATACTAAACTAAACGGACTGGTGGGGTTAGGTTAGAAAACACTTAACCAACTTAGCATGTGGTTAGAGATAGAAAACCTAGTAACAGGGGACCCTTTTCAGCAGTAACCCTAGAAGGTGTATCAGGAAACCCTGAAACTAGGCAGGGTGGGGCACGATTACTGGGCTGATTGTAAGAGGTCAAATCGACGGCGGTGGTGTAGCAGTGTAGGTTCTAACGGGGTGCGGGCGTGCACACACTCCGACACAGAAAAATAAAGCACTGGGCACCAGTAGCATACCTGTGCATTCTAAGGTTGTGTCGGGCCGCCGCCATGGGACTTGATACACCCCATGGTGGGACCAGCATAGGTAACTACAACATCGGGGGCCGTAAGACACATGTAACTATGCGAGTAGGAGCCGATCATCATAGAATGGATCACATCACCCTGATTATGGGGTGCCAGTTGGAAACTAGTTTATATGGGTTCAGAGATTTACATGGGGTACGATAGTATATTCGACCCTAGACAACTTAACCAAGTTTATAGTGCTTTCCCGCTTCTTGTTTATACTTATCATACCCGGTTCTTTATTCATAGACCAAATAGTACTAGACTTACTCAGGCTTTATGTCTGACTCTACTTTTCTTTCGTCTTCTTTTCTTCCGTTTCCCCCCCCCCCCCCCAGGTCCACAGGGAGGGAACACTGCAGCTTGACCAGCCTTAACATCCAGCTTGAAGAGGAGAAATGTATTGCTTGGACCTTTTCGTTTTGAACTATGGCTTTGGACAAACTCTATGGGGCTTTTGCAGTTTATCTATGTTTTATTTATGCTTCTTTAAATGATGTAATCAAGACAGATTATGAAAGTGTTATGTTATGTTTTGGAAAAGATGTAAGACAATTATGGTTATGTTGTTGTAGCACGTATTTGCTTTCATGAAATAAAAGTTTGTTGATTTTCCGCTGTTTACAAATATGTGTTCTTATATCTGTCTTGTATATCTGTGACTTATACTTATAAACCTCCACCAAAATTAGGGCATTCCCTTTGAGAGTGACCCTAACGGAGGTGGGGTGTTTCAGGAACGGTTGCTGATCCCAACCGTTGGTGATGTACATTCGATACGCTCAACCGAAATGAGTGGTCGGTCATGTGTGGCTGAGTTACAAGATGTTCTTGTTGAACTCCAGTGTATCGTTCCTAGAGTACACTGATCGGAAGGTGGTTCCATACATTGTCATAGTTGGAAACCCATTATCCAATACGTGCTTGCGATTTTGATTGTATACTATATATGTAGAACGTGAGATGAAAGCGTTTCTGCTAGTTGATATCTATTTGTACATAGACATTATTATAATATCAAAGGTTTTTGATAAAAAGATATTTTGGATTCTCATAAGGGAAAACCCGTTCCGTTCTGCGGCGTGGTCTTATGAGATATCGTTTACTTGTTCATATACCTGTTTAAACCGTTTTACTCATACCAGTCCCATGACTGACCCGGAGTTTACTTTGTTGTTTTCCCTAAACTCTTGGGTGCCTAAATTTGTACGAGCAGTCAAGTAGTCGGGATTTACAGATATACTTGAAGAGCTGGAGCAGGAGGCTTCTGGATCATATAGCTATTATTTATTTCCACTGTGTTGTAAGTGTTGTACTCTGATAAGTGCTATTGTATACATAACTGTTATATTTCAAAGTTATGTTATATATTATATGTTATTCGTTCCGCTGTGAGGTTCGTGTTACTCTGATGTTGTGTTCTTCTTCTTCTTCTATTCTAAGTTTCTATCTTATCTATTCTCACCTTCAAATTTCTTTCATTTATTACCAGGATTTTTCGATGTTTTGGTTATCGACATCGTGCTTATGTCGATAACCAAAGTCGCTCAAAATCCGGGTCGTTACACCATTCCAATTAGCCAATTTCCAGTTAGAATATATATATTTTAGAGAGGTGAATTTTATTGTATAAATATTTTATTTAAAACACGAATGTCATTCAACACACGAATATCTATTCAACGGATGAATACCTATTCCACACATGAATGCACTCTATACATGAATTTATTTTCTCAACACATGAATACGGTTTCAACACATGAATACGTTTTCAACACATGAGAATAAAGTTTCAACAAATGAATATGGTTTCAACACTTGTATATAGATTTCAACACATGAATATAGTTTCCACACATGAAAATAATTTCAACACATGAAAATAATTCTAACACATGAATATTATTGAAAATTTCGGCAGCATAACGGTAAGGGTTTAAAAACGGCACCGTAGCGAAGTACGGCTCCTCGCGCTACCTTAAGCATCTTTACTTTCCCTAAGGGGCGTATTCTAAGGACCCAAATATTCCAGCCATCTTTCAGGTCTTAAGGTATTTTTCCACATCGATTTCCATTTTATTTTCAACCACAATCAATCATTCACAACCACAAACAAATCAAGTCAACCATTCATTACCAACCAATTTTTCACACCAATCACAACTAATAAATATCGTCCATGGTTTGTGGACGAGGGGCGTGTATATATATAATATATTTCACTTCAAATTCCACACTTTTCCAATGCAAATATATTTCAAACAACGCTTGTATAATTTATACATTGCTCATACAACTTATACAACACATGTACATGAGGTATACAATGCGTACATAATTTATACTCTGCTTATATAATTTATACAACACGCTTTCATTCCGTTTAGAATTTAGAGTTCTCACATTGGTTCGTTGCATCGCTAAAAATAGATACGAGCTCAGAAAAATCCGCGGTCTCTTCTAGAATGTAGAGAGCCTCCTTGCGGTCATGATGTCTCCTGTTTCATCGAATTTCATCAATACACGATAAAGACATGTTTTTTCAAAGTTTGTAACACTTAAAAGTGTTTAAATCAGTTCAAATCAAATAAAGGCATCACCTTTCAACGTTGTTCAAACTAGGGTTTCGGATTTTCTCGAAATCTGAGCGATGTGGTGACGATCGGAGGGTATCACGTGGAAGAGGGGAGAGAGGCGAGCAGGCGCAGGGGTGTATGGTGCAGATCGGTGGCCGGAGTTGGCCGTGGCGACGATGTGAAGTCGCAGACTTGGAGGGCTCAATTCTCGAAGTGGCGGCGACGAGGGGGGTCGAGGTTGGTTCGTATTTGAAGAGGGGAAGGAGGCACGTCGATTGCTGGTGGTGGCGGTGGCTGGAGATGGCCGAGGCGGCGGGAAAAGGGTCGGAATGGGCGAAGCTCGAGGATCGTCGATCGGCAGAAGGGAAAAGGGTTTTCCGAAGGAATTTTAATTTTTAAAATAATGAAAGGAATTTAATGATTGGTCCATGGTATTATTAAATTCAAAAATAGTGTCTTCTTAACCGAACTCCTTTTCAAACCCAACGACTGTCGTCCCTAGCTAAATATCCCCATTCCGGACACAACGGGATATGTCTCGTAGGCCAATTTGACTGTTAGTGTCAGTTATTTTTCAAATTAAAGTATAAAACATTTAAATGTTAACGTTGAACGTACATTTTAATTTGCCGGGGCCACAAACTGATTTAAAAAATTCCCGAAAAATTTATCTAGCTATGTTGGAGTGATACGGTCCCAACAAAACTGATTTCGTCGAATTCTGAGACCGTTTGAAAAATGGCCATTTTCTAGTCGATCAAAATTGACTGGAACTGTTCAAACACGTTTTCCATTGCCACGCTCACATATTAATTTCTAAAATTATGGAAAATTCAACTCAGCAATAAATTGACATTCCGGATCCAACAAAAGTGGTTTCGTCGAATTCTGAGTTTGTTTGCAAAATTGCTATTTTCAAGGCTTTAATGTTGTTTTAAAAATGGAATTTTTAAATTCTTACTCAATTTCTGCTTAGATTAATCAAAATAAAAATTTTAAACTGGTTCAGATTTTCCGGGTTGTTACAATCTCCCCCACTTAAAACTTTTCGTCCTCTAAAAGGAAACAACAGTAAAGTAGGAAACAACACGGAAATGTATAGTATTGTAAATGTACCTTGCACCAAAGTTAGTCAGAAATGTCCACTCTGCATTTGGGATAGGCTTGGTTAATGCTCTCCTCTATCTCCCAAGTACAGTCTCTAGGATCACTACTCCATTGAACTTTAACTAAGTGAACCTTCTTGTTCCTCAGGTCTTGAGTTTCTTTGCCAATGATCTTAATCGGCTCTCTTCTCACAAATAATTCTGGAGTAATATCCATGACTTGTTGATTCAATTCATCCTCAATCAGATCAGGATCATGCACATGCTTTTTGAGTTGAGACAGGTGAAATACATCATGCACTGCAGGCAACTAGTAAGGTAATTGAATTCTATAAACGAGATTTCCAATCCGTTCAAGCACAGGAAATGGACCAATATATCTAGGTGCCAACTTCCCAGTTTTACCGAATCTGATTACTCCTTTCATTGGAGAAACTTTTAAATACACATAGTCGCCAACTGCAAATGCTACATCTCTTTTTTCGCATCCGCATAACTTTTCTGTCGGCTTTGAGCAGTCAGTAATCGTTTCTTGATGAGATTGACTTTATCCAAAGCATCACGGATCACATCTGGACCCAATACAAGTCTGTTTCCAGATTCAACCCAATAGGTGGGAGATCTGCACGGTCTGTCATAAAATGCTTCAAACGGTGACATCTTCAGGCTCGCTTGATAACTGTTGTTGTATGAGAATTCGGCCAAATGCAAATGGTCTTCCCAAGATCCGCCATAATCAATAATACAAGCCTGCAATAAATCTTCAAGTATGCGGTTTACCCTCTCAGTTTGACCATCTGTCTGAGGGTGATAAGCGGTGCTTAGATTCAATTTGGTTCCCAATTCTATCTGGAATGCTTCCCAGAATTTTCTAGTGAATAATGGGTCTCGGTCACTGATTATGCTGAGCGGCACTCCATGTAGCCTAACAATTTCTTTGAAGTAAATTTGAGCTAAACTTTGAGCCGTTCGATTGGATATGATAGGTATGAAATGGGCGGTCTTCGTGAAGCGATCTACGATCACCCATATACTGTCATTACCTTTCTTTATTCTGGGCAAGCCATCGATGAAATCCATAGAAATGTGTTCCCACTTCCATCCTGGAATGTCCAATGGTTGTAATAGTCCAGCCAGTTTCTGTTGGTCGCTTTTGACCAGTTGGCACGTGGGACACCTGCTAACGTACAAGGAAATGTCTCTCTTCATTGATTTCCACCAGAAGGTGCGTTTGATGTCATTATACATTTTACTCACACCCGGATGGATACTCAGCTTAGATTTGTGGCATTTATCAAGTACCTCTCGTCTGAGTTCTGGGACTTCTGGAACACCAATTCGTCCTTGTAACCTCAGAATCCCTTTGCTATCTAGCTGGAAATCTGAAGCATGCCCTTCACGAATTCGCTGGCTAATTCCTTTAATAAATTTGTCGCCTTATTGGAGAGAAGAAATCTTGTCATTCAATGAAGAAGTAACGATAAAACTGGCGATGATTTCATTCTTTCTGCTGAGCGCATCAGCTACAACGTTGGCTTTTCCCGGAGTGTACAAAATCTCAAAATCGTACGCTGCAAGAAACTCTAGCCAACGCTGCTGTCTCAAATTCAAGTCTTTCTGGGTGAACAAATACTTCAATGACTGATGATCTGTATATAGTTCGAATTTCTCACCCAAGAGATAGTGTCTCCAGATTTTTAAAGAAAATACGATAGCCAATAACACAAGGTCATGAGTAACGTAATTCTTTTCATGCGGCTTCAGCTGACGGCTAGCATAAGCAACAACTTGACCTCTTTGCATTAATACTGCACCCAGGCCTTCTCTAGATGCATCTGTCCAGACTTTTAAGTCTTGATTGCCATCGATAATTGTTAACACTGGAGCAGTCATTAATCTTATTTTTAGCTTCTGAAAGGCCTCCTCACATTCTGGAGTCCACTTGAATTTTGCGTGCTTCTTAGTAAGCTTTGTTAAGTGACTAGATATCTTCGAAAAGCCTTCTACGAATTTCTGATAATAACTGGCCAATCCAAGAAAAATGCGGACTTCAGTGGGAGTACTAGGCTGCTTCCAATTTTGAATAGCGGTGATTTTACTTGGATCCACAGCAATTCCCTCATTCGATGCGACATGGCCAAGAAACTTTACTTCATCTTGCCAGAATATACATTTGGACAGTTTGGCCTTCAAAACATTCCTTCTCCAAATTTCTAGAACTTGTTCCAAATGTTTCTCATGTTCGGCTTTTGACTTAGAGAATATTAGAATATCATCAATAAAAACCAGAATGAACTTATTCAAGACTCTTCTGAACACTCTATTCATTAGATCGACGAAGTATGCTGGAGCGTTACAAAAGCCGAATGGAATTACTAACCATTCGTAGAATAAATCGGGACCTCTGAATGCTGTCAGAGGAACACATTCCTCGGCAATACGAAGTTGATGAAAACCTATCGGTAGATCCATCCTTGAGAATACTTGTGCGCCATTCAGACGATCCAACAAATCATCAATTCACGACAACAGATATTTGTTCTTTAATGTCTGCTTATTCAAGTCACGATAATCCACGCATAGTCGAAGAGTACCCTCTGACTTTGGGACAAACACCACTGCTGCTCCCCAATCAGAGAAACTAGGTCTTATCAGACCCTTCCATACAAGTTGTCTAGTCTGATTGTCTAATTCTTCTTTCTACTTTAAATGCATACTCCGAATAGCGTGCACTACTAGCCTTGCATTCGGAATTAAAGCGATCTTGAAATCGATTTCTCTTTGTGGAGGTAAGCTGACAACTTCCTCGAACACATCCGCATAATTCTTGACGACAGGAATATCTTTTATGACGGCCTGAATATTCTATTTGACAACAGGATTTTGTTCTAATTGGGCAGGAGAAACATTAAGAGCTGACCAGAATTCTTTTCTATCCGAATCTGAGCCTATCCAGGGTATAACAATATTGGCACACTTCATGTTAACTTTAACAACTCTTTCTGCACATCTAACTTCGGATTTATATTCGGTCAACCATTCCAGCCCAAGAATGATATCGAATTCCTACAAATCCATAACAATCAAATCGAATGAAAAACGATAATGAGAATAAGTGACCGGCACCTTGCAATATAGATTGAGAACAAGGGAACCTCCTATTGGGTTGTGCACATTCATTGTTTCTTTAAGATTCCTCAGTTTTAGCTTCAACTTCTTAACCACATTACTCAAAATAAAGCTTCGTGACGCGCCCATGTCAAACAGTACTTTAACTGGAATATTTTTGACAGTAAGAGTGCCTTCTAAAACATCCGGCCTTTCCTGACTAGCTGAGGATGTTGGAACTTCTGTCGTGCTATTGATTTGAGCTTCTTTGGCCACTTCATGAACATGTGTGGCTTTAGACTTTTTCTTTAATAGCTGGCAATCTTACTTTACATGACCAAACTGATGGCAAATATTGCATTCTCTGATCTCTTGAACCTTCTTGCCTGATTTAGATCCATTCTTTCCTCGTTTCTTTAAGGGTTTACAATTCCTGGTCAAATGCCCCTGCTTATTGCAGTTAGAGCACGTGGCCGTCGTTATTGGTTCTTTCTCATATCTAGCCCTTTTCCGATTGACTTTAGGCTTCTTACTGATTTCATGCATCGTACTGGCCTCAGGTCTATCAGTTTTAGACTCCCCTTTGTTACTAGAACTGACTTCCTCTTCGTAGCGCAACATACCTTTCTTGTCGAGATCTTCATACTGGTAAGTCATGTATATCATTTCAGAAAAGGGAAGTTTCACATGTCCCATGACACTATTCTGATACTTTCTTCAAAGCCCGTGAATATACCTCAGATTCTTCCCCTTCGGATTTTCAATTAGATGCGGGGAAAAATGAGAAAGTTTATTGAATTTCTTGTGATATTCCGGAATGGTCATATCTCCTTGTATCGGATAATAGAATTCACCACATAACCTCTCAGTCGCTTCTGGAGGAGTAAACCTTGCACAGAAAATCTCTTTAAATCTATCCTAGGTAATATTACCTTCTGGATTATCCTTAACGATCGAATCCCACCAGATTAAAGCTTCTTATTTGAGTGCCCAAGATGCCAGTAATCTTTTCTGATCATCTCTCAGCTTTAGACGTTCAAAGATTCTTTTAGCTGTACTCATCCATGCTTGTGTTTTAATAATGGATTCTTCGCCCGAGAATGGGACTCCACCCAGATTCTGATAACTTTTTAACAGAGCTTCTATATCTGTACTTCTGTTTCTGGCACTCATTTTCTAGTACTTATGCAAGTAGCAGACCAAGTGTCAGGTCAACAGAAAAGATATTGTAAAGAATAGAGACATAAACTTGAATGTAAATGTGTCTATCGGGGTGTATTTCATTCTGCTATACTCATACTAGGACCTTACTAATCCTATCTGTATTGAGTTATTCGTCCTAGAATACTTCTGATTCTATATCTGACGAGTTCGTTAATATGTTATATTCCTGAGCTAAGGTTAACCAAAGCTCTGATACCACGAGTGACGACCCCAAACCCCGTATCCATGGTGGCAAGGGTAATCTTTGGAATATAACACATGAACAGTAACAGCAGAACAGAAAATATATCATTACTCAGATAATGGACATCAAAATACACTGGATAAATATAATCATCAGAGTTATACAGCTTAAAGGATCATACTTAGCACAAAATACAGTTTCAGTACAATATAAAATGTCTGCAGCGGAACAAACATAATGTACATGATAATAACTGAAACAGTAAAGAGAAATGGGAAAGTCCAGCTCCAGCTCCATACTTATCCAGAATGAGTCTGCTAAAACATGAACACAAGGCTGCCCGTGTAGAAATAAGGGCACCCGAGTTTGCAAAGTGAAAGAAACTACGAGTCAGTCGTGGGACTGGTATAAGAAATCTATTCAACTGCTTAAACAACAATAACAAGGCAAATCATAGGACCACGCCACTTTCGCGGATCGGGTTTACTCCAGTGATTGCCACTACATTTAAAACAAAGTAAATTCTTTAAATAACGCAATGCTTTTTATAAAGAATGAGGCCGATATAAGACTCAAGTCCCAACACACAATGCAACGCAAACCGGAGGATAGAGTTTTACCTTATATCGACCAAGATATGCTTAATACGTGTAAAGTAAACTTTATCGTTTATTTCAAAATCAGACTCCAACCATAAACTAGCAAGAGAACAATTCCCTGAATATTAACCTCGAATGTCGAAACCAACATCAGACCATACCTAGGAAACCACTCATCTTAGCTCATTTCCAGTCAGTTTCTAATTTTATATACAATTTTAAATATCAATCATAGACGGCATAAGTGTCCCTTGCCACTATGTCGCCGTATATATATTCACAATCTATTCCGCACATGTCGTATTGGAAGTTTGGATTTCCATCTATGAACCGAGGCAAAAGATAGTCCTCACCGAATTCGAGACAGTCTAGTCCGAGTCTCAGGCTACAGCCGCAACTGCACCTAGGATCATCAGGGGCGGTCCACTCAATGTGGATAAAATATAACCCTGAACACTCCGTCTCCCCGCCCTATGGGGCGTAAATGAGCCAAATGACTCCATATCCGAGGCGCCTCACAACAGCAACAACCACACAAGTGAAAAGTATATAAATGTCAGCCAGTTTAAGCATTGACACCACCTCTAACTAGAAAGAGACTCATGCTCCACCCTGAGTCCTTCTCCCGTTTCTGGTTCACACCGGGGTGTGAGGCTCGCGAATCCCCGCTATACACAAAGCTATGCCACACAAGCCTTGGTTTGATCATCACCACAAGACTTTGCTTTTCAATAGATGCCTTGATCACATGCCACTTAGGCGTGCCACACAGGCAGTTCACTCCATGCGACTGATTTCCATCGATATACAACCTCTGAGCTCGTACGTCTCAGAGAAGGGCATTAGGCAAGAGAATAAATTCTCCGCCGCCAAACAGATATATATTTAATAGAGATCAATCAGCACAGAACAAAATCCAATGTCAGACACACAGTCCATTTACAAGTCCGTTCTGGGTCTGAACGAAACCGGAGGCACCAAATTCCTCGCAAATCTATCCAATCAACACACCCGTCCAAACGGCTACTACTTCAGTCCCTTCAAGGTAGCTACTCCAATCAGGAATCTCAGTAACGCTCATCCATCCGATATGAAGATCGTTGGTCTTGAACCGTCTTTACATCATCGACTTCGCATCGTCAATCGATTATTTGAAATGAGAATTATCCCGGCCTTTTCAAATAATTCACGTATATTAGAATTCAATTCAATTCTTTATATAGTTAGATTATTCGACATTCACGTTTAAGTTCTTTAGTATAATTTTCACGTCAAACACATTCAACTATCAAATATCAAGCAAACCAAGTAAAGTTGGTTTATTTTCACTTCATATCACTTATAATATTTTATAATGATTTTTCGCCATTTTTATTTAGTTAAAAACGGCCATATTTAATTAAACAACGTTTCAGGTCGTGTCGTGGAACTGTTTTTCTCTAAATTTGTTTTACACATATCTGGAAATCTAACCGTTGGATCTTAACAAAGTTTATATCGTTGGAAAGATCTCTCAAAAGCGAACCCAACGGTTCCAGTTTCGTCAAAATTCGATGGTCTGATTTTTCGGTATAATCGTTTAAAGTTATGATTTCAAAACGCGAACTGCACGGGCTCGATTCGTTTTAATTTTAATTTATATATATATATATATATATATATATAATTCATTCGACGATTTCTATATCGTTTTTACTTCAAAATTTTACTAACGCCTTAATATTTTGGAAAATTTCTCCATAATCTCCTTTGTACAGGAAGGGCCGGGAAAATCCCCAAACAGCCACACGGGCGTCTCATCTCAGAAAGAAAAAGAAAAAGCCAAGCGGCTAGCCAATCGGCTCATAAAATCATCACCCAAGCAAAATAGTAAACGTGTACCTATTTGTCGGGCATACAATTTTATTCCTCTTCTCTAGCCTCTTTGCTATAACCTGTTCAATAAATATACATGTACATGTGTGCAACTCTAATCACTTATCAATGTTCAATTCAGCTTCATATAAAAGATGATATTTTTTTGAGAACTAAAATATATTTCAACACATGACGGTTTTATTCAATTCTTATACATGGCAAAATAATATTCATAACAAACAATTATTTGTTTCAACACTTGTATATTTTTAGCAAGTCACATACGTGATAAAAATGATGTTTTTATCATTAAAAATATTTATTCCACAAATGAATGTTTTAAGCACTTCATTTTTTTTATAAATATGTAATTTTTATTGCTCAACCTTTTTATTCAACAAATGAATATTTTTCAACACATGAACAACTCGAAACTTGAGTATTTCCACACATGGATTACTTTTCACTTATGTTGAATTGTTATTTTTATTGTTTAATTCTTAATTAGCTTCTAACCGTAAATTAGCAAGAGAATGACTCCCTAAGTATTAACCCCGAAGGCCGAAACCAACATCAGATCAATACTGAAGAAACCATTCCAATTAGCCAGTTTCCAGTTAGAATATATATATTTTTATATACAATAGAGATGTGAATGTTATTGTATAAATATTTTATTTAAAACACGAATGTCATTCAACACACGAATTTCTATTCAACGGATGAATATCTATTCCACACATGAATGCACTCTATACATGAATTTTCCACACATGGATAATTTTATATAGTTCGTATTATATTAAAGATGTGATTTTATTGTTAAAGAATTTATTTAAAACACGAATGCCATTCAACACACGAATTTCTATTCAACGGATGAATTTCTATTCCATACATGAATGCACTCTAAAAATGAATTTTTTCCACACATGGACAATTTTATATAGTTCGTATTATAATAAAGATGTGATTTTTATTGTTAAAGAATTTATTTAAAACTCGAATGCCATTCAACACACGAATATCTATTCAACGGATGAATTTCTATTCCACACATGAATGCAATCTATACTTGAATTTTTATTGTTTTAATTTTTAATTAGCTTCTAACCGTAAATTAGCAGGAGAACGACTCCCTAAGTATTAACCCCAAAGGCCGAAACCAACATCAGATAATACCGAAGAAACCATTCCAATTAGCCAATTTCCAGTTAGAATATATATATTTTAGAGAGGTGAATTTTATTGTATAAATATTTTATTTAAAACACGAATGCCATTCAACACACGAATATCTATTCAATGGATGAATATCTATTCCACACATGAATGCACTCTATACATGAATTTATTTTCTCAACACATGAGTACGGTTTCAACACATGAATACGTTTTCAACACATGAGAACAAAGTTTCAAAAAATGAATATGGTTTCAACACATGTATATAGATTTCAACACATGAATATAGTTTCCACACATGAAAATAATTTCAACACATGAAAATAATTCTAACACATGAATATTATTGAAAATTACGGCAGCATAACGGTAAGGGTTTAAAACCGGCACCGTAGCGAAGTACGGCTCCTCGCGCTACCTTAAGCATCGCTGCTTTCCCTAAGGGGCGTATTCTAAGGACCTAAATATTCCGGCCATCTTTCATATCTTAAGGAATTTTTCTACATCAATTTCCATTTTATTTTCAACCACAATCTATCATTCACAACCACAAACAAATCAAGTCAACCATTCGTTACCAACCAATTTTTCACACCAATCACAACCAATAAATATCGTCCATGGTTTGTAGACGAGAGGCGTATATATATATATATATATATATATATAATATTTCACTTCAAATTCCACCCTTTTCCAATGCAAATATATTTCAAACAACGCATGTATAATTTATACATCGCTCATACAACTTATACAACACATGTACATGAGGTATACAATGCGTATATAATTTATACTCCGCTTATATAATTTATACAACACGCTTTCATTCCGTTTAGAATTTAGAGTTCTCACATTGGTTCGTTGCTTCGCTAAACATAGATACGAGCTCAGAAAAATCCGCGGTCTCTTCTAGAATGTAGAGAGCCTCCTTGCGGTCACGATGTCTCCTGTTTCATCGAATTTCGTCAATACACGATAAAGATATTATTTTTCAAAGTTTGTAACACTTAAAAGTGTTTAAATCAGTTCAAATAAAATAAAGGCATCACCTTTCAACGTTGTTCAAACTAGGGTTTCAGATTTTCTCGAAATATGAGCGATGTGGTGACGATCGGAGGGTATCACGTGGAAGAGGGGAGAGAGGCGAGCAGGCGCAGGGGTGTTTGGTGCAGATCGGTGGCCGTAGTTGGCCGTGGTGACGCTGTGAAGTCGCGGACTTGGCGGGCTCGCTTCTCGAAGTGGAGGCAACGAGGGGGGTCGAGGTTGGTTCGAATTTGAAGAGGGGAAGGAGGCGCGTCGATTGCTGGTGGTGGCGGTGGCTGGAGATGGCCGAGGCGGCGGGAAAAGGGTCAGAAAGGGCGGAGCTCGAGGATTGTCGATCGGAAGAAGGGAAAAGGGTTTTCCGAAGGATTTTCAATTTTTAAAATAATGAAAGGAATTTAATGATTGGTCCATGGTTTTATTAAATTCAAAAATAGTGTTTTCTTAAACGAACTCCTTTTCAAACCCAATGACTGTCGTCCCTAGCTAAATACCCCCATTCCGAACACAATGGGATATGTCTCATAGGCCAATTCGACTATTAGAGTCAGTTATTTTTCAAATTAAAGTATAAAACATTTTAATTTTAACTCTAATGAACATTTTAATTTGTCGGGCCACAAACTGATTCTGAAAATTCCCGAAAAATTTATCTAGCTATGTTAGGGCGATACGGTCCCAACAAAACTGATTTCATCGAATTCTGAGACCTTTTGAAAAATGGCCATTTTCTGGTCGATCATAATTGACTGAAACTGTTCAAACACGTTTTCCTTTGCCACGCACACATATTAATTTCTAAAATTATGGAAAATTCAACTTAGCAATAAATTGACATTCCGGATCCAACAAAAGTGGTTTCGTCGAATTCTGAGGTCGTTTGCAAAATTGATATTTTCAAGGCTTTAATATTGTTTTAAAAATGGAATTTTTAAATTCTGACTCAATTTCTGCTTAAATTAATCAAAATAAAATTTTTAAACTGGTTCAGATTTTCCGGGTTGTTACATCAGTAAACAATTAAAAGAGTTGCTTGAGAAGGAGTTCATAAGAAAAAGTATTTCAGAATGGGGTGCTCCAGTTGTTTTGCTACGAAGGCTGATGGTTCACTTAGACTGTGCGTGAATTATAGAGAGCTGAATAAGCTCACAAAGAAGAATAGACACCCATTGCCGAGGATAGACAATTTATTCGATCAGTTGGTTGGCGCTTCGGTTTTCTCGCTGTTGGATTTAGCTACAGGATTTCATCAGCTAAGGGTGGTTGAAGACAGCATAGATAAGACTTCCTTTAGAACTCCTGACGGTTCCTTCGAGTGGCTCGTCATGCCATTTGGTTTAACGAATGCACCGGCATTTTTCGTTGAATTAATGAGTAGTGTGTTTAGGGAGTTTCTAAACAAGTTTGTGGTAATCTTTGTGGATGATATCTTGATTTTCTCTAGAAGCGAAGAAGAGCATGCCCTATATCTTAGGGATGTCTTAGAGACTCTACGAGCACATCAACTTAAAGCTAAGTTTTCCAAATGTGATTTTTGGAGGAAAGAAGTGAGGTTCTTAGGGCACGTGGTCTCTAAGGAAAGGATAGCTATGGATCCCGCGAAGGTGGTGGCAATCCAAGATTGGAAGATTCCTAAGAACGCAACAAAAGTAATAAGCTTTTTAGGGCTGGCTGGTTATTATAGGAAGTTCGTTAAGGACTTCGCGAAGATATCAGCCCTACTTACTCGGTTAACGAAGAAGAACTTGACTTTTGCTTGGGATGTTGACTGTGATGATGCTTTCCAATGTTTGAAGAGGGCTTTCACGACAACTCATGTTTTAGTTTTTCCAGATGGGAGTAAGCCATTCACGGTGTATACCGGTGCTTGCGGGACAGGGTTTGGCGCAGTTTTAATGCAAGAGGGAAGGATGATATGTTATGATGGAAGGCAGTTGAAAGTCAATGAAAAGAATTACCCTACCCACGAATTAGATTTGGCTGCCATAGTTTTTGCGCTTAAGTCTTGGCGTCATTATTTGCTTGGCGAGAAGTTTGAGTTGTATACAGACCAATAGTCGCTAAAGTACTTGTTCTCTCAGAAAGATCTAAACTTGAGGCAACAGAGGTGGATTGAGTTTTTGGCATCCTACGATTTTGAGATCGCATATACCACTGACAAGGGTAACGTTGTAGCTGACGCCTTAAGTAGAAAGAAGTTGACTTTGAGTCCTTTATTCGTAGAGGGGCAGAATTTGGAGTATATATATACCTTTGACTTCAGACCCTCTATCGATTATGTACCCAGATTGTTGGCATCGCTAGAGGTGCAACCTACACTTTTGGGTCGGGTTGGAGAGGCACAGCGAGATGACCCACAGTTGGTTCAGATAGTAAGCAGTCTTATAGGAGGGGAGTCTTCGAGCCATCTCAGTAGATATGCTATAGATGAGAGAGGCTGGTTGCATAGAGATGGGAGACTTTGCATACCACAAGACGATAGCTTGAGGAAGACGATTCTGGAAGACTCACATCGGTCCAAGATGACCATACATCTAGGTGGTGACAAGATGTATAGGGATATGAAGCGAGTTTTCTTTTGGGTCGGAATGAAGAAGAACATGGCTGAGTTCGTTTCTAGATGCTTGGTGTGCCAACAAGTCAAGGCGGAGCAAAAGAAGCCTGGTGGTTTGCTCCACCCTTTGAAGATTCCGCTGTGGAAATGGAAAAGTGTTTCCATGGATTTTGTAGATGGGTTGCCAAGATCAAGGAAGGGTAATACGGGAATTTGGGTAGTTGTTGACAGACTTACCAAGAGTGCCCATTTTATTCCCATTAAAAGTAGAAGGACTACCGCGTGGTTACCATCTGTTCACCATCGAGAGATAGTTTCTCTGCACGGCATACCTTCTTGCATTGTGAGCAATAGAGATCCCATTTTCACTAGCGAGTTTTGGAAGAGCTTACAAGAGGCGGTTGGAAGACAATTGTGCTTAAGTACCGCTTATCACCCAGACGGACGGCCAGACCAAGAGAGTGAATCAGATTCTAAAAGATCTTTTGAGGCTCTTTATGGATGACCATGCCGATCACCAACTTGTTGGTGGGAATCTACGCATAAGGTTTTGCTTGGACCCGATATGATTAGGGAGACTTCGGAGAAGATAGACTTGATTCGACGGCGAATGAAGATGGCGCAAGACCGACAGAAGTCATATGCTGATAAGAGACGGACCAATCAAGGTGTCACCGTTAAGGAACGTAGTACGTTTTGGATTAATAGGGAAGCTGGCACCAAGGTTCGTAGGACCCTTTCCAGTTACTGAGACGATTGGAAAGATGGCATACATAGTGAAGCTGCCAGAGAAGCTCGGTGGTGTTCATGACGTGTTTCACGTTTTGCGTTTGCGTAAGTGTTTACAGGATACGACGGAGGTGGTGGAACCGAGCACGCTCAAAGAAGTGGAAGTAGAGCGAGATGCCACGGTTAGACGAGCTCCAACACACATCCTTGGATCGAAGGTCAAAAAGCTACGCAACAAAGAGGTCAAGTTGGTCAAAGTGCAATGGGGAGATGATCAAGGAGACGCGACTTGGGAAACGGAAGACAAGATGCGTACACTGTACCCTTTCCTTTTTGAGGGTATGTTTTTTTAACTTCTCCTTTTTCTACCGCTTTGTTTATTCTTATCCTATCATTTAGAATGTCTTTGCGATTATATCTTCGATCTTTAGTTAGGAAAAATCCTATGGTTGTAAACATGTGTTCGAGACATGTTATGTTTGGTGGATGCAAGTGTTTGCTAGTGGTTGCTCGTGGATGCGTTTACACACACATTCGGCACTAGATCGGCTAAATCACTTTCATATTGCATATAAATATGTGTGCACATTTAAATTAATGGATGTACTATGGTTGTATTATCATATGGATGCTACATTAAGATGAATGGTTGAGCACGCTGTAATGGCGCGTTTTGTTAGCTGTCGAATAATTAATTTATTTAATTATTAAATATCGATTGGGCGATATCGATGACTTGAATTAAATAATGTTGAATATTTAATTAAAATAAATAATATAATAATATATTATAATGTCGAAATAATCGGAAATCACCGAATTCACAATACTGTGTGAATTGGATCAGCTAAAATATTTAATTCAGTTTAGAATTGAATTTGAATAACGAATCGATTTAATAATCGACGTTAAAACGTATTAATTATATTATAATTAAAATAGAGCGCGTAACGACGCGACAGTTCGCAATTTGGCGATTTGAACTTCAACTGAGTATACAGGGTTCGTTTTAAATCGGATTGCTGTGAAACAAGAAACGTATGGAGCTGGTGGAGTATATCTTTCTAATGGAAGAGAAAAATCGGGATTTCGTCGGGTAGATTTTGATGTACGTCCAAATCAAATTTTAGAAAAGTCGCTGTGGAATTCCTTTATAATTTGCAACGCTTTATTTACGTTATAAAAGAGTTTTCAATATACTTGAATATCGGGTTTGAATTTAGACAAGGTTCTTTTGAGACGTAGTGAAAATTTAATTTTTAGAATTTTACTGTAATTTTTAATTAATTAAATAAGCAACTTTTTGTTTGGAGTATTTTGCACCCGGTAATCAACATTTCGGGGTTTCAAAAAATAAGCCAACCTACCGGTATTATTATATTTTTGGCATCGTAGCGCATTGCTTATCATAATGGTATTCTGGTTTCTGTCGATAGCAATTTGTAAATGCATGAAATTTTATAAAATGAGATACGGTATCCTAACTTCTTAAAAACAATAATCCTAAGTCATTTGTGATCCAAAAGAAGGCAACGTCTCCTTCGTTCTTTTAGCCTTACAAAATCCTTGGTCCCCAAAACCATTCCGTGGCCTTCCAATGTCCAAGTAAAATCAAAGAAAATATCTAAAATCCTAATAGTATAAATACCCTTTTATAAACGTTAAAACCTAATTCCTAAAACTAAAAATATCCGCCGCACTTTATTCCTTCAGCAAAACAAAGGAAATCGTGACCAAGACCAAATCAAAACAATTCCTATAAATTAGGAAATTTATACATTCGAATTCCCGAGATAATTCTCTTCGTTTGGGTATGTGTTTGGAAGGGTTCGCATTCTTTTCGTTCGCTGGCTTCTAACACAGCGCGAGGCATGGTTCCGGGAATCGCGATTTTTGAAGCTTCGATCAGTGAAACTATAGTTGTTTTGGGATCGTCGTGCTTTTTAGCAATGTTTGGTGAAGTTCCAATCACTTGAAGCTACACTGGTGATCTTTAAAGGGGGTCAGGTCCTCTCGTTTTGACTGGAATTGGGATAGGGCGTGAGATGTTGGTTCGAAGTACATGAAACTGGAGTGCGGTTGGGCCTTGAAAGACTGGGTGAAGAAACAGGAGGGGCGGTGTGTAGTTGAAGGAAGTGGAAGAAGATAAGCCGTGAATACCATATGTGGGGTTAGCAGTAATAACCGGTCAGCTGAAATAGCGAGTTAATCATGGAGGGTATGCGTGGAAAGAGAAATTTAAGGAGATAATTATGGTGTATTGGGGAAGACGTAAACATTAGAGGAAAATGTGGTGTAACTTGAAAACAGTGAGTGTTGGAGTCATTGTCGGTGATGAGTGTGAAGTCGTGATGTAGAAAGGGTGATGGAAGGAATGGGATGGTGGTGTTCGAAAGGGATTAGTTGTGGTGTTTGTTTGAATTTATGGTGGAGTTCTGATGTGGTATTTTGGAGATGGAAATCGAAAAGGGGTATTGAAGAAACGAGTTTGAGTTCGGGGAAGAAAAGGGATGTGGCGGATCTGGACGGTTACAAGGAGATGGGCCAATGGTTATGGGTGAGGCCCGATATTAATGTTTATTTAGTTTAAATTAAATTCAAATAGTGTATACACTTGTATAATGTATATCTTTCACATACGGAATCAGAAATTCGAACGGTCAGTCACGTTGGGACCGTAAGGACGGACACTACGTGATTGACATAGAAATGTGTTCGTTTTATGCTCTCATATCTCGTCTTTTGTATATAAATAAATATTACTTGGGTATTGTTTTGTTACTTTTACAGATAGTCCAACCCAGCCCGCATGCAACCAGAAATGTAGAGAAATAGAGTTCAATTTGCTGTGTATTTGCATTTTGAAGAATTGTAGATGAAGATATCACATCTAGTTGCTGTTGGACAAGAAAAGGATTGATAAAAAGGCTTTGAACATCACAAATCAATGAAGAAATGTCAAGGAATCAAGAGGAAAAAGAGAAAAGGCCCAAAATTGCTTTAATTATCAAAGGCCCATTTATGTTTCTCATTGTAACTAATTAGTGGTGTAATGACCAGGCCCATTTACCATTAGGGTTAGAGTTAGGGTTTGGCTATCTACCCTATATATACCCTTGTAATAACCTTGTAGCCACCATCCTATCTCATCTCTTATTCCATTGTTCTAATAAAAGTTCTTCTTTCTCTTTTATCTTCTGCATTTTTTTTAGCAACTAGTGTTGTCTATACGATTAGATTCGGTAGAACACTATTTGTATTTTGCACTTATTTGCATTAGTGATTTACCGTCTGATTAGATTCAGCGGAAATCCTAATTTTAATTCTTGTTTGTTATTTCAATTTCTGCAATTTCAATTTCTGTTTTTTTTTATTTTCTTAGGTCAAATTGGGTTTGATTAGATTCAAATCTAATTCATAGTTTCATTTGCTTTCCATTGAAATTGTGATTTGATCGTCGGTTCAGTTAGATCTGTTCTGAATCAAATTACAGTTTTAATTTTGTTTTGTTTTGCAAAATCAACTTCCAAAGTTCGTCTAACACGCCCACGAAACACATAAATAATAAAATTTAACTTTCCTCCCTGTGTTCGACCTGTATGCTACACACCTGTATGCTTGCAGAATTTATTACAAATGTCGCGCTTTTCTAATTCATAGACTAGCGTCGATCAAGTTTTTGGCGCCGTTGCCGGGGAGGTAACGATTAAATTTTATTGTTTATTTAATTTCCGATTCGTGTTAGTTTTTTTTTTATGATTTTTCCCTTGTTTTGATTTCTTTATATAGGAAAAAATAAAAGCTAGCTTCTCTTTCTGAGATTTCTTTCTTGTTTGTTATTCCCTTTCCATTCTTAACCACTCTTCTTTTCCAAGTAAAAAAAAAAAAAAAAAAAAAAAAAAAAATCTTAGCTGGTTGATTTGGTATTACAAGTTGATACCGTAATCATCTAAGCAGAAGAAAAAAAAAGATCTTGCCATTTTTCCTTTTATTTCTTTCCCTTTTTTTTTCTGCAATAATTTTCTTTTCTCTTACAAATTCTTCATTCTTCTCAATTCCAAAAAAAAAAAAAAAAAAATCCACTTTTCTTTGATTTTCTGCTTTGTTTTTCACGTCCTTTCCTGTATTCTTTTTGCGTGTATTCATTGCTATTGTCTTCTAACCGCCATCCATTCTGATAATCCGCAAAGAATTCAAAGCCACCTCTCCCTTTTACCGTCAACAACACCACGTCCTCCCCAACCATTTTCTGCCTCAACAACTACAGAACATCATCACCCTCCTTCATTAATCCACTCATTATCTCCACGTCAACTCCCCCATCAGCATATTAAAATCACAAATACCCCCACCATAACAGCATCTCCTCTACTCAACAAGCATCCACCATCACACCCATTACTTCAATACCCCTACAACACCTTCCCCTCTCAAACAGCACGCCAAAACCCACCTTAATTACCTGATCATAACCTCACGCCACCCCATATTCAAAAGCCAACGCCCTCTCTCACTTGTCCCACCTTTCCACTACAATTCTCAATCCTCAAACCCGCTACTATCTTCATCAGCCAATCCCCTTGCCACCGCAAATCATCCCCCTCCTGTCACATACCACAACAGCAACCCATACCTCACGCAGACCACAAAGAACCCGCCTACCCAGATCCAATTCACGTCGCAATCGTAGTTACGTCGCTCAAAGCCAACGAAAAATCCGAAACACAAACTTCGTCTAACTCCTATATTCCCTGCAAGAAAGCCATCCGCAGGTACCCCTCTGCACCACAAATTCTAATTCATTTGAAAATCCAAAAATCGAATTCACCAACTCCTTGACCAAACTCCGAAATTGCTGCCGAAATCATCTTCGATTGAATATGAAAAGAAGACAGTTTTGTGTCCGATTATTTTTCAGAGAAATTATTTCAATAGGTTTTGAACGAAAAGGGGAATCGGTTGATTTTGCTTTGGAATGCAAATTTGTGTCTGCATAACTCTGGATCCTTGTGGTTTTTTTTTGGGAACTGTGTTATTTAAAAAAAAACAGAGAGAGGGACAGAGAAATGAGGAAGAATTGATTTCGTCTGTATTTCTCTTTCTTTTATAGATTGCTGTCTTTTATAATCGGGGCATGATTTTATTTTCCTTAATTCGTTGAGACGAATTGAATAATTTGACTGAGGACAGACGCGTGACTGATAAGCATCGACTAAAATCTGGGAAGCATTTCGTTGACATCTTGAGCCCAAATTTGAACAGAGGACCAGTTTAAAGAACATAGCTTGTCTTGAAGTCCTTTCCTTTATTTATTTTTGTTTTTATTAACCTTAGTTTTTTTTGCTTAGTATTTGTTTTAAAAAAAAAAAAAAACAGGTACAACTGAAATAAAAAAAAAAGGTCTTAAAAAAAAATTCGGATGGGTTGGACAACAACAGAAAGCAGCGGATGATTCGGATGGGTTGGCGTGGTTGCACACCAAGTGGGGTGTGAACGCGCTAGCGCTTCCCAAATTCACTGGAGGACTGCCGATCAAGGTGAAAATTTTCTAAACTCTACAGGTGCAGAAGCTGCTTTGAAAATATAGAAATTGTTGTAAAAATCTTCTGCAGGGGCAGCGGCTTGAATGTAAAAATTTTATTTCTGCAATTTATATTTCTGTGACTGTTCTGTGTTGTTGTTTCTGAATCTATTTGGTGAGGAGCGAATTTCGATAATTAAAATCATCACTTCCATCGTTTTTCAACAGATTAGATATTTCAAATTATTTAACTACAAAAGTGTATTTCATGAAATTGATTTTCTCAACGGATTGATCGCGGATATATATTAGTTCAATTTATTGAACTTCTAGCAAAAGAGGTTGCATACTACCCGTAAAACATTGGTCGTATCCCTTAGTATTTATACTATACGTGAACGGCCATAAGACCCTCTTCCCCCTTCAATTCGAGATTATCAATTAATAAGATATACTAGTGTACGTTATTTATTTTGAAGTGAAGCTCATTTTGTCAACCTCGAATCTAAGATTTTCTTTGTTTACATTTGATAATGATGAGTGAAAACAGTGTTAGCCAACATAACTCTCCTAGGGGTTCTCGAGTAAATCAGAACTTTCCAAACGAGTTGGATCAAAACCGAGTAAATCAAAACTTTCAAAATCTCAATTTGGAAATGTATAGACCCTTATCTCTTCGAGAACGTTGTTATCCAAATAGAACCGTTCAACCCTCTGTCATCATGTTTCCACCAGCTGAAGGAAATTTTGAGCTTAAACATTCTTTCATTCGAGGGGTACCAAAATTCACTGGTTCTGAAAATGCTTATGAATTTTTAAGTGAATTTGAATTGTATTCATCCACAACTCAAATGCAACAATTATCCAATGAATCAATCAAGCTAAGGCTAATTCCATTTGCACTACTTGAAAGCGCTAAACGATGGCTAAATTCTCTTCCCAAACAGTCAATAAGAAGTTGGGATGAATTCGTCAGTGTATTCCTGAAAAAGTTTTTCCCTTTTCACAAAACTCTGCAAATCCGAACTGAGATACATCAATTTTCTCAAAATGAAGGGGAAACTTTTTCAAAATATTTTGATAGGTTCAACCATTTACTGTATAGTTGTCCTCATCATGGAATCATAAAAGATTACTTATGTCAAATTGTATATGAGGGTCTAAACTATCAGACTAGAACTCAACTAGAATTAATGTGTGGGGGAGATTTTATGTCTAAAACGGCCAATGAAGCTTGGAAACTCTTAGAGGATTATTCTGAAAAGGACATGCAATGGGAGTCCATTCGTGTTCCCATCCGTGCTTCCACTAGAGGAGTGCATGTCGTGGATACAATTCATATTCCCTTAGAGACTCAAACTCCTCAATTCAATGGACTACCCCAATATTACCTTCAAGACCAAGTCAATGCCATACCTCAAAATGGTCTTTACTCATCCACATCTGACCCTAGTTGGAGAAATCATTCAAATTTCTCATGGTCTAATCCAAATAATGTCGTAAATCCATCTCACATGATATCAAATTCGAATTACCAAGCTCCTTTTTCTTTTGGTCCTCAAACTTTTCAAGTTTCACCTCAATTCGAGCCTTCGAGTGAACCATATAGACATTCTAACTTTCAATCTACTTCATCTTCTCAATCGTCACCAGAAATTGTGCGTTTAGAGAAACGAATGGAACAAATGATGGATATGATAAAGGAACTAAGAAAAAATAATGGTGAGAATGAAAATTTGCTTAGTCAACCCGAGGTGAATCCAAAATATAATTCTCGTACAGTGAACTCTTGCAAGGACAAAAACATTAATTCGAACAACTCAGTCATCACCCTCAGATCAGGAAAAACGGTTGACAACAGTGTCGGCAATCCCGATAATCATTCGGTTTCAACCCCAATCGAAATCATTGACACTCATCCAATGACTACTAAACTTTCTAAACTTCCACCGAATGTTGGCAATCCCAACAAACCATCTTCTACACCCGTGACTCTTTCACTTCCTATATCGAAACCTTCTTCTTCAAACGATCAAAAGTCTGAAAGAGTCTATAAATCAGTAGCTCCATACCCTCATAGACTTAACAATAAGAAGAAGGATGCGAATTTCGAAAAAATTCTGGAAATCTTCAAACAAGTTCGTGTCAATATTCCACTCTTAGACACTATCCACCAAATTCCACAATACGCAAAGTGTCTCAAAGAGCTATGCACCCAAAAACGAGCCACCAACATTCCCAAAACTGCCTTCTTGACGGCAAATACTAGCTCTGTTTTCTCAAATCCTTCACTAATCAAGTACAAGGATCCCGGTTGCCCTACAATCGGTTGTAAAATAGGAAATACTCACATCAGTCACGCCTTACTTGATCTTGGTGCAAGTGTTAACCTTCTTCCCTACACTGTTTATCGTCAACTTGGACTAGGAGAGTTGAAACCTACGAATATCACACTTCAACTAGCTGATCGATCTTTTAAAAAACCCTTAGGCATTGTTGAAGATGTCTTGATTCAAATTGAACAAATTTATTTCCCGGTTGACTTCATAGTTCTTGAAACCGAGCCTGTTTCGAATTCAAATAATCAGATTCCATTGATATTGGGTCGACCATTCTTAGCTACCTCGAATGCCATCATCAATTGTAGGTCCGGCCTACTTCGACTATCATTTGGGCACTTAACCATCGAACTGAATATTTTTCATCAACCCAAAGAAATCGAAATAGGAGAAGTCGACATAATAGAAACAGTTTTGGATGACACGTCTAATTTATCTCCTTAGAAAACTTCACTTTCTTCGATAGACGTGACCACTATGTCTTTTGAAGAATTATTTGAAGATGAACTTAAGCTTTTAAATGGAGAAAATGAATATTTGGGAAGTCTCAAAGATAACCATAATTCCATATCATCAAAAGAAATTATGATTGAAAACTCAAATTTATGGGATTATGATAATCTTCAGTTGAATGATACAAATCATTGGCACGATAAAAAAATTGTTGGAAGGATTTTGATCTCAGAATCCATTGATATGCCTAGGGTACCTCACGAATCAAACATGAAATCATCATGCATCATTTTCGACAAAGGCAAGTGTGGGGGGAAAAGGAAATTTCATTCTTCACAAACCATTCATCATCTTCACAGATTTCGTCTTGCATATGATTTTCATACGCAGATAGTTGCTAAATTGCATTTTATTTTACAAATCATATTGCAATTAATCCATCGTTGGTTTCTATCTTTCACATTCAGAAAAAAATTACAGTGTGGACACTGTTTAGTTCTAGTGTGGGGGGAGTCTGCATTACATCCTTTTATTTTTTCTTTAAATTTTTTCTTTCTTTTCATATAGGACCATCATGCATTTTAGATTGTAGTAACATGCCATTTTTTTTATTTATTTTTTTACGACTCAATTTCGATTTGATACAACAAAATAAGTTAAGGATTATTAATCAGTTGATAGTATTTTTTTCTCTCAACTAAGTTCAAATTTGAAATATAATGAAAAGTTTAATTTTGAGGGATAATAGTGTAACCGGTACATAGGGAGATTCTTAGGTGATGGCCATGAAATCTATTCTATATTGTAGACTTTGTTTAAATAAGTGGAGGACTTAAAATACTTATATTGGCTTTTCAAATCTTTAAAACTAAGTTGTGTTAAGTTGAATTCGCATAACTCTCTTTTGTGCTTATATTTTCGATAAAAATAACAATAGTATTCCAAGGGTATCCAGCATTGCTTGTATATCAAGCGTTGGTGTGCAAACCCGCCAAGCTCTATCCGACACGTTGTTGACAAAGTCAAAGTTGGAATATCTTGGTCTCATTTTATGGGATTGGACACCTAAGGATTACCGACACGTTGTTGACAAAGTCAAAGTCGGCCTGCACAATCTGCCAAGCTCTTTACCCACTCTCCGTTAGTCCGCGAGGCAGTGCATGGGTGGTAAACCTTGGTCTTTTTAGGTGTATGTACTTAATCATAAATCTTAAAATTTTATAGAATAAAGAATAAGCGATGATACCCAAACACTTCTTGACCTTATTGATTTGACTAGCCATACATGAGAAAATTAGAATACCACTTTGCAAACTGTGCCAAGCAAACTAAGAATTTATTTCATGGCTGCACTATGTTATCGATCGAACTAACTGGCCAAACTGGAATTTAACATTTGAAAACTTGAGTTATATTGAAAATTTGTGACAAGTTGAGGTATCTAAAATAAAATCAACTAACTAGAAATTGTTAACTTAATTTGTTGTACCACTTTCCTGAAACAAGTCGTGCTTTCATTTTTTTCGTTTTTATTTGCATATGTCCATTGCATTCATGTAGTTTCATTAGAATCATAGCATACTGCATTTGGATTTTGTGGGTAGTATCCGCTGAAAACCCTCACGAGACACCACTCGTCCTACTAGGGACACCTAGAGGTTTAACGGCTTGTTGCATGCGCTCAATGCAATCGTGTTTCCTACGAAAGTGTGACCTATCTAGTTAGTTTTTCATTTTCTTTTTACTCGAGGACGAGTAAAAGACAAGTGTGGGGGTATTTGATTGACATAGAAATGTGTTCGTTTTATGCTCTCATATCTCGTCTTTTGTATATAAATAAATATTACTTGGGTATTGTTTTGTTACTTTTACAGATAGTCCAACCCAGCCCGCATGCAACCAGAAATGTAGAGAAATAGAGTTCAATTTGCTGTGTATTTGCATTTTGAAGAATTGTAGATGAAGATATCACATCTAGTTGCTGTTGGACAAGAAACGGATTGATAAAAAGGCTTTGAACATCACAAATCAATGAAGAAATGTCAAGGAATCAAGAGGAAAAAGAGAAAAGGCCCAAAATTGCTTTAATTATCAAAGGCCCATTTATGTTTCTCATTGTAACTAATTAGTGGTGTAATGACCAGGCCCATTTACCATTAGGGTTAGGGTTAGGGTTTGGCTATCTACCCTATATATACCCTTGTAATAACCTTGTAGCCACCATCCTATCTCATCTCTTATTCCATTGTTCTAATAAAAGTTCTTCTTTCTCTTTTATCTTCTGCATTTTTTTTAGCAACTAGTGTTGTCTATACGATTAGATTCGGTAGAACACTATTTGTATTTTGCACTTATTTGCATTAGTGATTTACCGTCTGATTAGATTCAGCGGAAATCCTAATTTTAATTCTTGTTTGTTATTTCAATTTCTGCAGTTTCAATTTCTGTTTTTTTTTATTTTCTTAGGTCAAATTGGGTTTGATTAGATTCAAATCTAATTCATAGTTTCAATTGCTTTCCATTGAAATTGTGATTTGATCGTCGGTTCAGTTAGATCTGTTCTGAATCAAATTACAGTTTTAATTTTGTTTTGTTTTGCAAAATCAACTTCCAAAGTTCGTCTAACACGCCCACGAAACACATAAATAATAAAATTTAACTTTCCTCCCTGTGTTCGACCTGTATGCTACACACCTGTATGCTTGCAGAATTTATTACAAATGTCGCGCTTTTCTAATTCATAGACTAGCGTCGATCACTACGCATTGGAACCGACTGGAGGTGGAGTGGAACTCGTTTGAATTTATGGCGAAATAAATTGTTTGATTCAAATCAAACAAACAGTTTATCGTTCTTTAACGATGAACTGCCAATGTGAGTAAATCTCACTAACTCTGAACAGTTTATAATTTCATGTGGTATTGTTAGAACTGTTAAAATTGTCTGTTTGACTGTGTGTTGATTGTTTGATTGAACTGCTAGTCAGTTAGTTAAATTTCTATATGGATTCTGTTTAACAGAATATATCATATGGAACTGAAAGTGATGCTATCTATATTGTCTAACATCTGTGATGCAGGGAAACAGGTTGGAGGAATCCAACAGGATTCCTCAACAGTTATTTTACTATGATTTTTATATTGTGATATATAATGTGATGTATATAATCTGTGTGATTATGTGTGGTGGGACGATATTTATCGTTGTTATATGGTGTGTTAAATACCATGAGAAATACCAGAATGTAGGAGAGGGGTTTTCAAAGTATATTTTGAAAATAGCTTATTTATATAAAATCAAGGGATTATATATATATATATATATATAAGAAAAAGGATTCTGAATAATAAGGAATATAGTTGGTAAAACAAATATAAAAGAATTATATTTGTAAATCAAATACACGGGAATATATATGTTAATCGAATATAAGGGGATATATTTGTTAATCAAAATATAAAGGAATTATATTCATTAAAAGAAATATAAAGGATATTTATTTAGAGATTAAATAAATAGAATTAAACTAAAGGAGATATTTATTTGTTAAATAAATAGGAGTTAACCAAGTGAATTGGTCGAGTTAATCGAAGTGAATTAGTTAAGTTAAACTAAGTGGTTAATCGAAGTGAATTAGTTAAGTTAACTAAGTGGTTAATCGAAGTGAATTAGTTGAGTTAAACTAAGTGAATCGGTTAGAGTTAATCAGTGTGAATTAGTTAAGTTAAACTAAGTGGTTAATCGAAGTGAGTTAGTTAAGTTAACTAAGTGGTTAATCGAAGTGAATTAGTTGAGTTAAACTAAGTGAATCGGTTGGAGTTAATCAAAGTGAATTAACTAAGTTAAACTAAGTGGATTAGTTCAGTTAATCGAGACAAGTAAATCAAGTTAGGTTAAACCATTTGAGTTAACCAGTTAGGTTAAACCATTTAAGTTGACCAGTTAGATTTGATCAGTTAGAGTTACTCAGTTAGAGTTGACCAGTTAGAGTTATCCAAGTGGAGTTAATCGAGTAGAGTTGCCGAATATCACTTATTCGAAGTAGAGTTATCGAATATAGAGTATTCGAGGGAAGAGTAATCGAATATAGTTTATTCGAGTGGAGAAATCAAATGTTATTCATTTGAGAAGAGTTATCGAATATTATTTATTCGAAGAGTAGTTATCGAAGGAGTATTAACCAAAGGAGTTATTCGAAGTTAGTAATCCAAAGGAGTTATTCGAAGTTAGTAATCCAAAGGAGTTATTCGAAGTTAGTTAATCCAAAGGAGTTAGTCGAAGAGTTAATCCAAAGGAGTTATTCGAAGTTAGTTAATCCAAAGGAGTTATTCGAAGTTAGCTAATCCAAAGGAGTTATTCGAAGTTAGTTAATCCAAAGGAGTTAGTCGAAGAGTTAATCGAATATAGTTATTCGAAAGAAGGTGTTAATCGAATATAGTTATTCGAGTAAAGTTAAAAGAGTTAATCGAATTTAGTTATTCGAAATGAGTTATTCGAATTAGATATTTGAATAGAGTTAAACACATTAGAGTTATTCGAATTAGTTATTCGAATAGAGTTAAACACGTAAGAGTTAATTGAATATTAGTTATTCAATTTGAGTTAATCGAATGTAGTTATTCGAGAAGAGTTAAATCGAATTTAGTTATTCGAAAAGAGTTAATCAATTTGAGTTAAGTTAATCGATTTGAATTAAGTTGAATCGAAATGGAGTAAATCGATTAGAATTAAGTTAATCGAGTTAGAGTAAATCGAATATTGGTTATTCGAAGGTAAGTTATTCGAATTTGTTATTCGAAGGAGTTAATCAAATGAGTTGATCCAAACGAGTTAGTCGAATATTAGTTATTCGAATAGAGTTAAAGGAGTTATCGATTTTAGTTTGATCGAAAGGAGTATCGATTAGTAAATCGAAAGGAGATTTTCGAATATGGCATATTCGAAAGAAAGAGATCGAATATTGTTTATTCGAAAGAGAGAGATTTCGAATATGAGTTATTCGAAGAGAGATAATCGAATATAGGTTATTCGAAGAAGAATTAACCAAATAGAGATTACTCGAAAGAGAGTTATACGTCGAATTCGATTATAGCGAATTCGGGAAAGTACTATTTACTTTCCAGGGTTTAAATCAAGATTTAGTTATTGATTTAGAAATTAGGTGTCTGTTAAATTATTCGAGTTAGGAAATAAAGTTATAATTTAGGAGATATTGCAGAAGTAGGAATTATAACGTTATAGTTATAATCAAACGCTGTCATATAAGAAGTGGATTCATAACCTGAATCCGAGAATTTGCGTAAACAGATGATTGTAAAAAGTGAGTGATGAGCTTCATCTATTTCACAGTAAAGGACGTTGTTCAATTAAGGTCTGAGAGGTAATTATACCCCAACTTGATTGACTTCAGAATTGACAAAGGAATAGTTGTGGTTCGATCTAAAAGGTTGATTAGGAATAAAGTTAAGGAATAAGCGATAAATGGATTAAGCGAAACGATGTTGTATACAACGTTCATTGGAAATCCGTAAATGAGTTTTGGAAACGTTTTCCAAATATAGTCAGATATGTTTTCTAAACATAGAAAATGAAATGTTTTCATGATAAGAATTTAAGAAATAAAGTTAAGCAAATTCAGAAACTAACTGAAGAGGGTAAGTTGAACGATTTTCTAAGTGACGATCTGATGTTGGTTTCGACCTTCCGGATTGATACTTAGAGAATTGTTCTCATACTAGTTACAGTTAGGGACTGATAGTTGCGAAATAATAGTGATGTGAAAATAAGCTATGGAAATGTTTTCCAATGATTAATAACATATATTTTCTAAATATATGAAAAAGGGAAATATGAACATATGATGATTGATCGATCGAATTTCCATTTGGAAATAAGATCGTTGTTTGTACACCGACATGTTTTCATTTGATAGTTGAATCACAGACTATCAAAGTTTTTACCATTTTAACGTTGTCAATATGGAGAGACCGGTTGGATTATTATCCAAAGAACCACTCTGTATTGGCATAAGCGTTGCGAGCAATATCTGCCAAAGATAAATTGAAGACGGAGTAAAGTGCAAGGGCTGTTGTATAAGTCTTAGATAACAGTGACTAAGATGGATATACTGAATAGTGCCTTCGGTTTGTCCAGTCCCAGGACAACGTATATGGAAGAAGGTCTGACAGAGTATATCCAATGGATCGCGTAAGTTGATCTGTTCAAACGTATTCACGTTTGGTGGCGGAGGAATTCGTTTCTCTTAGCTATATACCCGTGTTATTTTTGAATAAGTCAATTTGTGATTTGGCGGGTATGACGATGTGGCATTCAAAGTGAATGGTGATCAGATGTTCTGAAGATAGACGTAGCTTCTAGCCTCACACCAGGAAGTAACAAAAGTTGGGCTAGGCAGCATGGCTAGTTGGGTCATTCCCAAGCAGGGTGTATTGTCACCGATCTAGGGAATATCCATATTTATACTTCTTTTTGATTCTGTATCTTCGAATGACGGTTGGATGGCCTACAACCGTGGTGGCAATATATTCGCGACACTCAAGCTAAATGAGTGAGCGGTCATGTGTGGCTGGGTTGCAAGACGTTCTTGTTGAACCCTGAGTGTATCACCTCTAGAGTACACTATTCAGAAGGTGCTCCCATACCTTGTCTGTTGGAATCCAATCTTCAATAAGCGCCCTGCGATTTATGATTTTATACTATGTATGTAGAACGTGAGATGCAAGCGTTTCTGCTAGATTGATACCTATTTGTACTTAGACATTATTATAATATCACAATGATATTGCTTGTCAAAGTTGTTCAGATACTCATAAGGGAAAAACCCGTTCCGTATTCACGGCGTGGTCTTATGAGATATCCTATACCTGTTTTAAACTATTTTACTCATACCAGTCCCATGACTGACCCGGAGTTTACTTTGTTGTTTTCCCTAAACTCTTGGGTGCCTAAATTTGTACGGGCAGTCAAGTAGTCGGGATTTACAGATATACTTGGAGAGCTTGGAGCAGAAAGCTGCAAGATTTTATAGCTATAGTTATTTCCGCTGTGTTGTAAGTGTTGTACTCTGATAAGTGCTATTGTATATATATAACTGTTTACTTCAAAGTTATGTTATATATTATATGTGATTCGTTCCGCTGTGAGATTCGTGTTACTCTGATGATTCTGATGTCCTTCTTCTTCTTCTATTCTATTAGTTCTATCTTTTCTTTCTCACCTTCTAAATTCTTTCACTAACGTCTCGGAATTTTCGACTCTCGAGGAGTCGAAAATTTCCAGCCGTTAAACACGCATGTAGAAATAATATGTATCATTAGGATTCTTCTGTATACATAATGGACGCATGGCACTATCATGATTTGCATTAAGGAGGTCAACTGAATCAGTAGACCGCCTGGTTTTGCATTAGATAACGAACATATACACACACTTTTTGCATATGTTCATACGTCATTAGAAATCTTTTGAGGGCAATGGATGCCTGTGTTTGATGGTTGAGTAGATGGATGATTGGATGTTAGGATATACGGTCTCCTTAACTTGGAGATTTCGAGGGCGAAATCCTTTAAGGAGGAGGGAATGTAACACCTCGTAATTTTAAATATTAAAATTAACCATTTTAAGTTCACTTAATTCTTAGAAGAAGAATTAAGTGAAATGGGTTGCGCCATTGCGTTCGTCTCGGAATTCTGCTTGAGATAGAGTCCGAGTTTGCGTGAATCGGACTCTGTATGAAGGAGTTATAGAGATTAGAAGTTTTAAGTTTAAACCAGAAATTAAAATTAAAAGAATAACTAAAATAAAAATCAGTTCAAAATTCAAAAATCAGACACCGGAGCTGAGCCGGAAAATTCCCGCTCAGAGGGGTCGACTCCCCCAAGGGGGGTCGACATAGGTGTCGACCCCCCGAAGAGGGGAGTCGACTGGGGTGTCGACCCCCCTAGCCCAGATCTGGGCTGATGTGTCCAGTGATGAAATTCTGAGTTGGAGGGCTACGTGGCGACTTCTGGTTGGCCTGTTGACATATTTTCTTAGATTCTATGGCCTGGATGGATCCTAGGGTGATCTGATGGCTGTAAATAAATCTACACTTCTATATAAGCATACATACACTCAAGCTCTAAACCTAAACTAAATTAGTCTCTTAGCCACCATGCTGGTGCTGGAACAATTTACCTTCTTCTTAAAGCTTAGGATTGCAAGTCAGGATTCTAAAACAAACGACGAACGAATTATTCTCTTCTCTAATCTTTGTGAGTGCAATTTCTTTAACAAAATAATTGTTAAATTAATTTTGATGAGTTTATAATTTGGATTATGAGAACATGCCTATTGAATCATGCGACGTTACTTAATTTTGTTATCTTCTGTTTGTGAACATATGACAGTTTTGTTAACTTATGTTAGTTGATCCATTTCATACGTCCAATCACATATGTTTAACTTGATTCATTTTATGACATCAGTTTATATGCAAGTTTGGATGTAAATCATATGCTAGTTTGTATGTGAATCATATGCAAGTCTGTATGTGAATTATACACAAGTTTATATGTGAATAAAGTGTGTATATATATATATATATATATGCGTGTTTATATGTGAAACATGTGATATTAGTTTACATGTCTAAATTCATATGCAAGTTTGTATGAAATCCATATGCAAGTTTAGGTGAAAACCATATTCATATATGTAAGTTCACATTTACAAGTTTAGATCCATATTTAGATCCATGGCAGTACACAGTATATGCAAATTTATGTTTTATATGTCTATTGCCTATGTAAGTTATTGACTATGCAAATTTATGTCAATATAAGTTGTATTCATGCAAGTTTATGTGCTAGCCTATTCTTATTTTGCATGTTAGATCTATTTTTATGTGTTATTCAAGTTGTGATGTTTTTTTATGAGTTAGGCTATTTGTTAGCCTACGTATTATATGTACGAACAACGTGGGGTCGCTGGGAAAATATTAATATTAATGTTGTGAATTGGCATAAAATGGCTTAAAGGCATAAAAATTAATTTGAGACATTAATTAGTATAATTTATGGACATAATTTAAGTGACAATTATGAACATCTATTAAATTAGAAACTATTGACAATTTAAAATAGGGAAATTAATCCAATTTGGGGTTAAATAATTATGTATAATAATTAAACGCCTAAGACACGAGGTTAGACTCGTTTGTGATATAAGACTGCCCGGACCCGCCCGGCAAATCCAGCAACCACAAACGGTAGTCTAATGTGAGAGGTCAAAGGCATAAATTAAATACGTAACAATTGCAAAGACACGAGGTTAGACTCGTTTGTGTTATAAGACTGCCCGGACCCGCCCGGTAAATCCAGCAACCACAAATGGTAGTCTAATGTGGGAGGTCTTGCAAGGTTACGGTTATAATGAATTAAGAAACACTTAACCAAGATAAACATGTAGTGGGACATGGGGTTAAGTGGGTGACACGGGTGGCATGTGAAATACGATTAGAAACACTTAACCAAGTTGAAACATGTAAGAAGACATGAATAAGAAGGGGTTAAGTGGGAAATCTTAGTGGGGACCAAGCATAGGTGGAAAGCTTGGGTCAAGTATGGGGGCCCTTTTCAAACCAGTAACCCATTAAGTATCTTTGTGAGCTCGAGTTAGATCGAGGACAGGACACACTTACTGGGTTTGATTGTAAGAGGTCAAAAAGGGTTAGCGGTGGCAACGCAAGTCCAACGGGGTCATATGCGTAGGTGGGACCGGGTTGGTTAGTAAGACATTGTTGCATCGTGTAGGTATAAGCCGTGCATCTTTAGTGGTATCAGGTTGCCACTTTGGGGAGTGATACACCCCACTATGGGGCCACCACGGATATCTGTGAGTTAGGGAGCCGATCGCATGGTGGTATTGGGTACAACTAGTGGAGATAGGGGCAGGCGGAACATATGAGGACAGATAAGGGTACACGAAACTACCATTATGATTATTATGTTTAGTAGGCGGGATCAACTTTTAGAGTGACTAGTATGGGTGCAGTATATTAATTATCCTGTAGTGATTAGGAAGCGCAATTAATGTTATCTTATTCCTCTTGTTTGCTTTGTCATGCCCATTTGTTTCACATTCATTTCTTATTTTCCAATTTATATCTTGTCATATTACTTTAATAATTATATTGTTAAAGTTATTGGACTCGCCAGACTTTACGTCTGACCTCGTTTGTTTTTGCCTCTTTTCTTACTTTTCCCCCCTAGGTTCTCAGGGTGGGACTAGTGCTAGTGGAGCTTGATTTGGATCTCTTTCTCTCTTTTGGAAGTGCTTGGATTGCAGAAAGTAAAGTTCAGCTCATCTCTTTTTATGGCTACTTATGTTGGGGTTATGCTTTTTACTTTATGTACTCATAAAATAATTTGTCAAGATGGATATTAAGTGTACTTGGTTTTATTGTTGGTTTTTGATGTTATTGTAACCAAACTATTTCTCCGCTGCAATAAAAGTTGTTTTAAATTCTTAAAGTACCAATATTTGAATCTGTCTTGTTATATTCCGTTCTATACACTAAAAATACTCCATGAAAGTTAATGCATTCCCTTTGTGAGTGACATTAGTGGACGTGGGGTGTTACAAGATTTTAATATTTAATTCGTTACTGAAAACGAAGTTTAAACGTTAAATTTATATATAATTTATAACAAGCTCGAAATGGCGCGGCAGTTCGTAATATGAAGTTTTGAACTTTAATTGAATATACAGGATCCGTTATGAGTCGGATATCTGTGAAACAAGAAACGTGGGGATCTTGTTGATAATAATTTCCGTATGGAAGAGAAAAATCCAGATTTGGTGTTATAGATTGTTAGTTATGTCATCAAAATTTAAAATAGTCGCTATAGAAATCGTTATTAAAATATAACGTTTATTAATTAATAAAAAGTATTTTTAATATAATTTGAATAACATTTTAACTCAGAATGTTGATATCGAGTTATATAACTACATGATAATTTTGTTTGGATAAATATGATGATAATAATTTATTATTATTTTTATTTGAATTATTTTGGAATATAAATAATATTTTATCGATATTTATATAATCCTTAAAATAGCAATTTTGCAAACGGGCTCAGTTTTTGATGAAATTAGTTTTATTGGAACCGTATCAATAAATTATAGTTTGGTATAAAATTTCGTGGCAAAATGATGTCGTATGTGACAACGACAGCCGTAAATAACCAGTCATTTTCTAGAGCGCATAATTAATTTAATTTAATTTAATAAAGAGGAATTTGTGTATAACTTGAGCAGACGTTCGAATTAAGCCACTGAACTAGTTCCATTGAGTTCGTATCGACGTTTAGAGCCAGGATAGGTATATAATTTATTAATTTGGGAGACCGTATAATTTGATGTCCAAAATATCATTGTGGTACGTATAAAAATAACTTACCAGGAAACAGTCTTGGAATGCGACGAAACTGGTGTCGTTGAATTCGTATTAATTAATTATTATAAGATTTCAATTTTCGTCTCAATCGAATTTACCGTTTGATCGTGGCAATGATAAACGCCTTAGTAGTTTATATTATTTTGGTCAATTTAGACAAGGGTAACTTTAAAGGAACAAATGACTGGCTAAATGAACTTCGATTTTAACAAAACAAATTTCATTGGATCCGTAAGGAAGAGGTCTAGTATAATTTCAAAGTTTCAAGTTAATTTGATTTACTTTGTGACCGTGGGAAATTTAAACGCATGATTTTTAGCTTGTGATTTATAAAGGACTTTTCACAAACGACCTCGGAATTTGACGGAACCTGTCCCGTCGCGTCCGGAATATTTTTCCATGCTAGGATTACCTTATTTTATCAAAAACGTAGATCATATGAGTTTGTTTTGGAGTGTTACTTCACGTTGAAGGTTCGTTAAGTTAAAAAAATAATCATATCCTTCCCATCCCTATAAATATACATGTATTCTGGGTCAACAACCCTTTTTTGTTTTCTGCGTGGTCAACAGAAACAAACTCGCACCTCCACAATAATTAATGAACAAGAATCTTCAAACGTTTCCTCCCTAAATTCTCACAAACTACTTATCAAATTGGAAAATCCCCAATAGCAAGCTCGTCAAGCTCTTCTAATTGATCGGCTACGATCAGATATTTTGGACCATACTGGTCAGAATTCAGTCATGAACCACCAACAAGTATGGGTTCGCTGTAGTCCAACGGAGGGTCCGAGTGAGGCACTGCTAGCGTCGAACATGGAGGAGGTGTAATGGCTTGTTTTGGTGGTCTCCGATAGGTCAACGGAGGAAGGGAGGGACGGTGCCTGAGGTGAACTCGAGTGGTTTAGCGTGGGATCGAACTGGAGCGTAGAAGAAGAAACGGTAGTGGGGTGGTGCGTGATACGTGTTCGTGAATACATGAGTAACAGTTTGTGATGGGAACATAAAAAACAGAAAGGAAGCCGGTGGTTTCCCACTTTTCTTGGCAGTTGAAAGGTTGAACTGTTAAAATTATTCAACAAATAATCAGTTTAATAACCTAATTAATAATATAAACTTATTTAATTACTTCCGTTAGGGGATGGAATGGATGGATGGCGCATGTGACAACTCAGTGGACTGAAACAATGTACAGGGTATTGAGAAAGAAATCAGACACGTTTCGTATTTAACTTTAGTAAGTATCAAACTAGATTTACGGAGTTGTTATATTATAATTAAATTGGGTTAAGTAGCTTTTGTTTTATGCAGAATGGAACAAGCGGATGGACCATTTCAAAAACATGAGGAATGAAGTTGGCTGTTTGAACATTAAGTATATGATTAGTTTTAATCATAGTTAATTAAGAATTAATCTAATCTACTTAAATTATATAACCTTTGAATGTAATTACTTCTTATCTATAGGTCGGAATCCTGTGAAACAAACTGTAGTAAGATCGCGGTGATGGACCCTAGATTGTGGAACTGCATTGAACTGAGATTAAGATAGCTGGAGTTTACGGTTAAATTAAATGTTGTTTAATTTGATTGTAATCGAACCGCTATGGCGACAAATCAGAATCAAGGTGAGTTAAACTCACTCAGTTCTCCCCACTTATATTTTATGTAAGTCGGGTTTTTATTTTATGTGTTATGATTGCTAATGGTTAACTGTTTGTTAAATATATATTCATATATTGTTTGAACCGATTAAATTAAACCGTCGTTTAATTTCAGTGAAATACCAAATCGTTATTTTAACGATTGGATCCAATTCAGGTAACTTACCTTGTTGGTCACGTTTATAACATAAACGTGTTTAATTGTTTGAATTGAACGAATTGTTTTGTTAATTAGTTGATGTTAAATAGTCATTATATACTGTTATTGAAATTATCAGTTAAATTAAATTAATGGCATTATTTGGAACAATCAATGTGAATACAGGGAAGAACAGGTTAGAGGGATCAAACGGGATTCCTCAAAAATATTAGATATTATTTGTTTTCATATTATCATTATATGAACTGTGGTGATTGGATGGTTGATTTGATTATTGACCATTGATCTGAAATTCAATAATTGTTTTGTTTAAACCAATAGGCAGAATTGGTTGAGTAATTGGCAGTATATGGCCTATAATCCAAATATGGATTTACTGTCAGGTGAATCAATAAAAGTGAAGCTATATTGTTTATTTTTAACTAATGATAGATTTTTAAATGTACTATTTTGAATAAAAGTTATCAAAAGAAAATAAATATTTATTATTTAAGTTTATAATTAACCAGCAAATGTGTAACAACCCGGATTTTCAGAACCAATTTAAAAATTTATTTTTAGGAATTTTTACACAAATTTGGTCATAATTTAAAATTTCCATTTCAAAATAACTACGAAGCCCTTAAAAATAGCCATTTTGCAAATGACCTACGTTTTTGACGAAACCACTTTTGTTGGATCCGGAATGTGAAGTTATTGCTAAATTCCAATTTTCATAATTTTTGGAATCAATATGTAAGCGTGGCACACTTAAAATTGTTTGACCAGTTTTAGTTGAATTTAATCGACTGGAAAATAACCATTTTTCAAACGGTCTCCAAATTCGACGAAATTAGTTCTGTTAGGACCGTATTGTCCAAACATAGTTACATTTATTTTTCTGGAATTTTTAGAGTTTGTATGTGGCACCGGTAAATTGAAATGTACGTTAGAATCAATTTTGAACGTTATATTAATTTATATTTCAAATTTGATGAAAACTGATCGTAACGGTCGAATTGGCTTACGGAACATATCCCATTGTGTTTGGAATGGCGGTAATTATCTAGGAGCGACAGTCGTTGGGTTTGATTTCGAGTTCGATTAAAAATGCAACTTTTTGGAATGAATAAATTAATTAAAATATATATACATTGGCCCTCCCCCTTTTTCCTCATTACTCGGTCAACGCAATTAAAAAGAAAAAGAAAAAAACCGATGGCTCCCGATCTCTACCCCCTGCACCCACCGCCGCATCATCGCCAACGCCGCCACTCCCTCCGGCTGGCCACCTTAACCGTCGTCGCCCTCTTCCGCGAACCCCCTCCCCCTCTTCCAATTCATGGTCCCCGAGCTCCCCAATTTCCAAATCGACGGTAACCGCCACCAACCCTTGTATGACCGCTGCCCGACCATCTGAGCGACCCCTACTCCACTCACGACTCCACCAACACCCCCTTGACAGCAAGTATCCCCCCTCCTCCGAAAATCAGTAAGTGTTTATATATTTTTTAGTTATTTTATATTTTACTTTTCCATTGTTTTAAATAAAATCAGTTCTATTATGTATGTGATAGCAATAGAAAAGTTTAAATGTTTACATTAGGAAAGTTTGAATTTTTACATAAGGAAAGTTTGAATTTTTACATAAGGAAAGTTTGAATTTTTACATATGGAAAGTTTGAAGTTTTACATAAGGAAAGTTTGAATTTTTATATTAGGAAAGTTTGAATTTTTATATATAAGAAAAGATGATAGTTTTAAATTAAAAAGATTATATTTTTATAAGTGAAAAGTTAGATTTTTAAAAATAGAAAAGCGAGATTTTTAAAAATATAAATATGAGATTTTTTAGAAATATATAAACATCATATTGAGAATGTGATTTTTATAGCGTTGGAAATAAAAATGTGATTTTTAATATCAACTTCGTGAAACAGACTGCATTGAAATCGGGATAGCGAATCTGAGCAACAATAAAGACTGGTGGAGTGGAACCCAAAGGTGAGAACTTCTCACTCTATTTATTTTCTAGTTAGACATATACTAGGATGCAGACGGTGCTTAGCAGCACCGACACCCATCATCGACAAACCATGGACGACTTGTTCGATTTGATTGTGTTGTGAAAATTGATTGTGATGTGGAATGGAATGTTTAAAATATTCATGTGTTGAAATAAAATGTTTTATCATTAAAAATATAATTTTTCACGTGTATATGAATAAATAAATATTCATTTATAAATTGGATGATTTGTTTATGTACACCCATTTGACTGATATGGATTGGGACGATAAATTTTACACATCGCCCAACTGCACAAATAACATCTGTGTTTGTTGATTTGAAACCCCATATGGGTATTCAGATGATATTTGACGTACACTAATCCCAATAATTAGTGGTATGTCAACCGATAGGTAGACAGGCTGTTCTAAGCGTTAATTATTTATAATTAATGCTCATACAGCTGTAAAGTGCACTTTGGATGATGGTTGATTATTTATCATTGCTGTAATATACATGTGTTGTATGAAATCCATATAAATCACATTATATGTTAATTTACTGGGTCTGATTCCAATTCAAAAGTAAAGCATATTTTAAAATAACGAATATTTTAAAATATGGATTATTTCAAAATAATATTCAGTAGAGGATTAAAATCTGATTTTAATGTCCAAGTTTTGGATGGACAAGAAATTATTGAAATATATAATGCCGTATTGGTTAGATATGCACCATTTTGACGCGAACGATATTTACATCAATTTTATTCATTTTTATAATGATTTTCGAAAAGGAATTGATTTCAAAATCTGACATTTTGAAAATATTATCATTTATATATTAATTATATAAAATATTCAGTTTTGATTTAAAATTGAAAATGGAAGTTGGAATCGTTTTCAAAACGAATTTATAATATATTTTTTGAATGAAATATATATAATATATATTATATATATTAATGGCCTAAATAGAACGCGCCGCACAGCGACCGTTCGCAAATTTCGATCATTGACTTCGAATTGCGATTACGGGAGATCCGACCGTCGTATTCTCCTAAAACGGAACCGTTGGGTTCATATCGAAAAGAGCTTTCCAAAGAATATTAGAGATTTGAAATCTAATGGTTGAATTGGAGTTAAGTCCAAATCAAATTTGGAAAAGGTCGTTGTAAGTGCAGTTCGGCGACCGTTTATGGAAATCAACTGTGCGGACCTTGATAAAATTGTTAAAAATATTAATAATTTGTGTAAAATCATAATAAATGATTTGGAAATAATTGGAACGAAAAACTCCACATTTGGAAAGATTAAAATATATTTTTATCGAAATGAACTAGCTTATAACTAGAAGGATAATCCAATATTTTTAAATAAATAAATTGGATTGAAATGGTTTTAAAATAACCAGAATTTTCCAATGAATAAATTGAAATTGTTTGGAATGGAAATAATCTTCGGAATATTTCTGTATTGGGTTCCGTGATTATACTAATATTGTTATGGGAATTTGGAAGATACAAATATCGTTATTCCCAATACGATATCCGTTAGTTTCAGAATTTGATATTGAATATAAGCCGATATAATTTCTATTCAGAGCCTTGTATTTAATATTGAATTTGATTTTGGGTTTTTCGTGAATGGTGTCTTTAGTAACAATATTCTTGAACCCAGTAGAGAAAAGATTAAACCTTTTTATTACGATTTAGTGGAATTTTACCAATTAATTAATATTTAATTGGAATTGAATTGAAATGAGATTTTGGGTTTGTCGTGAATGGTGTCTTAAATAACACTGTTCTTAAAACCCTGAGAAAAGAATAAATATTTTAATTAAGATTATTAGAGTTTCCAATTATATCTAATTAGAATGGAATAAAATAGAATGTGAATTGGGTTTATCGTGAATTGTGTTTTAAACGACATTCGTTCTTTAACCCAATTAACATGGAAATGTGATTTGGAATTTATAAATCTTTTAATTAAGATTAAGGTAATTTTCCAAAGTAAAGTTTTCCAATTTAATAAAATAAATTGGAACGGAATGGAATTCGATTGGTAATAATCGAAGTGAGCTTCTGTGGAGGAGGACCGTTACTTTATATGGAATTTAAAAGGCTTTGTCGTTATTCCATTTATATTATTGGTCAGATATGGAAGTTTATATCGTTTATATATAACGATCTGTTTTCCGTGAAGATTCCATAAGTAATGGAATGTGATTTTGTGGTTTATTGTGAACTGTGTTTTAAATGACAATAGTTCTTTAACCTAGTTAAAGACAGGATTTATTTCCAAAAACTTGAAAAATCATTAATATTGATTTTTTGGAAGATTAAAACCAAGTGGAGCTTTAATGAATCTTTAATTAGATTGGAATGAGATTGGGATAATTTAAATTATCAAATTTAGGAAAAATGATCGAGAATGGAGTATCACCAGTTTTGCTCCAAGCGATAGTTAAATCTTTAACTAGATTTGAACGTGAAATGGTAACTAATATTAACCGATAACACCGTGGTGTTACATATGGAGTATCACCAGTTTTGCTCCATGGGATGAATAGGTTGGGATTGGAAAATAAAATAAATGATTACTTCGGTTTGGTTCGCTAACGCCGACTAGTTTGGATAAACCTTAATATGGTTTGAATTGATATCCAAAGGAAGATTAAAGAATAAATTTAAAAGAATTTATCTTTGATAAAATTAATGGGAACCTTTCCCTAAGATGTGAATATTTTAATAAAAGAAATATTCTAGATTGGAATGAGGCGTATGTTGTGTTTGTGTAGCACTTGTTTATAATATACGCGAGTTATTCGGAAAGGCCGGGTTTATACCCATTTTGAATAACTGATTCGACGATATGTCGAAGATGAAGACGGTGGTTGAAGACCGGAGGTCTTCACATCGTTTGGATGATTACTGATGTCTTGATTGGGCTGTATACCCAAGATAGGGTGATGAGTGGTGATCATCCAGACGTACTTGGAGATCGACAGATATGTGAGGACCTCTCTCCTGTATTGGACATATGTGACGAGGAATAAGGTGCCTCCGGTTTCGTTCAGACCCAGAACGGACTTATAAATGGATGGTATGTCTGACGTTGTACTCCTTTATATTGTATTTATTAATCTCTGCTAAATATATATCTGTTGGCTACGGAGAATTTATTCTCTTGCTTAACACCCTTCTCTGATACGTACGAGCTTAGAGATAATATATTTGGTGGAAATCAGTTGGTACGGTATGGATTGACAATGTGGCATGCTGAAATGCATGGATCAAGGGTTTTGTTGAAATGCAAAGTCTTGTGGTTGATGATCAAAGCATGGCCTGTGTGGCATAGCTTTATGTAGCATTAATTCGCGAGCCTCACACCTCGGTATGAGTCAAAAACGGGATCGTGACTGCAGGGAGAACACGACGTTTCTTTCTAGCTATGGGTGGTGTCAGCGTTTAGCAAGCCCTGACATTTATATACTTTTTACCTATGTGGTTGTTGGAATGCGAGGCACCTCGGATATTTAGGCTACAGTGGGACCTGATGGATATAGGTCCGATAGGACCAGGAAACGTGTGTTCAGGAATAATTAATCCTCAAACGTAAGGGAGGACCGGCCCTGAAGATCCAAGGGTTACCCAGAGTGTGTAGTCCTGAGGCATTTTCTGGAGTGTCTCGAAGAGGAGAGGAGCTTGCCCCTTGCCTCGACTCATGACGGAAATCCAATTTCCAATACGTGACATTTCTGTTTTAGTTGTAAAACTTGTACGATGACATAGTAATATGGGGTACTATTCCGTCTATGATTGATACATTTATATTTGAAGTTGATTTCTTCACTTATAGTAATAATAAAATATGAAATTTCACGTATTAAGCATTCTTTGGCTATTATAAGGTAAAACCCTATCCTCCGGCATGCGTTGCATTGTGTGATGGGACCTGGGTCTTATAATAGCTTCATTGTTCTTTATTTAGCATTACGCTGTTTGCTTTATGCACTGGTATTCTTGGGAGGAAACATGTTCCATGTTATACGGCGTGGTCCCTTGATATACTTTATTTTTAAAGCAAAGTTTTAAATAACTGTTTTAGTTCTCACACCAGTCACATGACTGACTTGGAGTTTATTGTTTTAAACCTAAACTCTGGGTGCCCTTATTTTCCACACGGGTCGCAAGTAGTTTTGGTTTTGCAGATTTATATTCACAGGATCCTGGATTTACAGCTGGAACTATACTCGGAAAGCTCTGTATCCGTGTATTCCTTTCAGTTGTATTATGTATTATTGTTCCGCTGCGTTATAAATTAATTCTCTGATATTTATCAAATGTATTTTATTCATTTATGCTCTGTTATATTCTTGTACTCCGATGTAAATTGTTGTAATAACAATGAAATGTTCTTCTGTCTGTGTTCCGGTTTGTCTTGTCCTCAACTCAATCCGGGTTTCCTTTACGGGGAAGTTCGAGTCGTGTCAGCTTGGTATCAGAGCTTTGGTTTACAAATCTCGAGAACAAGACACATTAGAACCAAACGAAAGAATTCATCAGAGATTGGATTAGTAATATCCATTGAGAATGACTCGTTAGAGATGGGATCGGTAGCATCCTAGAATGAGTCGGAAGAGTGTTATTTTTAAAATAAAAATGAAAACAAATTTGGTTTTGAAAATTTAAACCTTATCATACGTATTTGAATATTTATTTTATTTTGAATTTGGACAATTGAGTATATAAAGCTTTTGCGTATACGCATCATGAACGTATATTCAATGTTTTAATATACTGGATAGATATAGAATCACACTCTAGTCGCCCGGAGATGATTCTGATGATTGATATGTCATCATCAAAGTTTATGTTCGAGTTTCGAAAGTGGGATTTCTATATTTCCAATTGACTAGTGTGAGAACCAAAACTAGATAGGATATATTGTTGTGATTTGGCATCAAAAACATGATTTTCTCTACTTATATCAAAGTTATGTGTTTGAAATTCTAATCAACTAATTGATTGCTGGTTGTGTTGTATGATTATTAGTTAATTAATAAAATTATTGAAACCAGTATGTACATGGAAGTTAATTTAGCCAAATTGGATCAAATGTTGAACTGAATTGAAAATTGCTTGAATTTGCATGCATATGCATGTATATCTATTGAACATGTCATAGCAAGGACGCTAGAGAAGAGGAATAAAATTGTATTCCCGACAAATAGGTATATGTTTATTGTATTTCTTGGGGTTTGATGATTTTATGAGCCAATTGGCTAGCCGCTTGGCTTTTTCTTTTTCTTTTTGAGAAGAGAGGGCCTATGTGGCGGTTTGGGGATTTTCCTGATGCTCCCCGTACAAAGGAGGTTATGGCGAAATTTTTCGAAAATTTAGGGTGTTAGCCAAATTTTTGAAGAATGAGAAAATTTTTAGAAACTGAAAAGTTGAAGAATGAAAGACAGAATGAAAGTTAAGTTGGTTACATAAACAACATTCATCTTCGTTCCTTTTCGAGGACGAAAAGATTTTAAGTGGGGGTGATTGTAATAACCCGGATTTTCAGAACCAATTTAAAAATTTATTTTTAGGAAATTTTTACACAAATTTGGTCAAAATTTAAAAATTCCATTTTTAAATAACAACGAAGCCCTTAGAAATAGCCATTTTGCAAACGACCTCCGTTTTCGATGAAACCACTTTTGTTGGATCCGGAATGTGAAGTTATTGCTATATTCCAATTTTCATAATTTTTGGAATCAATATGTGAGTATGGCGCACTTGAACGCATTTGACCAGTATGAGTTGAATTTAATCGACTGGAAAATGACCGTTTTTCAAACGGTCTCCAAATTCAACGAAATCAGTTTTGTTAGGACCAGTTTGTCCAAACATAGCCAGATTTATTATTCTAGAATTTTTAGAGTATGTATGTGGCCCCCGTAAACTGACATGTACGTTAGAATCAATTTTGAACGTTATATTAATTTATATTTCAAATTTGATGAAAACTGATCGTAACGGTCGAATTGGCTAACGGGACATATCCCATTGTGTTCGGAATGGGGGTAATTATCTAGGAGTGACAGTCGTTGGGTTTGATTTGGAGTTCGATTAAAAATGCAACTTTTTGGAATAAATAAATTAATTAAAATATATATACATTGGCCCTCCCCCTTTTTCCTCATTACTCGGTCATCGCAATTAAAAAGAAAAAGAAAAAAACCGATGGCTCCCAGTCTCTACCCCCTGCGCCCACCGCTGCATCATCGCCAGCGCCGCCACTCCCTCCGGCTGGCCACCTTAACCGTCGTCGCCCTCTTCCACGAAACCCCCCTTCCAATTCGAGGTCCCCGAGCTCCCCAATCTCTAAATCGACGATAACCGCCACCACGCCTTGCCTGACCGCTGCCCAACCACCTGAGCGACCCCCACTCCACCCGCGACTCCACCAACACCCCCTTGACAGCGAGCATCCCCCCTCCTTCGAAAATTAGTAAGTGTTTATATATTTTTCTAGTTATTTTATATTTTATTTTGCTATTGTTTTAAATAAAATCATTTTTATTATATATGTGATAGCAATAGAAAAGTTTAAATTTTTACATTAGGAAATTTTGAATTTTTACATAAGGAAAGTTTGAATTTTTACATATGGAAAGTTTGAATTTTTACATAAGGATTGTTTGAATTTTTACATTAGGAAAGTTTGAATTTTTATATCTAAGAAAATATGATATTTTTAAAAGTAAAAAGATTATATTTTTATAAGTGAAAAGTTAGATTTTTAAAAATAGAAAGGCAAGATTTCAAAAATATAAAGGCGGATTTTTTTAGAAATATATAAACATCATATTGAGAATGTGATTTTTATAGCGTTGGAAATAAAAATGTAATTTTTAATATCAACTTTGTGAAACAAACTGCGTTGAAATCAGGATAGCGAATCTGAGCGACAATAAAGACTGGTGGAGTGGAACCCAAAGGTGAGAACTTCTCCCTTTATTTATTTTCTAGTTAAACATATATTAGGATGCAGACGGTGCTTAGCAGCACCCGACACCCGTCGTCCACAAACCATGGACGACTTGTTTGATTTGATTGTGTTGTGAAAATTGATTGTGATGTGGAATGGAATGTATAAAATATTCATGTGTTGAAATAAAATGTTTTATCGTTAAAAAAATAATTTTTAACGGGTATATGAATAAATTGATATTCATTTACAAATCGGACGATTTTTTTATGTACACCCATTTGACTGATATAGATTGGGACGATAAATTTTACACATCGTCCAACTGCATAAATAAAATCTGATTTTGTTGATTTGAAACCCCACACTGGTATTGGGATGATATTTGACGTATACTAATCCCAATAATTAGTGGTATGTCAACCGATAGGTTGACAGGCTGTTGTAAGCGTTAATTATTTATAATTAATGCTCATACAGCTGCAAAGTGCACTCTGGATGATGGTTGATTATTTATCGTTGCTGTAATATACATTTGTTGTGTGAAATCCATATAAATCACATTATATGGTAATTTACTGGGTTTGATTCCAATTCAGAACTAAAGAATAATTTAAAATAAGGAATATTTCAAAATAATATTTAGTAAAGGATTAAAATCTGATTTTAATGTCCGAGTTTTGGATGGACACAAAATTATTGAAATATATAAAGCCGTGTTGGTTAGATATGCCCCATTTTGATGTGAATGATAATTATATCTATTTTATTTATTTTTATAATGAATATCGAAAAGGAATTGATTTCAAAATATGATATTTTGAATATATTATCATTTATATATTAATGATATAGAATATTCAGTTTTGATTTAAAATTGAAAATGGAAGTTGGAATCGTTTTGAAAACGAATTTATAAAATACGTTTTGAACGAAATATATATAATATATATATTTTATATATTAATGGCCTGAATAGAACGCGCCACACAGCGACCATTCGCGAATTTCGACCATTGGCTTCGAATTGCGATAATGGGAGATCCGACCATCGGATTCTCCTAAAACCTGAACCTTGGGTTTGCATTGAAAAGGGCTTTCCAACGAATATTAGAGATTTGAAATCAAACAGTTGGAGTTGGAGTTATGTCCAAGTCAAATTTGGAAAAGGTCGCTGTAAGTGCAGTTCGACGACCGTTTATGAAAATCGACTGTGCGGACCTTGATAAAATTATTAAAAATATTAATAATTTGTGTAAAATCATAATAAATGATTTGGAAAGAATTGGGATGAAAAACTCCACGTTTGGAAAGATTAAAATATATTTTTATCGAAATGAACTAGCTTATAACTGGAAGGATAATCCAATATTTTTAAATAAATAAATTGCATTGAAATGGTTTTAAAATAACCAGAATTTTCCAATGAATAAATTGGAATTGTTTGGAATGGAAATAATCTTCGGAATATTTCTGTATTGGGTTCCGTGATTATACTAATATTGTTATGGGAACTTGGAAGTTACAAATATCGTTATTCCCAATACGATATCCGTTAGTTTCAGAATTTGATATTGAATATAAGCCGATATAATTTCTATTCAGAGCCTTGTATTTAATATTGAATTTGATTTTGGGTTTTTCATGAATGGTGTCTTTATTAACACTGTTCTTGAACCCAGTAGAGAAAAGATTAAACCTTTTTATTAAGATTTAGTAGAATTTTACAAATTAATTAATACTTAATTGGAAATGAATTGAAATGAGATTTTGGGTTTGTCGTGAATGGTGTCTTAAATAACACTGTTCTTAAAACCCATGAGAAAAGAATAAATCTTTTAATTAAGATTATTAGAGTTTCCAATTATATCTAATTGGAATGGAATAAAATGGAATGTGAATTGGGTTTATCGTGAACTGTGTCTTAAACGACATTCGTTCTTTTACCCAATTAACATGGAAATGTGATTTGGAATTTATAAATCTTTTAATTAAGATTAAGAGAATTTTCCAAAGTAAAGTTTTCCAATTTAATAAAATAAATTGGATTGGAATGGAATTCGATTGGTAATAATTGAAGTTAGCTTTTTTGGAGGAAGACCGTTACTATATATGGAATTTAGAAGGCTTTGCTGTTATTCCATTTATGTTATTGGTCGTATATGGAAGTTTATATCGTTTATATATATATATATATTGATCTGTTTTCTGTGAAGATTCCATAATTAATAGAATGTGATTCTGGGGCCTACCGTGAACTGTGTTTTAAATGACATTAGTTTCTTAACCCAGTTAAAGACATGATTTATTTCCAGAAACTTGAAAAATCATTAATATTGATTTTTGTGAATATTAAAACCAAGTGGAGTTTTAATGTATCTTTAATTAGATTGGAATGAGATTGGGATAATTTAAATTATCAAATTTGGGAAAAAAGATCGAGAATGGAGTATCACCAGTTTTGCTCCAAGCGATAGTTAAATCTTTAACTAGATTTGAACGTGAAATGTTAATTAATATTTACCGATAACACCGTGGTGTAAGATATGGAGTATCACCAGTTTTTCTCCATGGGACGAATGGGTTGGGATTGGGAAATAAAATAAATGATTACTACTGTTTGGTTCGCTAATGCCGACTAGTTTGAATAAACCTTAATATGGTTTGAATTGATATCCAAAGGAAGATTAAAGAATATATTTAAAGGAATTTATCTTTGATAAAATTAATGGGAATCATTCCCTAAGAATTTAAATATTTGAATAAAAGAAATATTTTGGATCGGAATGAGGTGTATGTTGTGTTTGTGTAGCACTTGTTTATAATATACGCGAGTTATTTGGAAAGGCCGGGTTTATACCCATTCTGAATAACTGATTCAATGATATGTCGAAGATGAAGACGTTGGTTGAAGACTAGAGGTCTTCACATCGTTTGGATGATTATTGATGTCTTGATTGGGTTGTACACCCAAGACAGGGTAATAAGTGATGATCGTCCAGACGTACTTGGAGATCGACGGATATGCGAGGACCTCTTTCCTGTATTGGACATATGGGACGAGGAATAAGGTGCCTCCGGTTCGTTCATACCCAGAATGGACATGTAAATGGATGGTATGTATGACATTGTATTCCTTTATAGTATATTCATTAATTTCTGCTAAATATATATTTGTTAGTGGCGAAGAATTTATTCTCTTTCTTAACACCCTTCTCTGAGACGTACGAGCTTAGAGGTTATATATTGGTGGAAATCAGTTGGTACAATATGGATTAACAATGTGGCATGCTGAGATGCATGGACTAAGGCATTTGTTGAAAAGCAAAGTCTTGTGGTTGATGATCAAAGCACGACCTGTGTGGCATAGCTTTGTGTAGCGTTAATTCGCGAGCCTCACACCTCGGTATGAGTCAAAAACGGGATCGTGACTGCAGGGAGAACACGACATTTCTTTCTAGCTATGGGTGGTGTCAGCGTTTAGCAATCCCTGACATTTATATACTTTTTACCTATGTGGTTGTTGGAATGCGAGGCGCCTCGGATATATCGGCTACTGTGGGACCCGATGGATATAGGTCCGATAGGACCGGGAAACGTGTGTTAAGGAGTAATTAATCCTCAAACGTAAGGGAGGACCGACCCTGAAGATCCAAGGATTACCCAGCGTGTGTAGTCCTGAGGCATTTGCTAGAGTGTCTCGAAGCGGAGAGGAGCTTGCCCCTTGCCTCGATTCATGATGGAAATCCAATTTCTAATACGTGACATTTCGGTTTTAATTATATAACTAGTACGGAGACATAGTAGTATGGGGTACTATGCCGTCTATGATTGATACATTTATATTTGAAGTTGATTTCTTCACTTATAGCAATAATAAAATATGAAATTTCACGTATCAAGCATTCTTTGGCTATTATAAGGTAAAACCCTATCCTCCGGCTTGCGTTGCATTGTGTGATGGGACATGGGTCTTATAATAGCTTCGTTGTTCTTTATTTAGCATTGCGCTATTTGCTTTATGCACTGGTATTCTTGGGAGGAAACTCGTTCTGTGTTATACGGCGTGGTCCCTTGATATAGTTTATTTTTAAAGGAAAGTTTTAAATAACTGTTTTAGTTCTCACACTAGTCACATGACTGACCTGGAGTTTATTATTTTAAACCTAAATTCTGGGTGCCCTTATTTTCCACATGGGCAGCTAGTAGTTTTGGTTTTGATGATTTATATTCACAGGATGCAGGATTTACAGCTGGAACTATACTTAGGAAGCTCTGTATCCGTGTATTCCTTTCAGTTATGTTATGTATTATTTTTCCGCTACGTTATAAATTAAATCTCTGATATTTATCAAATGTATATTATTCATTTATGCTTTGTTATATTCTTGTACTCCGATGTAAATTGTTGTAATAATAATGAAATGTTCTTCTGTTTGTGTTCGATTTGTCTTGCCCTCAACTCAATCCGGGCTTTCCTTTACGGGGAAGTTCGGGTCGTGTCAAAATGATTTTGTACAACAAATTCTTATGTTAAGAAAGTTTATAAGAAAATGAACAAGAATTAACGTAACGGTTTAAAGTTGGATAATTGTTTGTTTAAAAAATTAACTAAATGGAATAATTTAAGTTAATTATAATGTTATTTAATTTAAAAGAGGGATCAATTGTAATTGGTTACCAAGATAATCGTGTTTGAGTTGACTAAGTTAACCGTTTTTAACTGGGACTGATTATTAATTTGTTTTGAATTAATTTAATAAATTAGTTTAACGAATATTGTTTTAATTTTAATAAGATTTTAAAAAGAAATTGCTAATTGTTTAGTTAATAATGGAGACAACTACTTATATAGTGGTTAATGATGTAATAAATTATTATTCTAATTAATAATAATAAATTAAGTGTAGTTAAAATAAAATCATATTGAATTGGGAAAGGAGTTTGTCAACAGGGCTATATTAAAACCCGAGTTATTATAACGAAGTTATAAAAAGGAATTTCAAGTGAATATGATAGCTTAAATAAATGTTTAGTTAACGTTATAATTAAGTAAAAAGGGATTTGAAAATAAAAGGGTTTATCTTAAACCAGAATTATATAAACAAAGTTTATATAAAGAGATGTGAAGCTAAAGTGTTAGTTTTAAATTAACATTATTAAATAATGAAATTTAGAGGAATATATGGAATCAAATTGAGATTTGCAAAGAGGAATGATTAAAAAGGGATTTGGAATGGAATTTGGTAAAAGATTTAGTAATAGGATTTGATAATAATAATTTGAGTTATAAAATGAATTCTTTGAAAGAAGTCAAGGTTAAGAAGTGATTTTTTTATTCAGAAATTACTTAATCAACATATTACATGATAATAAGTTATAAAGAGATATTTCAAAAGTAAGAGGATTTTATAAACCATATTCAAAATTTAATGGAAAATGGGACTGGGTTGGTATTGGAATAAATGTCGGTTTTGAAATTAAAACTTGTATCCATCTTAAGATAAGAACGTTGTGGATCAAGGTCTGAGAGGTAAATAAATACACCAACTTGAACGACTTCAGGATTATCTGAGGGTGATATTAGTTTGTAATGGGAAGGAGAATAAGAATAATTTATTATTTCTGTTTATGAAATAATAACGCAACGTTAATTGTAAGATTTGAGAATATATAATGAGATTTCCAAAATAACGGAAATGAAAATATTTGAAATTATTTATATAATGAATTTCCCTAAGTAAAGTTAATAAAAGGAGATTTAGTGAAATTATAACGGTATTTCCAAGGAAAAGGAAATGAAAAATGTGGAGTTTTGGATTAGATTTATTCCAGAAGAATAGGAGTTGGTTATTGTTTTTAAATAATGAAATAAAGAGATTTCATAACGTTGTTTTGCGAATGATAAGCTGAATTTATTTCCCAATTATAAATAATGAGTAACGAGATAGCAAATGTTTTGAAATGATAGTAAGATAGAAAACTGGACATGATTACAGTATTTTTTCCTAAGTATAAATATAAAATAGTTTTGAAATTAATCCTATGTTAGATGAGAAGTGAAAATCTATATTTGTTATATTTAAAGTTTTAAGAGATTTTCATTAATCATTTAAATAAAAAAGGCCAAGTAATGTTGAGTACTGAATCTGTGAACTCATTTCATTCTCATGATAATTTATTTGATAGTTAAATAACTGACCATCAAATCCTGCCAATACAATTGTTGGTACAAAATACCGAAATCGAATTTATATTCGAAAACCATTCTGAACCAGCAAATACGTGAATATGTTGATTGAAGATGGAGCATTGAAGATCGTGGATCTTCATATAGCGGAAGGATTACTTAAAATCTTTGGGGTAAGCTCCCAGAGATATACTGTGATTCTTTCATGGTTAGAATCTACGGATTGCAAGGACTACTCGCTAGTGATCCCTGGGGTGATACCTATATAGGATGTGGTAGGAGGGTTCCTTCGGTTCATCCCGTTCCTGGATTACTTGTATGGACGAATATCTGACAGAGTATTTCCTAAAAACCACGTATGTTGATATTTACAAATATACCGAGTTGGTGGCAAAGAGGGGCACTTCTTTTGTACCCAGAGTGTATTTGTGGACGTCAATTAGTGATTCGACGGATCTGACAATCTGTCATTCAAAGTGGATGATGGCCAGATGTTGTAATGAAAAGAATAAATAAAATTCATTAAATAATCAATTAATTAACTAATAAATTTTGAGCTCAAGCCTCATCAACCGGGAAATTGTTAAAATCGAGAAGGTCGCATGGCTATGTGGGTCGCACCAATCAAAAGGGTATATCATTACCTGATCTGGAAAATCAAATGACTTTGATTGTCCCTTTTATTTTTGAAAGTATGTTATCGGTCTGGTTGGCTGGCCCCTAACCGTGGTGATGATATATTCGGTACTCTCAAGCGAAGTGAGGGGCCGATAATGTTTAGCCTGGGTTGCAAGATGTTCTTGTTGAACCCCAATGTATTCATCTCTAGGGGGTACATTGTCGGAAAGGAGGTTTCCCATATCATGACATGGAAATCCATTCTTCAATAAGAGCCCGCGGTTTTGATTGTATACTATGTATGTGGAGCGTGAGATGCAAGCGTTCCGCTATATTGATATTTATTTGTAATTAGACATTATTATAATGTCATAAAAGATATTGATATCAAAATTGTTTTGGGTTATCGTAAGGTAATACCATCCACATTTATGTGTGGATTTGGTCTTACGATTATCCTTTTCTTTCGAAAAGATTTTGAATTTAAAATCAACTTGGATAGCACCTTTAAACTTAGTGTGTTTTTCTCACTCTGGTTCACCGGACTTACCCAGTGTTTGTAATGCTTGGGTTAGACCGGGTTGTACAGGTTCAGGTTATTAGATGTTGTGAAGATACGAGCTAGAAGAGTTCAGATGTATGATAATTAATAGATATTATTCCGCTGTGTGATTGTATATGAGGATAAGTTATTATAACTGTTTAGATGTGTTGATGTACTCTGGTTATTGTAAGCATTTTTAAAGCTCTCGGTAAAGATTTATTTCTATTTTTTTTGTTCCGCTGCTATGTGAGACCTTATGTTGTGTTAGTTCTTCTTCTTCTTCTATTCTAATATTTCTTTCTTTCTTATCTCACCCTCTAATATTCTTGCTAATAACTATCTGGTGAGTGTTCGATAGTTGGATTTTGGCAAGTAATACGGGTTTATGTATTATTGTTAGAATTCTTGCATCGATTTTTTTTATCGGGTCGTTGCAGTGGTATCAGATCTATTGGTTTAGTAATAACCTTGGCTCTGTGGCGTAACTCGATATAGATGGGGTAAACAATACCCTAGATTTAGTTGAGTATTTATATATGAGAGCATATTTGTATATTTTATAAAAATATTTTGTGTTGTGTTGGTTGATCAGTTCGAGTGTTGAGAAGCATTGAACAGGTAATGAATACAATATTATTTGTAAACTGGGTAAAAGAAATAATTTTACCCAAAATATATTTTTGTATAGAAAAGAAATAATTTTCTCAAATTATTGATATATTGTGTGTCGATTGATTTTAATGAAATTCAAATTGGGAAAAAATTGAATAGGAACTCAACTTGGTTAAGTGTAATTAAATTAAGAAATGATTTTGAAATTTAATAAAATAGATTTGGAATTTGGAAATTTCATGAGTAATAATTAAATAGAAATCAATCGAATTTTAATCGATTGATATTTAAATGTGTTGAACCATAGTAAATATTAATATTGAATATAAATTCATTAGATTTGGTTGATTTGGTTGTGTATTGGTTGTTGGTTATGAATTGTTTGTTATTGGATGGTAGATTGTTTGCATAGAAATAATCAACCATTTAATGGAGCTGAATGAATTGTAAACTAAAGAATAGATTCCAGCATAATAAAACTGGAATAAAAACCGCATGTGAATTGAAATTACTGTTTTAACCCCTGTATTTGCAAATGAATTGATTCTCATGTTTGATTTGGGATTTGGTGTTGATATATTGAATGATTACCAAAGTATTACTTTAAAATTTCATGTCATTGTTATTTACTTGTTGAATTAAGTTAAGCATAGGTGACAGATGGCTATGACAATTGATTATTGTTGCATAGATTGCACGTAAATTGAGAAAGTATGCTCAATAGCGCTCGTAAAAGGTACGCCTACGCGAAAATATAAATGTTTGGGTTTTGAATTTTGTTTTCCGACCATGTGGGTTGATGAATATATATTATTTGTTCCTACAATATCGCAGATGTCACTCCGTACAGGGGAGACTCTGGCGAATTTTTCTGGGAATCAAAGCGATAGAAAATTTCGATATTTTTGAAAATTTTATTTACAATATTGAGTTAATTTTTGATTTATTATAAAATTGGATTTTGAAAGTGAATGGGTTCGTAACATTTTTCCCACCTAAGTAATTTCGGGGACAAAATTCATTTAAGGGGGGAAGATTGTAATCCCGTATTTTTGGTAGTGAGATATTTAAATTTATTCTATTATTTTAAATATTATATTTGAAAGATTAATGGAGTTTAATATTTAATTCGTTATTGAAAACGAAGTTTGAACATCAAATTTATATATAATTCAAAACGAGCTCGAAATGGCACGGCAGTTCGTAATATGGAGTTTTGAACTTTTGTTGAATATAAAGGATCCGTTATAAGTCGAATTTCTGTGAAATAAGAAACGTTGGGATCTTGTTGATAATAATTTCCATATGGAAGAGAATAATGCAGATTTCGTGTTATAGATTGTTAGTTATGTCCAAATCAAAATTTAAAATAGTCGTTATGGAAATCGTTATATACGTTTATTAATTAATAAAAAGGATTTTTTATATAATTTTAATACCTTTTTAACTCAAAATGCTGATATCGAGCTACATAACTACATGATAATTTTATTTGGATAAATATGATGATAATAATTTATTATTATTTTTACTTGAATTTTTTTGGAATTTAAATAATATTTTATCGATATTTTTGTAAGCCTTAAAATTGCGATTTTGCAAACAGGGTCAATTTCGATGAAATTAGTTTCATAGGAACTGTATCGTTAAATTATAGTTCGGTATAAAAATTTGTGGAAAAATGATGTCGTATGTGACAACGACAGCCGTAAACCCCAATCATTCTCTATAGCGCATAATTAATTTAATTTAATAAAGATGTATTTGTGTATAATTTGAGCAGATGATCGAATTAAACCACGAAACCAGTTCCGCTGAGTTCGTATCGATGTTTAGAGCCAGGATAGGTATATAATTTGTTATTTTTGGAGACTGTATAATTTGGTGTCAAAAATACCATTGTGGTACGTATAAAAATAGCGTACCGGGAAACAGTCTCGGAATGCGACGAAACTGGTGTTGTTGGATTCATATTAATTAATTATTATACGATTTCTATTTTCGTGTCAATCGGACTTACCGTTTGATCGTGGCAACGATAAACGCCTTAATAGTGTTAATCCCTAAAAAATCCACGAGCACATCGATTAAAGGATTTCAAACGAGCATCCCTCGTCCTGGTCGTGCACAGTATCGTCCCAAGTACTCAAACAAACACATGAAGTAAGATCTGAGCATCAAGTCCAGGACGGAGTGATCATCCGGTACGACCGACCACAACAATACAGTATACCTAAGAATGTGCGATCAGGTAAGATAAAAGGTTGAATACTTTGAAAGATCGCGCACAACAACAGGGAGGCATTCAATCCAGACATGAAAGTCCGATCATATATATATATATATATATATAGCAGAGATCAGGATTCAAGGTCATACATACTCTGGACGATCGCACACTAATTGCAGCATCAATCACTCAGCATTCAGACTGGCAAACCACGGAGCATTTACATAGCAACTTCCCAGAGAAGGGCGCCATTACATTATAAAACCATGTAACATCGATCAGTCATTCTAAAAGACTATAAAAGACCCTCATTCACCCGCTCAGATCGGGCACAACCTCATTACAACGCAATGGTCAATCGCTCTATCAGATCACCCTCAAGTAAATCGCATACCCGCTCATCAATCGATAGAGACAACCATAACAAAAGAACTTAGACTGAAGAAGTCATACACAAGATGATCAAGACGCTCGCTCCGTCAGGTCGCTCGCCTACAGTAACTGATTACAACTCTAGACAGCTGGCAACAGCTTGCCAGTGGCACAATAGTAATTAACGGAACGAGCGGCCATAGTCCACAAAGGCAGATCTCTTACCATTTCTAGAGGATCTCACCTACAAATACACGATGACCAACAACAAGAAGGGGATCCAATCTTTGAAACGACGAAGTGCTGTTGAATTCCATCCTCAACTAAATCTGGCCATGGCGTCGAGGTCGTCTTTGAAACAATGAAGACACCCTTCTCCTCAATCATCCATCCATCTTCTTCCTCTTCAAACTATACCATTATCATGTATAATTCCTAGATTGAAATATATAAATGAGGGTATATTGAGTGAATAGTGAGATGAACGAAAGAGAGAACTGATGTACTTTGTAATCTTAATTATCTGAACGGAAATCGCCATCATAGTGGACGTAGGCCTAGTTAACGGCCGAACCACTCTAAATCTCGTCTCTATTTACTTTATCTGTATTTTCTGCTTTCTAATTACTTATTAAACACGGATTCATAACTTCCTTACCGAATCGGTGAAGTACAATCTTAGTACCTTGGATGTTTGTGCAAATTTTTGCGTAAACATTTTGTCGCCCACCGTGGGGCCGTGTTCATAATTCCCTTTCGTAATTCAGCAATCTAGAAACCTTTTTATCAAAAAAAACGTTTTCTCTCTTGAAGCCATGGTTGGATAAAAGAAAATCGGTAAATCTGCTAAGACCACTACAATTAATGAGGATGATAATGCTAATGAGGCTACACCTCATGTTCTGAATCGAGAGGCGGGGGAAACCCCTAGGCCGTCGATAACACGAGATGAAATGAATGAAGTTGTAACTGGCTTAAATGAAAGAATGAATAATACAACAAAGATGATAATGGAAAGATTTGACGTCTTGACTAATGCTCAAGCCAATTTGTTACCTCCAAATACTGTGGCTGATACCGGTGACAAAGGGGACTCGTCCGCCTAAGACCCTAAACGATCTCACGATCTAATGGGAGACAGGGGAGATGCCAGCAGTGAGGATCCTAAGGCTAGATCCCCACAGTGTAAAGAAGAACACTCGACTCGGATTGTCGCAAGTCCAGCTAAAGTCACGTCCCTCAATAAAGAAGCAAGGCGCCGAATCTCATATCGTGGTCATGCAGATAAACACATTAGCGCTGATCCGGATGAGCAATTAAGTGACGAGAGTCGCGTCGAGGACATGATCAGGCGCGTAATGAAGGAAAACGCGACCCGAGAAGAGGAGGAGAAGGAATGGGAGTTTTCCCCCAACAAAAACCCATTCAAAAAGGAAATCCGACAAGCGAGGTTCCCAAAGAAATTCATACCTCCAACAATCACACACTATAGTGGAGTTGGTGATCCAACCATTTTCTTGTTCAAATACGACCAACACATGAATGGAGCCAGAGCCACCGACGAAATCAAGTGTTTATACTTTCCTGTGAGCCTAGAAAGCGTGGCCTCGCTGTGGTTCACTCGACTTCCACCTAAATGCATCGATCAGTTCGCTGATTTGGCAAGAAGATTTCAGGACCAATTCCGGTTGCAAACCACGAAGCCGAGGGATGTGATGTCGCTCAGCGAATTGGAGCAAATGCCCGGAGAAACCATCAAAGCTTTTCTTACACGCTTCCAGGCTGCAGCAGTAGAGGGTGTAGAACCAGAGCCTTGGTACATACTGGCAGCCCTGATAGGGGCTATCGATAAAAAATCAGAGTTTGGGAAATGGCTTAAGATGAAGAAACCAAAGACCCTGAAGAAGTTTTATAAAAAAGCCGAAGAATACATGAGCATAGAAACTGACACCCTAGATCTTCAGAAGGATGCGAAGAATGACTCCACTAAGGAAGGGAAGAGCCATGAATCTTCTCAGATAATTCATAGGATTGACTCGGGGTATAAGAGAGGGTTTGATGGAAGAGACAGTAAAACGCATAAGAAGTCAAAATTCTTTAAGCCAACAGAATTGACTCCCTTGAATAAGACTCCCGACAAAATCTACTCTGCCAAAAAGGACTCAGGCGTGCTCCCCCAAGTAAAGCCACAAAGAATCACAGAACAGGAGGGAAATTCTGGAAAATTCTACCGATTTCATAACCAACCTGGGCATAACACAAATGAGTGTCGACGCTTGAGAAATTTAATTGAGGAGCTTATCCAAAAGAATCAGTTACAACAGTAGGTTAAAAGCCCTCAAAACACATCAGAAGGTCAGAAGCAAGGTAAGTTGGCCGATCAGTCCAGGTCGCACGAGACAGCCCAAGCGCCCGAGGACTTACGGCCAATCATGGACTAATGACCAACAGGTGCAACCCAGCGTCCAGAACCGGAAGCGCACCTACCCCGTTATCCCTATCTTAATGTTTCTTTAGTTTGTCTTTTTCAGTTGTACTTCTGTGAAAACGATCCGTGATCCATCTTTATTGTGTTAAGTAAAAACTCTGCATGTTAAAGGATGTTTACTCATGGATTACAATCCCATAAAAGGCAAAATAGCTCCAAAACTAATGTTGAAAATTGGTCTCTGTTATAGGGCACCTCGAGCATCACGCACTAAGGGCACTGGTCAAACCGGGCAGGATTGTCAGACATGTCATCTTGCAAAGCTCAAAAGGAGAAATCATTCCAAAAACAACACCCGGGGAGCACACCAATATCAGGATGCTGCGCTCTCCGGTTTCTCTTTTTTTTTTTTAAAATGCTAGTCCAAAGGAGCACCTTCTTAGGTGGGGGACATGAACTTTACCCTTTCCAGGTTAAAGCTCGGAGGGGTAAATTAAGTGTCCACTCTTTGGGATGAAGCATAAAAATGGGGAAGGATTAAAAAAAACACGCTGGAAGGACCAGCACCAATCAGAAATCCTAGCCGAAAGAGGGTGTCAGAAATCCTAACCGTAAGGGGTATCCAATTTGGGTCTCTATTTGATCACAATGGACGGGTCGAATAAGACCTAAGGTGGGTCGAAAATATTTAACCCAAGACCTCCCAAGGGGGCGCGTACTCAAAACCAGTCTCCGAAGGGATCGGCTCACTGAGTTAGTGAGATATCGGTTGAGTACACACACAAAAAAATTCTCTTCAACCTACGAAAAATGTATTTGAATTCACTCTCCGAAGTGCTCGGGTCACTGAGTCTGTGAGATATGGATTAAGTACATATAAAAAAAACTCTCTAAAATACAAAAACGTATTTAACTCAGTCTCCGAAGGGCCCAGGTCACTAAGTTAGTGAGATATGAGTTAGGTACATAAATTAAAAGCTCTTAAAAATAAAAGAACGTACTTGATGCAGTCTCCGAAGGGCTCGAGTCACTGAGTTAGTGAGATATGAACTAGGTACATAAATTAAAAGGATGCATTCACTCGAGTTTCCGAAAGGTTTGGGACGGCAAACTGTTAAGGAACGGTATTGAATGTATAACACAAATACCCACATGTTATGCAGATGTACAACTGGAAAGCGAACTCTAAAAGTTCAAACCTTCAAAAATATTGAAATGCAAGTGCGCACAAGATAAAAATTAAAACCCTCGAACAAGGGGCAAAAAAAAGGGAATAATCTATCCCAGAAAGTCAAATCAAACCGACGACGTTAACAACGAACGACGCAAAAGCGTAACCATCGCGCGACTTATAAAAACGTACCATAATATGGAGGATTAAAAGTCATGATAAATTACAGCATACAAACACTAACAAGTGATTACAAAGTGCAGATTCATTACAAAGATACATAGCTGAAAAGCTGGTACTGCCAGACAAATAGCATATCATTTGACAATATTTTCAGGAAAAGCATGATCATCAACCAAACCAGCCTAAGGAGTGCCTTCACCGGTGGCAGGAGGTTCCGTCGGAAGAACTTGGGATCCCGAAGCTCCCTCTCCTACAAGACTGGGGCATGAGCAGGAACATCATTCTGGACTTCTTTCCCAAGAGATCGGGATCGTTCTTCAACCAGCATCTTCCTCCCTTTTTCTAAGGCCTTGCGATCGCTTGCCTCGAGAAGGGCCTCTTGCAAAGCACTATCTTCCATACCTTCGGAATGGCTAAGCACTCGTTCCCAGACAAGAGCTAGTGTACGAGGGAAATCCATGTTCAGATATCTTAAACTCCCACGGGTCATAACACTAAAGGTTAAAAACTGAAGCAGGGTCTCATCGGTCTTGACTCTGACGCACTCATGGTCGCCAGTCAACCTTGCTTTGTCCTCCTCCAGAGTTTCGAGAACCTTGTTCTGAGAAGCAAGTTTACCTTTGAGCACGGCTCTTTCACGACGACAAGAAATCACCGCCTGTTGAGAAGAAATCAGTTGAGATTTGGCGAGATCATGATCAACACGAGTTTCGTTAAGTTGCTTTCTAACAACTTCGATCTCCTCTCGAAGCTCTCTATTATTTGTCTCCAAGCCAATCATCATACTGCTCCCATCCTTGAGGAATGCAATCCCGGCCGTCTGACTTTCAATCATGCAAATCAATTCAGTCTTATCATTCTCCAAGAGCTCGATACGATCGAGATGCTGAGTATTAAACTTCTGAAATTCAAAACAGAATCTGTCACAAGACTCAAAGCGCTTACCGGAAACATTTTTGGCCTCGTCTAGCTGAGTTTCAAGCTGGCTTATAATAGCAGCAATCTGAGAAGTCACATGATTTTTTATGGCGCTTAACTCCCCAACGGTGCTCTGGTCATCATGAGGAGACAGATCTAAGTCGAGGTTTATTCCCCTCAAGTCCCAATCTCCGAACATATCTTTTAATCCGGTATTACCAGGGTCAACTTTGTTAGGAGGCCTGTCAAGAATCACTTGAATTTCACAAAGAGCGGGTGCGGTAGATGTGAAGGATTTATGTAGCAGTTCCATCAAGACCGAAGAACTGGGGCACAAAAGTTCAGTCGCCCAGGGGGCCCATAGAGCTCATCCCTATCTTGACCATTGATACTTCCTTCCCTCTCGACATCCTGATTCTCTCCACCCGATGCTTGAGGGTGATCATGCTTCTTCCTTTTTAAACTCGCCAGCGGCGCGTCAAGAGAATCTTGGGTTAAATAATCGGATGGATAAGGACGTTTGAGACAGCGAGGAAGACTGAACTGCAAGATGTCCCAAGGATCAGCGAAAGCAAATTACCGAGAAAAACTGTCCGATAAAAACGAGCCCATTCCTGGATCTAATAAAAAATCTCTGAGCACCTTAGTCGCAGGAAAAGAAGAAAGAAAATCGGAGAGGAGATATACGAAAGCAACAAGACTAAAACAGTCCCAGGCTCTGTGAGGCATCACTTTAACCCAAAAAAAAGTAAAGGGTCTTTCGGTAAAATTCTCGTAGTTAAAACATTTAAGTAATAAACTCACCTTGGGCAAAATCATCAGCTGGTCCAAGGGGACCAAAGCCTTTAAAGGTCCCCGAGTCATCTTCCTCCTGACTGCCCTTGGAAAAGTCCTCTCCGCCTCTAGGGTTCTCCTCAGAAGTCGCTGCAGTTTCGTCAAACTGCTCCGTTCCATGTATATGATCAGAAGTAACTTTCAAAGGACCCACATTAACATCCCCTTCAACATTTCTCTCTAAGGAGGGCTCTTCTTCACATGAGACCGCCAGAGTCTTAGAACCTTTGTGCCTTGGACGTTTGGACACTACTTTCTTGACAAAGACCGCTTTGCCCTTGGGAGACGCTTCAGTGCCCCCTGCCATATCAGAACATCCCTTTTTCAAAGATTTCTTAGTAGGGGATTTGTTGATAGCGTCCTTCTTAACAGAAGTATCCACCACGAAAGTGCGCGAAGGTGAAAGCAAATTGTACCGTCTCAAAAACCCTTCGGTGATCAAAAATTTCGTATTTCTCTTGCCCTCATCAACAACTAACAATGTGTTGCACAAATCTTGGTCAAAAGGAATACTTTGATTAGGAACCGCTGTAATATATCCAGTGGACTTTAGGGAAAGAAAAAGAAAACAAAGCAAACTAAGGTTCAATAAATAAGATTACTTACTGGCCTTCATCCAAGAGCCGCAATAAAAACATCAGGACAGCGGACAAAAAAGTATTGATTGGGGAACCCTCGCACACTATCTTTAATGACCCGCATTGTCAGAGGTATTATAATTAATTTATTTAATTATATATATCGTGATGTAGTGAATTAAATAGTGGTTTAATTAAATTATAAGGAATATTTAATTAAAATAATAATTAAATAATATATATTTAATTCAGAAATAAACAGAATTAGTGGAATTCACAATATTGTGTGAACTGGACAATTCAAAGTACATAATTCAGTTTAGAATTGAATTTGAATGACGAATATATTTCATTAACGAAGTTAGAGCGTATAAATTATAACATAATTATAATCGAGCTCGAAATGGCGCTGCAGTTTGCTATTTGGCGATTTGAACTTCAACTGAGTATACAGGGTTCGTTTCAAGTCGGATTTCTGTGAAACAAGAAACGTGTGGAGCTGGTGAAGTATATTTTTCTAGTGGAAGAGAAAAATCTGGATTTCATTGTGTAGATTTTGATTTACATCCAAATCAAATTTCAGAAAAGTCGCTGTGGAATTCCTTTATAATTCATAATGCTTTATTTACGTTATAAAAGGGTTTTTCAATGTAAATTGAATATCGATTCAATGTGGACTCAGAATAGAGAGTATATAATTATACTGGAGCTGTATGATATTCCTCGGTGAATATATATGATAATATAAATTTATTTATATTTAATTTAATTATATTTAAATATATTTATATATTTAAATGGGTCATTCAGAGCGTTAAAAATAGCCACTTTTGCAAACGACCTTAGAATTCGACGAAAGTAATTTTGTTGGATCTGCAACATCAAATTATTGCTAGATTCCAAGTTTCGTGATTTTTAGAGTCACTGTGTGGCCGTACGAATTTTTAGAATGAAAAACAGTCAGTATTTCGACAGTTAAAAATACGATGTGTGAGAAAACAGAGTCGGAATTCGACGAAACCAGTTTCGTTGGGACCGTAAGGTCAAACTGTAGCTGCATGTCCAGTTTCGTGATTTTTAGGTATCGTGTGTGAGCACACGGATTTTTAGAAAGCAAAATGAATATATAAAGGAGAATATACCCGGAATATTCCTTTTTATAAAATATCTAGATATTTATTTTTCGTATAAATACCCTAAAATATTTCCTAACCCTAATATTCTCCATTCACTGGTAGCCGCCGTCTCTTTTTCTTCAAACAGAAAATGGAGAGTTTTAAAAATCAAAAGAAAATCCACATAAATTCCCATAAATCATCATAGATGGATATTAGTGATCCTTGGACATTTATCTTTATACCAGTACCCATCATAAAGGGTTCGACAGCATTTTATTCGCTGTTGTTTTACAGCGCAGTGCTAGGGTTAGGTTCTTTTGAATCTTGGGTGATTTTCTTGTAAATTAAAGGTTAGCAATGGGTTTGTGGTGGGAATTAGGATCGGGTTGCAAAGGATGGAAGGACTCGATGCTCAAGTGGGTCGTTGGGATGACGGAGCAGCGATGACGAGCATCAGGTTGAGATCTGTTTGGGGCAATCGAGTATTATGGTTTAGGGATGATATTGTAGAGGGTTTGAAGAGAAAGAATCTGGTATTGTTGGAATGTTAAATCATGGATCGAAGAGGGGAAGCAGAGGCTGGGTTCGGTTGTTGAGCAGAGGTCGACAAGGTGTCGAACGTTGTGCAGAAGAAGGTTTCGAACTGTACAATTTTGGTATGACTGGAGAGAGATTGAGCTCGAGAAAAGAGGAACGATGGTGAGATCGGTTTATGAATTGGTGGAGTGTGCGTGGAGCAGTTGGGATTCAAAGCTTTCGAAATGGCCTTGTCTTGCATCGTGTTTTTTTACTGGAGGAAGTATCATCGGAAGGGTTGAAGTAGTGGCGGGCCAGATATTTTGAATGGGCCGGTGTTGAAAGGTATTAGGCCCAAGTTTTAATGAAAATCCATGTTTTTATTTAATTCAAATTGTGTACGAACTTCTAAATGGCGTAACTTCGTCATACATGGTTGGAATTTAGCAAAACAAGTTGCGTTGGGATCGTATGGACGGTAGCTACTCACTGGAACTGATTGGATGTGGATTCGAGCTCATATGAATTTATGGTGAAATAAATTGTTTGATTTAAATCAAACAAACAGTTTATCGTTCTTTAACGATGAACTGCCAAAGTGAGTAAAACTCACCAACTCTGAGCAGTTATATTTTTATAATGTATTTTTAGAACTGTTAATCATCTGTTGATTGCTGTGTGTTGGTTGATTGATTGAACTGCTAGTCAGTTAGTGGAAATTTTATACATATATAAATATATATATATCGTTGAATATTTATATATTGATGATGTTATCAGAATAATCCGTACTGAACTGAAAGTGATGTTGATTTTATTGTGTAACATCTGTGATGCAGGGAAACAGGTTGGAGGGACCCAACTGGGTTCCTCAATATTTATAATACTATTTTGTTCATATATTGTGCTATATGATGTGATATATAATCTGTGTTGATTATATGTGGTTGGACGATATTGGTCATCGTGACTTGATGTGTTGAATACTATAACATACCAGAATGTTGATAAGGGAATTTTCAAAGTGATAGTGAAAATAAAATACTTATAAATGGAATATTTATAAATAAGAAATATTTATAAATTGGAATATTTATAAATAGGAGATATTTAGAAAAAGGAAATAATTTCAAACCATTTTCTTTTTGAATGGAAAGGCCTGTGTGGCGGGTTTGGGGATTTTCCTGATGCTCCCGTTACAAAGGAGGTTATGGTGAATTTTTCCGGGAATTTAAGGAGTTAGAATATTTCAAGAATAAATTTGAAAAGGAAATATTTGTAAACCATTAACAAATAGAATTGAGAAGAAAACGTTATAAAAAGGAAATCATTTTTAAAGTGTAGAACCGTTATTTAAAAGTAAATCTTTTCAAATGAGTAAACTTTATAAAGCCAAAGAGTTAACCAGTTCAGTAGAGTTAACCAGTTCAGTAGAGTTAACCAGTTCAGTAGAGTTAACCAGTTCGGTCGAGTTAACCAGTTCAGTCGAGTTAACCAGTTCAGTAGAGTTAACCAGTTCAGTCGAGTTAACCAGTTGAGTTAAGTAAGTCAAGTTAATCAGTTGAGTTAAGTAAGTCAAGTTAACCAGTTCAGTCGAGTTAACTAGTTGAGTTAAGTAAGTTAAGTTAACCTAACTAGTTTAGTTAAGTAAGTCAAGTTAACCAGTTGGGTTAAGCAAGTCAAGTTAACCAGTTGGGTTAAGTAAGTCAAGTTAACCAGTTGGGTTAAGCAAGTCGAGTTAACCAGTTGGGTTAAGTAAGTCGAGTTAACCAGTTGGGTTAAGTAAGTCGAGTTAACCAGTTGGGTTAAGTAAGTCGAGTTAACCAGTTGGGTTAAGTAAGTCGAGTTAACCAGTTGGGTTAAGTAAGTCAAATTAACCGGTTGGGTTAAGTAAGTCAAGTTAACCAGTTGAGTTAAGTAAGTCAAGTTAACCAGTTGAGTTAAGTAAGTCAAGTTAACCAGTTGAGTTAAGTAAGTCAAGTTAACCAGTTGGGTTAAGTAAGTCGAGTTAACCAGTTGTGTTAAGTAAGTCGAGTTTACCAGTTGGGTTAAGTAAGTCGAGTTTACCAGTTGGGTTAAATAAGTCGGGTTAACCAGTTGAGTTAAGTAAATCGAGTTAAGTTAATCAGGTAGAGTTAATCAGTTTGAGTTAACCAGTTAGAGTTGATCAGTTAGAGTTAACTAGTTAGAGTTAATCAGGTAGAGTTAACTAGTTAGAGATAATCAGGTAGAGTTAATCAGGTAGAGTTAATCAGGTAGAGTTAATCAGTTAGAGTTAACCAGTTCAGTTGGATTTAACCAGTTCAGTAGAGTTAACCAGTTCAGTTAGAGTTAACCAGTTGGGTTAAGTAAGTCGAGTTAGTCAAGTCGAGTTAATCGAGTTAGAGTTAATCAGTTAGAGTTAATCAGCTAGAGTCAACCAGTTAGAGTTAACCAGTTAGAGTGAATCGATTAGAGTTAAAACGAACTAGAGTTAATCAAATATAGTTATTTGAGACAGAGTTAGTCAAACATAGTATTCAGGGTTAGTTTCCATCTCGTACGACTGCTAGCGTAATTCGCAGGGCTGTAAATAGCCTAAGGCGGTCGGATGTTTCCTGAGGGAATCAGGCGTAACCATTGTGATCGCTGCGATCTAGAGTCAAGCGAATGGAGTTAAATCGAATATTAGTTATTCGATAGGAGTTAGTCAAGTTGAGTTAAATAAGTTAAGTTAGTCGAGTTAGGTTCGTCGAGTCGAGTTAATCGAATCTAGTTATTCGAGAGGAGTTAATCGAATGTAATTATTCGAATAGAGTTCGTTGAATATTAGTTAATCGAAGGAGGGAGTTAATCGAATATAAGTTATTCGAAGAGAGATAATCGAATATAAGTTATTCGAAGAAGAGTTAAATCAAATAGAATTAAACAAGATTAGAAACTGACTAGATATTAGTAAGTTGAATGGTTTTCTGAGTATCGATCTGATGTTGGTTTCGGCCTTCGGGGTTTATACATAGAGAATTGTTCTCTTACTAGTTTACAGTTAGGGACTAATCGTTGTGGAATGGTAATGATGCGTGAATAAGCAGATGGAAACGTTTTCCAGAGTTAATCACATATATTTTCTAAACATAGAAAATAAGGGAATACGAATGAATATATATATATGAATATATATATGGTTGATGATTGGATCGATAATTCCATTTGGAAATAAGATCGTTGTGTGTACACGGACATTTTTCATTTGATAGTTAAATAACCGACTATCAAAGTTTTACCATTTTAACGTTGTTAATATGGAGAGACCAGTTGGATTATTATCCAAAGAACCACTCAGTATTGGCATAAGCGTTGCGAATCATATATGCCAAAGAAAATTGAAGACGGAGTAAAGTGCAAGGGCTATTGTATAAGTCTTAGATAACAGTGCCTAAGATGGATGTACTGGATAGTGCCTTCGGTTTGTCCAGTCCCAGGACAACTTGTATGGACGAAGGTCTGACATAGTATATCTGGTAGATCACGTAAGTTGATCGTTTCAAACGTATTTACGTTGGTGGCGGAGGAATTCGTTTCTCTTAGCTTATACCCGTGGTATTTTTGGGGAAATCAATTTGTGATTTAAAGGGTATGACGATGTGGCATTCTAAGTGAATGAGGATGTGGTATGCGAAAAGATAAGCGTAGCTTCTAGCCTCACATCCGGTAAATGACAGAACTCGGGCAGGCAGCATGGCTAAGCCGGTCGCACCGAAGTAGGGTGTATAATCACCTATCTAGAGAATATTCATTTGCTTCTTTAATCTATCAATGTTGTCCCATATATATATACGGGAACGGTTGCTGATCCCAACCGTTGGTGATGTACATTCGATACACTCAAGCGAAATGAGTGGTCGGTCATGTGTGGCTGAGTTGCAAGATTTTCTTGTTGAAATCCAGTGTATCGTTCCTAGAGTACACTGATCGGAAGGTGGTTCCATACCTTGTCATAGTTGGAAATCCATTACCCAATACGTGCTTGCGGTTTTGATTGTATACTATATATGTAGAACGTGAGATGAAAGCGTTTCTGCTAGATGATGATTATATTGTGGTTGATAGACATTATTATAATATCAAAAGGGTTTTGATATAAAGATATTTTGGATTTTCATAAGGTAAAAACCCGTTTCGTTATACGGCGTGGTCTTATGAGATATCGTTTACTTGTTCAAGGTGTTTTAAATTGTTTTACTCACACCTAGTCCCATGACTGACCCGAAGTTTATTTTGTTTTGTTTTCCCTAAACTTTGGGTACCCAATTTTGTACGGGCAGTCAAGTAGTCAGGAATTTACAGATACTTGAAGAGCTGGAGCAGGAGGCTTCAGGATCATATAGTTATAGTTTATTTTGGCTTTGTTATAAGTGTTGTACTCTGATAAGTGCTATTGTATACATAACTGTTATATTTCAAAGTTATGTTATCTATTATATGTTATTCGTTCCGCTGTGAGGTTCGTGTTACTCTGATGATGTGTTCTTCTTCTTCTTCTATTCTAAGTTTCTATCTTATCTATTCTCACCCTCTAATTTCTTTCATTAATTACCAAAAAAAATTCGATGTTTGGTTATCGACATCGAGTTTATGTCGATAACCAAAGTTGCTTAAAATCCGGGTCATTACACTATCCATTAAACCAGTAATTATTTTCGGGCCTCGGCTCCCGTGAACTCCTTGTTCTGAAGGCGTACAATGAGCATATATCCTGAAACGAGGGAGCCCGATGTTTCTCCCTCATAAAAAGAACGTAAAGGCTTGTCAAGATCGCATAACCATTAGGATGTAGCTGACATGGGGCAATGGCCGAGCTACGGAGAACCATTTCCATGTACGGGTTAAAAAGAGGGACTGCTCCACTTTTCAACATGCCACGATAAACGGCAACGTATCCCTTGGGAGGGGCATCCGCAAATTCTTTTGCCCCAGGAAATTTAGCTTCTCCCTCCTCGGAGAAACCAAACTGTCTGCACAGTTGGTAGAACAAGCCGGGAGAAAGCTACGTCGCATGTCTCTCATTGGGCGCTTCGGAGAGAGCACAAAGCTGACAGAAAACATGGACAACGCCGGCCGGAGGGGCGACATCAGGCATAAAAACGATTTGACCAGAACTTTCAGCCTGATCAGGCTTCTCGGCTTGGTCCGACATCGATCACTTCCAGGAACTGTGAAATCGTAAAAGGAAGAAACCCTACTTAGAAACCCATCAAAGTTGTGCAATCAAATCCATACTTCAAAATGGGGCTGAAACAAAGACAAGGAAAGGGCTTACTTACGGACGAATGAGCAGACGCAAGTCTGAGAGAATAGTCCAGCAAAACCAATCCAGGGATTACAGAGACCCTAATAATGGTGCGGCACTCGAATGCAAATCAGAGCAATAAAAGAGATAGACTAATCGAGAATTACAGAAGAAGTTCAAGAGTATTACTTAGAGCAACGCCGCCATTAAAACCCTCTTTTTGAAAAAAGAAAGGGACAGCAGAGCGATATATAGAAGAAGCAAATGAAAAGGGCCGTCGAACCATGATAACAATCTCATCCAACCAATCAACACCCAGTATTCTGGATAGTGAGCCTTACAGTCAGACAAGTGGGAGGTCGTTCAAAGCGAAAGCATATAGACATATGTGAAGAATCAATTGAACGCGCACAATAATGACAAGATAAGTCCAAATGCCTCGCTCAAAAGAAAAACGTTAGCCAGCGGCAGTAAAGCAACCTCGACAAAACCACCAAACGATGTGCGATCAAGTATATCGAAGCCAGTAATTCTTTATTAAAGAAATCACAAAATTCGAGGGGCAAGTGTTAATCCCTAAAAAATCCATGAGCACATCCATTAAAGGATTTCAAACGAGCATCCCTCTTCCCGGTCGCGCACAGTATCGTCCCAAGTACTCAAACAAACACACGAAGTAAGATCCGAGCATCAAGTCCAGGGCGGAGCGATCATCCGGTAAGATCGACCAAAACAATACAGTATACCTAAGAAAGTGCGATCAGGTAAGATAAAAGGCCGAATACTTTGACAGCTCGCGCACAACAGCAGGGAGGCATTCAATCCATAAATTAAAGTCCGATCATATATATATACATAGCAAAGATCAGGATACAAGGTCGTACATACTCTGGACGTTCGCACACTAATTGCAACATCAATCACTCAACATTCAAACTGGAAAACCGCGGAGCATCTACATAGCAACTTCCCAGATAAGGGCGCCATTACATCTCAAAACCATGTAACATCGATCAGTCATTCTAAAAGACTATAAAAGACCCTCATTCACCCGCCCAGATTGGGCACAACCTCATTACAGCGCAATGGTCAATCGCTCCATCAGATCACCCTCAAGTAAATCGCATACCCGCTCATCAACCAATAGAGACAACCATAACAAAAGAACTTCGACTGAAGAAGTCATACACAAGCTGATCAAGACGCTCGCTCCGTCAAGTTGCTCGCCTACAGTAACTGATTACAACTCTAGCCAGCTGGCAACAGCTAGCCAATGGCACAATAGTAATCAACGGAACGAGCGGCCATAGTCCACAAAGGCAGATCTCCTACCGTTTCCAGAGGATCTCACCTATAAATACACGATGACCATAAACAAGAAGGGGATCCAATCTTTGAAACGACGAAGTGCTGCTGAATTCCATCCTCAACTAAATCTGGCCATGGCGTCGAGCTCGGCTTTGAAACGATGAAGACACTCTTCTCCTTAATCATTCATCCATCTTCTTCCTCTTCAAACTATACCATTCTCATGTATAATTCCTAGATTGAAAGATATAAATAAGGGTATATTGAGTGAATAGTGAGATGAATGAAACAGAGAACTGATGTACTTTGTAATCTTGATTATCTGAACGGAAATCGCCATCATAGTGGACGTAGGCCTAGTTAACGGCCGAATTACTCTAAATCTCGTCTCTACTTACTTTATCTGTATTTTATGCTTTCTAATTACTTATTAAACATGGCTTTATAACTTCCTTACCGAATCGGTGAAGTACAATCTTAGTACCTTGGATGTTTGTGCCATTTTTGGCATAAACAAATAGTTTATATTATTTTGGTAAATTTAGACAAGGGTAACTTTAAAGGAATAAACGACTGGTTAAATGAACTTCTATTTTAACGAAACAAATTTCATTGGATCCGTAAGGAAGCGGTCTAGTATAATTTCAAAGTTTCAAGTTAATTGGATTTATTTTGTGATCATGGAAAATTTAAATGCGTGATTTTTAGCTTGTGATTTATAAAGGAGTTTTCACAAATGACCTCGGAATTCGACGGAACCTATCCCATCATGTCCAGAATATATTTCTATGCTAGGATTACCTTATTTTTTTCAAAAACGGAGATCATATGGGTTTTTTTTGGAGTGTTACTTCACGTTGAAGGTTCGGTAAGTTTAAATAACAATTAAATCCTTCCCAACCCTATAAATATACATATATACGGGGTTAGCAACCCTTATTTGTTTTCTACGTGGTCAACAAAAACAAAACCGCGCCTCCACAATAATCAACGAACAAGAATCTTCAAACATTTCCTCCCTAAAATCTCACAAACTACTTATCAAATCGGAAAATCCCCAATAGCAATTATGTGTAGCTCGACGATCTCTTCTAATTGATCGACTATGATCAGATATTTTGGACCCTACTGGTCGGAATTTGGTTATGAACCACCAGCGAGTATGGGTTCGCTGCAATCCAACGGAGTGTTCGGGTGAGGCACTGCTAGCGTCGAACGTGGAGGAGGTGTAGGGGCTTGTTTTGGTTGTCTCTGATTGGTCAACTGAGGAAGGGAGGGACGGTGCCTAAGGTGAACTCGAGTGGTTTAGCATGGGATCGAATTGGAGCATAGAAGAAGAAATGGAAGTGGGGCGGTGTGTGATACAGGTTCGTGAATACATGAGTAACAGTTTCTGATGGGAACTGAAAAAACAGAAGGGAAGTCGGTGGTTTCCCACTTTTCTTGGCAAATGAAAGGTTGACCTGTTAAAATTATTTAACAAATAATTAGTTCAATAACCTAATTAACAGTATAAACTTATTTAATTACTTCCGCAAGGGGATGGAATGGATGGAAGGCGCGCGTGACAACTCAGTGGACCGAAACGATGTACAGGGTACTGAGAAAGAAATCAGACACATTTCTTATTTAACTTTAGTAACTGTTAAACTTGATTTAAGGAGTTATTATATTATAATTAAATTGGGTTAAGTAGATTTTGTTTTATGTAGAATGGAACAAGCGGATGGACCATTTCGAACACATGAGGAATGAAGTTGGCTGTTTAAAAATTATGTATATGATTAGTTTTAATCGTAGGTAATTAAGAAATAATTTAATCTACCTAAATTATATAAACTTTGAACGTAATAACTTCTTATCTATAGGTCAGAATCCGGTGAAACAAACTGCGGTAAGATCGCGGTGACGGACCCTAGATTATGGAATTGTATTGATCTGAGACTAAGATAGCTGGAGTTTATGGTTAAATTAAACGCTGTTTAATTTGATTGTAATCGAACCGCTATGGCGATAAATCAGAATCAAGGTTAGGTAAACTGACTCAGTTCTCCCCACTTATATTTTATATAAGTCGGGTTTTTATTTTGTGTGCTATGATTGCTAATGGTTGACAGTTTGTTAAATATATAGTCATGTATTGTTTGAACCGATGAAATTAAACCGTCGTTTAATTTCAGTGAAATACCAAATTGTTATTTTAACGATTGGATTCAATTGAGGTAACTTACCTTGTTGGACACGTTTATAACATAAACATGTTTAATTGTTTGAATTATTGTGTTAATTGGTTGATGTTAAATAGTTATTATATACTGTTATTGAAATTATGAGTTAAATTAAATTGAATGACATTATTTGAAATAATCAATGTGAATACGGGGAAGAACAGGTTGGAGGAATCCAATGGGATTCCTCAAAATATTAAATATTATTTGTTTTCACATTATCGTTATATGAACTGTTGTGATTGGATGGTTGATTTGATTATTGACCGTTGATCTGAAATTCAACAATTGTTTTGTTTAAACTAATGGGAAGAATTGGTTGAGTAATTGGCAGTTTATGGCCAATAAATCAATCGTTTTCGAAAGATGGATCTATTGTCAGGAGAATCAATAAAAGTGAAGCTATAAAATTTATTTTTAACTGATGATAGATTTTTAAATATAGTATTTTGAATAAAAGTTATTAAAAGAAAATAAATATTTATTATCTATTATTTAAGTTTATAATTAATCAGTAAATGATTTTATATAGCAAATTTCTTGTGTTAAGAAGATTTGTAAGAAAATTAACGAGAATTATCCTAATGGTTAAGAGTTGGATAACTGTTTGTTTTAAAAATTAATTAAATGGAATAATTTAAGTTAATTATATTATTAATTAATTTAAAAGAAGGATAAATTGAAATTGGTTACCAAGATAATCGTGTTTGAGTTGACTAAGTTAACCGTTTTTAACTGGGATTGATTATTAATTTGTTTTGAATTAATTTAATAAAATAGTTTAATGAATATTTTAATAGGATTTTAAAAAGAAATTACTAATTGTTTAGTTAATAAAGGAGATAACTACTTATACAGTAGTTAATGATGTGATAAATTATTATTCTAATTAATAATAATTTAAGTGTAGTTGAAAAAAAATCGAACTGAATTGGGGAAGGAGTTTAGTGAATAGGGCAATATCAAAATCCGAGTTTCTATTATGAAGTTATAAAAACGAAGTTTAAGCGAATACGATATCTTAAATTAACGTTTACTTAATGTTTGAATTAAGTAAAAAGGGATTTGAAAAAAAGGGTTTATTTTAAACCAGAATTACATGAACAAAGTTTATATAAAGAGATGTGAAGTTAAAGTGTTAGTTTTAAATTAACATTATTAAATAATGGAATTTAGAGGAATAAATGGAATCGGATTGAGATTTGCAAAGTGGAATGATTAAAAACAGATTTGAAGTGGAATTTGTTAATAGATTTAGTAATAGGATTTGATAATAATAATTCGAGTTATAAAATGAATTCTTTGAAAGAAGTCAAGGTTAAGAAGTGATTTTTATTATTTAGAAGTTACATAATCAACATGTTAAGTGATAATAAGGTATAAAGAGATATTTCAAAAGTAAGAGGGTTGTAACGACCCGAAAAAAGGCGATCTTGGTTATCCGATATACAACACATATCGAACATCCAAGGATCGAAAATAACCGAATAATTAATGAAAGAATTTAGAGAGTGAGAATAGATAATATAAAACTTATAGAATAGAAGAAGAAGAAGAACATCATCATCAGAGTAAACACGAATCTCATAGCGGAACGAATAAAATATAACATAACTTTTGAAATACAAACAATATATGTATACAATAACATTGCAGAGTACAAGACTTACAACAACAACGGTCATTTTCCGGACATGTAGGGGTAAGAGTCTCCCGTTCGCCACCTAACAAAAAGCGAGAACCCCTACCATGCGACACATGCACTGAGCACGGAACATGGACTGGTGTGAATAAACTCCAAACACTTGGTTTAAATAAAGGATATCTCATAAGACCACGCCGTGAAAACGGAACGGGTTTTCCCTTATGAAAATCCAAACAACTTTGTAAAAAATATCCTTCAGATATTATAATAATGTCTAAGTACAAATAGATATCAATCTAGCAGAAAAGCTTGCATCTCACGCTCTACATATATAATGTATATTCATAAACTGCAGGCGCTTATTGGATGATTGGATTTCCAACTATGACAAGGTATGGAACCACCTTCCGATCAGTGTACTCTAGGAACGATACACTAGAGTTCAACAAGAACATCTTGCAACTCAGCCACACATGACCGACCACTCATTTCGCGTGAGTGTATCGAATGTATATCACCAACGGTTGGGATCAGCAACCGTTTCCCGTATATATATATGGGACAGCATTGATAGATTAAAGAAGCAAATGAATATTCTCTAGATAGGTGATTATACACCCTACTTCGGAGCGACCGACTTAGCCATGCTGCCTGTCCGATTTTTGTCATTTACCGGATGTGAGGCTAGAAGCTACGCATATCTTTTTCATATCATATCTTCATTTACTTGGAATACCACATCGTTATACCCACCAAATCATTATCGATTTCCTTAACGGTATCACAGGTATGAAGCTAAGAGAAACGAATTCCTCCGCCACCAAACGTAATACGTTGAAGAGATCAACATATATGATACGTTAGGAATACTCTGTCAGACATTCGTCCATACAAGTTGTCCTGGGACTGGACAAACCGAAGGCACTATTCAGTACATCCATCTTAGGCAATCGTTATCTAAGATTTATACAACAGTCCTTGCACTTTACTCCGTCTTTAATATATTCAGCATACTTGATTCGCAACGTTTATGCCAATACGGAGTGGTTCTTCGGATAATAATCCAACCGGCTCTCCATATTAACAACGTAAAATGGTCAAAACATTGATAGTCTATGATTTAACTATCAAAGAAAAACACGTGTGCAAACAATGATATTATTTCCAGGTGGAAATTATACCGATCAATCATCACTTAACATTTATCTCTTTAGTTTATTAACTTACTTATCTCCTGTTTCCATATATTCTAAACTCTTATTTTCTATTATCAGAAAACATTTCTGATTCTTATTTGGAAATAATTTCCAAAACTCCTTCACTGCCAAACCTTACCATTTCTTAGTTAAGGAGGAAGTCAATCAAGTTAGGGTATAATTACATCTCAGACCTTAACTGAACAACGTTTTAACTTTGAAATAGTCAAAGCTTATCTTTTAAATCTTTAACAACTTCCTTACGTAACTCTCGGATTCTATTTACGTATCCACTTCTTTATTGAAAACATTGATTATAACGATAACGTTATAATCCCTTCTTTCGAGATATCTAACTTCAATTATAACTTTTATTCTTTAATGTGAATAAATAAATAAACACCTAATTTATAAATAAATAAATCTTGATTTAAACACCAGAAAGTATAAGTACTTTCCCGAATTCGATATAATCGAATCCGACGATTAACTCTCCTCGAGAAATCTCTATTTGATTAACTCTTCTTCGAATAACCTATATTCGATTGTCTCTCTTCGAATAACTTATATTCGATTAACTCACTATTTCGAATAAACTATATTCGATCTCTTTCTTTCAAATACGCTATATTCGATAATCTCCTTTCAATTAAACTATAATCGATAACTCCTTTCGGTTAAACTAACATCGATAACTCCTTTCCTTTAACTCTATTCGAATAAACTATATTCGACTAACTCCTTTAACTCTATTCGTATAACTAATATTCGATTAACTCTATTTAACTCTATTCGAATAGCTAATATTCGATTAACTCTATTTAACTCTATTCGAATAACTAATATTCGATTAACTCTATTTAACTCCATTCGAATAACAAATATTCGATAACTCTATTTAACTCTATTCAAATAACTAATATTCGATTAACTCTAATTAACTCTGTTAGAATAACTAATATTCGATAACTCTATTTAACTCTATTCGAATAACTAATATTCGATTAACTCTAATTAACTCCATTTAACTTCTTCGAATAACTAATATTCGATAACTCTATTTAATCTATTCGAATAACTAATATTCGATTAACTTGTATTCGAATAAATATGTCTGTTTTAATTTTATTTCGAATAGCTAATATTTGATTTAACTCCATTCGCTTGACTCTAGATCGCAGCAATCACAATGGTTACGCCTGATTCCCTCATGAAATATCCGACTGCTTTAGGCTATCTGCATCCCTGCGAATTTCGCTAGCACTCGTGCTAAATGGCATCTCATTTGGATTAACTCTAATTGATTAACTCTTATTGGTTAAATCTAACTGATTAATTTTAACTGGTTAACTCTAACCGATTAACTCTAACTGATTAACTCTAACTGGTTAACTCAAACTGATTAACTCTAGCTGATTAACTCTAACTGATTAACTCTTACTGATTAACTCAAACTGGTTAACTCTAACTTTATAAAGATTTCCCTTTTTATAACGTTTGTTCATTTAAAAAGATTTACTTTTAATAACGGTTCTTCACTTTAAAAATGATTTCCTTTTCAATAACGTTTTCATTTTTATAACGGTTTCCTTTTTATAACGTCCTATTCCGTTATAAATAAATTTCCCTTTTTAACTCTATTTATTTTCTAAATATTTCCTTTTCAATTCTATTTTTAAATGGTTTACAAATATTCCCTTTTCAATTCTATTTGCAAATGGTTTACAAATATTTCCTTTTTTTCTATTTATTCTATTTGCAAATGGTTTGCAAATATTTCCTTTTCAAATTTATCCTTTTATTTTATAATTTCGCCCTTTCTAAATATCTCTTATTTATAAATATTCCAATTTATAAATATTCCAATTTATAAATATCTCTTATTTATAAATATTCCATTTATATATATTTCATTTTCAATATCACTTTGAAAATTCCCATATCAATATTCCGGTATGTTATGGTATTCAACATATCAAATCATGATGACCAATATCATCCAAATATATATAATCGACAACAGATTATATATCACATCATATAACACAATATATGAAACAAAAGAGTAAATTAAATATTGAAGGATCATGTTGGATCCCTCCAACCTATTTCCCTGCATCACAGATGTTAAACCATATAATTAACATCAACTTCATTTCAGTATGAAATGTTCTGATAAGCAACATCAATATACATATTTAATGGTTTATATATATATATTTATTTATATATATATATATATATAACTTCAACTAACTGACTAGCAGTTCAATCAACCAAATCAACACACAGCAATCAACAGATAATTATCAGTTCTAAGAATACGTTATAAAAATAAAATTGTTCATAGTTGGTGAGTTTTACTCATATTGGACGATCATCGTTAATAACGATAACCATCGTTTGATTCAGACGGACAATTTATTTTGCTATAAATTGTAACGAGGTCGAATTCTCTCCCAGTCAGTTCCATTGGGTTGCTCTCGTCCATACGATCCCAACGGATCTTGTTTCGCCAAATTCTGATAACGTATGATGAAGTTATTCATTATGCAAGTTTATACTTCTAATTTAATTCAAAAATAAAACTCAAGCATTTAGTTGTGCTTAAATTTACTTTCCCAGCCCACTATGAATTACTGTTTAAAAGTCCATACCCGTATTTCTCTTCTTCCTCATTTAGACTGTGAGCTCCAGCGATTACACCTTTCCTTTTCCAAATCTTTCCACGCCTCTTACTCCTTCCGTTCACCACTATTTCAAAAACTAAAAACGCCAATGATTATCTCTTCGATCCCCTCTTCAACCCATACCATCCGTGATGAACCCGCACACCAATTGAAGATTGCTACTTCGCCATTTTTCTACTGTGTTCGAAAAAGACAGCGCACCAAATGGTAACCGAATACCCTCAAAACCTCATACTAGAAGCTAAACTACCCCCACGATATTGAATTTAAACTCGAAACTTTGTATTGATTCTCCAACACCCCAGAAATTCGGATCTAGGGTTCACTGCTAATTTCTTGAGCGAAATTAAATGCAGTTGAACTTTGTGAAATCAATACCAGAACGAAGCAGATGTTCCAAGGATCACAACGGACCAAACGAAATCAAATTCCGTTATCATTTCGATTTTTAAATGATTTTACATGGGTTTCTTTCTTCACGTTGGAAAAAGTATCGGTCCCCAAAACCCATCGCATACCATTCTGGAACCATAGGAATGGAGCTCTTCTTTGCAGCTATCCATATATAAATGTTTTGGAATTTAGAACTTTTTATTTGATTTCATATGAATTTATGAAATGAAGAATTTTGCTGCAACAAGTAAAGAGAACGGCGGCATTTCCTTGCGTTTATATAATGGGGGGGATTATTGTGTGGTTGAAAAGAAGGATGCGTGGCTTGTTCTAGGCCTTAGAAGGCTTTGAGATATTTTATTTTTTTATTTTCAATTATTTGTTTCTGACTTCTAAAAATTCGTGTGATCACACATGATACCCAATAATCATGAAAATTGGCATACACCTTTAGTTCGACATTACGGTCCCAACAAAACTGATTCCGTCGAATTCCGAATCCGTTTGCTCACATAGCGTATTTTTAACTGTCTAAATCCTGACTGTTTTTCACCTTAAAAATCCGTACGGCAACATACTGAATCTAAAAATCACGAAAATTGATATCTAGCAATAATTTGATGTTACGGATCTAAAAAAATTAGTTTCTTTGAAAACGGAGATCGTTTGCAAAACTGGCTATTTTTAAAGCTCTAAATAACCCTTCTAAATATATAAATAAACATAAAAGCAATTAAATTAAATATTTGTAATTAAATATTATCGTATATATTCTCATCCGATATCATATAGTTTCAGAATATTCCTATATGAATTTCTAACTTGATATTTCAAATCCCGATTAAATCGATATTCGATTTATATTGAAATTCCTTTTATAAATTGTTATAAATTATAAAGGAATTCCATAGCGACTATTTTAAAATTTGATTTGGACATAAATCAAAATCTACATGACAAAATCCTGATTTTTCTGTTCCATTAGAAAAATATACTTCACCAGCTCCGTACGTTTCTTGTTTCACGGAAATCCGACTTAAAACGGACCCTGTATATTCAGTTGAAGTTCAAATCGCCAAAGAGCGAACTGCCATGCCATTTCAAGCTCGATTTTAATCGTAATATAATTATACGTTCAAATGGCGTTCATATAATATATTCGCCATTCTAATTCAATACTAAACTGAATTATACCTTATATATAATCCAACTCACACTATATTGTGAATTCAGCTATTTTTGACTATTTCGACATTATAATATTTTATTCTATTTTATAATATTAATTAAATATTCATTTTTATTTAATCCAGGTCATCGATATAACCAAATCGATAATGGATAATTAAATTAATTAATTATTCGACAGTTAAAAATACGGGTCATTACAATCTGCCCCCCCCCCCTTAATATAATTTCGTCCTCGAAATTGCTAAGCTAGGAAAATTTTACCAACTCTACTAACTAGATTTAAACATATATTGGTTTACTTCTTAACTTCCATTTCAATTGAATTAATTTAATTCCAACTAAATTATTAATTAATTCCGACTAGCTAAAATTTTCAAAAATTCTGAAAATTTTCTAACGCTTAAATTTTCGGAAAATTTCACCATAACCTCCTTTGTACAGCCCTATCGGTAAAACCAAAACTAGCCTCTCTAGGCCTTCTCCAACCCAAAAGAAAATCAAAACGCAAAGCGGCTTGCTAATTCGGCTCTTAAAGTCACCAAACTCATATGAAACATAAACTTGTACCTTTTTGTCGGGCATATCATTATATCCTTTCCATATGCTACCAATTCTGCATATACCATGCCATCCAAATCAACTCCAATCAGCTTATTCTCAAACTAATCATTTGGTTATATCCAAGCCAAATTCTATTCAAACTCGAATATTAAATTCCAAACTCTCAACTTATCAACTTGGTTACAATTTAGATTATCTTTAATCGAATCCAATTCTATTTAACTTAGTTCAAGTTAAATTTCAATTTATTTCTACCATCTCATTTTACTTAACTTCATAAGTTAAATTTAAATTCCATAATTTAAATTTCTGGGTTTATTTCAAAACAATTTGAAATCATAATACCAATTCAAAACCTTTGAATTTCTAAACAACTTGTTTTTCTTAAAACAATTCAAAAACAAAACCTTTGGTAGTAATCCGTCACTTAGAACTCGAAAGTGAACACCGATGATGGTCGACTTCACCATTAGAATCTATTTCCCAGCGATCAAAGTGAGTTCAATACTATATCATTTTCAAAACTCATTTCTTAAACATTTCATTTTGAAATCAATTCAAAATATCTTTCCAATGTTTGTAAACAATTTAAAAATCCCCTAGGATTTTAAAATTCCATAGATTATACGTATATGAATTCTAATCGATTATCTATAACCATTTCACTTTATATAATCTTATTTGATTATACTATCAACAAACACATCCATTATAATAATTCCAATATGTATTTTCTTTATATCAAATATATTCTGGGCAAAATTATTTCATTTACCCTTTTCAAAGCATACCGTGTCGGTTCATCGTATTCGAGTGTTTATAAAACTCCTACCGATACAGTGGATCAAACTGATCGACCAGAATTGTAATGACCCGCATTTTTCAGCGATATAATAATTAATTTATTTAATTATTTATAAAGTTATTTAGAATTCAAATGGTCGATTAATTAAATTATATTGAATATTTAATTAAATTAGTTATTAAATAATATATTTAATTCTGAAATAATCAGAATTTGTGAAATTCACAATATAAGGTGAACTGGACAATTTATAATATATATATTCAGCTTGGAATTTAATTTGAATAACGAATATATTATATAAACGACAGTTTGAACATAGAATTATAATATAATTATAATCGAGCTCGAAATGGCGCGGTAGTTCGCGATTTGGCGATTCGAACTTTAAACGAATATACAGAAGCCATTTTAAGTTGGATTTCTGTGAAACAAGAAACGTTAGGAGCGGATGAAGTATATTTTTCTAGTGGAAGAGGAAAATCGAGATTTCGCCGTGTAGATTTTGATTTTTGTCCAAATCAAATTTTAAAATAGTCACTATAGAATCGTTTATCGATCGTAACGGTTTATTCGATATAACTAGATATCGGGTTTGAATTTAGACAAGGTTCTTTTGATACATAACGATAATTTAGTTTTTAGAATTTTACTGAAATTTTTAATTAATTAAATAAGCAACTTTTTGTTTGGAGTATTTTGCACCCTGTAATCAATATTTTGGGGCTTCACAATATGAGTTAATCTACTGGTATTATTATATTTCTGGGATCGTGACACCTCACTGAGCACGACCGTACTCTTACTTCTATCTATAACGGCCTGACCTTAACGAAAATTTAAGTAACGGAGCACACATATTTTGTAACATAAACATATATTGATAGCTGAATATATTAAGTTTTCTTGGACCTTAAGTGCGCACGCCCCTTCTTTTCCTATCCACCAGTTTTTTTGTGTCACTTACCCATCCATGCTCCTTTCCTCTCAACCTCACCCTCACGTTATAAATACAAGAGCCCTGAGCCTACACGTAAATTCCTTAACCACCTAGTATACATCTTCTAAATACAAGAGCACTGAGCCTACACGTAAAATCCTAAGCAGCAAAGTTTGCTTTGCCTTGAAGCTTTACAACTCTATAAATACACTGTTATTCTCCTTGTCCATTTCTTCTTGGCTTCATGCATTTGGCTTATATGTAGTATGGTGGGAAGTAGGGACATGATGACGCAAAGTATATGGTAGTTTATGATAATGGCGAGGTAAAGAAGGAAAGGAGTGAGTTTTACTCGGTTGCGTGGGACTGTGAAGGACTGGAAAACGTGAAAAGAGGGGGATCTTTTGGAGTAACAGAAGGTTGCGGAGATGGAGTTTCGGTGGTTCATGGGAAAGGTGGCACGTGGAGTTGATAAAAGAAGTGAAGGGTGGAAGTAACTGTTATACGTGTGGGTGAAATACAAAGAGAAGTGGTGTATTGCTGGAGTGATTCTTTTGAACGTAAAGCAACATGAGGAGGTTTCTTTCAGTTCGAATGTGAAGTAAAAGCATGGAATTCGAAAGCATCTCACGTGAAAAAGTGTTAAATGAAGGATTCCTGTTACGTACAAATAGTGAGAAAATGTTTAGCAATATTCACATTCCAGACGAGAAATAGAAGCTCAGGAAGATGATGTTGGGGTGTTAAGCTGGAGTAGGCGGTAGTTTTGAGGGATGCCGTGGGACTGCTGTTCAACGCAGGAGCAGAAAACGAGATCGAGTTGAAGTTCTTTGGTATGAGAAAAGGAGAGTTCGAAGGTGAAAAGAACGGTGAGGAGTCATGAAGTAGAAGAGGAGATTTGAGGAGAGGAAGAAGTTGATAATCTCCGGAAAACAGTTACAGGAGTTGGAAAATATTTAGAGGAGGAAGCCTAAACGTGGTCGGTTACATGAGGTATTGGGCCCAATAAAAGGTAAAAGCCCAAATAGTTAAATTTATTAAGTTTTAATTAAATTGAGTATAGTATAATCTTGTAAATTGAATATATTGGTCATACAATATCAGTTTGACGAACGGTCAGATCCGTTGGGATCGTATGGACGGACACTACATGATGGAACTGACTTGAAGTCCATCGGAGCTCGTTACAATTTATGGCAAAATAAATTGTCCGTCTGAATCAATAGACGCAAATCGTTATTTATTGGTTAACGCGAAATGTGAGTAAAACTCACCAACTCTGAGCAGTTACATTTTTATAACATATTTTTAGAACTGATAATTTTCTGTTGATTGCTGTGTGTTGATTTGGTTGATTGAACTACTATTCAGTTAGTTGAAATTATAGATAACGATATATATATAAATCGTTAATCGAATATTGATTCTGTTTATCAAAATATTTTATACTCATGTTGTTTAACATCTGTGATGCAGGGAAACAGGTTGGAGGGACCCAACTGGGTTCCTCAATATATAGAATACTGTTTTGTTTCATATACTGTGATGTTCGATGTAATGTGTAATCTGTTGTGGGATACGTGTGTTTGAATGATATCGATCACCGTTGTTTGGTATTTTAAATACCGTAAGAAATACTAGGAAGTAAAAAGGAAATTTTCAAAACGTATATTGAAAATGAAATATTTTATAAAATCAAAGGATTTTATAAAAGAGATATTTATTAGAAAATAAATAGAATGAAGTTAAAAGTGTTAAAGAGGATAAGGTATGGTTTTTGAGTAATTGGAACTTGTTCTACGTTGATTGAATTGAGTAAATTTCAAAGTGTTGATCTGATGTTGGTTTCGGCCTTAGGGATTAACACTGAGAAGTTTATTCACTTACCAATTTATAATAAGGATCTAATGAATAGAAGTGAAGTGACAAAAGGAATATTTATTTGGAAAATAAATAGGATTAAAAAGGAAATCATTATAAGTGATTAAACGCTGTTAAAACGGATATCATTATAAGTGATTAAACGTTGTTGTAAGGAAATCATTATAAGTGATTAAACGCTGTTATAAGGAAATCATTATAAGTGATTGAACGCTGTTAAAAAGGAAATCTTTATAAGTGGAGAAACGTTATGAAAAGGACATTTTTGAAGTGAAGAACCGTTACTAAAAAGTAAATCTTTATAAATGGATAAACGTTATTAAAAGGATTTAATAGAATATAAGTTATTCGAATTTGAGTTAACCAGTTAGAGTTAATCAGTTAGAGTTAACCAGTTAGAGTTAATCGAATAGAGTTAAAGAAATGGAGTTAAACAAAAATTAGAAACTGACTAGAGATTGGTAAGTTGAATAGTTTTCTGAGTATCAATCTGATGTTGGTTTCGGCCTTCGGGGTTTATACTTAGAGAATTGTTCTCTTACTAGTTAAAGTTAGGGATTGATAGTTGTGGAAGAATAGTGATACGTAAATGAGGATTGGAAATGTTTTCCAGTGTTAAAAACGTATATTTTCTAAGCATAGAAAATAAGAAAATATGGATATATATATATATATGTATGTTTGATGATTGGGTCGATAATTCCATTTGGAATTAAGATCGTTGTGTGAACACCGACATGTTTTCATTTGATAGTTAAATCACAGACTATCAAAGTTCTGACCATTTTAACGTTGTTAATATGGAGAGACCAGTTGGATTCTTATCCAAAGAACCACTCCGTATTGACATAAGCGTTGCGAATCATATATGCTGAATATATAGAAGATGGAGTAAAGTGCAAGGGATGTTGTATAAGTCTTAGATAACAATGGACTAAGATGGATGTACTGAATAGTGCCTTCGGTTTCGTTCAGTCCCAGAACGAATGTATATAGACGAGTGTCTGACAGAGTATTTCCAATAATCGAATGGGTTGGTCTATACAAATATATATATATATGGTTGCAACGGATTTATTCCCTTAGCATAACATCCAGAATATTTGTATAAACCAATTAATTATTAACGGATTTGATAATGTGACATTCAAAGTAATCGTGTTATCAATGAATGGAAAGTAATCGTAGCTTCTGGCCTCAACAACCAGGAAATGACAAAAATCGGGAAGGCAACATGGCTAAGTCGGTCGCTCCGAAGTAGGGTGTATAATCACCTATCTAGAGAACATTCATTTGCTTCTTTAATCTATCAATGCTGTCCCATATATATACGGGAAACGGTTGCTGATCCCAACCGTTGGTAATACACATTCGATACACTCAAGCGAAATGAGTGGTCGGTCATGTATGGCTGAGTTGCAAGATGTTCTTGTTGAACTCCAGTGTATCGTTCCTATAGTACACTGATCGGAAGGTGGTTCCATACCTTATCATAGTTGGAAATCCATTACCCAATACGTGCTTGCGGTTTTGATTGTATACTATATATGTAGAACGTGAGATAAAAGCGTTTCTGCTAGATGATTATTATATTGTGGTTGATAGACATTATTATAATATCAAAGATTTTTGATATAAAGATGTTTTTGGATTCTCATAAGGGAAAAAACCCTTCCGTTATACGGCGTGGTCTTATGAGATATCGTCTACTTGTTCAAACTGCTTTAAACTGTTTTACTCATACCAGTCCCATGACTGACCCGGAGTTTATTTGTTTTCCCTAAACTCTTGGGTACCTAATTTGCACGAGCAGTCAAGTAGTCGGGATTTTACAGATATACTTGGAGAGCTTGGAGTAGGAGGCTTCAGGATTCTATAGCTATTATTATTTCCGCTGTGTTGTAAGTGTTGTACTCTGATAAGTGCTATTGTGTACATACTATTTGTATTTCAAAAGTTATGTTATATTTTATTCGTTTCGCTGTGAGATTCGTGTTTACTCTGCTGATGATGTTCTTCTTCTTCTATTCTAAGTTTCTATCTTATCTATTCTCACCCTCTAACTTCTTTCATTAACTATTCGGTTATTTTCGATCCTTGGATGTTCGATATGTGTTGTATATCAAATAGCGAAGATCGTCGAAAACCCTGGTCGTTACAAGAATTCATAAGCCACTCAACCAATAAATATCCATAATATAAAACAAAATTTTATATCAAATAACAAATACGCACTTGTATATATACACTCAAACTCAATCTAGGGCATTACTAACCCTATCTCTACTGAGTCACACCACAGAGCCAAGGTAATTCACTTAACCTTTAACTCTGATACCAACTGTAACGACCCGGAAAAAGGCGATCTTGGTTATCTGATATACAACACATATCGAACATCCAAGGATCGAAAATAAACGAATAGTTAATGAAAGAAGTTAGAGGGTGAGAATAGATAAGATAGAACTTACAGAATAGAAGAAGAAGAAGAATAACATCATCATCAGAGTAAACACGAATCTCACGGCAGAACGAATAAAATATAACATTACTTTTGAAATACAAACAGTATATGTATACAATAACATTGCAGAGTACAACACTTACAACAACAGCGGTCATTTTCGGGACATGTAGGGGTAAGAGTCTCTCGTTCGCCACCTAATAAAAAGCGAGAACCCCCTATCATGCGACACATGAACTAAGCACGCAACATGGACTGGTGTGAATAAAACTCCAAACACTTGGTTTAAATAAAGGATATCTCATAAGACCACGCCGTGAAAACGGAACGGGTTTTCCCTTATGAAAATCCAATCAACTTTGTAAACAATATCCTTCAGAAATTATAATAATGTCTAAGTACAAATAGATATCAATCTAGCAGAAACGCTTACATCTCACACTCTACATATATAATGTATAATCATAAACCGCAGGCGCTTATTGGATGATTGAATTTCCAACTATGACAAGGTATGGAACCACCTTCCGATCAGTGTACTCTAGGAACGATACACTGGAGTTCAACAAGAACATCTTGCAACTCACCCACACATGACCGACCACTCATTTCGCTTGAGTGTATCGAATGTATATCACCAACAGTTGGGATCAGCAACTGTTTCCCGTATATATATATATATATACATATATATATATGGGACAGCATTGATAGATTAAAAAAGAAAATGAATATTCTCTAGATAGGTGATTATACACCCTACTTCGGAGCGACCGACTTAGCCATGCTGCCAGCCCGATTTTTGTCATTTACCGGATGTGAGGCTAAAAGCTACGCATATCTTTTTCATATTATATCTTCATTTACTTGGAACACCACATCGTCATACCCGCCAAATCATTATCGATTTCCTTAACGGTATCACGGGTATGAAGCTAAGAGAAACGAATTCCTCCGCCACCAAACGTAATACGTTGAAGAGATCAACATATATGATTCGTTAGGAATACTCTGTCAGACATTCGTCCATACAAGTTGTCCTGGGACTGGACAAACCGAAGGCACTATTCAGTACATCCATCTTAGGCAATCGTTATCTAAGATTTATACAACAGTCCTTGCACTTTACTCCGTCTTCAATATATTCAGCATACTTGATTCGCAACGTTTATGCCAATACGGAGTGGTTCTTCAGATAATAATCCAACCGGTCTCTCCATATTAACAACTTAAAATGGTCAAAACATTGATAGTCTGTGATTTAACTATCAAAGAAAAACACGTGCAAACAATGATATTATTTCCAGATGAAAATTATATCGATCAATCATCATTTAAAATTTATCTCTTTAGTTTATTAACTTACTTATCTCCTGTTTCCATATATTCTAAATTCTTATTTTCTATTATCAGAAAACATTTCTCATTCTTATTTGGAAAACATTTCCAAAACTCCTTCACTGTCAAACCTTACCATTTCTTAGTTAAGGAGGAAATCAATCAAGTTGGGGTATAATTACCTCTCAGACCTTAACTGAACAACGTTTTAACTTCGAAATAGTCAAAGATTATCTTTTAAATCTTTAACAACTTCCTCACGTAACTCTCGGATTCTATTTACGTATCCACTTCTTTATTGAAAACATTCATTATAACGATAACGTTATAATCCCTTCTTTCGAGATATCTAACTTCAATTATAACTTTTATTCTTTAATGTGAATAAATAAATAAACACCTAATTTATAAATAAATAAATCTTGATTTAAACACCGGAAAGTATAAGTACTTTCCTGAATTTGATATAATCGAATCCGATGATTAACTCTCTTCGAGATATCTCTATTTGATTAACTCTTCTTCGAATAACCTATATTCGATTGTCTCTCTTCGGATAACTTATATTCGATTAACTCACTCTTTCGAATAAACTATATTCGATCTCTTTCTTTCGAATACGCTATATTCGATAATCTCCTTTCGATTGAACTATAATCGATAACTCCATTCGGTTAAACTAACATCGATAACTCCTTTCCTTTAACTCTATTCGAATAAACTGTATTCGACTAACTCCTTTAACACTATTCGTATAACTAATATTCGATTAACTCTATTCGAATAACTAATATTCGATTAACTCTATTCGAATAACTAATATTCGATTAACTCTATTTAACTCCATTTAACTCCATTCGAATAACTAATATTCGATAACTCTATTTAATTCTATTCGAATAACTAATATTCGATTAACTCTATTTAACTCTATTCGAATAACTAATATTCGATAACTCTATTTAACTCTATTCGAATAATTAATATTCGATTAACTCTATTTAACTCCATTTAACTCAATTTAACTCCCTTCGAATAACTAATATTCGATAACTCTATTTAACTCAATTCGAATAACTAATATTCGATTAACTTATATTCGAATAACAATGTCTGTTCTAATTTTATTTCGAATGGCAAATATTCGATTTAACTCCATTCTCTTGACCCTAGATCACAGCGATCACAATGGTTACGCCTGATTCCCTCAGGAAAACATTCGACCGCGTTAGGCTATCTGTAGCCCTGCGAATTTCTCTAGCAGTCGTGCTAAATGGCATCTCATTTGGATTAACTCTAATTGATTAACTCTTACTGATTAAATCTAACTGGTTAAATCTAACTGATTAACTCTAATTGATTAACTCTAACTGGTTAACTCTGACTGATTAACTTTAACTGATTAACTCTAACTGATTAACTCTTACTGATTAACTCTAACTGGTTAACTCTAACTTTATAAAGATTTCCCTTTTTATAACGTTTATTAATTTAAAATGATTTACTATTAATAACGGTTCTTCACTTTAAAAATGATTTCCTTTTCAATAGCGTTTTCCTTTTTATAACAGTTTCCTTTTTATAACGTTTTCCCTTTTTATAACATCCTATTCCGTTATAAATAAATTTCCCTTTTTAACTCTATTTATTTCTAAATATTTCCTTTTCAATTCTATTTGTAAATGGTTTACAAATATTCCCTTTTCAATTCTATTTGCAAAAGGTTTACAAATATTTCCTTTTTTCTATTTATTCTATTTGCAAATGGTTTGCAAATATTTCCTTTTCAAATTTATCCTTTGATTTTATAATTATTCCCTTTCTAAATATCTCCTATTTATAAATATTCCAATTTATAAATATTTCTTATTTATAAATATTCCAATATATAAATATCTCTTATTTATAAATATTCCATTTATATATATTTCATTTTCAATATCACTTTGAAAATTCCCTTATCAATATTCCGGTATGTTATGGTATACAACATATCAAATCCCGATGACCAATATCGTCCAAACACATGTAATCGGCAACAGATTATATATCACATCATATAACAAAATATATGAAACAAAACAGTAACTTAAATATTGAGGGATCCTGTTGGATCCCTCCAACCTGTTTCCGTGCATCACAGATGTTAAACCATATAATTAACATCAACTTCATTTCAGTATGAAATGTTCTGATAAGCAACATCAATATACATATTTAATGGTTTATATATATATATATATATATATATATATATAATTTCAACTAACGGACTAGTAGTTCAATCAACCAAATCAACACACAACAATCAACAGATAATTATCAGTTCTAAGAATACGTTATAAAAATATAACTGTTCAGAGTTGGTGAGTTTAACTCACATTGGACGATCATCGTTAATAACGATAACCATCGCTTGATTCAGACAGACAATTTATTTTGCTATAAATTGTAACGAGGTCGAATTCTCTCCTAGTCAGTTCCATTGGGTTGCTCTCGTCCATACGATCCCAACGGATCTTATTTTGCCAAATTCTGATAACGTATGATGAAGTTATTCATTATACAAGTTTATACTTCTACTTAAATTCAAAAATAAAACTCAAGCATTTAGTTGGGCTTAACTTTACTTTCCCGGCCCACTATGAATCACCGTTTAAAAGCCCATACCCGTATTTCTCTTCTTCCTCATTTAGACCGTGAGCTCCAGCGATTACACCTTGCATTTCCAAATATTTCCACGTCTCTTACTCCTTCCATTCACCAATATTTCAAAATCTAAAAACACCAATGATTATGTCTTTGATCCCCTCTTCCGCCCATACCATCCGTGATGAACCCGCACCCTAATTGAAGATTGCGACTTCGCCATTTTTCTGCTGTGTTCGAAAAAGACAGCGCACCAAATGGTAACTGAATACCCTCAAAACCTCATACTAGAAGCTAAACTACCCCACTATATTGAATTCAAACTCCAAACTTTGTATTGATTCTCCAACACCCCAGAAATTCGGATCTAGGGTTCACTGCTAATTTCTTGAGCGAAATTAAATGTAGCTGAACTTTGTGAAATCAATACCAGAACGAAGCAGATGTTCCAAGGATCACAACGACCAAACGAAATCAAATTCCGTTATCATTTCGATTTTTAAATGATTTTACATGGGTTTCTTTCTTCACGCTGGAAAAAGTATCGGTCCCCAAAACCCATCGCATACCATTCTGGAACCATGGGAATGGAGCTCTTCTTTGCAGCTATCCATATATAAATGTTTTGTAATTTAGAACTTTTTATTTGATTTCATATAAATTTATGAAATGAAGAATTTTGCTGTAACAAGTAAAGAGAACGGCGGAATTTCATTGCGTTTATATAATGGGGAGGGAATTATTGTGTGGCTGAAAAGAAGGGTGTGTAGCTTGTTCTAGGCCTTAGAAGGCTTTGAGATATTTTATTTTTTTTATTTTCAATTATTTGTTTCTGACTTCAAAAAATTCGTGTGTCACACATGATACCCAAAAATCATGAAAATTGGCATACACCTTCAGTTCGATATTACGGTCCCAACGAAACTGGTTTCGTCGAATTCTGAATCCGTTTGCTCACACAGCGTATTTTTAACCGTCAAAATACTGACTGTTTTTCACCTTAAAAATCCGTACGGCCACATACTGTCTCTAAAAATCACGAAAATTGATATCTAGCAATAATTTGATGTTACGGATCCAACAAAACTAGTTTCATCGAAAACGGAGATCATTTGCAAAACTGGCTATTTTTAAAGCTCTAAATAACCCTTTTAAATATATAAATATATTTAAAAGCAATTAAATTAAATATTTATAATTAAATATTATCGTATATATTCACATACGATATCATACAGTTTCAGAATATTCCTATATGAAATTCTAACTTGATATTTCAAATCCCGATTAAATCGATATTCGATTTATATTGAAATTCCTTTTATAAATCGTTATAAATTATAAAGGAATTCCATAGCGACTATTTTAAAATTTGATTTGGACATAAATCAAAATCTGCACGATGAAATCCTGATTTTTCTGTTCCATTAGAAAAATATACTTCACCAGCTCTGTACGTTCACAGAAATCCGACTTAAAATGGACCCTGTATATTCAATTGAAGTTCAAATCGCCAAAGAGCGAACTGTCGCGCCATTTCAAGCTCGATTTTAATTATAATATAATTATACGTTCAAACGACGTTCATATAATATATTCGCCATTCTAATTCAATACTAAACTGAATTATACCTTATATATAATCGGCCTCACAGTTTATTGTGAATTCAGCTATTTTTGACTATTTCGACATTATAATATATTATTCTATTTTATAATATTAATTAAATATTCATTTTTATTTAATTTAGGTCATCGATATCTCCAAATCGATAATGGATAATTAAATAAATTTATTATTCGACAGTTAAAAAAATGGGTCATTACCAGGCTTTTATAAACCATATTCTGAATTTAATGGAAAATGGGATTGGGTTGGTATTGGAATAATATCAGTTTTGAAATTACAACTGATATCTATCACAAGATAAGAACGTTGTTGATCAAGGTCTGAGAGGTAAATAAATACCCCAATTTGAATGACTTCAGGATTATCTGAGGGTGATATTAGTTTGTAATGGGAAGGAGAATAAGAATAATTTATTATTTCTATTTATGAAATAATAACGCAACGTTAATTGCAAGATTTGAGTATATATAATGAGATTTCCAAAATAACAGAAACGAAAAGATTTGAAATTATTTATATAATGAATTTCCCCAAGTAAAGGTAATAAAAGGAGAGTTGGTGAAATTATAATGGTATTTCCAAGGAAAAGGAAATGAAAAATGTGGAGTTTTGGATTAGATTTATTCCAGAAGAATAAGAGTTGGTTATTGTTTTTCAAATAACGAAACAAAGAAATTTCGTAACGTTGTTTTACGAATGATAAGCTGAATTTATATCCCTATTATAAATAGTGAGTAATGAGATAGTAAATGTTTTGAAATGATAGTAAGATAGAAAACTGGACATGATTATAGAATATTTTCCTAAGTATTAATATAAAATAGTTTTGAAATTAATCATATGTTAGATGAGAAATGAAAATATATATTTGTTATATTTGAAGATTAAATAGATTTTCATTAATCGTTTTAATTAAAAAGGCCAAGTAATGCTGAGTACTGAATCAGTGAACTCATTTCATTCTCATGATTATTTATTTGATAGTTAAATAACCAACTATCATATCCTGCCAATATGATTGTTGTACAGAAAGACCGGGATCGGATTTAAATTCGAAAACCATTCTGAACCAGCAAATACGTGAAGATGCTGATTGAAAATGGAGCATTGAAGACCGTGGATCTTCATAAAGCGGAAGGTTTACTTAAAATCTTTGGAGTAAGCTCCCAGAGATATACTATGATTCTTTCATGGTTGGAATCTACGGATTGAAAGGACAACTCGCTACTGATCCTTGGGGTGATACCTATATAGGATGTGTTAGGAGGTGCCTTCGGTTCATCCTGTTCCTGGATGACTTGTATGGACGAATGTCTGACAGAGTATTTCCTAAAAACCACGTACGTTGATTTTTTACAAATATACCAAGTTAGCGGCAAAGAGGGGCACTTCTTTTGTATCCAGAGTGTATTTGTGGACGTCAATTAGTGATTCGATGGATCTGACAATGTGTCATTCAAAGTGGACGATGGCCAGATGTTCTAAAGAAAAGAATAAATAAAATTCATTAATTAATCAATTAACTAACTAATAAATTTTGACCTCAAACCTCATCAACCGGGAAATGGTTGAAATCGGGAAGGTCGAATGGCTATGTGGGTCGCACCCATCAAAAGGGTATATCACTACCCGATCTGGAGAAATCTGATGCCTTCGATTGTCCCTTTTATTTTTTTAAGTATGCTATCGGTTCGGTTGGCTAGACCCCAACCGTACTGATGATATATTCGGTACTCTCAAGCGAAGTGAGGGGTCGGTAATGTTTAGCCAGGGTTGCAAGATGTTCTTGTTGAACCCCAATGTATTCATTTCTGGAGGTACATTGTAGGAAAGGTGGTTGCCCATATCTTGCAATGGAAATCCATTCTCCAATAAGAGCCCGCGGTTTTGATTGTATACTATGTATGTGGAGCGTGAGATGCAAGCATTTCGGTAGATTGATATTTATTTGTATTTGGACATTATTATAATATCAGAAAAGATATTGATTTCAAAATTGTTTTGGGTTATTGTAAGGTAAAAACCATCTGTATTTATGTGTGGATTTGGTCTTACGATTAACCTTTTCTTTCGAAAAGATTTTGACTTTAAAATCAACTTGGATGAAACCTTTAAACTTAGTGCGTTTTTCTCACTCTGGTTCAACAGACTGACCCGATGTTCGTATTGCTCGTGTTAGACCGGGTTGTACAGGTTTAGGTTATCGGATGTTGTGAAGATACGAGCTGGAAGAGTTCAGACGTATGATATTTTATAGATATTATTATGTTGTGTGATTGTATATGAGGGAAGGTTGTTATAACTGTCCAGATGTGTTGATGTACTCTGATTATTGTAAATATTTTTAAAGCTCTCAGTAAAGATTTATTTCTATATTATTGTTTTGTTCCACTGCTATGTGAGACTCTGTGTTGTTTGGGTTATTATAATATTTCTTTCTTTCTTATCTCGCCCTCTAATATTCTTCCTAATAACTATCTAGTGAGTGTTCGATACATGGATTTTGGCAAGTAATACGGGTTTATATATTATTGTTAGAATTCGGGCGTCGAATTCTTTTACCGGGTCGTTACACAAAGTGAGAACTCTCTCACTCAAATCATTTTTTTATGTTATTAATTTTTGGAGTTAAAAACATGAACTCTACACAAATCATTTGAAATAGAAGCGATGTATGGATATTAGCGACATTCGCATTTGATACTCTGTGGATGGACATTTGTGGCGCCGTAAATGGCATTTCGTTTTTGTGTATTTACTTATATGGATGGTTTGGTGATTTGTGTATTGTGATTGTGATGTTAAAATTTGTAACATATTAAAAATAATGTTAATATTATTGTGGTAGTTGAAATTTAATTATAAATATCGATTCATAATTTAAATAGTGAAAATTTGTTAATTAGAAAAATAATACGAATCAAATTAAAGTTGGTTAAATTTGTTGACCTGTGATTAATTTGAATTCAGTGCTGTTGTTTGAAAACCCCACACGGGTCTAGGGATGATAATTTATTCACATCTCCCTTGGAATAAAATGTTTGTCAACCGATTGATTGACAGACTGTTATAAGCGTCATTTAATTATTTAGTGCTTATACAGTAGTAAATTGCACTCTAGATGCGAATTGACTGTTTAATCAGTATTTATCATTGTTGTTGAATACATGCGATGTATGGAATCCGTATAAATAAAATTATATGGTAATTGATTGAGTCTGATTCCAATTCAGAAGAAATAACGAATATTTTAAAATAATATTCAGTAAAGAATCAAAATATGATTTTGATGTCCGATTTTGGATGGACAAAAAATATTGAAATCATATGGAGCCGAGATAAGTAGTTAAATGTTATTTTAACACAAAGGGGTTTATCAGTCGATTTTATTCATTTCATAACAAATATAAAAAAGGTGTGATTTGAAAATATAATATTTTGAAAATATTATCATTTTAATATTAAAATGATATGGAATATTCAATTTTGATTTAAAATTGAAATTGAAGTTGAAATCATTTTAAAATGGATTTATAAATGATTTATGAAATATGTTTTGAATGTAAATCGATGATATATATTATATACACATTTAAATGGCTTGAATAGAATGCGCCGCGCAGCGAACGTTCGCGAATATCGACATTGACTTCAAATTGATGAACGGGAGATCCGTCCGTCGGATTGTCCTAAAACTGGAACCATTGGGTTCGTATCGGAAATATCTTTCCAATGAATACATGATATTTAAATTTTAACGGTTAGATTGTAAAATATGTCCAAAACAATTTCTAGAAAAGGTCGTTGTGGATGCAGTTCGGTGGCCGTTATTGGAAACCGACTGTAAGAGCCTTAGTAAAATTATTAAAACTATGGAAAAGTTGTGTAAAATCATAATAAACGATTTGGGAAGATTTTGGATGGAAAATTCAAAGTTTGAAAGGATTAAAATATATTTTTATCGAAATGAACTAGTTAATAACTAGAATAATAATCCAATTATTTTTAGAAATAATATATTGGATTGAAAAATGGGTTTTAAAATAACCAGAGCATTCCAATTAATAAATTGGAATGAATTCAAATGGAAATAATCTTTGGAATGTTTCGATACTAGATTCCGTAATTATATGGATTTTGTTGAGGAATTTGGAAGATACAGATATCGTTATTCCCTATACGACATCCACTGGTTTCAGAATTTGATACTGAATATAAGCTGATATTAATTTCTATTCACAGCCTTGCATCTAATATCAAATTGGATTTCGGGTTTGTCGTGAATGGTGACTTTAATAACACTGTTCTTAAACCCAGTTGAGAAAAAAATAATTCTTTTAACCAAGATTTAATGAAGTTTTCCAATTAATAATTATAAATTGGAACTAAATAGAGGAAGATTTTGGGTTTATTGTAAACGATGTTTTAAATAACATTTGTTCTTAAAACCCAATTAACGGCGAAGATATGATTTGGGATTTATAAATCTTTTTATCAAGATTTAATGGAAATTTTCCAAAGTAAAGTTTTCCAATTTAATATATTAAATTGGAATTGAATTGAATTCGATTTGGCAATAATCGAGATGAGCATCGGGAATAGAAAACTGTTACTATATATGGAATTAAAAAGGCTTTGCCGTTATTCCATTTATATGATTAGTCTGATACAGAAATTTATATCAATTATATATTGATATGTTTTCCGTGAAGATTCCATAGTTAATCGAAAATTATTTGGGTTTATCGTGAACTGTGTTTTCAATGACATTAGTTCTTTAACCCAGTTAAAGACAAGATTAATTTCTTAAAGTTGAATAATCATCAAGTAATGATTTTTGAGATTAAAATTGAGTTTTAATGAATCTTAAGTAGGTTAAAAGTGAGAATGGAATAATTAAATTTATCGAATTCATGAAATGATAGAGAATGGAGTATCACTAGTTTTACCCCAGGCGATAGTTAAATCTTTAATTAGATTTGAATGTGAAATGGTAATTAATTTTACCGATAACCAATTGGGTGTTAGATATGGAGTACTACCAGTTTTTCTCCATGAGATAAATAGATTGGGATTGGAAATAATAAAATAATAAATAATTACTTCGGTAGGGTCAATAATCCCGAGTAGTATTATAAACCTTGACTTGGTTTGAATTGTTAAAGGATAAAATAAAATCTCTTCAAATTGATATCCAAAGTAAGATTAAAAAAAATTTAAAAGAATTTATCTTTGATAAAATTATTGGGAACCTTTCCCTGAGATGTGAATATTTAAATAAAAGAATATTCTGAATTGGAATGAGGTGTATGATGTGTTTTTATAGCACTCGATTATTGATTGTAAAATACGCGAATTATTCGAAAAGACCTGGTTTGTCCCATTCTGAATAACCGATACGACGACTAAAAGTCGAAAAAGATGGTGATTGAAGACCGTAGGTCTTCACATCGTTTGGATGATTATTGATGTCTTGATTGGGATGTACACCCAAGACAGGGTAATAAGTGGTGATCGTCCAGACGTACTTGGAGATAGACCGAATATGCGAGGGACTCTCTCCTGTGTTGGATATATGGGATGAGGAATAAAGTGCCTTCGGCTTCGTTTAGACCCAGAATGGACTTGCAAATGGATGGTATATCTGACACTGTATTCCTTTATACTGTATTTGTTGGTCTCTGCTAAATATATAACTGTTTGGTGGCAAAGAAATTATTCTCTTGCTTAATACCCTTCTCTGAGACGTACGAGCTTAGAGGTTATATATTGGTGGAAATCAGTGGTACAGTATGGATTGACAATGTGGCAAGCTAAGATGCAAATTATCAAGGCTTATTGTTGAAAAGCAGGGTCTTGTGGATGATGATCAAAGCATGACTTTAATTAGCATAGCTTTGTGTTGTAGCATTAATTCGCGAGCCTCACACCCAGTATGAGTTAAAAACGGGATACTGACTACAGGGAGTGCATACCGTTTCTTTCTAGCTAGGAGTGGTGTAATGGTATGGAGCCCAGACATTTTTACATATGTGGATGATTGTAATACCCCACTTCCATTAATGTCACTCACAAAGGGAATGCATTAACTTCCATAGAGCGTTTTAAGTGAATATAGAACAGAACATCACAACAAGACAGATATACAATAGTACTTGAAAATTTAAAACTTTATTTATTGCAACGGAAGATAAATATGTTTGGTTACATTACCAAAACCCAAAGATTAAAGTCAAGTACACAATATCCATCTTGACAAAATCAGAGTACATAATATAAAAGACATTATCCCAATATAGAGTAGCCATAAAAGAGATAGACCGAGCTTTACTTCAGCAATCCAAATCCAAGTGCTCCTAAACAGATCCAAATCAAGCTCCACTAGTACTAAGTCCACCCTGAGAACCTGGGGGGGAAAGGAAGAAAAGAAGTGGAAACAAAGGGGGTCAGACATAAAGTCTGGCATGTCCGATAACTCCAACAATATAATTATCAAAGTAACAAGGATAAGACATAAGCTTGGCAAATAGGGAAATGGCTGTGAATAAATGGCAAAGCAATCAAGAGAAACAAAGGTAACATTAATTGCGCTTCCTAATCAATGTAGGTTACTATATTCTATTGCACTGTACCGTACTGTATTGTATTAACTCTAACTGCACCCCTACTAGTCACTCTAGAAATTTGATCCCTCTTGGATAGATAGAATGATGATAGCTTTGTGTACTACTAGATGTACCCACTATCCTCCATGTTTGACTATATGTCTCTAGTTGCTATCATAGGCACCCAGCGTGTACCTATCCCCACTAGATATACCCCTTCAATAAGTAATAATGGTAATTCCATGTACTCCTAGCTAACGTCATAGGTGTCGCCTGCTCCTTTCTCCACTAGGAGTATCCCCTTAATAATTAATAATAATGGTGGTAGCTTTGTGTGCCCCTAGCTGACTACATAGGTACCGTCTTCTCCTCTCTCCACTAGGTGTACCCACTACCCTGCCCCATTCGATCAACTCCCTAACTCGTAGATACCTGTGCTGGCCCCACAGTGGAGTGTATCATTCCCCAAAGTAGCAACCCGATACAACTTAAAGATGCACGGCTTATACCTACTCGATGCAACAACGTCTTACTTACCAGCCCGGGCCTACACATGCATATGAACCCGTTGGACTTGCGTTGCCACCGCTAACCCGTTTTTGACCTCTTACAATCAAACCCAGTATGCGTGTCCCGTCCTCGACTTGGGTCGAGCTCACAAAGATACGATATGGGCTACTGGTCTGAAAAGGGCCCCCACACTTGACTCAAGCTTACCACCTACGCTTGGTCCCCTCTAGAGTTTCCCGCTTAACCCCATGTCCACTTACATGTATAAATTTGGTTAAGTATTTTCTAATTTAACCTAGCCTTACCCTTTTGTTTAATTAACAGGTTGTATTTGTTAAGTCTGTGGGCCTATATACACAAATATTACCTACCTACCCAAGATTTACTTAACCCTCTCACTGGTTCAGACATATTTAATTTACAGTTATGTTTGTGGGCCTATAAATACTAATATTACCCACCTACCCAAGGTTTACTTAACCCACTCCTCCTGTATAACCCAGTTTACTTAACCCCCAAATAAACTTAAGTTCATACAATCCCTAGAGATCAGATTTGGTTAAGTAGTCCATTTCATTTACCATGTCCATTTTTAATTAATTAATCAATTAATTAAAACCTTTCCCTTTTATAGGTGTCACTACCTATTTTATCAAATAATTTGAATTACATGTCATAATTGTTTATATTCAAATTACTCCATTTTCTAATCGTATTTCTCATGACATCCACATGTCACCCACTTAACCCCCATGTCCTACTACATGCTTACTTTGGTTAAGTGTTACTTAATTTATTACTACCGCAACCCTGTAGGACCTCTCACATTAGGCCGTCCCTTTATGGTTGCTGGATTTGCCGGGCGGGTCCGGGCAGTCTTACACCACAAAATGGGCCTAACCTCGTGTCCATACAGTTGTCACGCATTTAATTTGGGCCTAGGACATCTCACATTGGGCTACCATTTATGACTACTGGATTTGCCGGGCGGGTCCGGGCAGTTTTACGTCACAAATGAGTCCAACCTCGTGTCCTAAGAATTGATTATCACTTATAATCTTTTACCCCAATTTGAATTAATTTCCCTATTCAAATTATTAATTAATTCCAAATTTAACGATGTCCATAATTGACTCAATTATTTCCATCCATTTATGGTATGCAAAATCATACCAATTTCATCACAAATTTATTATATGCCATTAAAGGCATTTTATCTCAATATTTAATATCCCTATTCAAATTCAAATTAATTTACATATATGTCTCATTTACATGCCAATTCATATTTATTAACATAATATTCTCATCTCATATTTGGGTTAATTATTCCTAATCAAATATGTTAATAAAATTCCAATGACCATAATTCACATTAATTATGTCCATATATCACTTTGCCAATTAATATTTTAATTTACATATATCTCTACTAATAAAGGAAATCATTTAAAGATGGTGAAGCTTTTACTCATTTCTTGAAATACCCCACTATCCTCCTACAATTTTAGTTCAGAAAAATATAGGGTTTTGAGGGTAATACGGTCATCCCGCTTCCCGTTTACTATCTCTTTTACCCCACGATCTACGCAGTCAACCGTCTCCACGCATTAGGTTTCCACCTTTCATTTCGCACGTCTTCTCTGCCGTTTCTTCTGCTTTTCCACCCATGTCTTCCCAATTCGCCAACCTTATCCGATTAAATCGTAAACCTTTTCTTCACTTTTTCCTTCCAACCACATACCGCTTTCACCCAAATCATCTCCACCTCCACCTACAGCTACAATTGCTTTCGCTTATGCGATTTTTGTCCAACAACCTCCCGCTGTTCAATTTCGCTTATGCGATTCAGGTATCAAGGCTCTTTCTTCTTCTTCTTCTTCCGTCAACCTATCCTACGATATGTAATTCTAAGTTTTTACGTTCGTTCTTTATTAGTACTAACAGTTTAAAGCTTAAGCTTTTATTCTCATCAGTGCTAATGTCCTCGATTTTCGTTTTCTAAGTTGCAGGGAAACTGATTCTCTCAACTTTTACAAATTCGGCTTCAGATCTCCGTTATTCTTTTGAGGTTGGTCTTTCATTTTTGGGCCTTCGATTCATTTGGTATGAATTCTAATTCCGACTGCAAGCAGCTTATTGTCTTTTTTGCTCAAATTTCTAAGTATACTAACATCTCTTATCATGCTTGAGTGTGTTGTGTGAAAAAACATAAAGACTAAGATTAAGAACAGTTTATGTGTTGCATCTGCAGTAATTTTTGTGTTTGTTTAAGTTCATGATTTGATTTTATTGATTGTAAATCGTAACAGTTTAATTTTGTAGAGGAATGAGCAATCTAAGCAACAATAAACAATAAGGTGCATAGCAATATGCAATGATACATTATGTGCTGAATGAGGGAACATTGCACTTTTGTTGTTTCGGTGCTATTCATTCAATGAGTACTAAAAAGCTTGAATTGTGACTGTTCCTTATCTTTTGACTTTTTTTTAAGAGTATGAAAAATGTTCGGTTTTGTGCTCTCTATTCTTTCTTATAGAAGATGTTGATCTGGAATGTAGATACAGCATAGCTCATCTATGTTCAAAATTCATATATGTTTTCAAATTAATTTTACTGAGCTTGAGGACAAATTAAATAGGTTATCAAGATTATGTGTTGTTTTCATAGTAATTTCATTGAGCTTTTTATTTATTGCTAGATAAAGATGAAGAGAACAAGACACAATGTGTAGTAGAGGAACTGAAAATTTGACATGTGGTAAGAGTATCTTTGCTGATTTGGAAGTTAACCTCAGCAATTATGAATGTGATATCATATTTGGGTTATGTATATAGCATGTATCTCTCATTTTAGAACATAAACCAATTAATTAATCACACTATAATTATCTACCTTAATACGAGATGGAACAAGTAATTTTCAAGTACAGTTTTGCATTTTTGTCTGTTGCTCATCAAATTATTACTACATGAATTGTATTTTGATTAAAGCACTATGGCTAGTATTCCACATGTTGATTTTTTTTTTGGGTTATTTATTAGTTTGCGTATATTTTAAGCTATTAAAACAAATATGGATCATACCATTCTGACATAAATTGATGTTTTACTTTCAGTTTACTACAGTTGCTACCAAAAACAGAAAAATTCCATTTTTAGATAAACAAGCACAAAGCTTTACAGGGTATTAAAGTCAAACTATGGGGAATGTGCATTCAATTTACCAATGATTTTATTTGATTGTTATCCATATTAAGTTTTCAGGTCCTAAATATTGGTAATATTATTTCTATTATTTTCTTCCTATGTAACATTGTTGAAAATTAATTAATTTTAGGTGAAATCAAAGAAAAATGCATCTTTGTACTTTTCATTTGACTCATTGTCATTTACATAGCCGATAAGATATTTAGTCGCAAGTGGTGGGTTGACAATCATATACGAGTTTGATCATGTGGATGTATACAATCAGCTAACAACAATAAACACATAAAATTTTAATTTCAGCATGTAGTAATAATGTAAACTAATGGAGTCGATAAGAGAATGCATGTATATGCCACTTTAATGCATGCATGCATTGCCACTATTTTGACGTGGTTGGTTCATCTCAGTTTACGCGTTATCGTATTATACACTAACGTATACCTAAAATTTCCTCCTTCTCATTATAGAATCAGCATCACTCAATCTAGATGCTGCAAGCCAGGTAAGTTTTCTTATCCAAATAACTCGACTCCAAGTTTTTATAAATTATTTGCTTGGTCCTTTTTCTGCTAATTTTTTATTTTCCTCTTTTAATATCTGTTGATGTTTAATTTTTTTCCTGTTTAGAAATCACCACATATTCGATGATTCTCAACGCTCACGTTCGTAGGAGGAAAACTTTAACGTAATAAGGTATGCAGTTCTGATTTTTGTGGTTTTTAGTGCTTAATTATGTTAAGTATTTATTAAAGGATTTCTTTATGCCTGGTTTTAGTCGTATCATTTATACATTAACCAGTATTTTGGTTAATTTGGGAAATAACTTCAAATTTTGTTTTTGTTTGATAATCCTTTAAGTTTATTTGTTATCTTGCATCATTATGAATTTTAGTTCTGAAATGATTCACATCAAAAAATCCTCATAATGTGGAGTATATCTTTACTTCAGTTATTTGTTGATAAATTCCAATTGAATTAACTATAGGAAAATGTCTTTTGGTGGATATGCATAGGATAAAGTCAAGAACATGAGGATAACCAGTAGTTGGAGCTTTGTTTGCTGATTTTTTTTTTTTTTCTAAGTGTTTTATTCCTCTTCAAGTTTCATTTTGTATCTTAAAAAGGATGAGTTTTACCTTTTGTTTATATTAAATGACATTTACTTTTTGTAAAACTTTCACTTGCCAAATACGTAAAAGGTATCCTGCCAACCTCTCTTACATGTAAAATTTTAATTTTTTGCATACAAAGCCCTACTCACCATAGCATTTTTTTTGTAATTAACTATGTAAACTCCATACAAGTTTCAATCACTATGTCTCCATACATATTTACTCACTTTTTTGTTGATTGATATTTACCAAAACTTCAAGTAATTTCCAATTTTCCACAAATATGTCTTTTACATGATTGTTTTAACAAACAAATTGATTACTTTAATTTTTGGTGAGTCCTTTGCTGACACTATGAACCATTTTTTTATTCATCACTAGAATGGTATGATACATATATTTATATTATATGGAGTTTTATCTTTTCATATTTTTCAGTTGCCAAATATATAAATAGTTTAATGCCAAAATACATAAATGTGTTTCCATTTTTGCTTTTACAATTGCTATAATAAATTCCCTCCGACACGAATTTATAATACAGCTTTATTACCGTATATTAGTTTTTATTTTCCAAACATTGGACACTTACCTAATATTTACCAAGTTTCCATTTTTCAATTATTTATTGGCAGACCAAAACTTTTTTTCATCAAATAGTACGGACAGTAATTGAAATATTCCTATCCATATTTATCTTTCTTACCTATTTTTTACCACATAAATTGTGGTATGATATGGTTAATTATATTGCATACAATCTAAATTTACAATTAATGTTTCTTATGAACTTATTAAAGGGTTTTTATCTGTAAACCTTTCGGTAGTAAATGCATTATTTTATATATATGCAAACCTCTTCAATAAGAAAATTAAAAATCCATGCAATGACCATACCATAGAAAAAATTGATAGCTCAACAATTAGTATATGCTCATAAATGTATTTGTGTCTACTTTTGCTGTCATCGTTTGCCCACCTTCAAAAACATAGGAGTCTCGGTCCTTCCCACCAAATGTTGTATACTCTAATGATTAAAAGGCATCCCACTTATTGCAGTTCCACATAGTTTGATAACTCATAGATCACAACCTATCACTATCCAAATCAACATATTATTTTGCAATCTTAAAAACCTGTTTATTAACAAAATTCATTTTCTGCATTTCTTCTTAAATTTCTTGCATTTCAGTCTGCTTCTATCATTGCACATGGTTTGCGAAGAATATTCTATGACTACACATGCTTATTGAACATATTTCCTTTTTTTGGATTTTATTTTCATACACAGATATTTGACTACATTCTCTATTTATTAATCTTTGATTGACATGTATTTTTGAACGTCATTTAAGTTTTAGTATTCATACTCTATATCTTTGAATAATATTTTCCCACCATAAATATCTTTGTTGGAATCACATCCTTTGGAGGGCATACTTAAAGTGTTCCTTTATCAGTTTATCCATTCTAAAGTTGTGTACTAATTCTAACAGCCCAATCTCCACCACAATATAACTCATGGTATGGTGAAAATATTCATCGAACTATCCTATGTGCTTCAGTGTGCCCCTTCCTTATGCCAGTCCAGCCTCCTATTTTCTTCTTTTATCAGACTTTGAAAAACAAGCCATCGTGATGCACAAATTATGCTGAGTCAATCTTGTTGTCTGCATATTAAAGTGCACTCTGCGTGCACGTTGCATTATTTAATCATTTTGCAGAGCACTCTGCATGTATGATGAAAAATCCAATGTTGCAATGGCTCGCTCAGACATTGTCCTTCCCATGTCCACCCAGAAGACAATCCGCTACACTATTATTTTTTATATCTTGCTTTTATATTAGAAGATGTCAAGATATCATTGTTGGTTCGATACGTTTTCTACTATTTTAATGCTATACTGACTAAAAAAAATTCAACTTATTTTTCCACAATATAGATTTTAATACATTTTCTAACTGATGTGTTTGCACTATTATCTATTTTCTCTTGCATTAGATCACTTAATATGCAATGAAATATTTGTTATTTTGAAAGTCAATAAACTTATTTTTAAACCATTAACTACATTGTTATACATGTTGCAACATATAGGATAGTTCAACAAAACCATTGCACGTTAACATCAACACCATAGAATAATTTATACCTAACTCATTTGGCATTTCGTATCGTTTGTGCAGTTCTCTGTATTGTTGAATATTAGCTGCTTGATTAGGATACTAACTCAATAAATGGACTGCTTGCATCGACGGAAGATCATGCAATGTTCAGATTGAAATCTCAAATTTATACAAGTTCCGCCAACTGTGAGTAAATGGACATTTGCACACAGAATCATTCTTTTTCTTACTTTAAAACTGCAACAATGATGCACCATCTGTCACTGGCCAGCAATTAATGAATTTTGTTCAAATTTGTTTTGTTATGTTTGTATTCTGATTGTTCAGTGATGTAGCCTTCTTTTCGTAATATAGTTATACAACCTTACTGCATTCCAAATTCAACTACATTGTATTTTATAGTAACATAACTTATACTTTACTATGTTATGTTTTACACAATCAGCAAACCGAATTTTGAATGTTTTCATGTTATCTGCGTTTCAAGCAGCTTTTTTGACGACTATTATTTTTATTTACCTAACATACACATTTAATACTACTATCGTCCAACATTGCTTTATAAATCATACGATACACTATATTTTTTTTATGTACACGTCCTTTAGATAAAACTGATGATAGCATCTGCTGTCCTGTCTCCATCATATTGACTAACTTTTCCACCAGCAGTAGAGAAGTACAAAGTAGGATATCCCCTAACATCATATTCAGTTGGAATATCATTTGTGCGGGCATCCATTTTTGCAATGACAACATTTGGATCCTAATCAAAAGTTACAGCTACTACATCCAAGATAGGTGCTAGCCTTTTGCAATGCCAACACCATGGTGCATAAAATTCAATTATAACGTCTTTACCGGAGGATTTTACGACATCATTAATGTTGTCAGCAACAACCACTTTGACAGGTTCATTGTTAACTTCGGAAATCGGCTCTGACTTATGTTTTTAAGCTGCCTTATGTGTATTCTTTGAACCAAGATGCCATTTGATCAAGTTCCGCATTTGCTTTGAGATACTTTGTACCATCATTTTTTTGAATGGCAATAAGGGGAGCCTTGCACGTGTAACCTTGGATTCTACATCAAGTATGCTTTTGGTATACATGTAAGGGACTGGGTACTGAGAACGGTTGTCTAAAGTTTGGAGATGTAGCAATTATTTATGCTCTTTGATCCAGTACAATATGGTTTCTTATGTAATTTTGGGTTATATTAGATTAAATATTTCAAGTTATATGGGCTAGAAAATGGTATTTTTCGCAGATTATTTCAGTTTTTGAGCTGCAACCTGAAGTATAATGTGTCTGAAGTGTTATGCATGTGTATGTAATATGTATACTTGTGTTTATAGTGTGCGTTCTAATTAGTATGTATGTATGTGTGTAACAACCCGAATTTTAAACAACGTGTTAAGACAAGAATCAAGGCAGAATTAAATTATAAAATCTGAATCAGGATAAACAGGTTGCGCCATTGCGTTCGTCTCGGAAAAATACGCGAAATAGAGTCCGAAATTTCGTAAATCGGAGTCTGTATGACCCAGTTAAGGCCCAACGAAGTTTCACGAAAATTCAAATCCGAAAACAGATTTGAAATTCAGCCCAGAAAGAGAGGCGGGAAAAATTCCCGCCAGACACTCTGGATCGACACCCATGTCGACATGGGTGTCGACCCCTCCCCAAGGGGTCGACATGGGGGTTGACCCCTGGGTCGACCGCCCCCTGGTCGAACCAGCGACCTGGTGCACCTGCTTCTGGTTTTGGCTCCTGGGTCTTGTTTTGGAGGCTTGTGACGATTTTTGAGGGTTCAGATCTATTCTAGGGTTTATCCTATGGCCTAAAACTACCCTAACATCTATAAAAAGACCCCTAGACCTAGCCTAAACCCTCATAACTCACTCATGCCACGAAGTGCTGCCCAAATGTCAAGTGATCATGGCCTCATCTCCAACTCCAAGGGCTTATGCATTCAAATCGGGTTCAAATCAAAAGGTGCAAGCTTCCTACATCAAATCGAGGGTAGATCAACGTTGCTATGCGAGTTTCATGATGGTTCTTCATCAAAGGAGCCAACTTTCTTCGTCAAGACGATTCATGATCTTTCCCTAAGCCTCGCTATGTAAGTTCTAGCTACTTGTAGATTCTAACGCTGGTTCTAATGTGACATGGGATAAAATGCGATGAAACATAAGTATGCTAGCCTATGTGAACCTAACTTTGCCTCTTTTCTATGATCTATGACCTTGGGCTAAGTTTTAGCGACTTAATCATGCCACTCATGTTATGCTTAGCCTAGTTTATCTTGCAAGTTTGAATCTTTATCTATGGAATGCTAGAATGAACCTTTGGGAACCATTTGACTTGTGAAACATTGGCAAAGATTGGACTTTGGGGCTTATGCATGTAAATGAACCCAAACCCCTTATGTTATCATGCATGTTTGTGGCCAAATCCCCTTATGATACTATGCATGTTTGTGGCCAAATTCCCTTATGATACTATGCATGTTTGTGGCCAAATTCCCTTATGATACTATGTATGTTTGTGGCCAAAAACCCCTTATGATGCTATGCATATATTGAGGCCAAACCCCCTTATGATAACATGCATATTTGTGGCCAACCCCTTCTTGACATCGTGCATGTTTTGAGGCCATTATGTGGCATAGTATCCTTACTATGTTGACTCGCTTTTACTTGGGTTGTAAAACACGATTTGGGGTAGGATAGACGAGCGTGATTATGACATGAAAATTTGATATGGGATTTCATGAAAATATGACACTCATGATACACCTAAATGGGGACATGACATGTGGGGTAAACATGGGACTTGAAACTAGACACGGGGGTTGTAAGTGTAATATAACACTAGACCAAACATGAAAGTGGCCAACTCGAGGTTGGGTTGAGTTTGTAGCATAAATCTACCCGGACCCGCCCGGCTTAACTAGTGGCTACAAACAATAGGACCCAATGTGAGAAGTTGGTCATGTTGCGCTTAAGACCCGAGGTTAGACTAGGTTGTGGTGTAAAACTACCCGGACCCGCCCGGCTTAACTAGTAACCACAACAAGGTCTAATGTGAGAGGTTGAGAGTGCATTAATTAAATTAATGCCACATGATAAGGTTAAGTAAATTTGACTAATGACACTTAACCGATATGACACGAATGGGTAGGTTAAGTGGGACCGGGCTTGATTTCTTAATGACACTTAACCATGCAAGACAATTAGGGGATGGGGTTAAGTAATTCACGCTTAACTAATCCGACTTGGTAATTAGATGGGGTTAAGTAATTTAGACTTAACTAATCTAAACACGGTAATTAGATGGGGTTAAGTAACCTACACTTAACTAATCTAAACACGGTACTTCGATGGGGTAAATTAAACACTTAACCAATCTAAACTTGGTAATTCAATGGGGTTAAGTAGCCAATACTTAACCAACTTAACAAGATAATTTAATGGGGTTTAGTATCTTATACTTAACCAATTATACATGATGATTTGATGAGGTTAAGTAACCTATACTTAACCAATCTATTATGCGGACCTGATAGGGTTATGTCATAAGACCTTTTAAATATACTTAACCATTATAATACGATTAATGGATGGGGCTAAGTTAACCCATACTTAACCAATCCGACTCGATAATCTGATGCGATTAAGATAATCTATGCTTAATCAATCTAACACGATAATCTGATAGGGTTAAGACAAACCAATACTTAACCAATTTGACTTGATAGGGTTAAGTCATGCGCTTCTTGGTATACTTAACCACCTTGTAGGGCTAAGCCTTGAACTTAAATACTTAGCCAATCTTGACATGATTTGTAGGCGGGCTAAGTCATGAACCTAAATAACAACACCTAACCCAATAGACAAAACCCTAGTTAGAGGAACTAGGTAGAAAATCGTGGTTAATCAAGGGTAACGGGGAAAAGAAGCTAAGTGGTAAACCTTAGTTAAGTATAACTAAGTAATAATTCTTAGCCAAGGACATGGGACTAGTTCATGAATGGATGAGTAACCCGATATGGTAGGTCATCGCTTAAACACACGAGGAGGAGCAAATTACCCGACTAGGATAAGGGGCTCCAACGAACTGGGTGATGAAGCGATAGCTTCGGGGGACGTGAGGGTACTCTTGGTATCCCTCTGTGAGGTGGCAGATGGTCCATGAAACCCGGCCTCACAGGGGTTAAGGTCTGCGGTAGAAGAGCCAAGGGTATGCCTTGGTTGCTATGCGAGCGACCTAAAGCTGGGATGGATTAGCGTGGAGTCGACGATACTTGATTTTGCCCTGGATAGCACGTCGCCGACTACCTACCATCTTTAGTCAATCGTGTACGTACGGAAAGGCAGAGAACTCCCAACAGACCATTTTCTTGCTATCGAGTCATGGGTGAGGTTGGCCCATAGGAAAGTGGTGCTATAGCGGGGCCGGGATGTGGTTCTCATACATGATTTTTCTTGGATTGCCTTTCAGTAGTTGAGGGAGGGGTCACGTGGGACCATAGCCACGGGTACAAAAACAGACCTTGATATCTGCATCAGCAGACGACTTAAAGCTCCCGACCGAGTTCCGTATTTCTTGATTTGCCCTGGCACGGAACTCGGATGGCACATTGAGGAACATGTGCGTCTAGACATGGAAAACGATTCACGATACATACGCGGGATAAAGGGCGCGGTTGACGGGTGGCATAATCCCTAGTGGCCCTAGGTGGCTTGAACCCAAACCGAGACACGGAAACGTTCATTAGGTAGCATAATCCCTAGTGGTCCTAGGTGGCGTAAATCCTAAGTGAACATGCGATAGTTCATGGTAAGAAAACATAACCAGATCAAGGGTAGCAGTCCAAAACAACTTCAAGGATAAAATGGTACTACGTTGAGGTGGTATAGATTTACATGGGAAAGCCCGTACGGCCTACGGCAAAGGACTGAACTTATACATGGGAAGAAACATACGAGTTGGGAAAACCTACATATGCTATATATTAGGTTGACATGGACCATTACATGACATTGGGCAAGGGACATTCATAGTTAACACATGACGCAGGTTGGGATACTAGTACGAGAGGTTCAGAGCAAAATATACATGTTAGAACCACGAGAAATATACTTGATAGTAACCTTGGGATATTATATATGATAGATACCTTGGGATAGTATACTTGATAGAAACCTGACGCCGTGATACCTTGATTTATCTTGACACTGTAGTTTATCATGATACCTTAGTTTATCTTGCTACAGTAGTTCATCCAGTTATCTTGGTTTAGCTTATCTATCTTGTCATCATCCTTATGTTTACTTTCAGTTTATGCATGTCATGTTACCTTTACCTGTTTTTATACTGGAAGTAGATAGGACTTACCAGTCTTTATGACTAACCCCGTTTTCTTTCGCCTCTTTGTCTTCCGTTTCCCCTCCCCCCAGGTTTTCAGGGAGGAAACACTGTTATTTAGTTCGGACTTCTTCTGCTTGAAGGTCATCACGCATGGCTTGGACTTTCCTTGGCTATGGCTACTTTACTGTTTTACTTGGGGAATGATTTATGAAATGGTTTTATGCTTCTTTACTATTGCAAGACAGGGTTTGATGTATTCTGATGTAAAAGGCTTTAGACCTTATTTTATAAGGTAATGAAATTTGTTTTACTTCCGCTGTTTTATATATGTTCTGTCCTATAATATTTCTGTGTATGTTTACCTCGATAATGCTTCACCAAACCTAGTGCATTCCCTTTGTGAGTGACCCTAGCGGAGGTGGGGTGTTACATTTGGTATCAGAGCAGAAGGTTACCATACAGGGCAAAAGTTTTTAAAACCTTCTGAAAACTATTTGAAAAACCGTTTACAAAGAAGCATTTTTCAAGAAAAGTTTTTAAAGGCTATTCCCCAAAAGCCATTAGCACTATCCTTTGATTCCTTGATTGAATCTCTTTTCCTTTCTTTCCTCCATCTGTAGTCACAGTAGTTCTAACTGTGACTAATCTTTGTCTAGCCACGTAGGTGTTTTCCGTACGATGGAGGTGGTTCTCGAGAGACCTGTTGCCGTGGTACAAGGAAGGATAATAAGAGTAAGGATAAAGGACGCGAGCTTAAGGATAAGCAACTTATTGGTATGGCTTAGTCCATCAAGGAGGACAATAACAAGATCATCGGAGAGGGCAATTGTACGCTCCCTGTAACAACCCGTATTTTCAATAACCTGTAATAACATAAATCGAGGCAGAATTTAATTCTAAAATGGGAATCAAGGGAAACGGGCTATGCCATTGCGTTCGTCTCGGAAAAATACGCGAAATAGAGTCCGAGTTTTCGAAAATCGGAGTCCGTATGACCAAGATATGGCCTCGCGAAGTTTCACGAAAATTCCCAAATTAAAGTATACTTAATTAAGTGAAATGGGTTGTGTAGATATATATATATATATATATATATATATATTGATATATATATATATATATAATTGAAAATTTAATAAATAAATATGCAAAAATGCTCAAAACAGCGAATTGGGAGAGGGGAATAACCGAACCGGCCGATTTTTGAAGTCGACCCGAGCCCGCTGGGTCGACTAGGGGTTAATCCAGGGTGTTTGGCTGTCAACCCGTGGGCCGATTCGCTCAAGTGCAGATTTTGCATTTGAATGGTTCTCATGGTCCATCTTTAATCTAAAGGCCCTAGATGGTTCCTACACTTGACTTCTTCCCCAAGACATGCTTTGATGGCTTGGATTGAATCTAGGGTTAATCCTATGGCCTAAAACACTTGCCTAATCTATAAATAAGACCCTAACCTACCCTAATTCATTCATAATTAAACCTAGTAACTAAACTATGGCAAAATGCTAGCTCTCATGGCCTCCACTAATTTTATGAAGAGGGTTGCATACTAATCACTCTCTAATCAACTTCTAATCCCTTCTTAGCATCTTAATCTTCTTCATTTGGTGTTCAAAGTTGCTAGTTGTGAGTTTCTATCACTTTGATGATCTTTTGGTAAACTAATTAGATGAGATGTGATGAGATTTATGGTTTTGTATGTGGGTTAATGAGCTTTGAATCATATGATATGATGTTAGCATTAATCTTATGTTTATGCATGTTGAGTATGTAAGCTTATGCAAGTTTAATATGATGTATGTTATGTTTGCATGATGCTAAATATGCAAGTTGTGGGCTATGTAATCATATGCATGTTATGCAAGTTCATGGTAATATGCTATGCAAGTTACATGTATGTAAATATGCAAGTTACATGTTTGTTAATATGCAAGTTACATGTATGTAAATATGCAAGTTACATGTTTGTTAATATGCAAGTTACATGTTTGTTAATATGCAAGTTACATGTATGTAAATATGCAAGTTACATGTTTCTTTATATGCAAGTTACATGTTTGTTAATATGCAAGTTACATGTATGTAAATATGCAAGTTACATGTTTGTTAATATGCAAGTTACATGTATGTAAATATGCAAGTTACATGTTTCTTTATATGCAAGTTACATGTTTGTTAATATGCGAGTTACATGTATGTAAATATGCAAGTTACATGTTTATTAATATGCAAGTTCATGATGACACATTATGCAAGTCTATAAGCTAATATGCAAGTTTGTTATGCAAAATGAATATGTAAGTTATGTGACATATTATATGCAAGTTATGTGACATGTTATGCAAGTTCATATGCAAGTTATGTGTTTGTTAATATGCAAGATGGCACCTTTGAAACATGTTCATTCATATGCAAGTTGACACCTTTTATATGTGTTATATCATGAACGAAATTACGTGGGAACGATGGGGTAATTAAATGCATAAGTTAATAAGATTGTGTGAAATTAATATAATTATGCATAACACAAAATAAATAAACATAGTATGGGAATTTGCCTATTTGGTTAGGTGTACCCATACTATGTGTTGGGAATTTACCTATTGAGTTAGGTCTACCCCATGGGAATTTACCTATTAAGTTAGGTCTACCCATGTTAAGAAAACTTGATTAATTAGGGATAATTAATATAAAATTATGAGGGTGATTAATTAGGTGTAATTAATTGACTAAGACACGAGGTTGGACTCAGTTGTAGCGTAAAACTGCCCGGACCCAACCGGCTTAACCAGTTGCTACAAATGTTAGCCCAATGTGAGAGGTCTTAGGCACAAACTAAATACGTAATTAATGTAAAGACACGAGGTTAGACTCTGTTATGACATAAGGCTGCCCGGACCCAACCGGCTTAACCAGCGGTCATAAAAGACAGTCTAATGTGAGAGGTCTTTACAAAGGTTACGTTCTTAATTAATTAATTAAGAAACACTTAACCACATTAGCATGTAGAGGGACATGAGGGGTTAAGTGGGTGCCTCGGGTGGCATGAGAAAATCTAGTGGTTGCCTTGGGTGGCAATAGAAAATACGATTAGAATACTTAACCAAAATGGAACATGTAATTAAAACATGATTAAAGGGTTAAGTGGGATATACTAGAAAAAGGGACAAGCTTAGGTGGGTAGCTTGTGGTGGCCCATTTCAACCAGTAACCCATACGTATCTTTGTGGGCTCGACCCATGTCGAGGACGGGACACGCATACTGGGCTTGACTGTAAGAGGCAAACGGGTTAGCGGTGGCAACGCAAGTCCAACGGGCTTCATATGCGTGAGTGGGCCCGGGCTGGTAGGTAAGCCGTTGTTGCATCGAGTAGATATAAGCCGTGCACCTTTAGTTCCATCAGGTTGCCACATTGGGGAATGATACATCCCACGGTGGGGCCAGCACGGGTATCTACGTTAGGGAGCCGATCGAATGGGAAGTAGTGTGTACACCTAGTGGATTGTAGGGCCCCGTGGCGCCTACTTGGTCACCTAGGGGTACGCAGGTACTAATTAGTAAATTTTATAAGTCCTTGGGTGGGATCAACCTTTAAGTTAGGAACGACTGGTGTGGTGCAGTTTAGTAATTTACCTTAGGGAGGGTAGATGCGTCTTTATCCTTTATCTTCGTTTAGTTGACTGCTTAGGGTAGCCATTCATCCCTATATGTTACCGTATATCAGTTTATGTCTTCTCTGGTTACTTTAACGATTGTATTGTTAAAGTTATAGGACTCGCTCAGACTTATGTCTGACCCTGTTGTTTTTATCTTTTTCCCAACCCTCAGGTCCTACGGTGGATCCTAGCAGTAGTGGAGCTTGATCGGATTGCTGTTCCAGTCTTTAGGAGCTTGGATAGATGTAAAGCTCCAGTTATCCAGTTATCTTTTCTTTTGTTCGGCTATTATATGAGAGTGGGATTATGTACTTCTTTATTTTGATGGATATTGTACTTGACCTTTATTGTGGTTTTATGATGTAACCAGACATGTTTTACTTCCGCTGTTATGAGATGATGTTTTAAAATTTCAAGTACTATTTATATCTGTCTTGTTGTAATTTTTCTGTTCTATATTCACTAAAATACTCCACCGATGCTATGGCATTCCCTTAGTGAGTGATCATAGCGGGAGTGGGGTGTTACACGTGGTATCAGAGCTTAAGGTTACCAGAACAGATAAATTTTTTGAGAAAAACTACTTTCTAAGAGTATTTTCGAAGAAAGTATTTTTAAAAAGCATGTCTTCTAAGAGAAAAAGTTTTTGAAAAAGAAAAGCATAATCCCCAATAGCCATATCTTTATCTTTCGGAATCTCCTTTATGAATCTTTCCTCTTTCGTTTCAGCATGGCTGAAGATCTTAACATCCCGGAGGGTTTAGTTATACCACTATGGTATAGGAGGTTGCAAGAGGCTAGGGCCGCGGCTGCGGGTCCGGCCAATGCTACTACACCAGAGACAACCGCTCCTCCTCCTCAGCCTAGAGTGGATAATTTTGCTAAGGTTTGCAAGGAGTTCAAGGCTATAGGAGGAAAACCTTTTCTTGGTTCAGAGACTTTCGTAGAGGCTAGAGATTGGCTTAAGGAAGTGGAAGAGTTGCTAGATATCTTTGAAGTGGAAGAGGGAAAGAAAGTCAAGTTGGCGGCTTGGTTAATGAAGGGAGAGGCCTCATTCTGGTGGGAGGTCACTAATGGAGAACGCCCTGTTGACTCTTGGGCAGATTTTAAGCAAAGGTTTGGGGCTAAGTTTCTCTCAAGGGCGGAAGAGAATCTGTTTATGGAGAAGTTCTTGAATTTGAAGCAAGGGAATCTCACGGTGAAAGAATATGTCAACAAATTCAATCAATTAGCAAGGTTTGGCATAGAGTTGGTGAATACACCGGAGAAGAAGGCTTTGAGGTTCGTTAGAGGCTTGAACGAACCATTGCAAGGAATAGCTATGACTCACATTCCTATGGGGGCCACTTTTGAGAAGCTTGTCTACATGGCACTTATGCATGAGGATGATAAGAATTCTAAGGCACCAGAGAAAAAGGGGGATCAGAAGAAACCGCAACAGCAACAACAAGGCAAGGGCGGAAAAGGCAATGGTGACAAAAAGAAGACGAAGAAGAAGTGCTTCAATTGTGGAACACCAGGACACCTTAGTAAGGATTGTCGCAAAAAGAAGAAGACCGGTTGCTTTCATTGTGGTGAAGCAGGGCATCTTGTGAAAAACTGCCCAAAGAAGGGGCAGAAGACGGGGTCTACCTCAGGAGGCCAGGTGCAAGCTCTTATAGCACCACCTCAGTCAGGGGGGCAAGTTCAGGTTCTCTCAGTTCCACCGATTCAGCAGAGAGGTAGAACTATTTCCGTTGAAAGTCTGGTTTTTCTGTTTGATCATCCAGTTCGTACTTTGTTTGACTCTGGCGCATCGCATTCTTTTATCTCATCATCGTTAGTTGAGTCACTGCACTTAGACACCAGTCTAGTTGATGATCCCTTGGTTGTCTCAAACCCAATTGGGGGCTCCATATATATGTCTATGATATGTTTGGGTTTGAAGATTTCTATACTTAGCGTTGAGTTTAGATGTGATGCTTTTGTATTGGGCTTCACGGGCTATGGGTTGATCTTGGGCATGGACTGGTTATCCAGTAATGGTGCCGTTCTTGATTGCGAAAGGAGAGTTGTCAGGCTCATGACCCGCTTGGGTAACACTCTCGAGATCTCTTGCAATCCCATGGAATCTGTTTTGCTAAGTTATCTTGAATCGCTCGATGCTTCGGTCGAGAGTTTGTGTTCTGTCAGAGTAGTCCGGGAATATCCGGATGTGTTTGAAGAAGTAAAGGGTTTGCCTCCGAAGCGGGAGATAGATTTCCGAATTTATTTGGTGGATAATGCCAAACCAGTGTCTTTGCCAGTACGCCACATGGCTCCTCGTGAGAGAAGAGAACTTCATAAGCAAGTAGGGGAGTTGCTTGAGAAGGGGTTCATAAGGCGAAGTATATCGGAGTGGGGAGCTCCAGTAGTGTTTGCCACGAAGGCGGATGGGTCCCTCAGACTTTGTGTGGATTATAGAGAACTTAATAAGCTCACGAAGAAGAATAGACACCCATTACCGAGGATAGATGATCTCTTTGATCAGTTGGTTGGCGCGTCAGTATTTTCGCAGATGGACTTAGCTACAGGGTTTCATCAGTTAAGAGTGGCGGAGGACAGTATAGAGAAGACTGCTTTCCGGACTCCGGATGGTTTTTATGAGTGGCTAGTGATGCCATTTGGGTTGACAAACGCCCCCGCATACTTTGTTGATCTCATGAGTAGAGTGTTCAGAGAGTATCTGAATAAGTTTGTAGTAGTTTTTGTGGATGACATCTTGGTCTTTTCCAAGAATGAAGAAGAGCATGCCTTACATCTCAAGGAAGTGTTGGAGACTCTTCGAGCGCATAGTCTTAAAGCTAAATTCTCTAAATGCCATTTTTGGAGAAGAGAAGTGCGATTCTTAGGGCATGTGGTCTCTAAGGAAGGGATAGCTGTGGATCCCGCAAAGATAGTATCTATCCAGGATTGGAAAGTTCCTAGAAATGCTACCGAGGTAAGAAGTTTCTTGGGGTTGGCAGGATATTATAGGAAGTTCATCAAAGACTTCGCGAAGATATCAGCCCCATTAACCCGCTTGACGAAAAAGAATCTGGTTTTCTCGTGGGATGTAGATTGTGATGATGCTTTCCGACGGTTAAAGAGAGCTTTGACCACCGCTCCAGTTTTAGTGCTCCCGGATGGGAGTAAGCCGTTTGTTGTTTATACCGATGCTTGTGGAACAGGATTAGGCGCAGTCTTGATGCAGGAGGGAAGGGTAATAGCCTATGGAGGGAGACAATTGAGAGTGCATGAGAAGAATTACCCTACCCATGATCTAGAGTTGGCCGCGATTGTTTTCGCACTTAAGTCTTGGCGCCATTATCTTCTTGGTGAGAGATTCGAGTTGTTCACCGACCATAAATCATTGAAGTACTTATTCTCTCAGAAGGATTTAAACTTAAGACAGCAAAGGTGGATGGAGTTCTTAGCATCCTATGATTTCGAGATAGCGTATACCCCTGGTAAGGGTAACGTGGTGGCAGATGCCTTAAGTAGAAAAAGGCTATCTTTGAGTCCATTGTTCGTGGAACGACGAAGCTTGGAGTTTCTTTCTTTGTTTGACTTCAGACCTTCTGTTGATTTTGTACCTGGTTTGTTGGCATCCTTGGAGGTTAGACCTACTCTTTTGAGACGGATTGGCGAGGCTCAGCGAGACGACCCACAGTTGGTTGTGTTGGTAGAGAAGCTTATAAGAGGGGAGTCGTCCAGCCATTTGGGTAGATACACCATAGATGATAAGGGATGGTTGCATAGAGACGGTAGACTTTGTGTACCGCAAGATGAGGGTTTGAAGAAGGCTATTTTGGATGATGCACATCGTTCAAGAATGACTATTCATCCCGGTGGAGACAAAATGTACCAAGACATGAAGAGAGTTTTCTTCTGGGCCGGTATGAAGAAAGATGTGGCCGAGTATGTGGCTAGATGCTTAGTGTGCCAACAAGTTAAAGTGGAGCAAAGGAAACCCGGTGGGTTGCTACACCCATTGGAAGTTCCACAGTGGAAGTGGGATAGTGTCTCGATGGATTTCATCGACGGGTTACCGAGATCGAGGAAGGGCAATACGGGAATTTGGGTTGTGGTAGACAGACTTACCAAGAGTGCCCATTTTATACCCGTAAAGAGTAAGAGGACCGCTCCATGGCTTGCTTCAGTCTATGTTAGAGAGATTGTTAGATTGCATGGCGTACCATCCAGCATTGTGAGTGATCGAGATCCTATTTTCACTAGTGAGTTTTGGAGAAGTTTGCAAGAGGCGGTAGGGACTCAGTTGTGTTTGAGCACCGCATATCATCCTCAGACGGACGGTCAGACTGAGAGGGTGAACCGTATCTTAGAAGATCTTTTGAGGCTTTGTATCTTGGATTTTGGAGGTACATGGGAAGAACATCTTCCTTTGGTGGAGTTCGCATATAATAACAGCTTTCAGTCCAGTATTGGTATGGCTCCTTTCGAAGCTCTTTATGGAAGGCCTTGTCGATCTCCTACATGTTGGTGGGAATCTACGGATAAGATCTTGCTTGGGCCGGATATGGTTAGAGAGACTTCAGAGAAGATTGATTTAATTCGAAAAAGGATGAAAGCAGCGCAAGATAGACAGAAATCTTATGCGGATCGGAGAAGGACGGATCTTGAGTTTGAGGTTGGGGACATGGTTTTTGTCAAAGTATCTCCATTGAGAAATGTTGTTCGCTTTGGGTCCGTAGGGAAGTTAGCACCGAGATTTGTCGGGCCGTTTCCTATTAAGGAAAGGATTGGACGGATGGCATATAGGGTGGAGTTGCCCGACAGACTTAGTGGTGTTCATGATGTATTCCATGTATCACATTTGAGGAAGTGCTTACATGAGACCGCGGAGGTGGTAGAGCCGAGCTTGCTTAGAGATGTAGAGGTAGAGCGTGATGCGACGATTCGACGAGCTCCTACTCGCATCCTTGGGTCAGAAACTAGGAAGTTGAGGAACAGAGAAGTTCAGCTAGTTAAAGTGCAATGGGGAGATGACGAAAGCAATGCTACTTGGGAGACGGAAGCAAAGATGCGTTCTTTGTATCCATTTCTTTTTGAGAGTATGTCTTTTAACTACTCCTTTATTGCTTGTCTAGTACTTATCTTATCTTTAGTATATCCTCTCGCTAATACCTATGACCTTTAGATAGGGTAAAACCTATGGTTGAAACATGTGTTTGAAACATGTTATGGTTGATGGATGCATATGGATGCAATTGTTTGCTAGTGGTTGCTCGTGGATGCATATACACACACATTAGGCACTAGATCGGCTCAGTCACTTCATGTTGCATATTGCATAAATGGATGTGGTAGTTAGATTGATGGATGTATCATGGCTGTGTTATCATATGGATGATGCATTTTTGTGTATGGTTGTGCACGCATGTAGAAATTTGTATGTGTCAATAGGGTTTCGCATACATATTGGATGCATGGCACTATCATGGTTTGCATTAAGGAGGTTTACTGTATCAGTAACCGCCTGATTTTTGCATTAGGTAAGTACATATACACACACTTTTGCATATATCCATCCAGCATTTAGAATCTTGTAAGGACAATGATTGCTCGTGGATGATGCTTTGAGTAGATGGATGATTGGATGGTAGGATACGTTCTTCCTAACTTGAAGATTTCGGGGACGAAATCCTTTAAGGAGGGGAGAATGTAACAACCCGTATTTTCAATAACCTGTAATAACATAAATCGAGGCAGAATTTAATTCTAAAATGGGAATCAAGGGAAACGGGCTATGCCATTGCGTTCGTCTCGGAAAAATACGCGAAATAGAGTCCGAGTTTTCGAAAATCGGAGTCCGTATGACCAAGATATGGCCTCGCGAAGTTTCACGAAAATTCCCAAATTAAAGTATACTTAATTAAGTGAAATGGGTTGTGTAGATATATATATATATATATATATATATATATTGATATATATATATATATATATATAATTGAAAATTTAATAAATAAATATGCAAAAATGCTCAAAACAGCGAATTGGGAGAGGGGAATAACCGAACCGGCCGATTTTTGAAGTCGACCCGAGCCCGCTGGGTCGACTAGGGGTTAATCCAGGGTGTTTGGCTGTCAACCCGTGGGCCGATTCGCTCAAGTGCAGATTTTGCATTTGAATGGTTCTCATGGTCCATCTTTAATCTAAAGGCCCTAGATGGTTCCTACACTTGACTTCTTCCCCAAGACATGCTTTGATGGCTTGGATTGAATCTAGGGTTAATCCTATGGCCTAAAACACTTGCCTAATCTATAAATAAGACCCTAACCTACCCTAATTCATTCATAATTAAACCTAGTAACTAAACTATGGCAAAATGCTAGCTCTCATGGCCTCCACTAATTTTATGAAGAGGGTTGCATACTAATCACTCTCTAATCAACTTCTAATCCCTTCTTAGCATCTTAATCTTCTTCATTTGGTGTTCAAAGTTGCTAGTTGTGAGTTTCTATCACTTTGATGATCTTTTGGTAAACTAATTAGATGAGATGTGATGAGATTTATGGTTTTGTATGTGGGTTAATGAGCTTTGAATCATATGATATGATGTTAACATTAATCTTATGTTTATGCATGTTGAGTATGTAAGCTTATGCAAGTTTAATATGATGTATGTTATGTTTGCATGATGCTAAATATGCAAGTTGTGGGCTATGTAATCATATGCATGTTATGCAAGTTCATGGTAATATGCTATGCAAGTTACATGTATGTAAATATGCAAGTTACATGTTTGTTAATATGCAAGTTACATGTATGTAAATATGCAAGTTACATGTTTGTTAATATGCAAGTTACATGTTTGTTAATATGCAAGTTACATGTATGTAAATATGCAAGTTACATGTTTCTTTATATGCAAGTTACATGTTTGTTAATATGCAAGTTACATGTATGTAAATATGCAAGTTACATGTTTGTTAATATGCAAGTTACATGTATGTAAATATGCAAGTTACATGTTTCTTTATATGCAAGTTACATGTTTGTTAATATGCGAGTTACATGTATGTAAATATGCAAGTTACATGTTTATTAATATGCAAGTTCATGATGACACATTATGCAAGTCTATAAGCTAATATGCAAGTTTGTTATGCAAAATGAATATGTAAGTTATGTGACATATTATATGCAAGTTATGTGACATGTTATGCAAGTTCATATGCAAGTTATGTGTTTGTTAATATGCAAGATGGCACCTTTGAAACATGTTCATTCATATGCAAGTTGACACCTTTTATATGTGTTATATCATGAACGAAATTACGTGGGAACGATGGGGTAATTAAATGCATAAGTTAATAAGATTGTGTGAAATTAATATAATTATGCATAACACAAAATAAATAAACATAGTATGGGAATTTGCCTATTTGGTTAGGTGTACCCATACTATGTGTTGGGAATTTACCTATTGAGTTAGGTCTACCCCATGGGAATTTACCTATTAAGTTAGGTCTACCCATGTTAAGAAAACTTGATTAATTAGGGATAATTAATATAAAATTATGAGGGTGATTAATTAGGTGTAATTAATTGACTAAGACACGAGGTTGGACTCAGTTGTAGCGTAAAACTGCCCGGACCCAACCGGCTTAACCAGTTGCTACAAATGTTAGCCCAATGTGAGAGGTCTTAGGCACAAACTAAATACGTAATTAATGTAAAGACACGAGGTTAGACTCTGTTATGACATAAGGCTGCCCGGACCCAACCGGCTTAACCAGCGGTCATAAAAGACAGTCTAATGTGAGAGGTCTTTACAAAGGTTACGTTCTTAATTAATTAATTAAGAAACACTTAACCACATTAGCATGTAGAGGGACATGAGGGGTTAAGTGGGTGCCTCGGGTGGCATGAGAAAATCTAGTGGTTGCCTTGGGTGGCAATAGAAAATACGATTAGAATACTTAACCAAAATGGAACATGTAATTAAAACATGATTAAAGGGTTAAGTGGGATATACTAGAAAAAGGGACAAGCTTAGGTGGGTAGCTTGTGGTGGCCCATTTCAACCAGTAACCCATACGTATCTTTGTGGGCTCGACCCATGTCGAGGACGGGACACGCATACTGGGCTTGACTGTAAGAGGCAAACGGGTTAGCGGTGGCAACGCAAGTCCAACGGGCTTCATATGCGTGAGTGGGCCCGGGCTGGTAGGTAAGCCGTTGTTGCATCGAGTAGATATAAGCCGTGCACCTTTAGTTCCATCAGGTTGCCACATTGGGGAATGATACATCCCACGGTGGGGCCAGCACGGGTATCTACGTTAGGGAGCCGATCGAATGGGAAGTAGTGTGTACACCTAGTGGATTGTAGGGCCCCGTGGCGCCTACTTGGTCACCTAGGGGTACGCAGGTACTAATTAGTAAATTTTATAAGTCCTTGGGTGGGATCAACCTTTAAGTTAGGAACGACTGGTGTGGTGCAGTTTAGTAATTTACCTTAGGGAGGGTAGATGCGTCTTTATCCTTTATCTTCGTTTAGTTGACTGCTTAGGGTAGCCATTCATCCCTATATGTTACCGTATATCAGTTTATGTCTTCTCTGGTTACTTTAACGATTGTATTGTTAAAGTTATAGGACTCGCTCAGACTTATGTCTGACCCTGTTGTTTTTATCTTTTTCCCAACCCTCAGGTCCTACGGTGGATCCTAGCAGTAGTGGAGCTTGATCGGATTGCTGTTCCAGTCTTTAGGAGCTTGGATAGATGTAAAGCTCCAGTTATCCAGTTATCTTTTCTTTTGTTCGGCTATTATATGAGAGTGGGATTATGTACTTCTTTATTTTGATGGATATTGTACTTGACCTTTATTGTGGTTTTATGATGTAACCAGACATGTTTTACTTCCGCTGTTATGAGATGATGTTTTAAAATTTCAAGTACTATTTATATCTGTCTTGTTGTAATTTTTCTGTTCTATATTCACTAAAATACTCCACCGATGCTATGGCATTCCCTTAGTGAGTGATCATAGCGGGAGTGGGGTGTTACACTCCCATTTCTAGGGTACCTAAAAGAGATGGTACCGTTTCTGGTAAAGGTTTAGTCGTTCTTTTCTATCATCCCGTCCAGACCTTGTCTTGATCATCGTATCATTTAAGTCTGCTTGGATAGTTGAGTCTCTGCACCTTAGTACTAGCATGGTAGAGGATCCCAGTTTTTGTCCCAAAAATCTGGTTGGAGAGTTGGTCCATTTCTTCATGACTTGTTTGGATTTGAGAATGACATGTCTCGGCTACGGATGGATTCTAGGGATAAAGTGGTCACCCAATAAGGGGTGCCATTCTCGGTTTTGGAAAGAGGGTAGTTAGACTCTCGACTCACCTTGGTGATACCCTCGAAGTCTCGTGTAACCTTTTGGGTTCTGTCATGGTTATTTACCTAGAATCTCGGGATGCAGTTGTTGGTAATCCGTTCGAATAGAATTCGCCGCTAAGGCGGATGGTTCGTTTCGCTAATGCATGAGTTATGGGAATCACCCTAGTAAGTACTCTTGGCAACATGGATTGGCATCGGCAAACGAGATCCAGAATTCCCTAGTGAATTTTGGAGAGCTTGCATGAGTAAGTGGATACGGTTGAGCCAAGTATACTAGGGAAAGGATAAGTGAAAGTGGAATAAGAGGCGACAATGAAATGAGTTCTAACTCATATCTTGGAAATAGGGATCAAGGAGCTACGAAATCATGGAGTCAAAAAGAAGGTCAAGGCACCGAGGAATTAAGCTCAAGGAAACGCGACTTAGAAGACGTAAGGCTAGACACGCGCATCGTACCTCTTTTTAAAGAGTGTATCCTTGATCCCTGGTTTTTCCTGTAGATCTTGCTCGCATGTTATCTTTTGGTGAATATCCTCTCGGTCCTGTTTCTATTACAAACCCCGTAAGGAGTTTGTCTTGTTTATCTCCTCGATCTTATCTTGGGAACCTTAGATAGAACTCTATGGATGTAAACATGTATTTGAAACATGTTATGATTGATATGGTTGCAAGTGGTTGCAAGTGGTTGCTCGTGGATGCGCGAATACACATTAGATACTAGATTGACGCGGTCACATTTGATGTTGCATTTGCACGAGTATTTATACTTGTTTGAAAGTTAATGTGTTGTCATGCGGATGTTGCATATGAATGAATGTTTGGGCACACATGTATTGTTTATATGACTAGGACTATTTGCATACATGTTGGATACATGGCACTAAACATACTTTGCATTCGAAAGATCATTCAGGCATGTTCATTAGCATTAGCTAAGGAACATATACACACACTTTCTTGCATGTGTTCATAAAGCATTGGAAGCCTTTTAAGGACCATGGTTGCTTGTGGATGATGTTTTGAGTAGATCGATGATGGATGGTGGGATACGTTCTTCCTAACTTGGAGATTTCGGGACGAAATCCTTAAAGGAGGGGAGAATGTAACAACCCGAATTTTAAACAACGTGTTAAGACAAGAATCAAGGCAGAATTAAATTATAAAATCTGAAACAGGATAAACAGGTTGCTCCATTGCGTTCGTCTCGGAAAAATACGCGAAATAGAGACCGAAATTTCGTAAATCGGAGTCCGTATGACCCAGTTAAGGCCCAACGAAGTTTCACGAAAATTCAAATCCGAAAACAGATTTGAAATTCAGCCCAGAAAGAGAGGCGGGAAAAATTCCCGCCAGACACTCAGGGTCGACACCAATGTCGACATGGGTGTCGACCCCTCCCCAGGGGGTCGACCCCTGGGTCGACCGCCCCCTGGTCGAACCAGCGACCTGGTGCACCTGCTTCTGGTTTTGGCTCCTGGATCTTGTTTTGGAGGCTTGTGACGATTTTTGAGGGTTCAGATCTATCCTAGGGTTTATCCTATGGCCTAAAACTACCCTAACATCTATAAAAAGACCCCTAGACCTAGCCTAAACCCTCATAACTCACTCATGCCACGAAGTGCTGCCCAAATGTCAAGTGATCATGGCCTCCATCTCCAACTCCAAGGGCTTATGCATTCAAATCAGGTTCAAATCAAAAGGTGCAAGCTTCCTACATCAAATCGAGGGTAGATCAACGTTGCTATGCGAGTTTCATGACGGTTCTTCATCAAAGGAGCCAACTTTCTTCGTCAAGACGATTCATGATCTTTCCCTAAGCCTCGCTATGTAAGTTCTAGCTACTTGTAGATTCTAACGGTGGTTCTAATGTGACATGGGATAAAATGCGATGAAACATTAGTATGCTAGCCTATGTGAACCTAACTTTGCCTCTTTTCTATGATCTATGACCTTGGGCTAAGTTTTAGCGACTTAATCATGCCACTCATGTTATGCTTAGCCTAGTTTATCTTGCAAGTTTGAATCTTTATCTATGGAATGCTAGCATGAACCTTTGGGAACCATTTGACTTGTGAAACATTGGCAAAGATTGGACTTTGGGGCTTATGTATGTAAATGAACCCAAACCCCTTATGTTATCATGCATGTTTGTGGCCAAATCCCCTTATGATACTATGCATGTTTGTGGCCAAATTCCCTTATGATACTATGCATGTTTGTGGCCAAATTCCCTTATGATACTATGTATGTTTGTGGCCAAAAACCCCTTATGATGTTATGCATATTTTGAGACCAAACCCCCTTATGATAACATGCATATTTGTGGCCAACCCCTTCTTGACATCGTGCATGTTTTGAGGCCATTATGTGGCATAGTATCCTTACTATGTTGACTCGCTTTTACTTGGGTTGTAAAACACGATTTGGGGTAGGATAGACGAGCGTGATTATGACATGAAAATTTGATATGGGATTTCATGAAAATATGACACTCATGATACACCTAAATGGGGACATGACATGTGGGGTAAACATGGGACTTGAAACTAGACACGGGGGTTGTAAGTGTAATATAACACTAGACCAAACATGAAAGTGGCCAACTCGAGGTTGGGTTGAGTTTGTAGCATAAATCTACCCGGACCCGCCCGGCTTAACTAGTGGCTACAAACAATAGGACCTAATGTGAGAAGTTGGTCATGTCGCGCTTAAGACCCGAGGTTAGACTAGGTTGTGGTGTAAAACTACCCGGACCCGCCCGGCTTAACTAGTAACCACAACAAGGTCTAATGTGAGAGGTTGAGAGTGCATTAATTAAATTAATGCCACATGATAAGGTTAAGTAAATTTGACTAATGACACTTAACCGATATGACACGAATGGGTAGGTTAAGTGGGACCGGGCTTGATTTCTTAATGACACTTAACCATGCAAGACAATTAGGGGATGGGGTTAAGTAATTCACGCTTAACTAATCCGACTTGGTAATTAGATGGGGTTAAGTAATTTAGACTTAACTAATCTAAACACGGTAATTAGATGGGGTTAAGTAACCTACACTTAACTAATCTAAACACGGTACTTCGATGGGGTAAATTAAACACTTAACCAATCTAAACTTGGTAATTCAATGGGGTTAAGTAGCCAATACTTAACCAACTTAACAAGATAATTTAATGGGGTTAAGTAACTTATACTTAACCAATTATACATGATGATTTGATGAGGTTAAGTAACCTATACTTAACCAATCTAATATGCGGACCTGATAGGGTTAAGTCATAAGACCTTTTAAATATACTTAACCATTATAATACGATTAGTGGATGGGGCTAAGTTAACCCATACTTAACCAATCCGACTCGATAATCTGATGCGATTAAGATAATCTATGCTTAATCAATCTAACACGATAATCTGATAGGGTTAAGACAAACCAATACTTAACCAATTTGACTTGATAGGGTTAAGTCATGCGCTTCTTGGTATACTTAACCACCTTGTAGGGCTAAGCCTTGAACTTAAATACTTAGCCAATCTTGACATGATTTGTAGGCGGGCTAAGTCATGAACCTGAATAACAACACCTAACCCAATAGACAAAACCCTAGTCAGAGGAACTAGGTAGAAAATCGTGGTTAATCAAGGGTAACGGGGAAAAGAAGCTAAGTGGTAAACCTTAGTTAAGTATAACTAAGTAATAATTCTTACCCAAGGACATGGGACTAGTTCATGAATGGATGAGTAACCCGATATGGTAGGTCATCGCTTAAACACACGAGGAGGAGCAAATTACCCGACTAGGATAAGGGGCTCCAACGAACTGGGTGACGAAGCGATAGCTTCGGGGGATGTGAGGGTACTCTTGGTATCCCTCTGTGAGGTGGCAGATGGTCCATGAAACCCGGCCTTACAGGGGTTAAGGTCTGCGGTAGAAGAGCCAAGGGTATGCCTTGGTTGCTATGCGAGCGACCTAAAGACTGGGATGGATTAGCGTGGAGTCGACGATACTTGATTTTGCCCTGGATAGCACGTCGCCAACTACCTACCATCTTTAGTCAATCGTGTACGTACGGAAAGGCAGAGAACTCCCAACAGACCATGTTCTTGCTATCAAGTCATGGGTGAGGTTGGCCCATAGGAAAGTGGTGCTATAGCGGGGCCGGGATGTGGTTCTCATACATGATTTTTCTTGGATTGCCTTTCAGTAGTTGAGGGAGGGGTCACGTGGGACCATAGCCATGGGTACAAAAACAGACCTTGATATCTGCATCTGCAGACGACTTAAAGCTCCCGACCGAGTTCCGTATTTCTTGATTTGCCCTGGCACGGAACTCAGATGGTACATTGAGGAACATGTGCGTCTAGACATGGAAAACGATTCACGATACATACGCAGGATAAAGGGCGCGGTTGACGGGTGGCATAATCCCTAGTGGCCCTAGGTGGCTTGAACCCAAACCGAGACACGGAAACGTTCATTAGGTAGCATAATCCCTAGTGGTCCTAGGTGGCGTAAATCCTAAGTGAACACGCGATAGTTCATGGTAAGAAAACATAACCAGATCAAGGGTAGCAGTCCAAAACAACTTCAAGGATAAAATGGTACTACGTTGAGGTGGTATAGATTTACATGGGAAAGCCCGTACGGCCTACGGCAAAGGACTGAACTTATACATGGGAAGAAACATACGAGTTGGGAAAACCTACATATGCTATATATTAGGTTGACATGGACCATTACATGACATTGGGCAAGGGACATTCATAGTTAACACATGACGCGGGTTGGGATACTAGTACGAGAGGTGCAGAGCAAAATATACATGTTAGAACCACGAGAAATATACTGGATAGTAACCTCGGGATATTATATATGATAGATACCTTGGGATAGTATACTTGATAGAAACCTGACGCCGTGATACCTTGATTTATCTTGACACCGTAGTTTATCATGATACCTTAGTTTATCTTGCTACAGTAGTTCATCCAGTTATCTTGGTTTAGCTTATCTATCTTGTCATCATCCTTATGTTTACTTTCAGTTTATGCATGTCATGTTACCTTTACCTGTTTTTATACTGGAAGTAGATAGGACTTACCAGTCTTTATGACTGACCCCGTTTTCTTTCGCCTCTTTGTCTTCCGTTCCCCCCCCCCCCAGGTTTTCAGGGAGGAAACACTGTTATTTAGTTCGGACTTCTTCTGCTTGAAGGTCATCACGCATGGCTTGGACTTTCCTTGGCTATGGCTACTTTACTGTTTTACTTGGGGAATAATTTATGAAATGGTTTTATGCTTCTTTACTATTGCAAGACAGGGTTTGATGTATTCTGATGTAAAAGGCTTTAGACCTTATTTTATAAGGTAATGAAATTTGTTTTACTTCCGCTGTTTTATATATGTTCTGTCTTGTAATATTTCTGTGTATGTTTACCTCGACAATGCTTCACCAAACCTAGTGCATTCCCTTTGTGAGTGACCCTAGCGGAGGTGGGGTGTTACATTTGGTATCAGAGCAGAAGGTTACCAGACTGGGAATAAGTTTTTAAAACCTTCTGAAAACTATTTGAAAAACCGTTTACAAAGAAGCATTTTTCAAGAAAAGTTTTTAAAGGCTATTCCCCAAAATCCATTAGCACTATCCTTTGATTCCTTGATTGAATCTCTTTTCCTTTCTTTCCTCCATCTGTAGTCACAGTAGTTCTAACTGTGACTAATCTTTGTCTAGCAATGTAGGTGTTTTCCGTACGATGGAGGTGGTTCTCGAGAGACTTGTTGTCGTGGTATAAGGAAGGATAATAAGAGTAAGGATAAAGGACGCGAGCTTAAGGATAAGCAACTTGTTGGTATGGCTTAGTCCATCAAGGAGGACAAGGACAAGATCATCGGAGAGGGCAATTGTACGCTCCCATTTCTAGGGTACCTAAAAGAGATGGTACCATTTCTGGTAAAGGTTTAGTCGTTCTTTTCTATCATCCCGTCCAGACCTTGTCTTGATCATCGTATCATTTAAGTCTGCTTGGATAGTTGAGTCTCTGCACCTTAGTACTAGCATGGTAGAGGATCCCAGTTTTTGTCCCAAAAATCTGGTTGGAGAGTTGGTCCATTTCTTCATGACTTGTTTGGATTTGAGAATGACATGTCTCGGCTACGGATGGATTCTAGGGATAAAGTGGTCACCCAATAAGGGGTGCCATTCTCGGTTTTGGAAAGAGGGTAGTTAGACTCTCGACTCACCTTGGTGATACCCTCGAAGTCTCGTGTAACCTTTTGGGTTCTGTCATGGTTAGTTACCTGGAATCTCGGGATGCAGTTGTTGGTAATCCGTTCGAATAGAATTCGCCGCTAAGGCGGATGGTTCGTTTCACTTATGCATGAGTTATGGGAGTCACCCTAGTAAGTACTCTTGGCAACATGGATTGGCATCAGCAAACGAGATCCAGAATTCCCTAGTGAATTTTGGAGAGCTTGCATGAGTAAGTGGATACGGTTGAGCCAAGTATACTAGGGAAAGGATAAGTGAAAGTGGAATAAGAGGCGACAATGAAATGAGTTCTAACTCATATCTTGGAAATAGGAATCAAGGAGCTACGAAATCATGGAGTTAAAAAGATGGTCAAGGCACCGAGGAATTAAGCTCAAGGAAATGCGACTTAGAAGACGTAAGGCTAGACACGCGCATCGTACCTCTTTTTAAAGAGTGTATCCTTGATCCCTGGTTTTTCCTGTAGAGCTTGCTCGCATGTTATCTTTTGGTGAATATCCTCTCGGTCCTGTTTCTGTTACAAACCCCGTAAGGAGTTTGTCTTGTTTATCTCCTCGATCTTATCTTGGGAACCTTAGATAGAACTCTATGGATGTAAACATGTATTTGAAACATGTTATGATTGATATGGTTGCAAGTGGTTGCAAGTGGTTGCTCGTGGATGCGCGAATACACATTAGATACTAGATTGACGCGGTCACATTTGATGTTGCATATGCACGAGTATTTATACTTGTTTGAAAGTTAATGTGTTGTCATGCGGATGTTGCATATGAATGAATGTTTGGGCACACATGTAGTGTTTATATGACTAGGACTATTTGCATACATGTTGGATACATGGCACTAAACATACTTTGCATTAGAAAGATCATTCAGGCCTGATCATTAGCATTAGCTAAGGAACATATACACACACTTTCTTGCATGTGTTCATAAAGCATTAGAAGCCTTTTAAGGACCATGGTTGCTTGTGGATGATGTTTTGAGTAGATGGATGATGGATGGTAGGATACGTTCTTCCTAACTTGGAGATTTCGGGGACGAAATCCTTAAAGGAGGGGAGAATGTAACAACCTGAATTTTAAACAACGTGTTAAGACAAGAATCAAGGCAGAATTAAATTATAAAATCTGAATCAAGATAAACGGGATGCTCCATTGCGTTCGTCTCGGAAAAATACGCGAAATAGAGTCTGAAATTTCGTAAATCGGAGTCCGTATGACCCAGTTAAGGCCCAACGAAGTTTCACGAAAATTCAAATCCGAAAACAGATTTGAAATTCAGCCCAGAAAGAGAGGCGGGAAAAATTCCCGCCAGACACTCAGGGTCGACACCCATGTCGACATGGGTGTCGACCCCTCCCCAGGGGGTCGACCCCTGGGTCGACCGCCCCCTGGTCGAACCAGCGACCTGGTGCACCTGCTTCTGGTTTTGGCTCCTGGGTCTTGTTTTGGAGGCTTGTGACGATTTTTGAGGGTTCAGATCTATCCTAGGGTTTATCCTATGGCCTAAAACTACCCTAACATCTATAAAAAGACCCCTAGACCTAGCCTAAACCCTCATAACTCACTCATGCCACGAAGTGCTGCCCAAATGTCAAGTGATCATGGCCTCCATCTCCAACTCCAAGGGCTTATGCACTCAAATCAGGTTCAAATCAAAAGGTGCAAGCTTCCTACATCAAATCGAGGGTAGATCAACGTTGCTATACGAGTTTCATGACGGTTCTTCATCAAAGGAGCCAACTTTCTTCGTCAAGACGATTCATGATCTTTCCCTAAGCCTCGCTATGTAAGTTCTAGCTACTTGTAGATTCTAACGGAGGTTCTAATGTGACATGGGATAAAATGCGATGAAACATAAGTATGCTAGCCTATGTGAACCTAACTTTGCCTCTTTTCTATGATCTATGACCTTGGGCTAAGTTTTAGCGACTTAATCATGCCACTCATGTTATGCTTCGCCTAGTTTATCTTGCAAGTTTGAATCTTTATCTATGGAATGCTAGCATGAACCTTTGGGAACCATTTGACTTGTGAAACATTGGCAAAGATTGGACTTTGGGGCTTATGTATGTAAATGAACCCAAACCCCTTATGTTATCATGCATGTTTGTGGCCAAATCCCCTTATGATACTATGCATGTTTGTGGCCAAATTCCCTTATGATACTATGCATGTTTGTGGCCAAATTCCCTTATGATACTATGTATGTTTGTGGCCAAAAACCCCTTATGATGCTATGCATATTTTGAGGCCAAACCCCCTTATGATAACATGCATATTTGTGGCCAACCCCTTCTTGACATCGTGCATGTTTTGAGGCCATTATGTGGCATAGTATCCTTACTATGTTGACTCGCTTTTACTTGGGTTGGAAAACACGATTTGGGGTAGGATAGACGAGCGTGATTATGACATGAAAATTTGATATGGGATTTCATGAAAATATGACACTCATGATACACCTAAATGGGGACATGACATGTGGGGTAAACATGGGACTTGAAACTAGACACGGGGGTTGTAAGTGTAATATAACACTAGACCAAACATGAAAGTGGCCAACTCGAGGTTGGGTTGAGTTTGTAGCATAAATCTACCCGGACCCGCCCGGCTTAACTAGTGGCTACAAACAATAGGACCCAATGTGAGAAGTTGGTCATGTCGCGCTTAAGACCCGAGGTTAGACTAGGTTGTGGTGTAAAACTACCCGGACCCGCCCGGCTTAACTAGTAACCACAACAAGGTCTAATGTGAGAGGTTGAGAGTGCATTAATTAAATTAATGCCACATGATAAGGTTAAGTAAATTTGACTAATGACACTTAACCGATATGACACGAATGGGTAGGTTAAGTGGGATCGTGCTTGATTTCTTAATGACACTTAACCATGCAAGACAATTAGGGGATGGGGTTAAGTAATTCACGCTTAACTAATCCGACTTGGTAATTAGATGGGGTTAAGTAATTTAGACTTAACTAATCTAAACACGGTAATTAGATGGGGTTAAGTAACCTACACTTAACTAATCTAAACACGGTACTTCGATGGGGTAAATTAAACACTTAACCAATCTAAACTTGGTAATTCAATGGGGTTAAGTAGCCAATACTTAACAAAATTAACAAGATAATTTAATGGGGTTAAGTAACTTATACTTAACCAATTATACATGATGATTTGATGAGGTTAAGTAACCTATACTTAACCAATCTAATATGCGGACCTGATAGGGTTAAGTCATAAGACCTTTTAAATATACTTAACCATTATAATATGATTAGTGGATGGGGCTAAGTTAACCCATACTTAACCAATCCGACTCGATAATCTGATGCGATTAAGATAATCTATGCTTAATCAATCTAACACGATAATCTGATAGGGTTAAGACAAACCAATACTTAACCAATTTGACTTGATAGGGTTAAGTCATGCGCTTCTTGGTATACTTAACCACCTTGTAGGGCTAAGCCTTGAACTTAAATACTTAGCCAATCTTGACATGATTTGTAGGCGGGCTAAGTCATGAACCTGAATAACAACACCTAACTCAATAGACAAAACCCTAGTTAGAGGAACTAGGTAGAAAATCGTGGTTAATCAAGGGTAACGGGGAAAAGAAGCTAAGTGGTAAACCTTAGTTAAGTATAACTAAGTAATAATTCTTAGCCAAGGACATGGGACTAGTTCATGAATGGATGAGTAACCCGATATGGTAGGTCATCGCTTAAACACAAGAGGAGGAGCAAATTACCCGACTAGGATAAGGGGCTCCAACGAACTGGGTGACGAAGCGGTAGCTTCGGGGGACGTGAGGGTACTCTTGGTATCCCTCTGTGAGGTGGCAGATGGTCCATGAAACCCGGCCTCACAGGGGTTAAGGTCTGTGGTAGAAGAGCCAAGGGTATGCCTTGGTTGCTATGCGAGCGACCTAAAGACTGGGATGGATTAGCGTGGAGTCGACGATACTTGATTTTGCCCTGGATAGCACGTCGCCAACTACCTACCATCTTTAGTCAATCGTGTACGTATGGAAAGGCAGAGAACTCCCAACAGACCATGTTCTTGCTATCGAGTCATGGGTGAGGGTTGCCCATAGGAAAGTGGGGCTATAGTGGGGCCGGGATGTGGTTCTCATACATGATTTTTCTTGGATTGCCTTTCAGTAGTTGAGGGAGGGGTCACGTGGGACCATAGCCACGGGTACAAAAACAGACCTTGATATCTGCATTAGCAGACGACTTAAGGCTCCTGACCGAGTTCCGTATTTCTTGATTTGCCCTGGCACGGAACTCGGATGGCACATTGAGGAACATGTGCGTCTAGACGTGGAAAACGATTCACGATACATACGCGGGATAAAGGGCGTGGTTGACGGGTGGCATAATCCCTAGTGGCCCTAGGTGGCTTGAACCCAAACCGAGACACGGAAACGTTTATTAGGTAGCATAATCCCTAGTGGTCCTAGGTGGCGTAAATCCTAAGTGAACACGCGAAAGTTCATGGTTAGAAAACATAAACAGATCAAGGGTAGCAGTCAAAAACAACTTCAAGGATAAAATGGTACTACGTTGAGGTGGTATAGATTTACATGGGAAAGCCCGTACGGCCTACGGCAAAGGACTGAACTTATACATGGGAAGAAACATACGAGTTGGGAAAACCTACATATGTTATATATTAGGTTGACATGGACCATTACATGACATTGGGCAAGGGACATTCATAGTTAACACATGACGCGGGTTGGGATACTAGTACGAGAGGTGCAGAGCAAAATATACATGTTAGAACCACGAGAAATATACTTGATAGTAACCTCGGGATATTATATATGATAGATACCTTGGGATAGTATACTTGATAGAAACCTTACGCCGTGATACCTTGATTTATCTTGACACCGTAGTTTATCATGATACCTTAGTTTATCTTGCTACTGTAGTTCATCCAGTTATCTTGGTTTAGCTTATCTATCTTGTCATCATCCTTATGTTTACTTTCAGTTTATGCATGTCATGTTACCTTTACCTGTTTTTATACTGGATGTAGATAGGACTTACCAGTCTTTATGACTGACCCCGTTTTCTTTCGCCTCTTTGTCTTCCGGTCCCCCCCCCCCCCAGGTTTTCAGGGAGGAAACACTGTTATTTAGTTCGGACTTCTTCTGCTTGAAGGTCATCACGCATGGCTTGGACTTTCCTTGGCTATGGCTACTTTACTGTTTTACTTGGGGAATAATTTATGAAATGGTTTTATGCTTCTTTACTATTGCAAGACAGGGTTTGATGTATTCTGATATAAAAGGCTTTAGACCTTATTTTATAAGGTAATGAAATTTGTTTTACTTCCGCTGTTTTATATATGTTCTATCTTGTAATATTTCTGTGTATGTTTACCTCGATAATGCTTCACCAAACCTAGTGCATTCCCTTTGTGAGTGACCCTAGCGGAGGTGGGGTGTTTCAATGTGTATGGTGTAAGTTGAAGCTGGACACTTTCTAATTTTTGAACTTCCAGAGATGTCAGCGCCAGATAAAATTAAAGCATTACATTTCAGTATTCTTCTCCTTTGCAGCAGTAATCTTTTGTTGTACTCTTAAATTTTTGTGTATATGCATCAAACATTAAATGTTGGCAGTGTATATTTATTTACTGAAGTTCTTCACTGCTGAGGCAACAAATCAAAGTTAATGCAACTATAATCCATTTTAAACATCATTTCCAGCTTTGGTCAAAAACATATATATACACGCCCATCGGGCGTGCCTGCGTACTGGTGCCTCTTTAAGGCCATTACATGCCCATTTCACATTTATTAACATAATCAATATTTTTCCCATAACCCCTGCGGCGTCCGCTCGCATAGAATATATGATAAACTAAGAAATAGCCTAACACATGAAAAAGGGAAAAACACCACATATTCACATAACATACAAAATAGTCCTAACTTGCATATGAGAATTCACCACATAACTTGCCTAAAATTATAGATCTAAACATAGGCCTAAAAGGTTTGAACCTGCATGTTATGAACAAGATTTTTATCACAAAACTTACATAGGTAATAACCACAAACTTTCATAACATGATTCATGGTGTAAACTCGCATCTAACATGTAAAACTCACACATGTCATAGCCTAACTTTTAGATCTAAAATAGATGTCATGAATTATGTAAGGTTATACATAATCAATATCTAAACTTACATACATACGTATGTTTTATCATATGAATCAACATAGCCCAATTAGTATATAAACTACATAATGATTTGATTAAACGTAAGCTAATCATAGAATTACAACATAGATGATAGCATCATAACTTTACAACATATATGATAACATCGCAACATAGCATAGAATTTACAATATGTATGATAACATCCCAATTTTATGACATAATTATATCATACGGTCAATAATTCACATCATATCCATATAATCCACCTTTTCATCTCATCTTATTTAATTTAACAATTATCTTGATTAGAGAAATCGAACTTGCCTTTTATGGTTAAAGAATTATGAACAATTGATCAGACTTGATGCAGAATTGTTGTAGTTGTAATTGATTTGAGTTGAATAGATTAGATTGAATTGATTTGTTGTTCGTCTGTTCAAGTGGAGGCTCTCCTTAGTTTTCTCCCGACAACATGGCGGCTCCATTTCTTATTTTTATGTGAATTTTAGTCTAGAGACCTAGGGTGTATATATAGAATTGCAAGTTAATTTGAGCCGTCGATGAAGCCAAGGTTAATCAAAGCCATCCGTTCTAAAGAGAAGCCAATTATGTTCACAATTACTTTCTTAATGTACATTATCAACATTTATTATTAAATTTGTATGCACATTAGATACATCTCCCCTTTACACATTTATTATTAAATTTGTATGCACATTAGATACATCTCCCCTTTACGCATTTATTATTAAATTTGTATGCACATTAGATACATCTCCACTTCACATTTATTATAAAATTTGTATGCACATTAGATACATCTCCCCTTTACACATTTATTATTAAATTACTAACTTTAGTGTTAACAGAAATACGGGGTGTTACATTCTCCCTTCCTTAAAGGATTTCGACCCCGAAATCTTCAAGTCAAGAAGAATGTAAATCCTACCATCCAATTATCCATCTACTCAACCATCAAACACAGGCATCCATTGTCCTTAAAGACTTCTAATGCTTTCGTGTTTATATGAACAGTGTGTTTACATGTCTGTATCTAATGCAAAATTAGGCGGTCTACTGATTCAGTTGACCTCCTCAATGCAAACCATGATAGTGCCATGCATCCATTATGTATGTAAAAGAACCCTAATGGTACATATTATTTTTACGTGCGTGCACAACCATACATCCGAATGCAACATCCATATGATAACACAACCATCATACATCCATTAACGAAAAATAAACACACATATATATGCAACATGAGGTGATTGAGTCGATCTAGTGCCTAATGTGTGTGTATATGCATCCACGAGCATCTACTAGCAACCACTTGCAACCACTTGCAACCATCAATCATAACATGTCTCAAACACATGTTTACACTCAATTGTTCCTACCTAAAGATATAGTCGAATGATAGAAGCAAGTAAAAACTTTGTGCCCACTAGGCAACATCCGAACTGGAAATCTACGTCCATATATACAGATTAGGAGAAGAACTCCCTATGGGGTTTGCAACAGAAATAGGATTAAGAATAGGAACGAGAGGATATACTTAAAAGATAGCATGCAAGTAAGCTCTACAGGAAAAGAGGAATCAAGGACGTACTCTTAAAAAGAGATATGATGCGTGTATCTAGTCTTCAATCTTCTGAGTTGCACCTCCTTGGCTTAACTCCATTGTGCTTTGACCGTCTTTAACTTCACAATTTCGTAGCTTCTTGATTCTTATTTCCAAAATATGAGTTGGAACTCACTTCACTGTTGCCTCTCGTTCTACTTTCACTTATTCTCCTTCTAGTATACTAGGCTTAAACATAACTGCGTACTCATGGTTTCATGCAAGCTCCCCAAAATTCACTTGTGAGAATGGAATCTCGATCGAACATGTTCTACCCGATTTATAATTAGGCACATCTTAACTCACATAAATATCGGTTAAGAGAGTAACTCACTAAGCATCAACCCCGAAGACCGAAATCAACATCAGATTGAGACTCGGAGAATTACTCAACCCAACCAATCCTATGTTAGATCATCCTAGAATGATGTGCTTCTTCAAGGTTCGTCTTCGCCAAGCCCTCGCAAAGTCTCCCACTCCCAAAAAGTTAAGCTTTTCCTTCGTCAATCGTGAAGGCAATATCTTTACACAGTTCTTTATGGACTTCTCCCAAAATGGTATCAACATAGGGTCCTAAATAATCCATTACTTGACCTTTTTCTCGATTCCCTCTCGATTCACCTCATATCTCTATCGAGTCTACCTCGGGGCAGTCCTCTTACTCTTTACGGGAATGAAATGGGCGCTCTTAGTAAGTCTGTCTACCCCAACCCAAATCCCCGTATTACCCTTTCTCGATCTTGGCAACCCATCAACAAAATCTATCGAGATACTATCCATGTGAACTCATCACAACTATCCATCTCTCACGCAAACCATCATAGTCAAATTCGACATCCCCCAAGTGCAAGCCCCAATTGCTTAAACCAATATCAGACAAACACCCAAGGGATATCTCCTCCGAATTTAGACGGCCTACGTGAGATGATACTAGCAAAAAACCCAAAAAAAAAAGTTGAGCACTTAACCGACTCTGGCTGTCCTCGCCAGTCTTGCTCACCGTCTTCCCGAAGAGGGACAACATCGATAGATTAAATAAACAAAAGGAAATTCTCTAGATAGGTGATCATACACCCTAATGGGAGCGACCCACATAGCCATGATGCCTGCCCGATTTCTGTCATTCCCCGGTTGATGAGGCTTGAGGTTTGAATTTCCTTTACAACACCTGGCCACCATTCACTTTGAATGCCACATCGTCAGATCCGCCAGATATCACCAATTGACGTCCACAAAAAATACTCTAGTTGGGAGCTAACCAACTATAGCACGTTTGAAGAAATCAACGTACGCGATCCTTTGGAAATACTCTGTCAAACACTCATCCATACAAGTCATCCAAGAACAGGATGAACCGAAGGTATTCTCGTACTGCATCTCATATAGGAATCACCCCATGGATTAGTAGCGAGAAGTCCTTGCAACCCGTAGATTCCGACCACGACAGAACCACAGTACATCTCTGGCTGCAGACCAGAGATTATTAGCACTTCTTCCGTTTACGAAAATCCACGGTCTTCAATGCTTCATCTCGATCATCTCTAATATCTTTATGTATTTGTTGGTCGGAATGGTTTTCAAATATAAATTCGATCCCGATCTTTCCGTACCAACAATCGTATTGGACAGATTTGATAGTCGGTGATTTAACTATCAAAATAAATAGTGTTTCAATCATGACAACCCAATGAGTTCACTGGTTGGGTATTCAACACCACTTGGCCTTTAAATTTAAAACAAATGTAAATTCAACTCTTAAATCTTTCGATATTTTAAATATTGTTTTCTCGCTTTCTTATTTAACATAAGATTTTTCTTTAAACAAGTTCATACTTAGTAAAATTCTATATCATATTTAGTTTTCAAATTTGCTTTCAAAACATTAGCCACATTATTATATTATATAATATTGGAAAATCACTTTAACTCATTACTCGTAAAACGATATTATGAAATATTATCTATTTCATTTCTTGAAATAATAATCTATGTTTATTCTGATAGAATAAAACTCATCTTTACGTTTCCTTTCTAACTTGAAATATCATTATAATTTCACACAACGCCCTTTTATTTCCCTTTTTCTTTGGAATCCTTATCGTATACATACTCGCCAAATTTCACCAATGTATTGCGTTACTCTTTCACTAATGAAATAATAAATTCTACTAACCTCATTCCCATTTCAACTAATACCATCCTCAGATAATCCTGATGTCGTTCAAGTTGGGGTATTTTAGTTACCTCCCAGACCTTGATCAACAACGTTCATATCTAAGACAAATACGAGTTGTAATACAAAAACCAATATTCCATTCCAGTTTCACCTTAAATGAATTAATAATATAATTAATTTAAATCATTCCATTTAATTAAGTTTCAATAACCAATTTTCCAAATTTTAACCGTTAAGGTTAATTCCTATTCCCATATTTATAAATCTGATAAATCTCAGAATTTACTTTGCAAAATCAATTAATTATAAAAATAAATGTTTAGTTCCTTTTAGTAAAGTTTTATTCAAAATAATATATCTCAAAATCGATCTCCAATTATAAAATAAATTTTATAACTTCATCTTTATCGACTCATCTAACGGTGAATCAATATAAACACAACGGTTTACTTTTAGGCCATTTACTGCCGATTACTCAACCAATATAGTCCACTGGTTAAAACACAACACATGTTGACTTTCAGTCAATGATCAATAATCCAATCATGACGGCTCATATATGACAATATAGAAATAAATAATATATTTGAGGAATCCGGTTGGATAACTCCAACCTGTTCTTCCCTGTATTCAAAACGGTTATCTCCATATAGTTAAAAACAATTCAACAGATCAAACAATTGAAACAGGTCAAACAATTCAAACCATTAAACACGTTTATTGATAAACGTGACCAACAAGGTAAGTTACCTTTATTGGAATCAATCGTTAAAATAACGATTTGGTATTTCACTGAAATTAAATGACGGTTTAATTCCATCAGTTAAATCAGTAAATAAATATATAATTAGCAAACCGTCAACCATTGGCAAGCAGAGCACATAAAATAAAAGCCCAATTTATATAAAATATAAATGGGAAAATACTGAGTGAGTTTAACTCACCCTTTTTTTTCATTCGTTGTCAAACCGGTTCGATTTACAAACTTCTAGCTGCGTTCAGCTTCGTCTGTTCCACTTCCAAAATATTACGCCCGTTAATGTGGTGTCAGCGTCCTTGCTTTGTCCGTTTCTGTTAACATATGAGCGCGACACATATGTTATACTTATACGTTCACAATTTTAATTTAAGTTAAGTAAACATTGAATAAATATTTATTTAACACAAATCACACATTATAACTATCAACCACGTTAATAATGATTTGGTTAGTTAATTCTACCCACTTGCCATACATGTGTATTTTATACAACCGGTACCTAATTTGATTAGACACAGGATAGACTCTAGGCAAAGCTAAAACTTAATTAGGCTATGTGGAAAAGGGTTAGGAACAACTGTATTGCGGTTATACATATAAACACGTTGGACACAATAAACATATCAGGTCACGTTATAATAAGGTGTATTATATAAATTATAAACTCTAAAGAATTGTTAATCGTTATGTATATATATTAGGTGCCTTAGACACAAAATACATACTAGCCTTCCAGACTATCAAAAGAACATGTGTATATATATTAAATTAATGTGAATACTAACATTAATTGGCTTCTTGGCATAATAAGGCAAACTAAGTGTAGATTAGGCTCCCTTTACTTAGATTAGGCATAACTAACCATCATTAGGGGTTACTAATAATACTTTGGCACCTTCAAATAGCTTCAGTTTTTACTGATAAAATGATATGCACCTTCATTTTATCATAAACAATATATAATGTTTGAATGCTTCACCTTATTTTTCTTTTGTTTTTACAGCTACTGTATTTGATCCATCCCGCTGCACCATTGTTCAAGGCTTCAAGCCACCGCCTACCCACATGGAACCGCCGTACCACCATGCAGCATGACCTTCCCCAAACTTTCCTATCTTTAATTCCTTTCTTTCTTGTTTTCTTCCTACGAGATTCATCATCCCCCTCGTAGTCCCCAGCCCAAAAAGACACGGCCACCTTTACCTTACCCCTTGACAACCCGGCGCCACCGCCTTTGCTCCGACCAACCGTTGACAGAAGAGAACCTGCTGGGTTTACGTTTTAATACATATATATTTTTTCAAAGACACTACCAAACGTGTTTGGGATTCCGTGAATATTTGTTTACCGAGGTCGAGAAGAGTAAACAGACAATGATTTTATGATCTTTTGTAGCATTCATTACAATTCAAATGAAGTTGGGAGAATAAGTTACATATTATATATCAAACACTGTATTTTGTAAATGATATGTAAAGTTATGGATGTAAGATGGAGAATGTCACAATATAACGGAATTTCAGAATGGTACAGAATGTTCTCTCTCTCTCTCTGTATTCACAATGCTGCATGATTGTTGAAGGATGTAACAAAGTATGGAATTTTTTCTATTGACAACTTAACATTCGTTCACTTAAAATGCTACCAACGAAAAAAATATGGTAACAAAAATTCCCCTCATTACAGCTCATGGAATCGATGAAGAATCTGTATTCTTAACAAACAGAAGATGAAATATTTTTCTTCTACTAAAACTAAAGAGGAAAGAAAATGAATTACAGTTTGTTCCATTGTCCGATATTCCTATTTCCAAATCCATTCCCATCAAATTGATAAATTTTTGGAATTCAGTTTGTTTTGAAAATTTTCAGAATTTCGTTTAAATATTTGTTTTAGATTTGTGCTATTTTAAATATATAACTATAATTTTTCTAACTATAATTTAAAAAGCTTTCGTGTTAATGGTCAAAACCACCGCAAAATTGGATCTTTAATTCCTCATGTTGGCGCACCCAAATTTGGTAAGTTGCATATACATGACACTGGTAACGAGATTGACAATAGAATTCAATCATATAGCATGACTTAATCATATTTTGGATCCCAAAATTGTGAGCCATCTAATTGAAATGTTTGATCAATCTATTGAACTAGCAAAGCTTTCTCCGATGCCACGGGATCGGTTTAAAAATGTGAACCTTACAAATGCTCTCATTTGAATTATAGATAAAAGAGACAAGGCTGGTAGAAACACCACTTATTTACTTGGTCTGAAGTAGGAGGCTTATATGTCAATGCATATATTCCTGTAGCTACAGCGAGAGATATAACTATAGAAGAAAAGTCAGGAATTTTACACTGAATTAGGGATCCCCGTCTTTCTTTTATGGCTGTGCATTAACCACCCTCTTAAGTTAGGAGCTGTAAATTTGCGATAGAACAACAGCTTCTGGCTTTCTGTTGAATATTTACCCTGAATTTAATTTTTAGTTCTCTGCATCTATCGAATACAAATAGATAAGATTAGATTTTTTTTTTCAGTTTTACTTACTTAAATCAAATCAAAAACCTCTAAGCCTATAACCTGAGTTTTTCCTTCGCCCTTTTTTAGTTTTTTCTCTTGTCTGTTATGGTTTGTTAATATCCATGTATAAAAGAAACATTTATCCAACACTTAAACTGTCTTAGTTTTTCCCTCCAAACTTTCAGAATGCTATGTTATCATCTTCCTGTTTGCTTACTTTGATAGGTTTATTTAGAAAATACTAATAACATTCCTTTATCACGCTTATTTACATTTTAATCAATCTTCCACCATATTTCACTCATCCGTACATTGCAAGTCAAATTTCTTTTTTCATGCAAGGCATTAACAAAAGGTTCATTGAACCTTGAAGAAATATTAAATTCTAGGTTTAATTTCAAAACACGTTTTAATGGAAACAGTCAAGTGATGCCTACATTGAACAACCTTATGCAATGATCCATTGGCTAAAACATTTTTATTTACTGCAGTATGCTCTTTGGTATACTTCAATTACTTGGCCACACAATATTATCACATAATATTTTGTCTTTCCTATTTTAGGTATAAAATTAACTTCACTTTGCCAAATTTATAACATCAAATGATATTCAAAAATTTATTTTACTTCTTCAAACCTACAACATGTATTTCATATGAACACAAACAATAACTACTACAAGTTTCTATGTTATCTACATCATATTGATCAAAATTAAGAGCATCTATAGCTGTCTCCTAAAAACAGGATAAGCATGATACATAAATCGAAATCAAAATGTGAAGTTTTTGTCTTGTAACATGAAAATTTGAACTTGGAATTTGATCCAATATATGAATTTAAAGTCGTATTTGGATTTGAATATTGAATTGATTGGAGAGAAAAATGAAATGACAATGACATTTTGTATTTAAATTAAATCAAATAATGACGTAAAATATGATGTTGGGTAGATTTGAGTATATTCCCCGTTAAATTACTTGTTTTGACACCGCAGTGTTATATTTGAATTGATTTAATTAAATAAGTATGTTAATCCTAATCCGAGTGTTTTTTTTTTTTTTTTTTTTTTTTTTTTTTTTGGCATTATTGCTCGGGTCAGACCTAGTTTTACATCATTTTGAATACCTTTATCCTTAAAGACCAAGATGGAGTTAAAGACGATATATACTATTTATTTCTACTAAATTATCTATACGTTATGTTAAAACGTAAAACTTTGATATTGTAAACTGAAATCAAGTGAACATGATTGAAATCAAGTTATAATTATATATTAGCGTTCTGCTGTGAGATTTTATGCATTGTTTAGTTTCTTTTCATCTTATTTTCTCTTATATTAATCCGCAATAATAGTCCTTCATATTGGAATTGTTTGAGTTGGACATGCGCAGTTTATTGTCAACTTAAATGATCCCAATAAGGCGGGTTGTTTCACCTACTACGAGTAGGGGTTAACCTATTTAATTTTGTGACCTATTTAATTCTAAATCAGTGATCTCAACCATTGGTTGTTGAATGTTAGCACTCAAATATTCTCATACAAAACAAAACAAATTTAGTTTTATTAATATAATTGTTTTAAAAAACCCACCTCGATACTCGCCTCTAGGCCCGCCTTGATGAAATAAAAGATAAATCGCCTTGAGGCTTATTCGAAAAGCCTTTTTACCTTTAAGGCTTACGCCTCAACAACTTGAGGCATACAAAACGCATAAAGCATACGCCATGCACACCTCAAACAGCCGAGGCATACGTATTAAAAACATTTTTATCTTTCGTTGCAGATATTGACACAGATAAAAGTCATTAAATTTTAATTATTTAATGAAAATAAAAAAGACAATTTAAGAAAATAAAAATTAGCATTTTTTTACTTTTTAATTTCAATATCGACACGATCAAGGAAGATTGTTTAAGAAATAATGATCATGAGCAATGTAATGAATCTTCTCATTGTTATTTAATGAATGTTTTTAAATAAATTTTGTTAAATCTTGAAACAAATTTTGCAAGTCGATTTGAATTGATATAACGTATCAAAATTCAAGTTTGGTGTAATCTTCAAATAGTTTTAAGAAACCAAAATTTGAATCATATGATTTTCGATTATTTACTTTTAATCTATAATAAAAATATATATTTGGTAAAAGTCGGATCTTAAATAATTTGTTTCTCATTTTTTGCATTGGTTAATTTGAAGTGTCATAATTCTTTATTTATTTTGCGTTTGTTTTTACCTAAAAAGCTTACGCCTCAATGTTTCAAGGTTTACGCCCCGTCTCGTAGACATGAAAACGCCTCGTGTACGTCTTTCGCATTTTAAAACTTTGATTGATATTCATCCTGAAAACAACAAAAAAAACTACTTGCATAGAAGCAAATTGACCTGAAGTTCTTCTGGTTTTGTGGCACAAACAACATCAGTTCCTAATGTATAACACATGCCTTATAGACTGATTCAACAGCTTATTTAATACGACTGATACAAAATAAAGAAAATGATGAAAAAGAAATTTTCAGTTTGAGCATATTTCAGGCTCTAAAACTAGTTTCTTTTCTTGTTCTTGCAAATATTGAATTCCTTGATTATCGATGCTTGTCCATCTGACCCCAAATCATAATGTTTAACCACTATTATATGTTAACTCATCAATAGACAATGTGTTGTAATGTATGCTTTTTTTTGCTTATGCAAGCTTTAATGGGTAAAAGCTGAAAATAAAATAAAGTCAAAAGCTAGTATTTTCTTAGATTTAGTCCGATTATTATTTGAGTCGTTTATGAGGTGTTTTAGCATTTGGATTGTAATATTTTTAGGTTGCGTATGTTTTGTGTTTTTGTGACATCTGGACTTGAATTTTGATATGAATGTTTCATGTAAATTAATATAAACATTGTTTGTGTTAATAAATTGTTGACTTGCATTGCAACTTGCACGTGTCAAAAAGCCTACAACATTTAGTTTTAGGAATACACTTACTATGTGGAGAGGTGGACCATGATGTGATGGGTCTGAATATTGCTCTCGGCAAAAGTCACCTTTGTTGTTATTTGTAAAGTTTATTATACTATTGATGTTTGGATTTCAATGATGACATTTTTTTAGATCCATTTGTTTTCTTGTTTGATCCAAGTTTGTTTACACTATTTTTGATAGTGTGAACATAACTCATGGACCTGATTGGTGTAAATAATGAGATCCGCTAATTTCCACCAATCAGGTGTAGCGTTTTGTTCACACTATAAAAAATAGTGTAAACAAAATACTACTGTGTTTCCTTTCTAATTTTCATGTATGTAGCGTCTTTTCTACTAGTTTAATTATCAATAAATATGCATGCATTATTCATTTATTCCAAAGTTGTGTCAGATGCATTGTTTATTTCAGTAAATATGCTCCGTCGTCCCTTAACTTTTCTTATGTTTTGTTATCGATATTGAAAACTCAAAACTCAAATATATTCAAACACTGCCTAAGATTTTGCTTGCATACGTAAATATGTATATTTGTATGGCATGGGCGGTTGTCCATTTCTTTGCCCATCAGTTTCGAATTCAAACGTGTATTTAACATGCATATAAATTTTCTTTAAACGGTGCCTTAAATGTTATTCTTGGTTTCCTGTTTTATTTGATTACCTTCCGTTTTTCACCCGTGTCTAATTTTAAAATTAAACGCTTACCATTTCCCATTAAAGCATGCATTAACTTCCTCTAGTTTATGCTGGTTGATTCTTGTATGATAGATACAAAACATTTATCTTCCATTCTGAACACGTATTAAATCTCAATATCAAATGGGTTCATTTCTGGAATTAATAGGCATGCATATATTCTTGAAATAAATATATCAATTCATATTCACACACCCCTGCTTCATTTGTTATGAATTAAGACATTATTTAACTAGCGTCATTTAGATTCCCTTTTTATTGCGTGATTTAATTCCATTTATGCTGCGAATTGTTAATTAAAGAAATTTTGCAATTTGACATTAATTGATTTCTGTTTCTAACACACGTTTATTTATTAAATGGTTAAGTTTGTTAATATGTTAACGTTAATAATCTTCCCTTATCTCCAAATTCAAACGCACCGTAATGAGATTATCTTATCATGTACCATATATAAACCTCCATTCTTTTTATTTATTGCTCAATTTATAATATGCGTTTGTTTTCAAATTTTAAATGCACATTACTCCCATAAATATTTTGATATTTTGTTATTAAAATTGCGGGGTGTTACATATGTTATCATAATATTTGCTGCAGGTTTCCTTTTCACTCATGGGCAGCAGAAGGGGCAGCTCTCAGGTCCAGAACTTGTCAATCAGGCTGATCGTGAACGACAACACTAAAAAGGTGATTTTTGGCGTCCCGAATAAGGATTTTATTGATAGTCTCTCCAGCATCCTAACGCTTCCGCTTGGAACCATTGTGCGGGAGTTGGAAAAGGAGAGCGGGATCAGATGCATGGATCGGCTTTACAACAGCATCGAACAGCTAGACGAAAGATGCTTCAATACGAAAGCGTGCAAGGTGATGATCCTTGCACCCTTGAATGATAGTCGTATTCGATGTGCGTATTTGAAACATCCAATCGACAGCTCCGGTATGCCATCTGTTTTCTTCTGCGGCAACAACAACTGTTCGGAAAAAAGACGGCACTGCAGTACAGTGAGCAGTACTATATGTAAATGTGGGAGAGTGATGGATCAGGAGTGCCCCAGGCATTCTGAAATAACAATGGATGGTGGTTATGGAGCTTTTGTTAAGAGCATTCCGAGTAACCTCCTTATCACGGATAATTTGAAACTGATGTCCGACGATGCCTATGTGACACATTCATTGATCGATAAATATGCTGGCGATGACATTAAGCAAACAAAAGCCATCGACATGGAACTTCCAACCGAAAAGGTAAACAATATGTTCATTTTTCCTTTATTACGAACTTTACCGTCCAAAAATCTCAAGTTCAAAATAGCTAACAAAGTCATTTTTTATCGTTGTTTTGCAGCTGCTTAAATTAGTCAAAGAGATGCTAACTTCAGACACTCCTCTTTCTAACTTGCAATATGGAACAAATTCCAACTCTGTGAGGAATATGGATTGCAAAGCGACGCCTCCATCTTTGAGAAGAACTACCGGTCATACACTCTCAGCAACTGCAGTGATATGCAGAACAAAAGCTGAAATTCTTTACATAGTGGGGGGAGCAGATTTTGCAAATTTGTTGTTTAGCTTTTTAGTATTACCTTTAGGGCTGATAGTAAAACTGTTGAGAAAGAGTTCATGCGTAGGCTCATTAGATGCATTATATTGCAGCGTCGAGTCGTTAAAAGATAAAATATTTAGACCTGATGCGGTGGAAGGGTTGTTGAACCCAAAATTAGAGCCGTATTTTGGATTACAACAGTCGCTTCTGCCAGTTGATGAAAGCCGCCCTTGCTGTGCTCAATTTCGTGTAGAGGATGTCATAATGGATTGTTGTTTGTTCAGGAAGCACATAGAAGCAAAACAAATAGATCCTAGGCTGGTTTGGAACGATCGGAATTCCAAAGTCGGGTCGTATGCCAATGGGAAAGCGAAATTTCTGATCACAAGCAATCTTGAGATAAAGCCGTACAGTCTTGACTATCAATACCATGTGTTAAAGTCTCGTAACCTTTCTGCCTTTGATGTCGTAACAAAGGATTTTCAGATGGAGCAAGACGATGTAAGACATATTTTATGTGTTTTAATTTAATTTTATTTACTCTAATCCATTTCGATTATATAATTGGGTTTTTGTCATGTACAAATGTGTACAAATGAATATGCAGGCGCTTGTATTTCTAAAGGCGTGTTTGACTTGTTCAAATCCATTGGGTTGCTTACCGGTTCAGATGGACGAGCTGGACGTCAGGTATAAATTTGTACTATTGTTGAATTTTCTCTTTTAGAGTAGCGTAAACTATTTTAAGCGTGGACTACGTTTTTAGCAGGGATGAAGTGGATGTTGATCGCGGCATAAGTCCAGGGGACAACAAGAGCATGTTGAAAATGCCGCTTCTGGGAAAGTCAAACGGGCACAAGTGATTCTGTAGGAGAAAACAGATGTTCCTCTTCAGATTGGATCGAATAGGGGAATGAATGGAGGTTTTCTGTTGGAAAGTATGTCTTGAGGAAGATGGTTTGTTAAACAGTATGTCAAGTTTGGAAAACGGTTTTTGGATAGGCAGCATGCCTAGCTATCCTTTTTTGAAGTGATTTTGAAAAAGTGTAATGCAACTTTTCTCTGTTATGATTCTTGTGTATAGACACACCATGCCATGCCAGCTATCATATCTTTTAAGTAGTTTGAATAAGTGTCATGCAGTCAAATGTTTCTGTGCATCTTATCTTAACAGCTGTGTGTATTAAATGATCGTTAGATGCAGCCAAACGTTTTGGGCTTTTCGTTTTTAATTAGTCATTGAAAATCCTGCGTAACGCTAAAAAGCTGATCCGGCAGCTAAAATGGGAGGGGTGGGTTAGTTGTTTCCTGATGGATTATCATCATCATATGTAAGGCGTGATTAGCGGATATTATATGATGTTGCAGGACGCTTGCATGGAGAGAATCTCTCTCTTTTCTCTCTAACGCCGTGCACCACATACTTGCACGCTGACCGTACTGTATTATCTTTTTCCATTTTACCGCCATTCCGACAATTTCTTTCTAACCATTTCCCAAATTTTCGGGTTTGATTTTCTTGCTTTCGGTAAATAGTGGAAAAAAATTCGAAATTTCTTCATAATTTCCTTGGAATTCCTTTTCCTTTCTAAATAAGATTTAATTGGGCCGCATTCAATCATCCAATATCCTTTTTGCACGAGATTTCACAAAATCTCGTTCGTTTCTAATCTTTCCTCGAAATCGGCCGACCTTCAGCCCTATTTTATACCCGTTCGTTTCTAATCCTAATTTGACAGTCTTCTCTCAGCGCTATTCACTTATATTTACAGTCAAGCCACTCTATCGGATACATCTCCAATTCAATTTCAGTGCTTCAACTGTGTATCTCTACCATGATTGTTTCCGATTTGCTAACATATAGTTTTGCTCATGCTGCTGTTTCTGTTTATATCTTACTTACATTTCTGTATTGCATCATTTTTTTTACAGGCATTTCATCTTTATCGCCGGGAGAATCATCACAACAAAACTAAGTAGAATGAAGAAACTCTAGACAAGAACTTTTGAAGGCTACAAAGTGATTTATGATTATGGTACGTTGTTAATTTTAATGAAACTTCAAATACAAGATGCTATAACTTATAAACTGTAGTTAAATACTAAGTTAACTCATGATATAAATATACTAATTTAACTCATGATATAAATATACTAGTATTTATCCACATTTTGACTGCCTTGACTTATATCATGAGTTAACTTATACTTGGCTTAACTTATAATGCGGAAATTCGAACTGCCCTTGTTTGGTGAATATTTTGTATTTAATTATGCTTCGATGTGCCCTTGCTTGAGTTATCGGTTCCCCCACATTCTGACTACGCTTTGCTGTATTGATGGATTCGATGATCGATGTAACACCCCACCTCCGTTAAGGTCACTCACAAAGGGAATGCATTAACTTTAGTGGGGGTCATAAGAGTATAGAACAAATAAAATTACAAAACAGACAAATCTAAGCAGCGGAAAACAATTAGAACTTTTTTCCATAGTACCATAATAGGATAAACTTTCATAAGAGTTGTTTCAAACATCAACACCAAAACATCAAAACTCATTACATCAAATATCTGTCTTGTTTCTCAAAAGAAGCATAATACAAAATAACATAATTCCCCAATTAAGCAGTAGCCAGCCATAGCAGTAAAGTAAAGAGTCCAAAGCAATACATCACAATCTTCGAGCTTGAAAAGAATCTGAACTAAGCGGTGGTATTCCCTCCCTGTGGACCTGGGGGGGAGGGACGAAAGAAAGAAGGCGAATATCCTGCGACGCTTTTTTTGGTGTATTGGTAGACTTGTATTTGTAGACTCTTATATATATATATATATATATATATGTGTGTGTGTGTGTGTGTGTGTGTGTGTATGTGTGTGCGTGTGCGCGCGCGCGCGCGTGTGTGTGCGTGTGTGTGTGTGCGCGCGCGCGCGTGCTCGCTCTCTTCTTTTTAGAAGATCACACATATTTGTTTTCAAAAAAAAAAGTATGCACACCTTTGTTTACCACGACTATGATTTTCAGAAGTTCGAAATCATAGCATCTTAGCATGAAATGCTATATTTTTGCATATTTTAATTTATAAACTGGTCATTTGTAAATAAATTCAACTAATCTATAAACTGATTACATATGTAACGTTGAGTGGAATGCTCCATTAACTTATATGTTGGATAGGTTTTCAATATTCATGTTTTCCTTTGCTGTTTAATTTTCTACATTGATGCTAGAACTGAGATCATGCTTAAGACAGGATGAACTAATTCACTGCTTATTTAATTCTCATTTAATTTCTGGTTTTTTGACTTTTACAGCTCGTAAGATGGGGTTGAAATCGATGTTATGTTCCATCAAACAAGCGGAAATGGAAATGATCTTCTCTTTTGATTCATACTTATATGTCCCGGTGGAGACGGAAAAGATTAGCTGATCACTTTATTCTTGTTGATTTGTGGTGTTTTTTTATTATGATTATTTAGCGTGAATTGTTTAAATTTGTGGTTTTTTCTAGATTGTAAATTGTGATTATTCTCTGAATGATATGATATATAATGGATTGAGTGAATGATACTTGTATGAAAAAACAACAGTTCATTAGTTGTTCATATTTTCTTCAATGTTTGCTGTTAAATCACAGTTTTATGCATATTCTTCATTTCAAATTCTATTGTCGGAAAAAGTGGAATTCCATTTTTCCTTCCTTTTCTTCCGGTTTCCGCTTACTGGAATAATTCCGGGGTTAACAGTATGGAATACGGAACAATTATCTATTACTTTTCCGTTAACAATCGAAAGAAACAAAAAACGCGCCGGTTGGTATCGAAATTTTCCATTTCCACCCCTAACTCTATGTACAAGCCAGTAGATCCATTACATGTACCTTTGAAGCTTAACACTTGAACTAGAAATGCACGTTCTCTCCTTTAGTCTTAGATGGATAAAACTTCACTATAAAAGTGTACGATGTTATCTGCTTCTAAATAACACCTTCAATTTTCCAATCTTATTCCCCTCGAACGTCGGTGTGGGTGTGTGCTCTCTCTCTCTCTCTTTTACTTGAAAATTTAAAATAAAGGTCATAACGTCTGAAATGTTGGCACAACTGCTCTAGTTCAGCTAACTTTGCATATTTTCTTTTGTTTCCTTTGTGGCTCTTAAATCTTAATGGCCAACCACTGAAACTATAAGTCAGTGTAAGTAGTCTTTTCGTTTCTGATGGGGCCTCAGTTTTGAACTAGTATCTTTCAAGAGTTTGTTGCAGATTAAGGACCGTCCTAGCCTGTATTAGTCGAAGAGTAGTTTATTTAGTTACCGCATGTGTCTCTTTCTATTTTTTCACATGTTAAACTAATAACAGAAAACATACAACCACCAAAGCGAAAATGGGAGCTGAAGAATGTGGTGGCAGTCAAGCCTTATTACAACATCGACTCTTTTACTATCGACCTATTGGCCACCCTAAAAACAAAACCTTAGATTTGCAGTATGAATTCTATACATCGACAGACAAACGTCGAAAGAAGCAGGGATTTAGATGATCGCATCTCAAACCAACTCTGAACGCATACATGTCTTTCTAAAAGAGGATATGTGATCAATTTTTATTTTCAACTTTTTGATAATACTTCTAATTAAATACTCGTTTTATATTGAACATCTGAATATAAATTCAAGTCCACTACAAGGAAACACTTCAATTTTCTATATTGTTCCTACGCCAAAATGTAGTGCATAAGAAAAACGTAAGAAACAAGTAAAAAAGGTAATGGCGTAGGAAAGACGTAACAAACTTCCTGCATCTTCCTACCTCAACCTATCGTATTATGTAGAAAAATAATTATATCGTGGGAAAGACGTAGAAAATTCACTACACCATAACACTTGTCGTAGGAAAGACGTAACGAATCTCCTATGCCATTCCTACGCCTATGTTAATTTTATACAAATTCAGATTGACGTGCTAATTGCGTAAGAAAGTTCATACGCCAAGTCTATGGATACAAAAATAAAATTAATTATTGTAATGGTTAAGACTAAAATCAAATAATGGTTAATAGTAAAATCAAGTAATTCAAAGAGTAAAAATCAAATAATTGCCAAGGATAAAAAGGTCAAGGATAAAAACAAAAACTAATCCAAATTTTCAAGCCTCCCTTCACAATTTTCTAAAATCCAAAGCAATTGCTAATTATTTTAATCAGAGTGAATGCACAAGTCAATAATCATAAACAATTGCTTATTTGTAATCCAGTATAATTAATGATTATTAATAAATAACTTATAATCACTAATTATAAATATTCAATAACTATTTTTTATGTTTGATAATTTATCATATGGTTAATTATTAACAACTAGTAAATTATATTTTAATTAATAATTAATATTAAATAATCAATATTGTTTAATTAATCAATGTTTAATAACTGATGTTTAATAATAAATAATTAATATTATTAATGATTGTCATCATAATTTTTTTTCTACTTAACATAATTGTAATAGTATTATTGTGACATTTAAATATTAATTTATGATTGCTTCAAGTTGTCGACTTTCATACATTACCGTTAGCATGAAGCAAGGTTCATAACAATTTCAATATGAGAAGACCCAAGTATCCTCGGTTCACTTCAGTAATCTGCCCAATTAACACAGGTCCTATCCACTGATCCAAGAAAGTTCGTACCAACCAATTGGAATGCACGTTTCCAGCGATAGAAACGATTTCTTCTCTTTCCACCCATTTACCAGATCCCCAATTCTATTTCTCACATCTCAAAACTATAATTTGTTAAATGAATCAGCATTCAGATCAAGAGCATCCACTCAAATGATTCTGGTGAAAAAGGAGAGCAACATTGATGCACTATAAAAGGTAAGAGCTTTGTTCGAACTTCGAAGCGGCCACACAAGCTCTCGGGTCTTAATCGAAACGGCTCCAGTTTTGACATGTATGTTCCATGTAACAACTCCATTATGCTGATCTTATGCACAACGTTGGAACAGTTCATCAGAGAAGCATGGCCAGATCGTTGGAAGGGCCACTTGACAAGTAAGGGCATGGAAACGAATTAAGAGCAATGGCTGGAGGTGGAAGATGCTGAAACTAGAAGTCTGTGTTTGATTCTTTAATGACAGCAGAAATTTTAATGAAGAAGAAATTGTTTTTTTATTGATACAGAAAAGTACAAGAGAGAAATGATAAAATTCTTTGATACTTTTGTTTGGCTGTGCGATCATGTATTTATAATGTAAATACATGAGTGTTGGGCAATGAGATGGCACGCAGGCCCATTCAACAAAAACAAATAAGAAAGTGTTACAGCTGTATCATGTGAGGAGCAAATGGTGGCTTATATTATCTTCTGATAGAAGCAGCTCACGGTTATTTCCAATATCCCCTCTCAAACCTAGGGTTTTGAGAAGCGAAACCCTAGATTTGCTGCTGATGAAAACTCATGTTTGCTCCTTTGATATGACTTTGGTTGGATGATTAGAAGATAGCTTAGCTTCTCTGTTGTGCTGATTTGAAGTATAGTCAACGGAGTTGGTGAGCTCAACAACATTTAGGCTAGATCTGAATCTTTTGAAGTTCGTTGATGAAATAGCCTTTGTTAATACATCTACACGCTGGTAAGTTCCAGGTATGTGTTGAACTTTTAAATCTCCCTTCTGAACTAATTCTCGAACGAAGTATAAGTCGAGCTCTATGTGTTTGGTCCTAGCGTGTTGAACTGGATCCTCACATATGTAGACAGTGCTTTTGTTGTCGCACCATATTACTGGTTTAATGTTGCTTTCCAGATTTAACTCACTTAGTAATGACTATAACCATTTAACTTCAGTAGTGGCATTAGCTACACTCCTGTATTCGACCTCTGTGCTGGATTTGGAGATGGTATGCTGCTTCTTTGAACACCATGAAATTAAACTATCCCCAATGTAGATGCAATAACCAGTAGTTGATCTTCTATCATCAGGATCTGATGCCCAGTCCACATCAACATACCCATTTATATTGAGTATTTTTCCAGTCTTTAATACTAGACCATAGTTGATAGTTCCCTTGAGATATCTCAATATTCTTTTAACAGCTTTCCAGTGAACATCCATTGGTTCCTGCATGAATTGAGAAACCTTGTTAACACTATATGTAATATCAGGTCGTGTTATAGTTGCATACTGAAGTGCACCTATAACACTTCTATATTGTTTAACATTAGATATAGCTTCCCCCCTGTATTTTGAGAGATGTTGATTACTGATCATTGGTGTAGGCTGCGGTTTAGCATTTTCCATCTTAGTTTTGATAAGAAGATTGGAAATGTACTTTCTTTGGCTTAAAATTAATTCTGAATTTGATCTTCTTTTCACTTCTATTCCTAAGAAGTATGTGAGGTCTCCTAAATCTTTGATGGAAAATTGCTGATTGAGATAATTTGTAAGATCTTGTATATCATCACTGCTAATGCCTGTAACAATGAGATCATCAACATAAATTAATATATAGGTAGTTGCAGTACTAGTTACTTTAATAAACAGGGAGTTATCTGATTTGGTAGACTTATATCCAAGTTGCATTAAAGCACTTTTAAGTCTATCAAACCAGACTCTGGGAGCCTGTTTAAGGCCATAGATTGCCTTATTCAATTTACACACATAATTTGTATTTTGTGTGTAACCTTGTGGCTGCTGCATATAGATCTCTTCTTTAAGAATGCCATTCAAAAAAGCATTATTAACATCCAGATGTTTAATTTGCCAGTTTTTGTGTAGTGCAATAGTGAGTACAAGTCTTATAGTGGTAGGTTTTACTACAGGAGAGAATGTTTGATTAAAATCAAATCCATATTCATGTGTAAATCCTTTAGCCACTAATCTGGCCTTGTACTTATTTATTGTACCATATGGATTTTTCTTTAATCTATAGGTCCATTTGCAGCCCACAATATTTTTTTTGGTGGTGCTTTGACTAGACTCCATGTCTCATTATTAATGAGAGCATTATATTCATTGTCCATAGCATTTCTCCAATGCTTGTTTTTGACAGCTTGATCATAAGTTTCAGGTTCAGTTGCTTCAGATGTAGTGATAAACACTTTTGGCTTGAAAATACCACTTTTGGATCTTGTTGTCATAGGATGACCAGTGTGAATGTATGGAGTCTCATCAGGTGGTTGAATTTGTTCACTTGAACTTGATGTGCTTTTACTTTGAGAGTTCTGGTCATTTGCAGCAGTAGTGTGGCTAACATGATCTTCATTTGAATTTTCAGGACTGTTGATGGCGGGACTAGATGGTTCACCGGACACATTGTTTTCAGTGTTGAAGTGCAATGTGTCTGGTTCATTAGCAGCCTTACTGTTCTTACCATAGCTCCACACATCTGTCCACTGTGGTATGACAGGTATAGATTGCTTTGCGTTTATCACTTTATTAGTTGTGCTGATTTCTTTTGACTTGAAAGGAAACACCTTTTCGTTGAAAATAACATGCCTACTAATGTATATCCTTCCTGTGCTATCAATACACTTAAAACCTTTTTGGTTAGCAACATAACCAATGAATGTACATGGTGTTGACCTGTAGTTTAGTTTGTTATTGTTGTAAGGTCTTAAACATGGATAGCATAAGCATCCAAACACCTTTAATTCATTGTAGTCTGGTTTAACACCTTATAGCTTCTCAAAGGGGGTTAAATGATTAAGAATTTTGGTTGGTTGCCTATTAATTAGAAATACAACAGTATTAAAAGCCTCTGGACAGAATTTAATAGGTAAACCGGCTTGAGCTAGAAGTGTTAAACCACACTCCACAATGCGCCTATGTTTTCTCTCAACTAATCCATTTTGTTGAGAGGTATATGGGCAAGTAACTCTATGAATTATCCCTTTATTATTAAAATAAATAGATAGGGGTTTAAATTCACTTCCTCCATCACTTTGAATAATTTTGACAGGTTTATTAGTCTGTCTTTCAACCATATTGATGAAACTGATTGTGGCATTGCATGTATCAGATTTATTTTTTAGAAAATAAATCCATGTAAATCTGGTACATGCATCCACGAAAGATACATAGTATCTATACCCAAAATCAGAGAAAACAGGGGCTGGACCCCAAAAATCTACAACAACTAACTGAAGTGGTTCAGAGTACACAGTTTTAGAGTTATTAAATGGTAATCTTTGACTTTTTCCTAGTTGGCAATGTTCACATATATATGGCAAGTTAACACAGTCAATATCAGAATGAATTTCAGATAATACTTGCTTTACAATATTAACACTTGGATGTCCATGTTTACAATGCCAGAGATCAAAAACATGTTGTGCATTAGCATCATCATTTATATGTGTCAAATTACACATTTTCTTGGACTTATCATCGTAGTTGTAGTTAATGGAGTTTAACTTGTAAAGTCCTTTGGTAACATCACCCTGTGAAATAACATCTCTAGTCAGAATATCTTTGATAAGGCAATAATTTGGGTAGAATTCAAAGAAAACATTGTTATCTCTTGCAAACTGAGATACACTGATTAATTTTTTTTAATCTTTGGTACTCTCAGCATATTGTGCAGAAATAATTTTTTCTTGCCATTTATATATGCATTGCCAACATGAGTGATATTAATGCATTTACCATTACCCATTGAGATGGAGTGCTTACCTTTGTACTCCTTGCATCTTAAGTTTAAGTTTTCAAGGTTATTGGTCAAATGGTTTGTAGCACCAGTGTCAGGAGACCATGCATCATCATTAATTTGATCACTTCTGATGGTCTCATTGCCCTTGTTAGCTTCAGATTGAGAGCTACTTTCATTCTGAATGTTGGCAAGATTGGCAGTGGGATTATTGCCCTTTTGATTTTGATTAGGAACATAGTTAGAATTATATCTGAAATAGCACTTTATGGCTGTGTGACCTATCTTTTCGCATATTTGGCATTTGGGTTTGTTGTTACCCCACCTGCCTCTACCTCTGCCTCTGTTAGAACTACTTCCCCTCTGAAATTGATTGTCACTTTTGTTGTTATTCTGGTTATTCTTGAGACTAGTAGATAAATTTGCAGAGAAGTCTGGTTCTTGCATTTTCTTGTTACTTATCCTTTCTTCATGTGATAAAGGAAATGCATGAACTTCATCTAGAGATGGAGTAACCTTCTTAGTGGTGATAGAAGCAACAATAGACTCAAAATCTTCATTTAAGCCATTCACTAGAATTAGCACTTGCTCAGATTCAGGTATGCCATTTCCTGTAGCAGCCAAGGAGTCACAAATGCTTTTAACCTTTGCAATATACTCTCTGATGTTCATATTGTTCATTCTAACTTTCTGCAATTGCCTTTTGAAGTACAAAACTTTTTCTGTAGACTGGTTAAAGAAATTCTTTTCAATTTTGACCCATATTTCATTGGAAGTTTGACATCCCAACACTCGTGGCACAAGATGTGCACTGATAGAAGATAATAACCATGAGCAAATTAGCTTGTCTTGTCTGATAAACTTGGTGTATTCTTCATTGATAACAGTTTTATTGTCTTTATCAGTGACAAACTTTGGAGGAGTAGCAAGAGTACCAAGAATAAAACCTTCTAGTCCATATCCATAAATTGCAGTTTCTACCTGATACTTCCAAAGCAAATAATTGTCCTCTTCGAGATGAATATTGATGAGTTGACTTTGCGGACTGACAACAGTCTTCATCAGTTGCTGTATTGCATTGAGAGATTCAGCACTGTTATCTGCAACACTAGTTGGTGCAGATGACCCAGTAGTTTCAGCCATGGTGAAAGAACAGATTACAATGATCAAAACTGAAAAGAGAAATGGTACTTCTTGCAACAGAGAACTAAGAAGATTATCAAGGTCAGAGATCCAAGATGAAACAGGTATGCAGCAATCAGAGAGATCACTGATGAAGAGAAATACACTGAGATGATTTCCTGATAGGGCTTTTATCTGTTTTTCTTGAAGAATTTCTTGATTCTTGAATTTTCTTTTTAGATTTTTTCTGAAGCTTGAATAAGGGTAGATCAATGATGAATGATGCAGCCTATCAATGGATATTGGCACGGCACATTCAGATCTGGTACTCACTTTTTGATTTCTCAAGTGATGAGAATTCTCTGATGAGAAATCGATACACAAGTGATGATGCTTTTCTGATGTGTATCAATGATCGTTTGATAATCAGATGGCGGTTAAGCAGAGATTGGCTCTGATACCATGTTTGATTCTTTAATGACAGCAGAAATTTTAATGAAGAAGAAATTGTTTTTTTTTTATTGATACAGAAAAGTACAAGAGAGAAATGATAAAATTCTTTGATACTTTTGTTTGGCTGTGCGGTCATGTATTTATAATGTAAATACATGACTGTTGGCCCATGAGATGGCACGCAGGCCCATTCAACAAAAATAAATAAGAAAGTGTAACAGCAGTATCACGTGAGGAGCAAATGGTGGCTTATATTATCTTCTGATAGAAGCAGCTCATGGTTATTTCCAATAGTATGTAGTGATGCGTGCACACTGATATTGATGACTGGCAACACAAATACACTGCAACAATTGTTATGATTAATTTTATTGTATTTGTTAAAGTATCAGGCAACTAGCCATTGTAACTAATACTATATAAAGTTATGCAGTCTGTAAATCGTTTCATGTTGATTAATGAAAAACTTTCTCTCTTTACTTATTCTTGTCATTTTCTCCACTGTAATTCTGTAACTCCTTCCTCCTTCTAAAATCATTTTTTTCTCCTAGCTCAATCCCCTTTCTTTTCCCTGAATCTCTTATCCCTGTTCATTTCTAAGTCTCCTACCTCATTTCTTATCCCGACTTCTTGTCTTAATTCCCTCCCCTTTCTCTACTAAACCTTCCTTGTAACCCTCACTTATTCACAGCCATTTCATCAAACACATACCCCCTTCCATCAAGCACCTCCAATATGGCTACATTTGAAAATGGAGCATTACAATTGGTATCAGAGCAGCAGTCTGGGCATGGATCAGACCCCCAGACAGTGATCCTCTAATCAATACCCATGCACTTTAGCCAAGATCAAGAAGTCGCATGCAAAAGACAAGAAGAAGTCAACCAAACGTTTCTCAATCTCTGAAAATCTGAATGACAAGGTTGATCAGCATAACACAAAAATTGAAGAAATCTACAATATTATGAATTCTATGGCTTTATATATGCAACAGCTAAAGATTGAAGTCGTCGGTAATCAACCCTCTTCCTTGAAAATCAACTTGCAAGGCATTCTTTCTTCAAATCCCCAAAATAAGCCTCTAAATCAATCCATCACTAGTTCAGCCGAATTCCAGTACCACACAATCACCCATGCACTATCAAGATCCGCATCTTCAAAATGCCTACCTTGTATATCCCCATGCAACAAATCCGCCAAAAACTTTTCAGAACCCACCATATCATCCCCAAGAATCACCACAACAACCCATAAACTAGATTATCCAGTATTCTCTGGCGAAGAAAGTGTTGCTGATTGGCTGAGAAAGGTTGAGACATACTTCAGTTTTCATCAAATATATGAAAAATATAAGGTGAACTTTTGTTTGTTTTATCTCAAGAAAGAGGCAATATAATGGTATGATCGGTATATAAAGAACATGCAAGATAAATATTCATGGCAAGTATTCAAGAAAGAAATTATGGTCAAATTTAAGGATAAAGAAATGGAGCAACCATATGAGATATTAGCTAAACTCAAACAAGTCACCACCGTGTCTTCATATCTCTCTAAATTTGAAGGGTTACAATCAGCTATTGAAACACTACCAATACGGTTCCTCTTAGATCGATTCATAAGAGGATTAAAAGAGGAAATAAGGTATGATGTATTAAACTCTAGACCCAAGAATTTGAAACAAGCAGCTGCTTTAGAAAACTTGTTTGAGAGGGCATGGAATCGAACCAAGAAAAATAAATAAAGGATGTCAATGTAGAACCTATTTCATCTTATTCACAAGAAAACACACAAACTGAGAATCAGATTGCTCCTACCCCCTTGTCGATCTCAGGTGTGAGATAGATACCAACGTAAATTTAATCACATGGAGATTGGGAAATCGAGTGAAGCATTAGAGGGGCTGAAAACTGCCAATGTCACCAAGAATCTCATTTCTAATCCCCTTACACCAATAATTGCCACTGAGAATTCTTCTCTGTATCCACTAAACTCTCCTAAAATTAATGTCGATCCTATCCCAAACCCCGAAGACACCAACCTAGAAGCTTTGGCCAGAAGTGAACCATTACGGAAAGAAGATTGTTTGGAAGACATGAGGGAGAAACTAAAAAAAATGAAGGCGTTTCCCTTGAATGTTCTGTTGGTTCTATTATAGAAAGTTCTCGGGATTTACCAAATATCAATAAAAAAAATTGAACCTAGAGCTGATGCCAATTTATATGTGGAGAACTCAAAACCCATCAATGGTTCTGATTATGAAGAGGAAGCTCCAAAACCGCTTAGCATTTGATCATCTATGCAAACAAAAGAAAGAGATTAATTTTTCAAATGAATACTTTAGTAAAAACATTGTTGCAGCTAGAAATAAGACAACTACTGCTGTTATGAAAACCCGGTTGGGCCAATCTCTTGATCAAAATTCATGGTTGGAAGAAAATTTTCCTCTTGTCCCTTGTAAACATTGATATGGATATCTTCAAAGTTGGATTAGAGAATCATATAAAGTTGGAGATATTACGCATTGTACAGCAAGTACAAAAAGATGTGAGCTGACCTACAGGTTTATTTCGCTTAATAAATTAAAAAGGACATTGCAAGATACAAAAGAAAAACATGGAGTTGTTGTTTATTACACACAAGCATGGTGTGGAAAAGAAAGAAGTATGACAATTATACACTGTAGTTTTGAAGATAGGCAGCATAGATACTGCAATGTTCCGCTTTTTAACCGACTCTGTTCGATGATAAACATTGATTATTATGAGTTAATTAAATTAAAATGAAATTAAATTATCATAATAACAAACCTAAACGACTAAAGAACTTGTATATACAAATATATAAAGGAATGTATATAGGAATGTGCGTATAATTGGAGTTGTGTTTTAACTTGAATTCATATTAAAAGGCTTGCATCTAAAATCCTAAACACTAGAAAACAAACATATACATTTATAACATAAATGGATGACATTTATTTCTTAGAAGTGTAGACAGTGAAGGGGATGAACATATGAAAGAGCATCATTTACTATATATATATATATATATATATATATATATATATATATATATATATATATATATATGGTCTAAAAAAAGTATATTGTAATGAACACAAGGTGTATGGTAAAATGCCACAAAGGAGTGTTGCTTATAAAATAAACAAACAAAAGTCAAAATCCTTAATTTGATTTAACATGGAATAGTGTGACTGAATAGGCAAGCCATTCCCCTAAATACAATCAGTACAGGAATTCATTTTTTAAGCAATAAAAATCCGTTTTGTATTATTATCCAAAATCCAAGAACTTGCGACAGCATTAATGAGTGATGGGTTAATGCATTAGAAGCTAAGAAAAGACATAATTACAACGATATGGTATGGCTGCATTAATTAAGTTATGGCCTAAGCTAAGGTTTAGAAGCAAGACTAAGGACAGGAAGGAGTAAAATCTGGTATAAAGAAATAATAGTTGCTACGTATATTCAAATCAAATAGGATTAGAGAAATGGGAAGTCTAAAGCTAGAAAGCACTGTAACTTCATGCTATAACTTTATAATAAGAAGCCTACATCCCTAAAATATAAAGCTAATAGATTGTTTAATGTAAAAACTTTGTTATAAATACCACCGTAAGGCCATATTCTCCTCACACCAAAAACAATTGAGTTCAAGAAAACATTTCCAGCAGTGTAACTTGAAGAACTAGGAAAGCAACAAGGTGAGTAAACCGTCCCTTATTTACTGATTTGGTTGTAGTATATATATGTATATATGATCCTGAACTGTATTTGATAAATTCAAGTTTGCATATCAAACTGAACTGAAAACTGATAATGACCAAAACAGTGTACAAATGTGGTGAGTAAACTATCCTTTCTTATTTTGTTTCGTTTACTAAGTATGTAAATATGTGGGTGTGCGCATTATCTCTTTGAAAATCTGAAATGGCGAAGCAAGTGAACGAAAACCTGAGACATATAACAGTATAAAGGATGTGAGTAAGTTCATTTTTATAAACCTCTGTTTAAACTATTCCTTTGATTGATACTGAATAATGCAAATGCTAAGTGCATATGCTTGTTTGTGTTACCCCATATATTTTAACTATATTGATCTGCTGATAATTAAACATTGTAAACACTTGTACAAACCTCTGTGTGTTTAGAACAAAAGCTCACCATATTATCCCCTGTTATTTAAAAATCTGTAACTTGATTCCGAATGAGCTATAGGGTTTGAATAAATAAGAAAGTTGTTTGGTTACTTTGACAGTATGGGAAAAACACATGCCACCTGAAACTAAAACACATTACTTATATATGCTGAATGATAATATGTTCTAAAAAAATCAGTTAAACTAACTTCAAGACCAAGCAGCTGTTGTATAATACATAGTTAGGATCAAGTTTATCCCTTTTTGATGAATTTCCATCTAGAAATGGTTCACACAGTCGAAGCATTAATTCACTGAGATTAAAAACATGGCAAAGCTGGCAGATAACGTGTGGACAACCTGCAAAGGGATTGGGAAAAACCAAGCATTTGAAACTAATGAACTTACCTACGGGTAAGTCGGTTTGAAACGGTGAAATCACAGAATGGACGGTGAATGGAAATTCTGGGTTAGCGATGAAATCAGTGTAGTGCTCCGTGGAACGTTCGTGCGTGTGCATGTGTGCATTTCGTGCAGGTAGCCGGTTGGAGAAAGGTAAATGGCAGGCAACGATTCTAAACAGGGAGGAGGTCATCACGACAGTGTTGGCGGCGATCCTAGGTGTCTACAGCAGTGGCAGAAGGTTAACAACGCTGTGTAAGGGAGGGAGAAATGACGAGGTGGAACCGTGACATACTGGAAGTAGGAACTGTGTACACATGCACAGTGCACAACGGTGCACTTAAAAATCTTGAAGTAAGAGAGAAACAGATGGAATAGGAAGAATCTGGGTGCTCACACGGGTTTGTAGTATGGCACTAAGAAGTTGGGTGGAGATAGGATGAGACCATTTCGATGGTGAAAATGGATGAATGGGGACAGATGTGATCGAGAGAGGTGGGTTTGGTTTCAAGGCCTCGGCTGGTATAGACATGCAGTGATGAGTACGCAAAGATAGGAAGGCCAAAAGGAAGAGTATGTGCCAGCAGTAAGAAGCAAAGGAAATTTCAGGCAGTATGGAATAGAACGATCAGTCCGAAAACATGTATAAGCTTGTGCTTACCTTCACTAAATCTCTACTGTGCAAAATGAAAGCATAAATCAACAGAAATTCTGTTTTCAGGCATTGAGCTCCAACACCATTTAACTTAACTTAATTAGATAACATTGTTGCAACTATCAGGACTGTTACACAGATCTGTTTCAGCCCTTTGAGTGCAACCATGTCAAAAATAAAATAATAAAAGGAGTTCGGCCGAAGGACATTGGGCCAGCAAACAAATATATAAGAACTAAAATAAGGACACTGGGCCAGTAAACAAATATATAAGAACTAAAATAACAAGAAGGGGACGCAGCATGTTATGAAGAAGAGAGGATAGTAGCAGAAGAAGGAACGGCAAGAAATGGGATAGAAGAAAGGGACGTGGTGGGCTTGGAATTTGTGGCTACAAATTGAGACGAATTTGTTGAAGGATGAAATAAAAAGAGGAGGCGCAACTGTTATTTTAAATGGAAGAAGGGGTAGCGACAGTAAAAAGTAGGAGAGAAATAAGAGTGCGGATGGGGCTATTGGGCTGAAGAGATTGGGCCGGGTTTTGGGCAAAGTAAATTTAAAAATAAAAAGGGAAATATAAAATAAAAGAAGAAAAGTAAAATAAAAAGGAGATTTCTAAGTTTGAAATGAGCCAAACATATGGAGCCGATGAAGAAGAGCTGTAGTAGTGGGCCTAAAAGGCGTTAACAAGTAAAAATCAAACAAAAGAAAATATAAAATAATTAAAATAGAATTTGAATAATTTAAGTAAATAAGTATACAATACAAATACATATAATGGTCGATGGTTCGACTATGGACCATCCAGAAAGAACAACTCCTATACAGTCGAACAACAAAATAATTGATGAAATTAACGAAGTAAAAGTATTGTATTCAGTGACGTGTACGAAGTATGTGCCTTCTAATTGGATAATTAAATAACGTGTGTGTGGTGGTTTAATACAAATATAAAGAAGTTATAGTCAAATTCCTAGATTATAAAGATCCGATTCTATTTTGGTCAAAGAATATATGATCAATATATGAAATGGAATAGAAATGCAAAGGTTTGGAATGATAATAATTTGATTGACTATCGGTGTTATTTGGATTAAGCCAAGAAAGTTAAAATATTGAATTGATATTCAATCAATTTAAGTTGAGTATTGGTTTCTTTTAAAGCAACGAATGTTCGTAATAAAGCAAAAGTGTTATATAAATCAGTTCCTTAAGTATCGTCTGACCATAAAAGACATTACGCTAATCGTTCGAAGAGTCCGGAATTTTTATTCCACTTCGATTCGATTTATACGTCGCGCGTAAGATATTATTGAAGAAAATTGAAGACGGAGATATGCAAGGACTATTTTATTTTACAGAATAGTGCCTTCGGTTTGTCCAATCCCGGGACAACTTGTATGGACGAATGTCTGACAGAGTATTTCCAAAGGGATCACGTACGTTGTTTTCTTCAAACGTACCAGTTGCTGGCACAGAAGGGAAACTTCTTTAGCCTAACAAGCAGAGTATTTTTGTGGAAATCAATTAGTGATTTTCGATGGATTTGACGATGTGGCATTCAAAGTGAACGGTGGATAGGTGCACTAGAAGATAACGTAGCCTCAAAGCCTCACAACCAGGAAATGACAAAAATCAGGGCAGGCAGCATGGCTAGGTGGGTCATTCCCAAGCAGGGTGTATTGTCACCATCTAGAGAATATTCGTATTTGTTACTTCTTTTCATTTCTGTATCTCCCAGGAAAACGGTAGATGCGCAGCCGTAATGGGTGACAATATATTCGATACACTCAAGCTAAATGAGTGGTCGGTCATGTGTGGCCGGGTTGCAAGATGTTCTTGTTGAACCCTAGTGTATCCCCTCTAGAGTACACTGATCGGCATGTGGTTCCATACCTTGTTAGTTGGAATCCAATCTCCAATAAAAGCCCAGATTTTTTTATTTTATATTATATATGTGAAGCGTGAGATGCAAGCGTTTCGCTAGATGGTTATTTATTTGATAAAAACTATTGTAATATCAGATGATTTTGGTATCAAAAATGTTTTGGGTTACAGTAAGGTAAAAACCGTCCATGATTATGTGTGGGCTGGTCTTACTATTATCTTTCCTTTCAAAACGTTTTTTGAAAAGTTAAACAAATTGCTATGTATCTCATGAGGGAAAAACCTGTTCCGTTTTTATGGCTTGGTCTTATGAGATATACTGTTCTAATCAAGCAATGTTTTTAAAAATCGTTTACTCACACCAGCCCCTGACTGACCTAAAGTTTATTTTTCTGTGTTTTCCTAAACTCTTGGGTACTCATAACACTCGTTATGGGTAGACAAGTGATCCAGGTAGCAAATGGAATTTTTTTGGAGTATTTTGGACTGGAATTCATGGATTCAGCTTAGTAGTTCTGTCTATTCCTAAGTATCAAGTTTGTATGTTGTATTGGGCCAGTAACCATGTAAGATGTATTATATGATGTAACAGACTCTGATATTTAATATATTATATGATATTATATTTTGTTAAAATTCCGCTGTGAGACTCTGATCTTCTCATTCTTCTATTCTAATAGTTCTACCTTTCCTATCCCATCCTCTAATTTTTTTCTATTAACAGTCAGAGCTTGATACTTGGGTTTTGACAAGTAATACAGGAATCGGTGTTACTATTGAAAATTCAAGCGGCGAATTTTCTGGTCGTTACACATACCACCTTCCTGCATACTGCGATGACATTAGAAGCACAAACTGGGGTAGTATAGCAATAGTTTGCGCATTAGGACAAGGAACTTGTTTTCATAAGTTTCTTATTTCATTTTGGGCTTTGAAGTATTGGCTTCTTCATATTTATCGACCATAGCAAGTGACAGACACAGCTGAATTGGAAAGAAAGTGCCTAGGAGCTAGTGAAAGAAAGATATTTGTATTCGACCGCGGTGGTACTTCATTGATTGATGAAAGTGATTGGATACAGTAGGCGCCAATCTTGAGGACAAGATTGTTTTTAAAGGGGAAGGGAGTGTAACAACTCCATATGCTGATCTTGTGCACAACGTTGGAACAGTTCATCAGAGAAGCATGGCCAGATCGTCGTAAGGGCCACCTGACTGTAGTGATTTATGCGGAATTTTGATGAGGATCTAGTATTGTTTATTTAGATACTAATGGAGTAATAAAACAATTATGAAATCTCACAAAAAACAAAGAACAAAAAAGGACCAGAAGATTTTACGTGGTTCAGATATGAATATCCTACGTCCACGGAGACCCAACAACTTTTATTTCTCAATGAAGAAATGAGTACATAAGAGAGGAGGAAGATTACAATAGAGAGAAGATTAATGGTGGATTGCTTACTTCATACAATAACATGACCTCTATTTATATAGAGGGATTTCTTGACCTCCAAGTAAACTTGGCACTCAAGTTTTCTTGACTTCCAAGTAAACTTGGCACCCAAATTATTCCATATAATAACAATCAATCTTTCCTTCTCTACAAATATTTGAATCATCAATTTCAACACTCCACCTTGATTCAAATATGACAGTCTTTCTTCATTATCTCATCTTCAACAATCAACACAGAAGTTGTTGGGCCTAGCGCCCCATGGCGCTCAAGTAACAGGAAGCAAACTGATCAAGTTTGAGCAATGCTCAAACTTGTCCTTCGGAAGTGACTTAGTCATCATATCTGAAGGATTATCCGAAGTATCCACCTTCAATAATTAGATGTTGCTCCGTTCTTCCTCAAGCATAAGACACTACAAGAAAAAGCTGATTTTGCAGCGGCGAAATCCGCTGGTAATCCGTCGCTATATAGGCATTAGCGACGGATTACCAGCGGATCCGAGTGGTAGGTAAATTTCACGACGGTATTTGTGTCAAACTTTTGCGACGGATTTTAGCATGAGTTCTCCAACCATTTTCCGTCATTTCTCTCAATATAAAATTTTAATTTTAAATTATTTTAAAATTTATTTACCGACGATTTAGCGACAGATATGTATTTTTGATAAATTATTATTTATAAATATCCGTCGGTAATCCCTTGCTAATTAGCAAGGTACTTGCGACGAAATACATTTTATTTAAAATATTCGTCGGTAATCCCTTGCTAATTAGCAAGGGATTAGCGACGTATTTTTGTTTATGTGACCATTTCATTTACTATCATTAGTTGGCAATCCGTCGATGTTCCCCTTCCAATCTGCCTATATATATATATAACCAATATCACCCAATTGTGAATGCTGAAATAAATAGCATACCAAAAAAGCAAAGTTAAATTTGCCAACGATATTAATTTTCAACTGAAAAGAACATTCGTAATCACATACAAGAAAGAACATCCATAATCCTTCTTCAATTCATACACGAAGTTGAATTATGATCAACAAAACTATTCAGCTGCTGCTAACATTATCCCATACACAAACACATACAATGTTGTACTAATTCCACATAACATTATATTTACACTAAAATATGTCTTAACATACCTAACCAATCTACGAAGACGACGGCGACGACAAACGCAAAACTCTATCACAACCCCTAAGCATTGCCATCATCTTTGTCATTTGTGCTTCAATGCTCTCCCTGTCTTGCTTATTCTTCCTCGAGCCTTTGGGCATGGAAGAAAATGAATAGTTCACCATTGAAGGATTGGGTAAAAATTTGATACCTCTTCCTTTCTTTTTCTGAAGGCTTCTGCTTTTCACTCTTTCAAATATTATCGTCATTATGTAGGCCAAAAACTTCTGGAAGTAGCAGAAGACCACTATTGACATTTCAGGAATTCTAGCTGATGATTTCCAATACAACCTAAAAACATAAGATCAAGGAAAAAAGTGCAATAATAAAATTAATCATTTAATCCAAACGGAAAATGCAAAAGTGTGAAACAAATAAATTTCCATTGAATTGAATTTTACAAACAATAAACACAACGGTAACAATCCACTGTTAAAGTAAGGCAGAGGTTTAAAAACAAAAATAGCTTATAAAGATGAAAGTTAGTTGAATAGGATCACAAATTTGTTACACTATATACACAAACAATGATTGGCACACTATGTCCAAATATCTCCCATTTACATTCGATGTTACAAAACATATAATGATAGATACATTGTCGTAAGGTCATTAACCTTAGTTATTGAACATGGCATAACCACCACAGGAGGTTGGGGTTGAGTTTATGTTATGTTAATTATACAAGAAAATAATAAAGATACGCCAATTTGTTAAAAAGGTCATTATTTCAGTTCAGACCCCTAAACAACTATGGTTTAAATGAAAACAAACTTAAGTGGTGGCCCTTTCAGAAGCTTGCATTGCAGAAAATTCTAATACATTAGCTTCTGCCCTTATAAAAACATTGAACATAAAATTACATAACAATCCATTTGCTTTGCAATCTGTTTGTCATATGAACTAAGCCAGCTCTTATTACTTGAAGGATCAAGACCATATTTGAATGGAGTTCTCATTCCTATGTTTATTTCCAGTGATATAATGCCAATAAAATTTCCATGTGGTGTTGATGTGTTGTAGTATCATCAATAAAATGAGACCATTCATACTGGTTAAACTATATGTTCAAAGTTCAAAAACAATCTAGAACATTGTGTTTGGAAATTAGTATATGTAAAATTAGTTTAAACTAAGGTTTAAAATTCCGCTATTATTTCTATTTCGGTCATCGATGATTTTAATATTTCCGATTAAGTTCTGTTTTAATTTCGGTTTTCTGATTTCGATACATTTTTCCACTTAAATAGCTAAATAGGATAATAAATATCCAATACAATCTTAAATTTATAATATATTCCCCATACCACATATGAAATACTAGTTTTAAATGAACAAAGTCATGGATTATGATTCTTTTTATTATTATTTGAGATTACCAGAATTTTGTTCAATTTCGGTAATTTTGAATTTTTTTTATTATGATTCCTTCATAAATTGATAAAAGTACATCAAATTTTTATCTTATCTACCTATTTATCATATTAAATTCATTTCCTCTTCTTTTTTTATATGTTTATTATAGTTTTTTTTTGTAATTTTTTATCTTATCTACCTGTTTATCTTATTTCATTTCCTTTTCTAATTTTTTATATGTTTATTATAGTTTTGCCTGTAATATTTTTTTACTATTTTTCCTAATATATCAAGATAAAATTCAGAATTTTGTCTGAAACCAGAATTTGGACTGGATTTCGTCCCTTAACACCGCCAATTCTGTCCATTTGGTTTTATTTTAGGAGATGTTTGGTTTATTATGTGTTTTGAGTTTTTAAAACTAATCACAAAAGATAAGGAGAATTGATGGATGACGGAGGAGACGGAATAATGACAGGGACGATGAAGGGACCGAAGGGATGATGGATGAATAAATTTGACTATAGTTCTTTCATTATTTCTGAAAACACGGAAAATAATAAATAGTTTTCTGTTTTGTGTGCTAACTTCATTTTCTAAAACGGTTGTTTTTAACGATGCATATGTGTCGTTCTTAGTTTTATATGTACCAAAACCCAAAACTAAAATGCATAAAGCAAACGCAGTCTTAGTTTTGAGATTTTTATTGTCAGCATTCGCTATATATACCAAAAATATGAGAAAAACATTTGCAATTCTTGGTCATTAAACGATCAATGGAAGAGTTGGATAGTTCTTCGTATCTATTTTATCTCTTAAAAGTACAAAAAACAAAATAAATATGTTTTCTATTTTATACGTTAATTTCATATTCCAAAATCATTCGTTTCTGAACAATATATATGATAGACAGTATTTTGATCTAGAGAAAAACCCAAAATAAAAAATGTGAAATCAAACATGATCTAAAATTTCCGACTAGAAACAAGCATGTATATTATATTCAGTGTTTACATTTTATTACCCAACTTAGTCCCACACTGAATATTAATGGGTTACTTAAATGTTGGATGAATGTGAAAGCATTTGTTTAGGTATTAAGCTCACATAAACAGTAGCGTATTCAATGAAACAGCTGGCCTTACTCGATGCCAGAAGCATTGAGTAATTGCTTTCGTTTTGAAATGCTACAGTAGACATATTTCACTAGTCTAGTCTCCGTATCATACTGTGCGTACAAAACACAGTGATTTTTGGATCAATAAATGTCCTGATTGAAAAGGAATCATAAAATTTTGACAACAAGAATCACTTAAGCAATTCAGCTTATCTATACCATTGAAATCACAAATTACAGTAAGGTTAGTGAACTGTTTTTTTTTAAATGCTTGAAATCATAAATCCCTTTTTCGTAGTGTTATGGTTTCTTTAGTTTACATATAAGAAAATAAATATTTTTGTGCATATTGGACTAATGGAAAATGCATAATTCAAAGAATCGTTTTTTGCTGCACATGTACTGTTCACTTTCTTTAGAAAATTGTAATTCGAAGGAGATAATAAGTGAGAAAAATGGAAATTAATTACTTTCAGCATTTTAGGATTTATGTGTTGTTACTGCAATAACTATTACTATATATACCGATTGATCAAAATGTAAAAACAGATACTAATTGAGGAAATGGTTACAATAGGATCTCAAATTTTGAAGGATAAAAGAAGGGAAGCCTTATGATTTATTCTACTAAATATAATGCAAGAAGAAAGGTAAAATTTTGAGTGAAAATAAGTAATAGCGATATATAATTATTGCAAAATCTAATGAATGAAATAACCACGTTGCAATGGGACTAGGCTTTGCAACCCTAAGATTCGATCCCACACCCTCCATCTGTTAACAAGTCAGCTAATCCACTCAGCCATAGCAACTTATATGGAACACAGAACCAGAAAATGATATATATTAAAAAAAATCAACCTTTAAGGACCCATAATGTTTGTCTCATCACCATATTATGAAAGTATTATGGCAGCCACTAACTGTAAAAGTAGAAAATTATTCTTAGTGCTTAAATGCTAAGCATTTGACAAAAATAAGGTGGTGATATAATATTATTAATACATTGAAAGGTCCTAGCGTTTGAGTGCCATTAAGCTAGATAATAAACATACCATATCAATATATTGAAAGGTCCTAAAATTTGCCAAACCATTGCAAGAAAAAGCACTTAACAGGAATCCAAAATAACTAGGATATGTGCAAAAGAAATAGTCATGTAAGGTTATATACATATAATGTGAATTACTTGCTACAGGCAAGTGCATGCATGAAGCACACAGTAGGGTACGGCTTGCCATTGCAAAGCAAGTGAAGGTACAATATTTTTACTATTAACTGACAAAGGCATAGTATAATTGATAAATCCATTTGACCAATGCACAGTATAATTGCTGTATCATTCTAAATCTCAAAACATGCAGCCAAACGTTGCATTTTTAATAAATTTAGCTCCACCTTTCTCTATAATGATAAAGTGCATCCACAAACAGTTTAAAAGAAAAGTTAAAATAAAATTAAATATATTATGTAAATCATTTTGGCTGACAAATTAGGAAGAACGAGTATAAGCTTGATTAAAATCACTCTAACTTAATGAATATATACTTACATTATTGGACCAGGTGCACAACTAAATTAATCAAGCCTATGTAATGAAGCAGGTCGGAAATCAAAAGCAAATGTATAGTTATATCTATAGAGTTGCTGGGTACAACACTGTTTACTGATTTCAACTACACTGTTGCTAGCAATTTCTCTTAACAGTAAAAGTCTAGCATTGCAAGGTTAAAACTGATGTATCTAATTACCTGACAGGCTGTTTTTTTTCCTTCTCTCATTGAAACATTAAGGACAAAAGAAGATCAATATCTTCTCAGTAGACAATAATATTATATTTGCACCTCTATATACCTAAACTAACCTTAAACCAAACAATCAATATCTACACTTAAAAGATTATGCCACCGAATATATACTTAATATCAGTCGGTTTAATAAATAAAGTTCAAGACACCGAAAAACAAAAACTGGTAGTGTATAAAGAGGGTAGGAACATAATATTTAGATGGAACAATACCCAAAATAACACAGCAAGTGTGTATACAAGGCTATGGCTTTCAATTTGCCTGTAGTGGCTAAAAGACTTTAATCAACTTTACACTGACATGCCACTGTCAGATCAACACAAAAACAGGTAAGAGTGAATAAACAAAGGAAGTGGACTACACCCATAAGGCTACCGAATAAGGGATTGATTCGTTGCCAAAATAAATTTGGGATCATTAAATCATAAGTGTAGCAACAAATTTGAACAAATCAGCAGGTGAAAATGTGATTCAAGCTTACAACTAAAAACACTTAGTGCTCATGCAGAAGAAAAAAAGTAGCATGAAATAAACTTGACTGTGAGATTAACTCACCTCTAGTGACGGCGAAACAGAGCTTGCGACTGCAGCAACACCCAGATCGAAATCAGAAAAGCAACGTCGAAGTAAAGGCCATTACCAGCACCAAATTTTAGAAAAGCAGTTATCGTCTCCAGCAAATATGGAATCGAAACGCGAAGTACTATGTTTTTATTATCAATTCAGAGGTAAGATCTCAACCTCACCTGCTTTATAAAACGTGTCTCAATGATGCTTGGAATGTATTTTCATCAAAAAAATTAATAAGAAACATCAAAGTTTGGTGTCACAAAAATGTTGGCTTTCTGCAATGTTTGCAGTTTACAAGGGCCACGATCTTCTGATACAAATTAATCTTTATGCAGTATAAGAAAACAAAGCGAAAAGCCATACAAATGATATTTTTGTAGAGCTTGATGCTATTGGTTGCTCCGTCTCACTACCAGGAAGAACACACTCTGATCGTCGCCCTTTTGTTAATGCCTTTCTTATATCTGCAGCTCTCCAAAAAGCATATTTCATCCTTCGTTCATCTGTACAATAATATGAATTACTTATATTTTCCAATAAAATAACATGTTTTCCCATCGAGACATAAGTCAAATTGAAAAGTATCGTGGATATTCAATAGAACAATAATGAAAGTATTATGGATAAAAGTATTGAAAATTACAGAAAACATGTCCACTATCTCATTTCACACAATCAAACAGCTTTTATTCAATAAAATTATCGTGGATAAAAGCAATGAAAATTACAGAGAAGAACTCCTAACATTGGCAAAAAAATCGATGGGAGCATATAATCAATAGAACAATAATGAAATGGAAGGCATGCCAATAGAGCCGGTCCTGGAACGGATGATGTCCGATGCAATTTACTAAATGATGCCCCTAATGTAAAATTTCACACAATGGTATTAAATAATATTCATATTTGTAACTTAAGTTTATCATTAGCCGTGGGATTACTAAGCTCCATCTGTTGGACATTAAGCATAAACTACCAGATAAACAATGAATTTTCAACGATTATTTATAATGCCCAATGCATTTTTTGATTCCGAACTTATTTAGGAGTGGTGCACTGCAATGATGAATTTTCATACACAGCTTCTACTATGGTTGCACAATTCAAAATGGTAAAAAAATTCCACCTTATTGACATTTTTTATGCCAGCGCAAACAAAGATAAAAAAATCTATATTATCGTCTTCGTTACCATTGAAAAAAAAATTCCATATTAAGAAATAATAACGGGAAAAAATGAAAAAGCAAAGAGACCATTTTTCATAGGGTAAATGTTTGTACGTAAATAAGCTGTTTTTTATACTTACCTTCTTCTTGATGGGATTTCATAGTTATGAAGGCAAATTTTCTCAATGTATGTACCTCGATAATCGCAAGCATTACGAGAACCTTCTGCTATATATGAAGGCTAGTAACACCAACATTTTGTCCATGTACCCAAATTAGACCTTTTTACACTCTTTTCATGTCCAATGCTAATAGTTTATTTCCTTTCGGTGAATTGAATGTTGCCTGCGGATAATATCATAGAAACAATTAAGTGTTGGCAGTAGTGTGCTTTGTACGAAATAAACAAAATTATTATCTTCTTTACAAAATCAAAAATCTATAGCATTTTATTTTATATGTTAGTAAAAAAATTAGAAGTTCGCTCTCTTTTGGATACCCTATAGAAGCATTTTCTTTTCTATGTTAGTGACAAGGCTAGAAGTTCACTCTTTCTTGTACCAAGTTGATTGTTGGTTTTTAGCTACATCGCCCTAGTTGAATTTTGAACTTTCCATGGCACTGTGAAGACTTAATTCTTCTCTATGTGAACTAACCTAAATAAGCATATGATTGAAAAGTTACTCAGTTGAAATCTTCGTTATATAATAATTATAAAAAATTTGGCCATAAAATATATACCTGGTATATTTAATTTTGTTTTGAAATATCTCTAGTTCCTACATTTAAACCAGTAAGAGTGACAGGACCAAGCACTTCAATATTGCAAGCAAACTTTTTCACCAACATGCTAAATTGCAGTTAGGAAAGTTTGGTTATGATCAGGGTACTTTTTTAAACAAAAATGCACTTCATGCTTTTTATAATATAGAGTAAAAAGCGAGATACTGTTACTCCAATAGCAGCTTTCAATAAAAAAATTGTTAGCTGCAAACTAACAGATGCTCTAAAATACCAACTACGAGGGTTTTAATATATTAATATGCTCAATCAAATCATACTTTCTAGAAGGGGAGTGTAATCCCATTGGTTTCAAACATGTCAGTAGAGGTCGATTTAAAGTTTTCAGTTCTATCCATTAAACTAAAACAGGATAATTTAGAAATTAGGGTTACCTATCTTCCCAAATTTGATCAGCATCTCTTTCTCCTTGTTGGTAAGCTTGTTTCTTGCACTTGCTCATTCTTTTTCTTTTCTCTTCTTCCAACAAGCGACCTTTTTCCTGACCCTTTCTTTCCTTCGTTGTTTTTTCTGTACAGGTTTTCTAATCAGGGTATTACAATCGGATACACATGGAGATGGTACCGCAATCGATGATGAGTGTAGGCATCGAAATCCGTCCAGTGTAGAGTCAAAATCGGAATCGGAATCGCAATCGCAATCGGACAGTGTTCGCAATCCAGGTAACTCCTCCGGTGAAGAGTCGAAGTGGAAGAATGAGAAGTAAAGGCATATGGGTAATAAAAGGTAGGCATATGGGTAATAAAAGGTGGGGTTGAAAAGCAGACCCACAGAGAAGAAGAACGAAGGTCGGTAGAGTTTAGGTGGAGAAGCAAAACAAAAATAAGGGGACGGAATGGCTAATGGAGAAGAAAGCAGTAGTTGGGTAGCGTAGTAATCTCGCAGAGAACAATGGAAAAGCGGAGAAGGTAGGCTAGGGCGTAGGAAAGGAAAATGCGGTGGAAAGGGTTAAGGCGTGAAAGGAAAGAACCGCAGCCGCTAGATCTTGGGGATACACACGTGGAAGCATCCTGCTTTTTTGACAAAATTGAAAATCGAAAGAACTTTGAGAAAGATTAAGCTTTCATATAAATTAATAAATTAATTATCATATAACTAACAATAATCATTAGATATTAATTATTACTAAAAGTTAATTTTAAATTATCAAGCATGAGGTATAAATAATAAGTTATTATTATTTACTTTGAATTTTAATTTAATAGTTAGTTTTTTATTTTTGTATCTGATGAAAATTTTGTATTTAAAATCAATTTAAAAAACTGTAAGTTTAATTATGAAATATTAAAGTATTCATATTAAATAACAATATGATTATAAAATACTGATAATAAATATTATGCATTAATTATTAAATATTGTTTGCATTGGTTGTTCCGTGACTTTTGGAAGATGTAGACGTATTTGGGTTAGGAAGCGATGCTGGTGAGAGAGGAGTTGGTGAAGTGGAAGAGAAACAGTGGTTTTAAAGTGTACGGAGATAGAGACAGGCGAACTGGAAGAGATTTAAGGTATGATCGACTCACAACCATCAATTAATTACTAATTCTTTATTGTAATGGTAATTTTAGTTATTATATGGTTAAAATCAACTCACGGCCATCGGTTATTAAAAATATGTTCAAGAAAAATCAGTTTCTAAAAAATACATAACATTCAATGTGTAGTTATAAACTATATTCATCACAATTGAAAACATATTCAATACTTACAATGTGTGAGAGAAGATAATTATATGTGAAAGCTGTAAATGAGCATGAATATAATAACTAGTATGGTAATATTTGCATTCTTTGAATTTCGAACTCTTTAATAATTATAAAATTTCTTATTTTAAAATTTTGAACATTTTACAAAATTTTATATTTATTCCAAAATTATGAAAACTTCAAAGTTTTATATTTAATTTAGAAAATACGGAAGTTTTAAATTTTTGAATTAATACGTTTTAAACATAATATCAATTATAATTATTAAATTTTAGATACTAGATAATAAATTTTACTTTTAATTATTAAAAGTTACTTATTAATCATATATTATTAAAGATTACTTCTTAATATATTTTTTGTAATTAATTATTAATTATTAAACTTGTTAATAATTATAAAAAAATAACACTAAAGCAACTTTTACAAAAATAACATAAATATCTCTTGCAAATACATTGGAATTCTACTGCAAAATACCTTCGAAACATATCCGTCGGTATTCTGTCTCAGTTTGCAGCGGAAAATAGCGACGGAAAATTTTTGTTGGTAAATTGACGCAGTTTGCAGCGGATTAGCGAGGGATAACACAAGGCGACGGTGATAAATAAAAAGGACAAAAAATTGAAAAAACAGAAAACTATCGCTCGTAGATCTCATGGAAATCCGTCGCTAATTAGCGATGGAAATTTCCGCTTCTAAATTTTAACGCAAAATCAGTGTTTTCTTGTAGTGAGAAAGAAACCTCTAACATCAATGTGCTTTGTCCGTGAACTATAAAATTGATTCTCAATAAGATGAATAGCACTATGACTGTCTGAAAATAGCTCCATTGTCCGCTGCACCATTGAAAGATCATCCAACAACTGAAGTAAGTACAATCCTTCCTTTGTTGCTTCCACAATCGATATCAACTCTGCTTCGGTAGTCGATAAAGCTACGATAGATTGCAGCTTTGATCTCCATGAAATCGATCCTATGCCAAGTATAAAAACATAGCCCGACACTGACTTCCTGGCATCTTTATCCCCAGCATAATCAGAATCACAGTATCCTCAAAGAAAGACGTCACCATCTACTCCACCATATAGCAAACCCACGGAAGAAGTGCCTCGAAGATATCTAAGAATCCACTTCACTGCTTGGCAATGTTCTTTGTCCGGGTTAGACATATATCGACTGACAACACTAACTACATGGGCCAAATCTGGTCTCATGCACACCATCGCATGCATGAGACTACCAACAGCACTAGAATAAGGTATATTAGTCATATACCTTTTATCTTCTTCCGATGGAGGAGACTGGTCTTTCGACAACTTAAAATGAGAGCCTACCGGTTTGGCTTTCTCCATCCCAAATCGAGCGAGGACTTTCTCGATGTATTGCGTCTGAGTGAGCCTTAACTCTCTCCGCTTCCTATCCCTGCTTATCTCCATACCCAATATTCTTTGTGCCTTTCCTAAATCCTTCATATCAAACTCTCTACTGAGCTCCACTTTCAACTCCTTAATTTTGACCATACTCTGAGATGCAATCAGCATATCATCAACATATAACAACAAATAAATCATGTCATCATCACATCTCCTAAAATAAATACACTGGTCTTTGAAGCTTCTGGAGTATCCCTGTGAAAGCATAAACTTATCAAATCTCTTGTACCATAGTCTAGGAGACTGCTTCAGTCCATAAAGAGATTTTTTAAGTTTACAAACATAGTCTGGCCTGCTACTATCAATGAACCCTTCCGGCTGCCGCAAATAAATCTCTTCATCCAGATCACCATGCAAGAAAGCAGTTTTGACATCTAGTTGCTCTAACTCCATGTCATAATGAGCAAACAACTGGAGCAAAGATGTCATGATACTCTACCACTTTCTTCTGAACGTACCCCTTTGCTACTAGTCTTGCTTTATATATGAACTCTCCATTGCCATCGTCTTTCACTCTATAGATCCACTTACATCCAATAGCTCTCTTATCGGTAGGAAGTGGCACCAAATCCCAAGTGTGATTTTTCCGTAAAGATTCGATCTCTTCTTCCATTGCTACTAACCAACTGGAACTGTCAACTGATGCAATAGTGTCTCTATAATCTCTGGGCTCATCATGAACAACATTTAATGTATATGTTGCCATATCATCAAAGTCAATGTCTTTGATGCTCAAACCAACAAACTCATCAAGCCATCTGGGCTTTCTTCTTTCTCTAACAGGCCTGGTCTCTGTATAAGCTCCACCTTGAGTTTGATCTTCTATGCCAGTATCCATACTATCCTCATCAACCATGGCGTCATCGGAAACACCATTTGAACGTCTATGGAAAGAATCAACAGATGATTTGCTTTGTGTTTGGTATTCTTCACATGTCCTCTCATCATCATCATCCAACGAGGAAGGCTCCACCTTCAACATATCCTTCTCATCAAAAGTTACATGCCTGCTTATAATAAGTTTCTTGCTAATAGGACACCACAACCTATATCTTTTTACTCCTTTTCTATAACCTAGAAAGATACACTTGCGAGCTCTAGGTTCCGGCTTTCCTCGACTCTCATGCACATAAGCTGGACAACCAAACACCTTGAGGAATGAATAGCTAACAGACTCTCCTTTCCATACTTCTTCAGGGATCTTCATATCTATGGCAGTAGAAGGTGTGCGGTTGATGAGGAAAGCCGCCATAGATAAAGCTTCAACACAAAACCCCTTCTTTAACTTAGCAGTCAATCTGAGGCACCTAGTCCTCTCCAACAATGTCTGATTCATCCTTTCTGCAACTACATTAGACTGAGGGTCGCCTGGTGTGGTGTAATGCCTCTTAATAGGGCTGGCAATTAGAACCGAGAACCGAAAACCCGAACCGACCCGAAAAGCCCGAACCCGAACCCGATGGGTCTCGGGTCGGGCCTAGGTGATGAAAAATACCATCAAGACCCGATCAAAACCGACCCGCATAGACCCAACCAAAAAACATTGAAATATATGTATTTTTAGTGTTATTATTCAGTCGGACCCGAACCAACCCGACCCGACCCGATCTTTAACCCGACCCGACCCAAACCGAAGCTCGGGTCGGGTCGGGTCCAGATTTTTGAAATATATAGTTTAGACCTGACAAAACCCGACCCGCCTAGAACCGAGACCCGCCGGGTCGGGTCCAGGTCCATCGGGTCGGGTCTAATTGCCACCCCTACCTCTTAATGCCTTGGGACTCACAATAATCGATGAATTCCTTTGATACGAATTCACCGCCATTATCTGAACGGAGAACTTTCAACTTCTTCCTTGACTGCTTCTCCACCATAGATTTTCATTTACGAAATCTGGCTCCACCCAAGGATGGGCAAGGGGAAGGTCCCCATACATCCGTGTGAAAATAATCCAAAATAGCTTTTGCCTTATGCTCACCAACACCAAAAGAATTCTTCATCTGCTTACCAAGAACACACTCTTCACAAAAAACAAGCTTTGAATGCCGAACTCCGTCAAGCAAACCTCGCTTTCTTAGCTCATCCATGCTGCACTCGCCTATGTGGCCCATCCGCAAGTGCCATAATCTAGAAGAATCTGAATCCGCTGAAGTAACTGAAGCTGATTCACCAACTACAATAGTGCCCTTTAGTAAATAGAGATTTCCTGCCCTCACTCCTTTCATAACGATCATGGAACCCTTAGATATTTTCATCTTCTCTTCTTCAACTACAATCTTTAGTCCAAGTCTACTCAACGCCCCAACAGACTTCAAGCTCCTCCTTAAATCAGGTACATGGCTAACATCAATAATGGTTCGAATAACACCATCAAACATCCTGATCTTTACACTACCAACACCAACCATACGACAAGAAGCATCATTGCCCATCAAAACTTCTCCTCCATCAATCTCACGGTAAGTGGAAAAAGAGTTTCTATCAGGTGTCATATGATAGGATGCGCCAGAATCAATCAACCATAAGGTGCTCTTCCCAGAAGAGCTAGAAGCTGTAAGCACATCTGCGCCACTCTCTGTATCTGATTTCTCCGCTGTAGAGGATGAAGCTTGCTTTGAGTCTTTTCTTCTTCCTTCAATCTTGGGACATTGTGCAACAAAGTGTCCGGGCTTCTTACAATAATGGCAAGTCAATTTCTTAGGCCCCCTAGACTGGGACCTCGAAGAATTCCGTTCTTCACCTTTCTTTGACTTGCATTGACTTCTACCTCTCTGAACAGATAAGCCTTCGGTATCACTATCAATGCTAATGCTCGCCAATCTACCTCTTAACACTTCATTATGAAGGCCAACCTTTACATCAGAAAGGCTAATTTTACTGCGGCCATAAATCATGGAATTGACAAAAGCAGTATATTCTTTAGGCAAGGAACATAGGAGGATCACAACTTGAGCCTCACCAGTAATATCAACATCTGCTGCTTTCAGGTTCATAACTAAAGTGGTCAAAGCATCTACATGCTCCATAAGATCGGCTCCAGGCTTCATCTTGAACGAATAAAGTTGTTGTTGTAGAATAATCCGATCTGTGAGAGACTTGTCTTGATATGCATCTGATAATGCATCCCATAGTTCCTTTGCCGTCTTTTTCGGAGAAAATTCTCTAAGGACTTCATCTGAAAGACTCAACTGAATTGTTGTGAGAGCTTCGTCTTCCATTTCCTCTAATTCAGCTGCATCAACATCTTTCAATTTCTCAGGCGTAGAAACAACTTTAAAAGTCTTCTCCTTTTTCAATACGGCCTCCATCTTTATCTTCCAAGTACCAAAATCTCTTTTTCCGTCAAAACGTATTAATCCATAATTGATGCCGGATCTTCCAACAGACTTACTAGAAGTAGCCATTAATATCCAAATAGAAACAATAACCTGGCTCTGATACCAAACTGTAGTGATTTATGCGGAATTTTGATGAGGATCTAGTATTGTTTATTTAGATACTAATGGAGTATAATAAAACAATTATGAAATCTCACAAAAAACAAAGAACAATAAAAGGACATAGAAGATTTAACGTGGTTTGGATATGAATATCCTACGTCCACGGAGACCCAACAACTTTTATTTCTCAATGAAGAAATGAGTACATAAGAGAGGAGTAATATTACAATAGAGAGAAGATTAATGGTGGATTGCTTACTTCATACAATAACATGACCTCTATTTATATAGAGGGATTTCTTGACCTCCAAGTAAACTTGGCACCCAAGTTTTCTTGACCTCCAGGTAAACTTGGCACCCAAGTTATTCCATATAGGAGCCAATTACATGATTGACGATCAATCTTTCCTTCTTTACAAATATTTGAATCATCAATTTCAACACTGACAGTCAGAGCATGGAAGCAAATTAAGAGCAATGGCTGGAGGTGGAAGATGCTGAAACTAGAAGTCTGTAGTGATGCATGCACACTGATATTGATGACTAGCAACAAAAATATGCTACAGCAATTGTTTTGATCAATTTTATTGTATTTGTTAAAGTATCATGAAACTAGCCGTTGTAACTAATACTATATAAAGCCATGCAGTCCTGTAAATCGTTTCATGTTGATTAATGAAAAACTTTCTCGCTTTACTTATTCTTGTTATCTTCTCCACTGTAATTATGTAACTCCTTCCTCCTAAAATCATTCTTTTCTCCTAGCTCAATCCCCTTTCTTTTCCCTGAATCTATTATCCCTGTTCATTTCTAAGTCTCCTACCTTATTTCTTATCCCGATTTCTTGTCTTAATTCCCTCTCCTTTCTTTGCTAAAACTTCCAGGTAAACCTCACTTATTCACAGTCATTTCATCAAACACATACCCCCTTCCATCAAACACCTCCAATATGGCCACATCTGAAAATGGAGCATTACATTCCACTTTTAAACAATAACAGCACGATTATTTCAGGCATCGATTAAACAGTAGCAGCGAGTTATTAGAAGGCAAAGTTATATATTTTGACTTTCGGCGGAGAGATTGTGTAGATTTGAAGAGGAAGATTGGTCAGTATTTGTCTTTTTGCTGGAGCAGCTGATGCTTATATTTTCAATTAAGAAGTAGTATTAAATTTAAATCTTTTATCTCAATGCAAGAGCAGTGACATAATCGTTAGCTCACTAGTTTGACAGATAAGAAAATTTTAGCGTTGCAAGCTCTGTAGCCATTATCTGCTTGAAATTCGTCTGGATAGCTCAAGTAGATTATAACAGGAGTTTGCAATTAGTGTATAAAGTTTTATCATCTTGGTAATCGTTGAATCATCCATATTGCTACGAACGCTTTGTATATAATTTGTATTGTGATCATTGATCCATTTATAGAATATATACTAGTTCTGTATGACGTGATTTTTTTGTTCATTAATCAACAGTGTATATTGTCTAAATATCTGTTTTATATGAGGAGTATTGTGCTCTTTTGATTTGGATAATATGCAGAATATCCTTTTGTTATTGAACATGCAAAAAGGTAACAAATGTAATGGGCTTGTTTGAAACTTTTTAATTTGTATTTGTTAACAAATTAGGAATGTCAAAATTTGGGCTCATGGAAGTTATTTGACAAGCTTGGTATAACTATTCATAATTTGGAATATCATTTTCAGTTTTCTCATGTTGACATGCAAAAAACTACATGGTTGATCGTATCATTTGTTCATGCAATATGAAGTCTATATTATATATCTTGTATGAAATTGTCAATGGTTATTCTTTTATTACTTTCGCTGCAAATTTAAAAGAGGATACCCAAGCATAATTGAAATTTCTGGCATATACATTCTTCCTGATGGGTTCGGTATGTAGACATGTTATCCAGTTACTATGGCCTTGTTTGGATTAAATTTAAAAGGATGTGTTTACCTTGGTTGCAACTTCATATATTTATTAATGTATGAGATACAAATGATAAAAGATGGTATTTTTGACCGATGACATAATTTGTGATCTACCTTTCGACTATTTTAATATACCAGTATTATTTGCCTGCTTTGCTGGACATTAAAATTTATGTTATTAAAAAATGTAATGATTAAATATTAAAGATAAAAGAAAAATAAAGTATTGTAATTAATATTAAATAGTTATATTTTTTAAAATATTATAATTTATGCGGCAATAATAATAAATTGTTCTGTTGTTCATCCTAAAATAATTTTATCATAGATGATTATTTTGATTAATTGTTTTGTTATCCATCTAATAATTTATGCAGGAACAATAATTAATTGTCATGTTGTTCACCCAACAATAATTTTGCCGTGGATGATTATTTGATTAATTATTCTGTTATCCATCTAAATTTTTTATTATGAATGGTCATTTTTTGGCATAGACATAAAAAAATGATTATTTGTGATTTTATTCTGAAAACATGTTCTTAATTCATTACAATTTAAACTTATTTTGTGATCTTTAAATGTGAAAAATTGAACATATAATCATTAAAATTATATAAATGATACAATTCAAGTAATATTATATAAATTATATACAAACTACAACATGTTAGCTTTTTTGATGAAGCAAAAAAATGTATATGATGTCATCATATATATATATATATAATATGATGCAATGTATGATTTGTTATTAAGTTTTAAATATATTTTTATATGTATAAGAGGCATTTTGACTAAAATTTCAAATTACAACATAAAAATAAACATCCATAACAGAAAAAATACATTAATCAATAGTAGTTTTCATAGCAAAATAAATATAAGATCATAAGTAGTTTTCATTCCAAACAAAATAAATATGAAAATCAGAGAAAAATAAATATAAAATCATGAGTAGTTTCCGTTCCAAACAAAATAAACATGAAAATTATGTTTTAGTCTAATCTTGTTCCAAGCATGACTTCCACTTTTTTGAATAATTTTCATTCCTGCAGTGCAATAAACATTTGAATAGATGCACAATATTAATTAGTTATTCCTTACTGAAATAATAATAATATGTACACGTATATAAAATAACCATCAAATATATATAACTTACCTATTCTTTTTTAATTGCTTTCAGTTTGAAATAAATCCATTTTCATCATCTTTCTTATCCTTAAAGTCGTCAAAAATATATGGCAGCTTGACATCATTATCAATCTCCTTGCTTTTCCTCTTAAAACTATTAGTGTTTGTAGATTTTTCAGTACCAGGGCTTTGCATATTGATGTCAGTTTTAGATTCAGTGCTGAAACTTGGTATAGACATCTACATATAAATGAAATAAAATAACTTGGTGCAATGAACATGACTAACTAACTAATTAACTAACTATATATATATATATATATATATATATATATATATATATATATATATATGACAACAAAATACCTATGAACTTAATTTGTAACGCAACTGCACCGTCTTCACTTTCTATCATAGAATCCCCAATCAACTCAAAACCTTCAAATATGTCTGTGGCCATGTACATGCTTGAACCTCTGTATACATTATTCTTACCAACACATATAGTAATTGTATACTGGGTTCCCTCCAAACACTATGAAATTGTTGGAAATTCATTTTTCTTTTCTTGGTAGAAAGAATATTTGTAACGACCCATATTTTTGACCGTTCAAAATCGACAATAAACCACACATGTCGACTCAAACAAATCTCAAATGCAGGAAGTTATTGGGGAAAGAAGAAAAAGAAGAAAATAAGAGAAAAATAATAACAGAATCTCACAGCGGAAGGACAACATATAATACACAATAGCAGTTTAAAACAGTTGAAGTATATATATATTGACTATCAGAGTTATACATATACAAGTTTCATCACATGGCAGCGGAAATAAAATGCAGCGGAAATACATATATATATATATATATATATATATATGATAGATATATATACCAATCCTCGTCTTCAGTCTCCAAGGTACAGTCATCTTCGGTAACTGCAACGTCTGCTGACCCGAGCGTATTGCATAAAAAGAAAACACAACAAACACTCGGATCAGCACTAAATCATCTCATATTAGTCAAATCAAAATACGAAATAACATCAGTATCATGGGTGCAGTAACACAGGAGATATTATTGGATTTTTCTATCTCTTGAGGATCCGTTAAATACATACATAGATAATACGCTATTATGATAGTGTCTACTCAGTAAAGTATAAATACTGAAAATAGCGTAAGCGGGATTACATTTTTACCCTTACACCGTTTATAATACCATAGTCTATACAGTACCGTAAACCCACCGTAATGATGGCATCAGAGGGCACTCCATAGGTACGATACAAATCGAAATCGTATGGGGCTCGATAAGGATAATATGACAAGGCACTCAAGGCAACGCCCAGGGTAGGATTCTACCAATTGCACTCCCGGACCGGTGGTAACGCATAGCAGCCACTACCGCCCACCTCGGAGCACACTCCCAAAGTCATAAATGGGCCCAAATCATCATCATCATCATAGTCATAGAAATATTATCGAAGAAGTGTGTCTGATCAAAGGTGCTACCTCAATTAGTCACGGTATAGCTCCTGTTTTAGTCATTTCAATTCTGACCCGAAGGTCAGGGCTATTTCGTCATCGATCATCTTCTTTGATTCAATAGTCGCCTCTAAGTCATCATACTTAATCTGGATACGTCATAACGTTCACAGTTGTTAAAGTGGTTTCGACACTGACAGAGAGTATGCCTTATGTCGACACTGGTCTCTTTAACAACCAACGCTTACATCTTTCACATCGGTCGGTTCTTTTATATTTGATAAGGTTCGCTTTCATATTAAAATATCATCTTCTGTTTCGAACCCAATTTATATTCAAATGAATAAAATTTTCATATCGACATATCATAATCATACCCAAACCGTTTATATTCTAAAACTAGAATATATTTCATATCATTATATTATAATCATATAATATTTCAAAACGACTTATATCCAAATAGAATATAATTTATCTCAAAGATTTCAAATTATCACGGATTCTTATCTCAACTCCATTTGAACCAGCGGTTCAAACTCAAGCATTTCCATTCGAAAGGAATTTAAAATTTCAAAATACTTGTAAACTAAATGTTTATATAATAATAATAATAATAAATTTTATAAAAAAAATATAGATATGTAGAATATAATAATTAAAATAAATCAGTAATTTAGATATTATATATATACTTAAAAATAAGATTTACTAGAAAATTTTGAAAAATGAATTATAAGGAAAAATTATTTAAAATACAATAGTTATAAGTAAAGGTAAATAATAAATTTTTAAAGCAATAATAATTACTTGGAATCAAATGCATAAATATATTTAAAATAAATTTCTCTAATCAAAATCTTTCTATCCTTCCAAATTTCAAATACTTGAATCTATTCTTCGGTCTCAACAGAGTTCATTTAATTCCATATCTCGTTTCAACCCCATCCAAACAACAATTCGATTTCAAGAATTAAAACAAATATTCAAACTGAGTTAAAACCACTCAGATACCCTCGATTTCCAAATTTCCCAAAAATTAGATTACATAAGAATTTATATTTCTTCTAATCCAAACTCTTAATTTGAAAGGAATTTTAAATCATATTCAAATCCCAATCTAGATATTTCCACTTTGTTTTGGAAAACTCCTTTAACCCCTTTTTAGTCAACATCCCAGTTCAGAATCTTTAAAGAATTGAATTATCGAGTATCGGTACATTCTTTTAAAGGGAAAATTCTATCAATAAAACTTCAAATCTTTAAAATCATTTAACCAACCGGTGTCTGTATATAATTATCTATCCAATGGTCAAGTGATTTTAATTTAATTTCTCGATATTTCAGGGATGGATCTATCATTTCAATCCAAATCAGGGTCACAGAGATTTATCATTTCACTCTGTGTTCTTAATTTATTTATCGATAAATCCCGGGTTCATTAGATGCCCGTAACATCAAGGGTAAATGGGATTTATCGTCACAAATCAACATGCACTACAATATACTGAAATAAGGAGCATCAGCAATGTCAATATAAATTCAGTAATAAATTTCAACCAACATCTATCACAACAATTTCACTCAACTGATTCAGCATTTAACCGTTTCAGGATTTAACAAGGGTTCGAATTCAACTAGAGATTTAAATTAAATTAAATAACAAGTCATTTGCTTAGATTGCATGTTAACACACTTGCATATCAAATTTAAACAACACATCAACAATCCAACACAACCATGCAACCAAACTTATTTCATAATTTAATTAAATAAATATGGGAATAATTCAGTATTTCAGGAGTGAGAAATCACTCACCTTTGCATCCATAGTTGATCGAACGTCCAACTAAGGGCCAAAATTTGACAGTCACCAAACGCAGCCAGGTTAGTGCCAAAACGTCCGCAATTCCGCCACGATCCCAACGCAACAAACCGCGCTCAAATCCGAGTTAAAACGCAAAAGTTATCAGTGTTTAATCATTTGAATTTTAAATATATACAAAATAAATAAAACAAAACCCACCAATAAAATTCTGACACGTCACCCCGACCTCTTTCTTCCCGCTCATCCCCTTTCCATCCCGCTACAGTATTCACACGCAACAACCCATTTTCACGCTCGACGTTGACCGCCTTTAGCTCCGAATCCCGACCACCAGAAAGGCCCAGACCTACCCCGCAGGCTTCCTCACCTCGAGGCGCACCTCCCCTGTCCACGGCGTCGGCTCCGGTGAGCCCTATCACCTCCGACGTGCCAAAGAACGGAACCCCCCATTTCCGCTTAAACTCAAAATTCCAACCAACTATACATCAACAAATCGAACCAATACCACCATTCAAATCCTAGTGATGAGAGCAACAAAACCCATAACTTGATTTCTGCAATTTGGATCAAAATCGAAAAATCCCAATTTTGAAACCCTAATTCGAAAATCCGAACCTTTTGACTGCAATTTCCAGTTAGACGGTGCACTTCATGTCAAAACAAACCGTACCAGCAGCTTCGTGACGTCGAGACCTTCGTTTTCACATATAATACTCTAGGTTTTGAAGAAATTTTATTTTGAAGCTTGAATTTGTTTTTAGATCTAGGGTTTTGATTTTTATTTTCAGCCATTAAGAAGAAAAGTAGATGGAGGAAAGTGTACGTATCATAGAAATGAGCTGATGAGTGAAGGTAGGGATTTTTATTTATATAATTATAGGGCCCAAATATGAGAAATACCCAATTATTCATTTACAATGATCTCGTTCCCATTTTCTCTCGTACGGTCAAACGGTAAGTCGGATTGTAACTAAAATTGAAATCCAATAATAATTCACCGTTGCGGTTCTGATGGCACTAGTTTCGTCGAATTCCGAGACAGTCGCCAAAACGGTTAAATTTCACAGTTAATTAATTAATAAAATATTCAAATATTCATTTAACTGTTTTAATTCAATTTGAATATTCATTAAATCCCATTTAAATCAAATTATAACTTAAATAAAATTATAAATCAAATTTCACATATTTTAAGTTCCCAAATTTTATTGTTTATCAATTTAAATTTGTATTTCAATTATACATTAAACAATTTAACTTCAGTTAAATTGTAGATACTATATTTGAATTTTCAATTCTTTATCACTATAACAAAATGAAATTTCACTTATCCTAAGTCATTAAAATTAACTTTTAATAGACTTTATAAATGGGTTTTCAGGTATTTTAAATTCCCTTTTTTCAACATTCTTAATAACTAAATTTGAAAATTTGAAAATTTTCCCAACCCAACAATCCTCATCATTATAAATCATCTAATTTGATTTTTAACCCATGTTATTCAACTTATCTAATTAAATTCAAGTTTTAAATATGCGAAAAATTATGGGATGTTACATTCTCCCCCACTTAAAATCTTTTCGTCCTCGAAAAGAGAACGAAATGAGGTATTAACCAAATCATACATTCAAATTTAGACTTATAAAATAATATTTATAAGATAAGTATATAGTTGCAAAACCCCATAAATTTTCTAACTCCTGAAATCACGGAAAATTTCGGCAGCATCTCCTTTGTACGGAGAGGTTCGGAAAATCACCACATATATAAAATCCCAATATACATCTCATCATTCGATGAGGCATCCCAAAAAATGGGGAAAAACAAAAATATAAACCACCAAAACTTTGTAACACAGTTACGTACCTTTCTTTAGCGTTTATTTGCATTTTTATTACCTTAGCATTTAGCGTTTTGTGCAAGCGAGCTTCGAAGCGTAGAGCACACTCCTTACACCTGTTACAACTCGCATACACATGAGATTCAAGCATATATACAATATATAACAAACATATGCAACTTATACAACATACATTAATCATTTTAACCCCAAAACCAATATATCTATGGCTGGCTGGCAAACAAAATGAAGTTTATCACCCATTAAATGTTGGAATTTGAATAGAACCCACTACGTAAAAGTTGTAGCATTTCTTTTAAGCTTTCCGAATTGTCCGTATTCATCGAATTCTGACCATTTGTTCAAAAGTTATGACTGTTTTGATAAAACCGAACGCTTCAGCCCGTACCCTAAAAATGCAGGTCTGAAATGTTCTATCCACTTTTTAGCCCATTAAGCATCAGAATTTGACTCAGCATATTAAGAGAAAGTTTTAGTTTACATTCTGGCCTTTCCGAATTGTACTCGCACGTTAAAATCCGATGTTTCGTTTGGGAGTTATGGTCAAAACAACATGGGTATTTAGTTCAGATTTTTATTTTTTGCGTATACCACTACGAATAATTCTTGCATGTCAGCTTAGTAAACTTAGGAATTAGACATATCTTTATAAACGAAAGTTTTAGATCATTTTCTAAGGTTTCCGAAAAGTCCAGAATCGTCGAATTCCGATCATCCAACCAAAAGTTACGACCATTTTGCTTTGCTTATCGAATATTTTTAAATTTCCGCATAACATCGATTAATTCCATTTGAAGTTTCAACCATTCGATTCCACTAATTTTGGTAAATCTTTAACACTTCAATTTGTTATCGCTTCATTTCTCGAGAAATGGATTCGCATTCGATTGCCTATTATTATATTTTTTTCTGATCTATTTTTTTCTTCGTTTTCATTTCAAGCATTTAATTACACTTAAGACTTGAATTCACTTTAATTTCCGAACTAACTCGATAATATCAAATCATTAACTCATTAACTTGGGTCGACTTACCAAATTCGTTCGATATTCAAATTAAATAATTTAGCCCTCGGTTTTATATCTCCTATATCTTATTTCATGTCTCCATTCCTGGTTTGTATTACTTCCTCGCACCTCCTTCCCATTAACATGGGTCAACCCATCACATTTTCATTACTTTTATTACTCCATTTATACTACATGAACGTCGTTTCATTTAGTTAACTTCAAACCCAAAAGTCAAGGGTTAAGATCAGTTATAGTTTTATATAACTATTCTATTTCTCTCGTCTTCGACATTTCGTTTACTTGCCAAATCCACCAATATATAGATTCTATATTGGCTTATTTAATCCTTTTCCAATTAATTTCGTTTCATCAAATCCATCCAAACCAAGTTAAGTTTTATTCTCATGTCTCATTTCAATATTTCCAATTCCCAAATTAGGATTCGCTTAACTATTGATTTATTCTGAATAAACCAATTTATATTTGCATCCCATTTCTTATTTTGGCACTTTGATTCATCCTTAACCATTCCCTTATTCTCATTTCATATTATATTAAAATTTGTTTCGATAAAATATATTTTTATCTATTCAAGTATGGAATTTTTCATCCCAATTCTTTCCAAATCACTTATTATGATTTTTCACCGATTATCAATATTTTAAATAATTTTATTATCGATATTTCAGTCGGTTTCCAATAACGGCCACCGAACTGCGGCCATAGCGACCTTTTCCAAATTTGATTTGGGCATATTTCCAAATCCAACCGTTAGATTTTTAATCTCTCATATTCATTGGAAAGCTCTTTTCGATACGAACCCAACGGTTCCGGTTTTGGGAGAATCCGTCAGTCGGATCTCCCGCTATGTCCATTCAAAGTCAATGGTCGAAATTCACGAACGGTCGCTACGCGGCGCATTCAATTTAAACCATTTATATATATATATATATATATATTTCATCGGCAAATTTCTTCCCGTATTATCGCCCTGCTTAAGAATTCAACGACCACTTCTTTTCTCTTAATACTCAGGTCCATTTCCTCGTTTCAACATCTAAATTCTAACAGATCGAGTTTCTTAAGTGATTAAACCAATATTATTAGTTAAGACAACTTAAGTGTTTTAATTCCGGAAACTAAGTTCAAACTAACATACATGTTTATAAACTTCTTTGAAAATCATACCATATAAAATTTTTAAATCCAATCTTTAGTTTGTAAAGAACATAAAATTTCAATTCTGGTTTAAATTTAAACTCATTTTTTAAATATTATATACTTGGACTCTTATCCAAACTTATACTATTGGGGTTTAAATCCAAAGATCCTTTCAAACCAGTTATGAAAGTATGGGTGGTCTCCCCCACTCAGATGCTTCAGGATAAATGTCGATAATGCGTGCACTCATTATCGAAATCATTTCTGATGTTCTGAGAAGGGATTACACTCTTATCCCTTAAAAAAATCCTTTGAAAACTATTTCCAAAACTATTTCTTATAATACGATATTATTTTCACTTTGTCAAACTATTTCAAAAGTCTCCCAGGATCAAGTTTTAAGGTCATTTCTATTTTAATCACACCTTTCTCACCTAATTATACCTACAGGTATTTCATCTCGTTTCAAATATTTTCTAAAACCATTAAATTTCCAACACCTCTTAATTATCTATTATTATATTTATTATTCAACCGACCATAATAGGTAATAACTTAATATTATTACCCATTAACACGAATACATATATACTTGAACCCATAATATATATTTGATATATTTTAAAATAAAAATAGAAACCATATTATATCACTCATTCTGTTCGATTATTTAGAGATCCCTATCGACTCTATGGCGTCCCATATATCAACCAGAATCCATAAATATTCAACAAAACAACTCAACTTAATATAAACCAATTTATAACCAAATACAAGTACGCTCTCTCATATCACTCAAACTCATTCTAGGGAGTTTCTAACCCCATCTCTAATGATTTTATTCCCAAACAGAGCCAAGGTTGTCGACAACCATCGCTCTGATACCAACTGTAACGACCCATATTTTTGACCGTTCAAAATCGACAATAAACCACACATGTCGACCCAAACAAATCTCAAATGCAGGAAGTTATTGGGGAAAGAAGAAAAAGAAGAAAAGAAGAGAAAAACAATAACAGAATCTCACAGCGGAAGGACAACATATAATACACAATAGCAGTTTAAAACAGTTGAAGTATATATATTGACTATCAGAGTTATACATATACAAGTTTCATCACATGGCAGCGGAAATAAAATGCAACGGAAATACATATATATATGATAGATATATATACCAATCCTCGTCTTCAGTCTCCAAGGTACAGTCATCTTCGGTAACTGCAACGTCTGCTGACCCGAGCGTATTGCATAAAAAGAAAACACAACAAACACTCGGATCAGCACTAAATCATCTCATATTAGTCAAATCAAAATACGAAATAACATCAGTATCATGGGTGCAGTAACTCAGGAGATATTACGGGAGTTTTCTATCTCTTGAGGATCCGTTAAATACATACATAGATAATACGCTATTATGATAGTGTCTACTCAGTAAAGTATAAATACTGAAAATAGCGTAAGCGGGATTACATTTTTACCCTTACACCGTTTATAATACCGTAGTCTATACAGTACCGTAAACCCACCGTAACAATGGCATCAGAGGGCACTCCATAGGTACGATACAAATTGAAATCGTATGGGGCTCGATAAGGATAATATGACAAGGCACTCAAGGCAACACCCAGGGTAGGATTCTACCAATTGCACTCCCGGACCGGTGGTAACGCATAGCAGCCACTACCGCCCACCTCGGAGCACACTCCCAAAGTCATAAATGGGCCCAAATCATCATCATCATCATAGTCATAGAAATATTATCGAAGAAGTGTGTCCGATCAAAGGTGCTACCTCAGTTAGTCACGGTATAGCTCCTGTTTTAGTTATTTCAATTCTGACCCGAAGGTCAGGGCTATTTCGTCATCGATCATCTTCTTCGATTCAGTAGTCGCCTCTAAGTCATCATACTCAATCTGGATACGTCATAACGTTCACAGTTGTTAAAGTGGTTTCGACACTGACAGAAAGTATGCCTTATGTCGACTCCTGTCTCTTTAACAACCAACGCTTACATCTTTCACATCGGTCGGTTCTTTTATATTTGATAAGGTTTGCTTTCATATTAAAATATCATCTTCTGTTTCGAACCCAATTTATATTCAAATGAATAAAATTTTCATATCGACATATCATAATCATACCCAAACCGTTTATATTCTAAAACAAGAATATATTTCATATCATTATATTATAATCATATAATATTTCAAAACGACTTATATCCATATAGAATATAATTTATCTCAAAGATTTCAAATTATCACGGATTCTTATCTCAGCTCCATTTGAACCAGCGGTTCAAACTCAAGCATTTCCATTCGGAAGGAATTTAAAATTTCAAAATACTAGTAAACTAAATGTTTATATAATAATAATAATAAATTTTATAAAAAAAATAGATAGATATATAGAATATAATAATTAAAATAAATCAGTAATTTAGATATTATATATATACTTAAAAATAAGGTTTACTAGAAAATTTTGAAAAATGAATTATAAGGAAAAATTATTTAAAATACAATAGTTATAAGTAAAGGTAAATAATAAATTTTTAAAGCAATAATAATTACTTGGAATCAAATGCATAAATATATTTAAAATAAATTTCTCTAATCAAAATCTTTCCTTCCTTCCAAATTTCAAATACTTGAATCTATTCTCCGGTCTCAACGGAGTTCATTTAATTCCATATCTCGTTTCAGCCCCATCCAAACAACTATTTGATTTCAAGAGTTAAAACAAATATTCAAACTGAGTTAAAACCACTCAGATACCCTCGATTTCCAAATTTTCCAAAAATTAGATTACATAAGAATTTATATTTCTTCTAATCCAAACTCTTAATTTGAAAGGAATTTTAAATCATATTCAAATCCCAATCTAGATATTTCCACTTTGTTTTGGAAAACTCCTTTAACCCCTTTTTAGTCAACATCTCAGTTCAGAATCTTTAAAGAATTGAATTATCGAGTATCGGTACATTCTTTTAAAGGGAAAATTCTATCAATAAAACTTCAAATCTTTAAAATCATTTAACCAACCGATGTTTGTATATAATTATCTATCCAATGGTCAAGTGATTTTAATTTAATTTCTCGATATTTCAGGGATGGATCTATCATTTCAATCCAAATCAGGGTCACATAGATTTATCATTTCACTCCGTGTTCTTAATTTATTTATCGATAAATCCCGGGTTCATTAGATGCCCTTAACATCAAGGGTAAATGGGATTTATCGTCACAAATCAACATGCACTACAATATACTGAAATAAGGAGCATCAGGTATGTCAATATAAATTCAGTAATAAATTTCAACCAACATCTATCACAACAATTTCACTCAACTGATTCAGCATTTAACTGTTTTAGGATTTAACAAGGGTTCGAATTCAACTAGAGATTTAAATTAAATTAAATAACAAGTCATTTGCTTAGATTGCATGTTAACACACTTGCATGTCAAATTTAAACAACACATCAACAATCCAACACAACCATGCAACCAAACTTATTTCATAATTTAATTAAATAAATATGGGAATAATTCAGTATTTCAGGAGTGAGAAATCACTCACCTTTGCGTCCATAGTTGATCGAACGTCCAACTAAGGGCCAAAATTTGACAGTCACCAAACGCAGCCAGGTTAGTGCCAAAACGTCCGCAATTCCGCCAAGATCCCAACGCAATAAACCGCGCTCAAATCCGAGTTAAAACGCAAAAGTTATCAGTGTTTAATCATTTGAATTTTAAATATATACAAAATAAATAAAACAAAACCCACCAATAAAATTCTGACACGTCACCCCGACCTCTTTCTTCCCGCTCATCCCCTTTCCATCCCGCTACAGTATTCGCACGCAACAACCCATTTCTACGCTCGACGTTGACCGCCTTTAGCTTCGAATCCCGACCAACAGAAAGGCCCAGACCTACCCCGCAGGCTTCCTCACCTCGAGGCGCACCTCCCCTGTCCACGGCGTCGGCTCCGGTGAGCCCTATCACCTCCGACGTGCCAAAGAACGGAACCCCCCATTTCCGCTTAAACTCAAAATTCCAACCAACTATACATCAATAAATCGAACCAATACCACCATTCAAATCCTAGTGATGAGAGCAACAAAACCCATAACTTGATTTCTGCAATTTGGATCAAAATCGAAAAATCCCAATTTTGAAACCCTAATTCGAAAATCCGAACCTTTGACTGCAATTTCCGGTTAGACGATGCACTTCATGTCAAAACAAATCGTACCAGCAGCTTCGTGACGTCGAGACCTTCGTTTTGACATATAATACTCTAGGTTTTGAAGAAATTTTATTTTGAAGCTTGAATTTGTTTTTAGATCTAGGGTTTTGATTTTTATTTTCAGCCATTAAGAAGAAAAGTAGATGGAGGAAAGTGTACGTATCATAGAAATGAGCTGATGAGTGAAGGTAGGGATTTTTATTTATATAATTATAGGGCCCAAATATGAGAAATACCCAATTATTCATTTACAATGATCTCGTTCCCATTTTCTCTCGTACGGTCAAACGGTAAGTCGGATTGTAACTAAAATTGAAATCCAATAATAATTCACCGTTGCGGTTCTGATGGCACTAGTTTCGTCGAATTCCGAGACAGTCGCCAAAACGGTTAAATTTCACAGTTAATTAATTAATAAAATATTCAAATATTCATTTAACTGTTTTAATTCAATTTGAATATTCATTAAATCCCATTTAAATCAAATTATAACTTAAATAAAATTATAAATCAAATTTCACATATTTTAATTTCCCAAATTTTATTGTTTATCAATTTAAATTTGTATTTCAATTATACATTAAACAATTTAACTTCAGTTAAATTGTAGATACTATATTTGAATTTTCAATTCTTTATCACTATAACAAAATGAAATTTCACTTATCCTAAGTCATTAAAATTAACTTTTAATAGACTTTATAAATGGGTTTTCAGGTATTTTAAATTCCCTTTTTTCAACATTCTTAATAACTAAATTTGAAAATTTTCCCAACCCAACAATCCTCATCATTATAAATCATCTAATTTGATTTTTAACCCATGTTATTCAACTTATCTAATTAAATTCAAGTTTTAAATATGCGAAAAATTATGGGATGTTACATTCTCCCCCACTTAAAATCTTTTCGTCCTCGAAAAGAGAACGAAATGAGGTATTAACCAAATCATACATTCAAATTTAGACTTATAAAATAATATTTATAAGATAAGTATATAGTTGTAAAACCCCATAAATTTTCTAACTCCTGAAATCACGGAAAATTTCGGCATCATCTCCTTTGTACGGAGAGGTTCGGAAAATCACCACATATATAAAATCCCAATATACATCTCATCATTCGATGAGGCATCCCAAAAAATGGGGAAAAACAAAAATATAAACCACCAAAACTTTGTAACACAGTTACGTACCTTTCTTTAGCGTTTATTTGCATTTTTATTACCTTAGCATTTAGCGTTTTGTGCAAGCGAGCTTCAAAGCATAGCGCACACTCCTTACACCTGTTACAACTCGCATACACATGAGATTCAAGCATATATACAATATATAACAAACATATGCAACTTACACAACATACATTAATCATTTTAACCCCAAAACCAATATATCTATGGCTGGCTGGCAAACAAAATGAAGTTTATCACCCATTAAATGTTGGAATTTGACCAGAACCCACTAGGTAAAAGTTGTAGCATTTCTTTTAAGCTTTCCGAATTGTCCGTATTCATCGAATTCCGACCATTTGTTCAAAAGTTATGACTGTTTTGATAAAACCGAACGCTTCAGCCCGTACCCTGAAAATGCAGGTCTGAAATGTTCTATCCACTTTTTAGCCCATTAAGCATCAGAATTTGACTCAGCATATTAAGAGAAAGTTTTAGTTTACATTCTGGCCTTTCCGAATTGTACTCGCACGTTAAAATCCGATGTTTCGTTTGGGAGTTATGGTCAAAACAACATGGGTATTTAGTTCAGATTTATTTTTTGCGCATACCACTATTTTCAATCCTTACAATTTATTTTGGTTGTGTTTACATTGTCAAAACTACATGACCAGCTAATTATGTTTACAAGTATTTCGTAACTACGGAGCCAACTAATTACGTCATAATCTAAACAATGAATTCACTACCATAATTAATTTAATTATTGTTTGCTATTAAAAACATAAGCTAATTAACTTCTTCAATAATCAGACAACCTAACTCCATCATCTTAATGGACTTGAAAGCAAGAAAATCATTTGAAACTGAATTGAAATTTTTGGAAACAAAATGAATTCACTAACTCATAGGACACAAACTCAAAGAGAACATAGTCACATACAGTCATAAAATCATAAGATCACGTTGATGATAGTTTTTTTATGAAGCCATGCTGGGTTATTAGCATCTGAAAGAAACATAAATTACAAATTCAAAAATAAAAGGCAGGATAAACTTACTCATCCAATGCGATACTTGAACCCATGTATGTCCGATAAAGGAAAAAAGGTACAGATCATTGATGTTCATTTGTAAATAGGCTTCATGATGCAAAAGGTTCTCCTGTAGGATAACAATTTTGATGAAAGTTTTCATTAGATTAAATTATTAGAATTCTAATAAACATTTCCCTTATTCCTAATGAACTTCAACTCCATTTGATGAAATTTAATTGAACATTTAAAAAAATCAAGCTCATACTATTCAAATCGAAGCTAAAAATAAACCGAAGTAATGCTTTGAATCCTAGTTAATAAAAAAATTGACTGGAACAGTTTAAATAGTAGTAAGTTATATCCTAAATTGTAAAATAAATATTAATCTGTTGCAAAGCATTCTCTGCTTACTATTAGCCCAGAATTTAATAGGAGCAGTACCTGATATCAAGTTGTCTTCTGAACAGCTTCTTGAGAATCTTTGACTGCTTGACTATTCATGCCTAGAGAGGAACAAAAACATCATGGACTTTTCTGCCAAATAAAATATTATTCAAAGTCGTAATACATATGCCTCTAGGAAGCACGGATACGGGTGCGCGGATGCGGATGCGCGGTACGATGATACGGGAATTCGGAAAATTAAAAAATATGAGGATTCAGGTGCGGAGGGATACGGCAAATATTAGAATATTAAAAATATATTATATATGTAAATGTAATCCAAAGATGCATTTTAATTAAAGTATTCAAATAAATAAGTTCAACATCTAGGCCAATTACTATCAAACAAACATAAATATTAAAATAATGAAAAAGAAATTGCTATTGGGCTAGTACAAGAGGTGAGGTGATATTTAATAAACTTCAGCTTTTGGACCCATTCAAGAAGGTAGTCCAATTGCTTTGCAACAAAAGTTGAGCCTTAAGTTGACTGTTTGACTATAAATTGTTCCTATTGGACAAAAGGTGAGGTTGCACAATGTATTTAAATTTAATAAACAGTTGTTCATTACAGCTGTTCAGCACACAAGCAACGGTTCATTCATCTAAATTTAATAAACAGGTATCGTTACAGCTATTCACAAGATCGATCAAGTTTCCTTCTTTACTTGTAAGTCGAAAGTCGGATTTTTTTGCTTCTTTCTCCGATTTTGCTATTTTTTTCTTTCCATCCATCTGATTTTGATTTTGCTGTTTTGATTTACTTTTTTTTATTAGGGTTTTTCAACGATCTGGATTTCCTTTTTGTTTTGATTTACTTTTTGTTGAGTAGGGTTTTCCTTCCATCGATCAAATCTTTCCTTCTTTAACTCTAAGGATCTGAAAAATTAGGGATCGAAATACATCTTTGTCCCTTCCGCACACCCTTTTTTCCACACTCAACCGCACCCCATCCATGAAATACGGGGACACGCCTCGTGGCGCACCCCGTGCGAATCCCGGCGCACCCCCGGCGCACCCCCGCACCCCCGCGAATCCCATGCACAGTTCTTCCCCTCGTGCCGCACCCGTGCTTTGTAGATATGCCTCAATGGCTTCAAAAATTTGTAGACATTCTTTGCTTTTCTCTTAATTCATTAGATTTATGATCGATTACACGGCATACTTTCTTGATAGTAGGTAATATTTCTATATGCAAAAAATAAAAATAAATTGAAGTTGTATAATGTAATGACATTAAAGCGAAAACAAATGACATGTTAACAACTTAGATGTCGCTGTTGCCAGAAAGCAAAAGTATGAGCCAAGATGAATGAAATCAGCCCGTGATGACTATAGATAGCATCTGATGTGCGTAACATCCAAGTAACTTTTTATCATAATAAATTACTACTAAGATATTGCAAAATCAAAATGCTGAAATAGTACAAAGGTAATTTAGCCTCAAGATAAATCGAAGGCCCTAGATGTTGCATTTAACGGAAAGTTATTTTCAGAATTAAATCATTTAGCTAGTGACTACTAAAATAGTACATCATAATCAATTCACAGATTAGAGAAATACAAATATCATTTAAAATCATACCTTTCTGAAGAAAAATATAAAAGGCAGTGGATGATTGGGAAGAAGTCGATGAGACCAAAATGGGTTTGATGAACACGCTACTCGTTAAAAGTGGGATGTTGAGAAAGGTGGATTGAGAAGAAAGCGAAGGGAGATGGTAGATAAACGTGTAAAAAAAGGGAACGATACTGATGTGGGATGATGCAATATGTGGATGACTTCATTTGATTTAGTGGACATGGAAAATGAATTTATGCGGCAAAGTGCATACTGCGAGGGAAAAAACGTATTAAATTTGTCTAGGTACCTAAATATATAGCACGGACAACCTGCTTGAAAAGCTTATCTATTCTATTTCCATCTTCATTTTAACCAAAATTAGATCCAAATAAAAGAAGATAGGGCTTTGGAATACAATGATACCCAATATAATCCTTTTTTTTTTTTGAAGTTCCATTGCTTCTTGGTCAATAAGGGCAAATCAACACTGCTGTAATTATGAAGATATTGAAATCCTATTAGATATTTCTTCTCCGATCAGTTAGGGACCATGTAGCGTCTACATAAGGAAAATACTTCAAAGCATAAATTAGAGTAGGTCAAAGGTCAAAGTTGCATAATTATGGATCAAGAATAAAATAAATAACAACAGTAAAAATCATACATTATTTGGAGTAATCACTTTCACTGTCACAGCCCTGCTGAATAGAAATGAGAATTTCACACAATTTCACATACACAAAAATTAACTTTCTTCCCAGAGTCCATGCAAATAATAAAGGAGCAAAGCTACGAAATAAAAAATTTATGCTTAAGAGGCATAAGACTAACCGAATATGAGTTTCCCTGTTCGTATATAGAAAGTAGCACTCATGCAGTGAGAGCCCTCCCCTCTCCAGACTAAACATAGTACCCAAGAACCCATTCTGCAAGATACCAATCCGTACAAAGTTAATTTCACCCATAAACTTTCCCCTAAATAATATGGGACTTTTTACGTACTTGAGCCTGTTTTTGTACAATATAACACTAATGGACCTGTTTCAAAAGTAATAACACAAATAGGTCTGTTTTGGTCTGCTGGGTTTCTGAAGGCGAGTTTCCAAAACTCGCCTTCGTTGTTATCCTGCACACAAAACACCCCAACCCGAGACCTTCTTCCCCATTTTCATTTCACTTTCCTCTTATCTCTTCTTACTCACTGCTGCGAAAAAAAAACCCTAAAATCAACTTCATTTTCGTCCATTTTTCATCCAATCCATTCGTAAAAGACAACAATGGCTAGCACATCCGACGTACAACATGAAATCGGTAAGATTCGAAACCCTAATTTTCAATTTTGGTTGGTTGGTTATACATGTTCAATTTTGTGGTTGGTTATGGGTGTCATACATGTTCAATTTGTGTACACAACATTGAAATTAGGTCATACATGTTCAATTTTGTGTACATTGTTCGCATTTACGATTTGGGGTTTTTGGTGCGTATATTATTGACATTATTGAATTGGGTCATGCAGAGTATGTGGAGATGGAGCCCGGACCAGTAGATTACAAGAGACCATAACACAGAAACTAGTACTAAAACTCAGGACGAAACATATGGTAACACGAGACTAGATACTATAACTTAGGATACATCAAATGCTAATTAGGAAAATAGTATGATAACCAAACTACATCTGACGTTCATGCTCTTGGGATGTGAAGCTGCTTAATCATCACGGTTAAGCTGCAACTGTTCAAAAACGTTACAGAGTTGTCTATTCTGTTGTTCGAGTTCGTGTGCATATGTTATTCCCCTTGGCCCTATCGGTTCGTCTATCCATTCCCTGTAATTGCACCCATTCGGATAGGCTGGACATTGCAGAATGCGACGACCAATATCGTTGCCATCTGCTCGAACCACAACTTCAACTGGATAACCGCAGTAGCAACAAACTTGATAAGAGTCACCTTTCTGTTCAGTAGGAATTGGAACATGTGGTACTTGATAAGAATGAACTCCTTGTCGTGGTACAACGACGGACTGTTCATGCGTGTGTTGAACGTTTGGTACTTGGGCTTGATGTGGAGGTTGGACGGGCCGTTGTTCGGACAGTGGTCCAAGCCGAGAGTTCAGTTCGTTTAGAAACTCGAGTTCATCTGCAAGCGCATGAAGTTCCATCTGTTCGTACGCCTCTTCCTCAGAGTCTGGAGATGATGACCAAGAAGGCATAGTTGTGGTAAAGCACAGAGTGGTTGGAAACTAAGTTGTTGGAGTGAGATAAGTTGTGAGTAATTCGACAGAGATATATAGCTGTGTAGTGTACAAGTGAATAAAGGGTAAAACAAAGAATGATGTGAAAGGTCACTAATACATTTTGCTTTACGTGCTGCACGACACTGTTTCGTCTGGCGTAATACTGTAGGGAATATGACTAGTCGTATCAGGAGTGATTCAGCACTACTTGGCTTAAGGGGTCATCACATGCACACTAAGTTTGCAACAAGGTTTACGTTTTTTATCAGCAATATTCATACTTCTGGAAATTTTAATATATTGCATTACAGAACTGAGAATTTTACGACGACAACGATTACAACATTAAGAACTCCTCAAACTACAATCATACGAACTACAACAAAGGAACACACGAACATCAAATTCGAAGTAAAATAAAACACATTAAGGTAGTTTCCACATACTCCTACCACAGACGTGGGTAAAATCTAGGTCTAGGTGACTGAACACCACTTTCACACAACGGAGGGTCAATCCACTGCTTAAAGTAATAACAATCAATTTCAGCAGGAAAAACCTTGTGGTCCTCATATGCTTCACAGCCGAAATATCGACGACCAGCATTTTGTTTTGTTTTGGAAACAACCACGACCGATGCTTCTCCACAACGACAAAGAGGCTTGGATCCACCAGGAATTAGTGGCTCGACAACATGCCCCGCAACTACCCTTTCTTTTCCAGGTCATTGATTTACTACCGATTCATCGTCGTTTTCCAATTTGTCCACGGTGGAGCCCACACTTTTTTTCCCTGTTTCGACATGGTGAAAGAGGAAGGAGGAGGCGGCTAGAAGAAAAGAAATTGTGAATGAGGGATTGAACGGATTCAGAAAAGCCGCTATATATAACGAAAAACAGGGTCGTTCCCATCCACATATAATTTAAACATTTCAATACAATACATAACGGAGTTAAAAAAAACAGGGTCGTCCCCGTTCACATGAACATTATTTTTGACAAATGCCTAGGAACTAGCAACATGTCAGGCCAAAATGTGTATAGATGGTTACAGTGTAGATTCTCTATCATAGCATTTAACTTAATAGCAGTGCTACAGTGTTTCTAATGGGACAATTTCTGAAGTGACTAGTCGTATCAGGAGAGAATCTGCTTTACGTACTCCTTTAACCCTGCACTGACTAGTCGTATCAGGAGAGAATCTGCTTTCGTCTGACGTATTACTGTAAAGAATCTGCTTTACGGAGATGTAATGTTGCTATTTCGTAGATGTTTCAAACCAGCATTTCTTCCTCTCTCCCTTATTAAAGACCAACAAACCTCTCTTCCTCTCTTCATCACTCCTTGGTTTTTTGTAGAGTAGTTCACTGTCAAAATGGCTAACTGGGCATACGACGACGATACCATGGTTCAAATGTACAATGAGTACGAAAGGGGTAAACAACCCGTAGAAGATGTCGAATTTGTGCCCGAAACGCAAATGGGAGTCCAAGTAGATGCCGCAGAGATCGAGTCTGAATTTTTTAGTGCAACGCAACCAAACGTTGCAGTCCAGCGCATCGGGCCGGTTCAAAAATCCCTCAATGCTCAGTTGAGGGAAGTTATTACTAGACAAAACCCCGATAGTTCAAGCTCCAGCATGACGGGTCGTTCAGTCCTTTGCTATTACGGAGTCGAATGTAATGTGCTTGTTTCTAAAAGTCAAACGAATGCAGGTCGTCGTTTTTATGGTTGCAAAGCGTACATTCATGCACAGAACCGCCAAGGGTTGCAGGGTTGTAATTTTTTTCATGGTACAATCCACCTTTAACGGAGAGAGGTGTCCAGTACGCACTTGAGATGCAAGCTGAGGTTAATCGCTTAGAAAGAATGAATGTGGCAATTAAGAATGAAATGCTTCATGGGTGCTACGGTTCATTCCGAAGCTATGGGTCGTAGTTACGTTGTATTGGGTCGTGGTTATATTGTATCATTGGGTCGTGGTTATGTTGTATCGTTAGGTCTAAGTAATGTTGTATCGTTGGGACTAAGTAATGTTGTATCGTTGGGTCTAAGTTATGTTGTATCGCTGAGTCTAAGTTATTTCGTGTCCTATTTATGTTGTAATGGGTTGTACTAATATAATTTATATCTCTATATAATATAATTATATGTCATATGCTTATACATTATAATGTGTATTATTAAATAATAGCAAAAATTATGAAAATATATAATTTTATAATTATAAAATTATATAACATATAAATTATATAATGTATAAATCATGTTAATATATTAAATAAAGTATAATGTATTTATCTCTATTTAACAACTTTAATTTATAATTAATATTTACAACTACATTAGTAAATATATTACATAATCAAGTAAGGGTTTATTTGAAGGCGAGTTTTCAAAACTTGCCTTTGTATTTTAATGCAGACGAGGTTTGAAAACTCGCCTTCAGACAGAAACAGGTCTATATCCGTAATTATTTTTGGAACATGGCTATTTGTGTTATTATTTACATAAACAGGCCTAAGATTGTGAATTGTCCAATAATATGAACACTCGAATCAGAACCACAGTCAATCAAAGCTGTAGGAAAAATTGGTTTGGGAAAAAACATACCTGTAAAGAAGCTTGTATTAAAGGAAAGCCATCGGGACTCAGCGAACACTATCACAAAGATAACACCAACAAATTAAAGTTAGTTTCAAATATTCAATATATAAATTAAGGCACATTAAACGTGAAGTAGACTCAGATTATAAAGAGCCCAGTGGAATTAAAAAACATACAGTATAATTGAAAATTAAAATCAAATAGGAAGAAGTCGGACAATTGGATATATGAAAAAAGGTATTTGAAATGAAGCATCAAAGGAAATACCATCGGCAATTTCAAATCAGAGGCAAGCAAAAAACAGTTTAACAGAAATGAGGATAAATAAGTATAAATAAGTAGATCGAAGGGAAAAATATAGTGTTCAAAGAGTAGATTGGATAGTCGAAGTTACCTTTCACTTAATGAAAGCATGCATGAAAGATGGAAGAGGCCACTGGATAGGAGTATTCCATATATGCGGAATGATTTGATTTTGGATCAGCTTATTGTAGAGAGCGTTGGGAGGAACGAAGCAATTGGAATTCACCGTTATTACTACCAAATGTAGCAAGGTTGTAACTCTACCATAATGATAACGTGGATAAATCAAAATTGGTTTCAAATATATAAATTGAGGCACATTAAGCACGAAGTAGACTCAGATTAAAGACAACATGGTGGAATTAATAATAACGTATAGTATAATTGAAAATTAAAATCAATACAGGAAGACAGCATGGTATGAATCCGTCGGACAAAGATCGCAAAAAATTAGGGAAAAATACAAATCGGATTCCTCCCTCCCGAACAACCAATCCTACAGCAGATCGACTCAATTTTACTTCAATTAACTGAGGATTAATATATGTATGTACAATTTACTCATTCAAAATGCCTAGTTCGAAAAGAAAAACACACAGCTCAGTCAGTCAAAATCCAGTAATGTACACTGCAAACAAACTAAAATATATTGCAAATATTGAATTAATGACAAATTACCTAATTTATCTTCATCAGCTAACCTCCTCTTTTGAGCTACTGATTTTGCCGATTTCGCCAACAAATAGTTGTACTACCTTCTAAGGCCAAGCCAGTTTATGTCTTGATGGAACAGTAAGCGGTAGATTGGGATGAATCCATTTTGAGGTCGTGGATTTCTCCTAGTAAACAATACATAATACCTATACAGCTGATTAGAGAACATTCTATTTGTCATGGAAGCACTGTAGAAGGCGAATTACTCGATAGATCACAGTTGGATTAGACGAATTTCAATAATTTCGAGGAGAATGGAGTGGGTAGAGTAATTTTCAGCAGGTGAGGAAATGAAGGAAGACAATGTAGTGGAGAAAGGGGAGAAAACGGAACGAAAGTAAGTTCTTCAAGCATGGAGCGATGACATGAAATTGCAAGGCTATTTCTGAAAGTTCAAAAAGAGGTCAAGTAAAACAGTGCAATGAATTCTCCTTATTAGTAGTAATGATGGAGTAGCGACGGAGAAAATTCACTCATTTCAAATCGAGAAAAGAAAATTCATAAAGCGTTTGCATTGAATTACCTACTTAAATCAGTCAAAACTAAAATTGAAAATTTTCCAACTAATGATCATTTAGGATTAAAAAGTAGAACAGTTTTAAAAAGAAAAACTTATGGATAAAAATTACGTGGCGCATTACCCCTTTGAAATGATCTAGTTCATGAAGAAAATGAACTATTGCTTTGCTTAAGGTATAAATGACAAACTTGCTTATATTTGGCAACAATATTTAATGTAATTGAAGTTATATTATATTAAATGGTTACCTTTAGCTTTTGGCAACACCAAGTATGAGTTGAGAAGCAGCAAATGAGTTTGGTTCCTTAACCAAAACTCTTCTAAGTGACGAACTTTTGCATACCTTTAGCTTTAGATCTATCTAACAATTCCTGAAATGGAAAATACAATTCAATAAGAAACCAAATACCTTGATAAACTATTAATCTGCGTTCAAATCAAATGGTTATCTGTTTTAAATTACAGAAGCCTTCGTACGCAGCCAACATGGATTCTAAATCCTTAACAATAGAGTTCCCGTCTAGATTAGAACGAATACAGTCAAAAAATGCTATGATTTGCAAAAAGAATAGATATTTGTGATGAAATTTTCAAAATACCTGATGCATTATTTGATGAAGAAGGCAAAACATGAAGTGCAACAACTCAATCACTTGGATGAACAATTTTGACTAATGCCCAAGTCAAAAGCTCCTTGCTTTGCTGGTCCATTCTCACTCCAACGATAATCGCTTCCAATGTCACTCCTATACAAAAAGCATTTTAAATGCAGCAATAAAATCATCGATGTAGTTTTATATTCAACTCATCGAACTTGAAAAAAAAGAACAAACTGAAAATTTATGGTGACTGAAGAGCAAATAAAGAACAAACTTATTCTGAAAGAATGGCCATCCTCGAAAATCATCTAAACAAATTTCCCACTTGATTAGTAAACATTAAAACATATGCATTAAAACATAAAAATATAAATGGTTAATATCGAATCTTGCATTAACTGTATGTAACAATAATAATAGATACCTTATACATAGCTAGATGGGTCAGTGGTGCTATTCGAGAAGTTGTGTCCATGGCCAGCGCATTAATGCTAGTGTTTGCCACAAACACGCCAGCAGCCATGCTAACAGTATAGATTCCTTTGATTCAAGATCTAAAATGCTATTTATTTATCCAAGTTGTGGCATATTGACACATTAAACTAATAAGCAATGATAAATACTATTTAAACAGTAAATGAATCATTCTTACTTGCAATTGCCACAATAAATCTATTGAAAACTAACAGACAGCATGTTGATTGAAATCACATATATACAAAAATAAAAACATAATACTATTTGAAATCATGTTTGGTATGAGGAGCCCTCATTGAAGAGAAAGAAAAACAAAAAAAATCCCAAAAGTACATGAAATGTTTAAATGAAATTTCTTTGTTGCATACACTTTAAGCACCTGCATGTAGCATAAAAGAAGAGGTAAATGTCAAAATTATGTATGTTCTAAAGTTGACGATATGTATATAGATAGATAATGAAAAAATTAAGTACCTTTTACCTTGGTTAGTAAGTAGAGCATCTTTGTAGACAACATTTTTAGTAAAAGTTCCATTTTGTCCAGCAACATGTCCTTTTTCTACCAGCACCTTTGTATTAGTACTTGAAATTCCTCGTGAAAGCACCACATAGAGTTGTCCGTGACCGAACACATGCTCAGGTAGAAAAATACCGGTATTTCTTATTGTTTTCCCTTGTGCCTTATTTATAGTGAAGGCAAAACACAAACGAATTGGAAATTGTTTTCGTATCAATACAAAAGGCAAATTCAAATTTTCAGGTGGCTTCATAGGAATTCTTGGAATGAAAACTCTAGTGCCGACATAATGTCCAGTGATGATTTCAGCATCAATGCAATTCTTATTGAGTTGTTTACATATAAGCCTCGTTCTATTGCATAGTCCAATTTTCGGATTTAAATTTCTTAACAACATTATTGGTGCTCCATGCTTCAATTTCAAACAATGTGGAGGTAGCCCGCCAGGAGCGATTGAGTTTAGAAATTCTTGCTGACATAAATTGCGAGTATCATCTTCAACTGCATCATATGAATAGTTAATATCTTCATTTCCAGGAAATAAATTGAGCACATGTTCATTGAGTTTGTCGACATATTCATTTAATGGTGTAATCAATGCTCTATTGACTCTGTACTCTTTGTCGAACACATATTTTGATAAGTCTGGAATTTTTTTATCTATTAGCTTTGACAGTGGATTAACATCATTTTCTGATGTAACGACCATACTCATTGGTAGTCGAATCATGTCTTCATTGGTTGAAGGTTCGGTGCCATCTCCAATTCTGATTAGAAATTTAGAATATGCAATATCATTTGCCGCTCGCATATTTTTCTTTAGATGCAAAATTTTGAATTCCGTCCACAAAAGTGATTTATTAATACATGCATTAATTGCTTCACTTTTTGTAGCTTTAGGCACAACTGGCAATACTTGTCGAAAATCTCCTCCCATAATAAGGATTTTACCACCAAATGGTTCGTCTATATTTTTTATATCTCGCATAGTTCTATCAAATGCTTCAAAAGCATAGCGATGCACCATTGTAGCTTCATCCCACATAAGAATAGTTGATTGCTTTAGAAGTTTTGCTAATTTTGATTGCTTGCTTATTGAACATGTTGATGTTGATGTTGGTCATAATGGAAGTTTAAATCTTGAATGTGCAGTTCTTCCACCAGGTAGTATAGTTGCAGCGATACCAGATGTAGCCGTTGCAATTGCAATACCGCCATCTTTTCTAACTGTGGACAAAATAGCGCGGTATAAATATGTTTTCCTCATCCCTCCAGGACCATCTATGAAGGGCAAACATTTTTCTTTTTTTACAATTGCATTCATAATTGTATTGTAGGCTTTCAATTGGCCGTCGTTCAACTTTTCAACAGCTAATAAATCATCTTCGGAAATAGGAATTGCTAGTTCTTCTTCAATTAGATCTGAACTATCATCGTGTGTACAAAAATCATATGAATTAGAGATATAAGGAAGATCATAATCGGTTGTGCTTTCGTTGTGTTGGAGAAGCAACATATTTAAATCTTTCAAAGGACGGTTCATTAAAAGTATTTGATTAGCATTACTTGAACTTTGATAATCTTCCACCATATCGTTGAAAAACTCATCCCATAAACGTCGCACACCTGATGGATTGCAAAAAACCAAAATGGTTACAAATAACGTTCTCAAAGAAATTGGCATCTTTGTGATTGAAGCTTCAACTAAACATGCTCTTATACTATCATCATTTTCCAAAAATCCACGTTTTTCAGCAGCTTCTTTATACGTGTAATTTTTAACTCCATCAACTATAAGTAATTCATCAAAGGAAATAGGTCCTTTAATATGATTTAAATGTATTCTAAAAAAAAACCGTTCTCCTTCTGTAGGTTGGACTGTATATATTCTACCGATCACTCTAATATTTGATTTCCTTCTTTTCCATTTCTTTGTATCTTCAAGCCAATGGTAGTGCTCGGGAAACTCTCGATATAGCAGCTGTTTTGCATGTTCATCGTTTGAATTTGTATAGAAGAACTCGGTAAGCATTTTATGTTGATTACTTTCATCGGCTAAAACTTCATTGATTGTTTGATGATTGTAAAACAGAACACTTTGTTTACTTGGAAGATGTATTTGAAGGCACTCAACTGATGGATATAGCTTACTAAGAGAAAATCTGAAGATCCCCCACAATGCTTCCGGAGCAGAAATCCACCTTGCGTCAATGAAATGTTGGATCTCATCATAGTGTGGTCCGGGCCGAATTTGCATTTGAACACGATCAGGGCCTTTGTAAACATAATCGTAAAGATATTTAACACTTTTTATACTACTACATATCTCTACATTGATATGGCAATTATATTTACGTACTAACCAAGGATTGTAGGGTACAACCCATCTGTTGTCTACCATTAACTTTCCACTTCTATCGATAGGAATAGATATGCATGTGTCACGCCTTCTATAAATTGGATATGAATTTGTACCTTGTACAGTCATAGCTGAAAATTGTTTGGGATATTCTCTTTTGCAACTACCATTTTTCATGCAAGGAGTATAACGATTTTGATTGCCACATGGTCCATGAATCATCCACTTCATCACCATTGCATGTAACTCTGGTTCGTCATTAGTATTTGGTATTTCTGCTCCAACAAATTCGTCGTATTCATCAGGATTAGTCAATTTATCTTCTTCTTCCAAAATTATTAGCATATGGACATAAGGTAAACCTCTTTTTTGAAATTCAATTACATGAACATGAGCGGCTACTTTTCCAAATATTCCTTCAGTGAAAGTATCTTTTTTCAATTCCTCGTATTTTGCACGAAAAACTCTTATAGATAAATATGGTCTATCTTGTGGGTCTTGACCAGATAGTAATTCATTGACAATCTCATCCCAAAAAGGATTACATGTCATCGTTATGAATAAATCAGGCTTACCAAATTTATGTACTAAAGTCATTGCATCATAATATCGTTGATACATATCACGTGGTCATCCAACATATGAAGAAGGTAGTATTGTTCATGTACCAATATTTCCTACATAAGAGTTTATTAACAACTTATTAGCATGAAGTTCAATTGTGTTGATATGAATATAGACTAATTATAAAATGTAAAATTATGCATTCAAAAGATACGTACTTGCATCATTTTCTCCTGCATTCAAAGCATCTTGTAATCCTTGATACATTTCAGCTCTAATGGTATTTTGATTACTCTTATACCATCTTAGCCTACTCGTATCTATCTTGACATAATTATCAACGACATATTGTTGAAACAATCGACCATCTCGAAGGAAAAGTGATTTATCATTTTCTCGAATCTATAAAAAAAATAACAGTATAAATTTATTAATACGTAAAATATCTATATATAAATTAATATAAAATATTGCGAATATTAAAGTTGTATATACCTGTAGAATGTTAGCGTAATACTCGCGACATGAAAATTTGTAACCATTTTCATCTTGACTATTTATATCCCATCCATAACTTCCATATGGTAATAAAAAATGGATACTGTAATGGATCATAATAACCAGCTGTTTCTGGAATAGTTATGAGTTGTCCAGATTTTGTCTCGACTACAGTATCTCTTTCATGTATTTCTTCATTTTCGGCTCCTTCTACCCAAATTCCGGCAACTTGTGAAGTAGTTGGAAGAGTGTATTGTTTTTGGTTTGAAGATGGTTCTTTTATAACTAATTTGCAATATTGGATATTTCATTGTTGTCCAAGTTGTCGAAATGTAGCTATAAAACTATTATATGTATGAAGAGTTTTTTGCACCTTGTCCACGATTTCTCTAATTAGGGTGTTGTTTTCAGACAATCGATTTTCAATTTCATGCTTCGTGTCATATATATAAAGTTGTAGAAATCTTGGACAATCACCGAATGTTGGTACCAAACTACCTATTTTATGATATATACTGCCTTGAGCACGAAAAGTATATACCCCATCTCTTCCATTAGCCAAGTTCTCATCAACATGTACTCCAATTGACGTAAACGCAAACATATGGTTATACATATGTTTTTTCTGAAATGTTTCCCTTCATCTGACTGGTCAGTGTATAATTGAAAGATATCGCCCGGTGACGAAATTGATTGTAAACTTATTTTTCCATTTAAGCAACAAAAACTATTTGATTCCCGATAGAAGAGTTTTACTTGGCAATATGTACATGTCTTGATCTGCTTTGTATCTTGCGATAGAAGAGTTTTCCATTTAAGCAACAAAAATTATATCTTGCGATAGAACTTTGACATGGTTGATCAACTCTATTTGTTTTGTTTATATTCAAGTTAGCTCTATGTTCAAAAGGTAACGTACTACCATGTTCTTGTTCTTCATTGTTCATTGTTCCAACAAAATCTTGATCTGCTTCAAATATTGATAAATATATTTTGTAAGTGTTTTAACCTAAAAATTAAAACATTTTATTGCTAGTTATAGAATATATGATAGGATGTGGCTTAATAAACTATTTAGATGATAAATTTAATATTATTTTAAACCGATTAACATGCATATATATAACATAGCAAATTATATGGAACGGTTCTTTGAAGTAATACTTTGTGTATAATGAGAGGAAGATGTTGAAAAAGAACTACCAGCACTACTTGTTATCAACTCTTCTAGATCTTTTACATTGATAATCAATACGATATTGTTCACGTTTTGCTTCTTTTTCTTCTTCAGTCATTAACTCTCTTTTTTTCTTTCTGCGAAGTCGATGGTGTTCCAAATGCCTTTTCTTTTGTTCGGAACTTAATTCAGACCGACATAGCCTTTTTCTTTCAGCCTTGATTTGAGCATCCAATAATGCTTGTTGGTGAGCTCTCACATTGATTCTAGGGCTTCTACGAAGTATCAACGGTGTTCCGGTACATTGCATTGCTTGACGTTGGTTTCTTTCAATAATTCTTGGACTTCTACGGGGTTGTAAGGGTGGTATGTAATTGGATTCAATTTGGTGATGTTGAACTTTATTTGTAGTTTTTTGTAAATCAGGGGCTTGGTTGGTTTCCATTGTCTGAAAATAGACAACTGAATGATAAAAATTCAAATATAAATTTGCTTTTAAGTTATTTCAGTTTCAATAAGATTTCCAATGTATAAGATAAATTCAAACATCAATTAAATAACATGTATATTCACATATCAATATATATGTGTGTAATGGACTTTTATATATTGAAATCAACTATATCTGGTTTCCAATGTTGTAAATGTTTGTATTTAATACAACTACTACATGGACAATGAATTTCTTTATTACTTTGATCATTAAATTTAGTGAATTTAATAAATTTGCCTACACCATTACAAAAATGTTTCTTTAGTAAATCTTTCATATTAGTTCAAACTTCATATATCTAACTACAGTCGAAATAATAATCAAACATTTTTCTTGATTTGAAAAAATATGGTAGAAATTTAAGTAAACACGTTACTTCATATTAAAATCCTGTAGGATTAATGTATACCCTTCATCATTAAAGAAAATTCATTTTAACTCATTTTATGATTACTATTTTAATTTTACATTAATTTTAAACATAATTATCATTTTACTTTGATGGCCGGTCAACCTACTTCCCATTACAAATATAATAACATAAGCATATTTTATAAATCATTTCAGGTTAAATGGTTCAACAAAATTTCGGTAGCACTTCCCTTTGGTCCCCGTATTATACACGAATGCGTGTACACAGGGAGCAAAAAGGAAGTGTCATCGAAATTTTGTTAGCCATTTAAACTGAAATGATTTATAAAATATGCTTACGTTATTATATTTGTAACTTGTCCAATACTGGGACAAATCCAACAAATATTGTATCAGATGAATATAGATATTCGTTTTGTGGAAAAATGAACATCCATATAACTATCATATACAACACTTGTCAGACGGGGCCAAAATTCTCTAAGGGGCATATATAAATAAAACTCATTTTATGATTACTATTTTGAATTTTACATTAATTTTAAACATAATTATTTTTTTACTTTGACGACCGGTCAACCTACTTCCCATTACAAATATGATGACGTAAGCATATTTTATAAATCATTTCAGGTTAAATGGTTCAACAAAATTTTGGCAGCACTTCCCTTTGGTCCCTGTATCATACACAAATGCGTGTACACAGGGAACAAAAAGGAAGTGTCATCGAAATTTTGTTAACCATTTAAACTGAAATGATTTATAACATATGCTTACGTTATTATATTTTTAACTTGTCAAATACTGGGAAAAATCCAACAAATATTGTATCAGATGAATATAGATGTTCGTTTTGTGGAAAAACAAACATCCATATAACGATCATATACAACACTTGTCAGACGGGGCTAAAATTCTCTAAGGGGCATATATAAATAAAACTCATTTTATGATTACTATTTTAATTTTACATTAATTTTAAACATAATTATTTTTTCACTTTGACGGCCGGTCAACCTACTTCCCATTACAAATATAATAACGTAAGCATATTTCATAAATCACTTCAGGTTAAATGGTTCAACAAAATTTCGGCAGCATTTCCCATTGGTCCCTGTATCATACATGAATGCGTGTACACAGGGAACAAAAAGGAAGTGTCATCGAAATTTTGTAATCATTTAAACAGAAATGATTTATAAAATATGCTTACATTATTATATTTGTAACTTGTCCAATACTGGGACAAATCCAACAAATACTGTATCAGATGAATATAAATGTCCGTTTTATGGAAAAACAAAAATCCATATAACGATCATATACAACACTTGTCAGACGTGGCCAAAATTCTTTAAGGGTAAATAGAACACATTTTACAATTATTATTTAACTACAAATTATTTTATAGTTCATTCAACGATTTAAATATTTACTACCTAAATTTGAAACTTGAAAATGTAGTTTAACTTTCATTTAACTATTTAAAATATTAATTTACCGATTTTTTAACTAAAATAGATATTTAGTACTAATAGCAATTTAAAATAAATATATTTTATCCATTAACTTCACATCCTTATGCAAAACCATGACATGATACTCGATAATAATGTTTCCAGTACTATTATCCAGCTGAGAGTCTATGCGTGTGCATACCCTCTCGCAAACCTAAGATCTTTGGAATAATATGACATAAAAACTGATAGCCTATAATAATGTGTTCAACACATTTAATATAGAGTATATGAGTGATGCATGATTAGCATTAACTCTCGAATTTATAGTTTGAAATACCATGAAAATGCCTATAATTATGTCAAGGCAATAAGACTCTAGCAGAACCAAAAGTGCATGCTATATCAAAAAAACTCTTAACGGTTATACTAAAGCATGCAAGAAAGAAGTATTATCTAAGCGATGACGACTTTTACTTTGTTAGCCACAACTTGAGTTTAAAACCATAAGTGTGAAATGCTGGTAATACACATAATTTATCAAAACGTTTCAACTATAAATGCATGCAGCAAGAGGTTGACAATATCATCCACATGGTTTATGGACCTTGTGTAGTTTATATAAGTTTACAAATCATGCATGTATAATAACTCACACTCCAAACCGCAAGACCTACACATGTCAAAATTGATGACAACTTTTAACTATTAGATATATGCCAATATTAGATATGTCAAAAGTGATTAGCATTAACTACCTATTCTATAGAAGTTTACAAATCATGCACATGTATAATATGTTGTGCGAGAAGATTGCGCCAATGCGGAAGCACAATGAACAGGATCTAGATTTTTCAATTGAACATTAATCTAATTTGATAGCAATTATTCTATTACATCAACAAAATAGTAAACAACAATAACAGAGAAACAAAGAGACACACAATATTTTATCTATTTCCACTATCATCGAGATAGTGTACGTCCAGTCCAGAAGAGAGGATTTTATTCCACATGAGAGAATTACAAGAGATTACAAAAATAAGGGTTTACATATCTTAACAAGAAGAGCCACCATTGGGTTCACTGGCTCCATGCCAGGATGGGTTTACAATGAAGTATACCCTTCAATATATAGCCAATGAAATGTATGTGAGTCATCAATCAAATTACCAACATATGGTACTAATATAATGGAGACAAATTACCATAGCACCAAATGTGCAAACATGGGAAGTAAATCAATCCGTTTCTTTAGCATAGATGGAAGAAATTAATGCTTGCATTTATTTCTTTCCTTCTCATTCAAATGCAATCAGTTAATTCATGCATTTCCATATTAACCAAATATTTACTTTCCATCTATTTGTGATTTTTTATCACCTAAATTTAACACTCCACCTTGATGCAAAATAACATATCTTCAACACTCCATCTCCAATCAAATTCTCTTCACATCATAAAACTCTTCAACAGAACTCCACCTTAAATCAAAATCTCAAATGAGATAAAAAACAAAAATGAATATTTGCCAAATGGGTTCCAGCAAAGCTACCCCCATCACATCATGTTAACGAGCTCAGACTACGTCCCCGCTCGCTAACAAATTGTTGCAAATATCCAAAAAAAAGCAGATTCCAAAATAATCTCAACACCATCAAGGCCAAAAATAATTCTCTCAATCACCAATTCAAAAAACAGAGCCAAAATCCAAAACTCTGTATGCAAGATAATTCTCTCTCCTTCCACATAACTGTATGTAGCACCTCCTTTAAGATGACATCACAAAATCGACGATGTATCACAGTGGCAACAAATCCGCCAAAATCAGCTATATGAACTGAACACTCCAAGACGACATCACAAGTCGATAAGTTTGAATGGCATCAAATCCGTCTCCAAAATCAGCTAAATCGGATATAGTTCCTAAACTCAGTGGTCCCTTCAACACATTAAACTCTTTATCTCTCATACAGTGCAAGCATTTCTCAACTGAACTTGAAGTTATACAGAGTCCTCAAACACTTGGAAAGGTCGCTAACACCTCCAGCTATTCGTCTTTGGTCGCTACCACCTCTAAGCAATTTCTCCAAGCTGTTTTCTACGGTTTGTCAGGCCGTGTTCTAACATATAACTCCACCTTAATGAGAATCCGAAGCTCAAGCTACATCAAAGTTCCTAGCCTGGAACACTCTTCTATGTCAAAATAATCTTCTCCACCAAAGTCTCATTTTCCTCCAAAATAGTAATAGCATAATCACCACTAAATCTACCAACCTTTGTAGAAATAATTGATGCACAATTTAAAACAAATCGCCTCGCTCTGATACCAATCTGTTGTGCGAGAAGATTGCGCCAATGCGGAAGCACAATGAACAGGATCTAGATTTGCCAATTGAACATCAATCTAATATGATAGCAATTATTCTATTACATCAACAAAATAGTAAACAACTATAACAGAGAAACAAAGAGACATACAATATTTATACTGGTTCCACCATCATCGAGATAGTGTACGTCCAGACCAAAAGAGAGGATTTTATTCCACATGAGAGAATTACAAGAGCTTACAAAAATAAGAGTTTACATATCTTAACAAGAAGAGACACCATTGGGATCACTGGCTCCATGCCAAGATGGGTTTACAATGAAGTATACCCCTCAATATATAGCCAATGAAATGTATGTGAGTCATCAATCAAATTACCAACATATGGTAATAATATAATGGAGGCAAATTACCATAGCACCAAATGTGCAAACATGGGAAGTAAATCAATCCGTTTCTTTAGCATAGACGGAAGAAATTAATGCTTGCAATTATTTCTTTCCATCTCATTCAAATGCAATCAATTAATTCATGCATTTCCATATTAACCAAATATCTACTTTCCATCTATTTGTGATTTTGTATCACCTAAATTTAACATAATATTCCACACTCCAAATTGCAAGATCTACACATGTCAAAAGTTGATACTAAAAACATGGCACATATCCAATATTGACATTAATTGCCAATTAGACAGTCTGTTTTTGTAAAAACCTTTTTTTATATTAAAAAATGACTAGTCAGTCCGCTAACTTTTGAGACAATGTCCGAACACTCTCAAATGATAATATGTGACTATAACTGGTTTTGGTGTTCATTTTTTTTTCTAAATATGTGTAGTATTCAGTTGCCATTTTATTTGGTTGGATATATAAGGTTATTAAGGTAGTTGAAATAATGTGGTATATGTCATATGATGATGGTGATGCTCAGGAGTGGAGCTAAATTGAGGCTAGCAGGTGAAAAGGTTCTAGCTGAAACTTTACAATCTTCTCATTCCTCCCTCAATTGTGTTTACTTCAATATTAAATTATTATAGTTTACTTTTTATGATCTTAGTAGAATAGAATTGTTTGTAGAGTAAAATTTGTAGCTATACATTCTTTATCTTTTATCTCATGATCTCAATTTGTCATAAATATTCAAATTAATAAGAGGAGAGTTTTAATAACTTAAAATTAATCATCATTTTAGTAAATTTATTTTATTGCTTTTTGGATTCTCATGGTTATTTTATTTACTTTAAATCGTTTTCATATAAAAATGACATATAAGAATCGACAGTTGTTACGAAGATTATATTTTACTGTCATTGATTCCATAAAATGTCATTAATGCACATTTTCTTTAAACAGAAGTAGTCAAACTATTTTAGTCTATTTTATCAACATGCACAAATGTATCAATTTACTATTGGATGTCGTTGCACTTACAGAAGAGGTTGAATTTAGAAGGTAATCAAACTGATTGGATATTTTGTATCATAAGTTGTGTCAAACAACTTGCATCCCAATGGATTTTTCATTTAATCAGATATATTATAATTAATTTCAATACAAAAATTGCAATGATCTAACCAATAAATGGAACTCACCGTACCCTACTTATAATTGATCATTCACAAAAACCAAACCAACTGGGATCATGTGGACAGAGGAATTGCGAACTTGATATTTTATCCAACGTCTTTCACTTAATTGACTTACATTATAATTTACCCATTAAAGATACAATAAGTATTATTCAAGTAATGGTACATTGAACTATCGTTATTGATAAATATAAACGAATTCTCAAATAAATAAAAGTTATCTTCAAATTACTATGATACATTTGTGCATAAATTTTCTTGGACTGTATCATTACTGCTAATGCGTTACAATATTAGTATTCCAATCGAGTTTTGTCGTTTCTATTTCGTAAACATGCAAAAATACTCATTTAGTTCAACAGATAACAGTAAGGTTTTAGCATAGTTCTTCAAAAATATGTTTTAATTGAATTCACATTAAAGTACCAAAAAACTGATATATAGTTTTCTTGTATTAAAGTATCATTGGAAAAATTAGATATCTAAGAGAATTCTCCAAGTAAATTACTAACGATGAAGAGTTGATTCAAAAAATTTAACATGGAATTATAGAGGAAGAAATTATATTTGCATTCAACTTTCAGTTGAAAATCATGTAGTAGAATAGTTATACACAAAAATTTTGCAATAGAAAAATATATACACATAGTTCGACTAAAAAACTGAAAAATATAGCTAATTTACCAATAAAAATTGACCAACAAAATCAACTATTGTATTTAATAAATTAACATAAATAGGTGTAAAATAAATTTTGTTTACCTAAGTGGGAAAGAGCTCCCAAATTAATCATTCCTTTTAAATATGTTCAGCATATTGAAATAAAACGCGCGCCATCATCATGCGCCAAGCGCGAGACGTAACATTCATAATAATATTTAGAGTACAAAATGAAAAGGAACATAGATACAAAATAAACTGAGCCTAAGGAATACACATTTGAGCTATGTGCATTGAGAATAGTTAGTATGCACTAAGGTTAAACAATGGCTGAATAATTAAGAATCTAGTTTTGTAGGGAATTGTATCAAACAAAAAACATGGGTACTTAAAATAATAACACAAATTTCTTACTAATAGTAACGGATTAATAAAATACACAATGCTGACAATTATATCTTCGCAATAATATCTAAAGTAATAAAGTTAAAATCAAAGAACCATAAAGCAGAATTTTTTTGAATATGGTGTTTACCAAATGAATTGAAAGTAGCAGCAAAATCGATAAAGAAAAGAACAATTACCCAAACTTTAGAGGCAGTTTGTGTAGAGCACATCACAAACTAAAAGTTGCACCCTGAAATTAAAATAAATTTTTGTAGAGTATAATCCAAAATAGAGTTTGATGCTAAAATATATATACTTCAAAGCTAAGGAAGATCGTAAGAACATACTAATGATTTTCTGTCCTATTATGATTATATATATATATTTTAAATTGAAGAATAATATAGGAAGAATGGAAATTAAATCAAAATTACAACAAGAAGAGGAGAACAGCTGTCATGTTGTGCAATTTACGAATGAATCAGACTTTAAAAGGTGGCATAAGAAGGTGTTTTCATACTTTGGTTAACAATAAAACGGGATGGAGTTCGACATACTATGTCAAGTGGGGGTAATATGCCAAATTTAAAATATATTCCGAAGGAGACAAAATTCTACGGCAATCGTTTTTGTCTCTTAGCTTTCAAATCACGAATAGTAAGTTAAGCACATGATGAAAATACAGGAAATTGTACCCATAATCCATTCAAGGCTGTTTTGGAAAGAATACTGCAGTTGAAGAGAGAAGATTCATGTTCATAAACAACATAGAAAAGTTGTAGATAAAACAACAAACTTTTTTCCTTCAACTACCCACGTTTTCGAAGAAGCACTTTGTCCCTTATCGAACAGGTAGCGCTCACTTTTATCTCGTCAGTATGCCATTGGAATTTATAATTCAACTGATGCCTCGGAACTGTCTGCAAAAGTTAAAAAAAAAGTTTTCATTGTAGTTAGAGTGGAAGTCTGGTGATGAGTTTAGGGAGATGCTCGGTCACCATTGTTGAGGGGATGAGAAAAATTGTAGTTAAGGAAAGGGGAGAAGAGAAATAGTAATGGGCTGAACGTAAATATTGAGTATCTGTGTATTTATACTCAATTTTCATACCTTTCATTAAACAATCAAAGCAGAGTCGGTCTGAAGTCGAATTTGAACCCAAAGCTTGATGACCCAAAGATTTGAAGGAGGAAGAACAACATAAACGATGAGTGCCTTTATATTAAAAGAGAAAAACAGTTAGTAGAAAGTACCAAAATCTGAAGTCCGAAATCAGAATCTATATGAAGCCCTTCGCCTGGAGAGTTGAATCAGAATCGATCTCAAGCCCTTTGCCTGGACCGTTAAATCAGAATCGGTCTCAATCCCTTCGCCTGGAGCGTTAAATCTGAATCGATATCAATCCCTTCGCCGGAGCATTGAATCAGAATCGATCTCAATCCCTTCGCCCGGAGCGTTTAATCAGAATCGATCTCAATCCCTTCGGCTGGAGCGTTAAATCAGAATCGATCTCAATCCCTTCGCCTGGAGCGTTAAATCAGAATCGATCTCAATCCCTTCGCCTGGAGTATTGATTAAGAATCGATCTCAAGCCCTTCACCTGGAGTGTTGAATCAGAATCGATCTCAAGCTGTTCGGCTGGAGTGTTGAACCAGGATCGATCTTAAGCCATTTGCCTGGAGTGCTGAATTAGAATCGATCTGAAGCTAAGAGAGTGATTAAGAGAGCGATGAATTAGGTTTTATTCTCCCTGCGAATGTTTTTAAAAGACCGAAGATGAAGGAAATTAGGTTTTAGGAGGTGTAATGGGCACGAAGTAAAAGTAGCAGATACGATAAGAGAGCGATGAGGCGAGAACTCAGGGGTATTTTTGGGATTTCAAAAAGACGTCAAGTAAAATAGTGGAATGAATTTACCTTATTAGTAGTAGAGAAGTAGATATATATATATATATATATATATATATAAAGAATACAAAGCTTTTGTGTAGGCCCAAAAAAGAGGGAGGAGTAGGGTTGAAAATTTTATTCGAACTCAAAAAGGCCTATGGACTGAAGCTAGCCTGGAACTTAATTTCTTCAAATAATTTATGGGTTGTGTGGATGAGGGCCAAATACAACAAAAGAAACTTCTGGACCTCACCCATTGACAACAACTCATCAATTATTTGGAAAACTTGTCTGAAATTTAGACAAGAACTAAAGAGCAGAATTCAGCGAGAGATAGCCAATGGGAAGTCAACTGACTTGTGGCGTGACCCATGGTTGAATGGTAAAAGTCTAATTGACAGACATGGTTGGGATAGCTTTTCAGCTAATGGTGCAATGACAGTCACAGTGAACACGATTATCTCAAACAATTCATTGAACTGCAATAATAATCTGATAGCACGCAACCTAGCAAATGAACTTGCAGCGAAAACAATTAACCCTAACAAGTCTGAAGATGAGTGGAAGTGGGATGAAGGCAAATTTATTCTTAAAAATGTATGGGAAAGCATTAGGCAAGAGCATGAGCAGGTAACTTGGAGCAAAGTGGTATGGACAAGGTCTTATCCACCAAAAATGTCTCAAGTCCTATATAAAGCTATCCTAGACAAGCTGCCTACTAAAGAACGACTACAAGGTTGGGGTATCAAAGACGAAGACATATGGTATCTTTGCAATAAAGAAAGGGAAACTCTTAACCATATATTCTTCAAATGTCAGTAAAGTAGAAGGCTATGGGCCATTCAAAAATTAAAATGCTTCAATACTGATCAAATTGGAAGTTTAGAGGACGAAATTAACTACCTCCACGATGGGAGTAATATGTCGCAATTGATGCTAGAGGTTGGCCTCGCAACCACAGTGTGGTAGACATGGCAAGAACGCAACACCCGTGCTTTCAAGAAGAAGGGAAAAGACATGTTAGTAAATGCAATAGCAATTAATCGAGAAATTGCAATAATAATTGACATATTTAAACCGAAGTATCTCACCACTACAACGGAACGAGAACTATTGCAATTGGGGAAGTGGAACTGGAGGGCAATGATTGGTGGAAGGCAAAGAGAAAATCTACGGCTGCAATGAAATAAGCTGCTGCCCTAATTTTTTTTCAAATCGGAACTTTTTTTTTTACTTTTGCAGACGATGTGGAATAAGCGAAAAGTTAACAGTTGTTGTATTATGTCTCCCGTACTTTCAGTTCAGGCTTTGTAATATTTGGGCCGACCCGGCTTTATAGGCTAAAATAAAAATTTACCTAATTTCAATATATATATATAAATATATATATATATATATTTATATATATATATAAATATATATATATAAAGAATAAACTGTTTAAATATAATTATTTACCTTATCATCTAACACTAGGAGATTTCTTCCTAGATATTCCTTGTCACCTTTACTGCTGTAACTTTCCCCGATTCTAATAACTCGAAATATGATTTTCTTGTCATATTTATTATCAATAGGTTTTAGAGAGCTCAAGTTATCAAATCTTTCCATATATGCCGGTGATATGAGCCCTTATGAAAAAAAAGGTTAGCTAAGTTTTGATAATCAATGACATATGGATGAAAATAAATAAAGGAGATGTTACATTTATATGTGCGATATTGACAGTTTTAGAATAGAAGTACTAATCTAAGAATACAGAGAGGCTTGGAAATGACGAGGGCGTGACAATATGGAGAAGTGGGGACAAAAGTGATTTATATTGTGCTATGTACAATCTCTTTAGGTGGTCAAACATGATGGTCCATATTCATTTTATTTTTTTGAATAAAATTGAAAGACACGTCTATAATTTAATCTAATTGGTTAGTTGCTCATGTTAAGTTAAGGATTGTGAAGTAATTAACTACTAAAATTGGAAGTGACACTATCATGGATTTTTATGTTCCTTTTATAAATAACATTATATGAATATTTGATGCATAAGTGAGATTAATAAAATAATAAATTAAAGTAACAAATATTACAATATAAATTATTATAATAAAAAACAAGTAATTATAAGATAAGATGTAACTGGTAAAATATTGAACATTCTAGAATATGAACAACGTAGAATATAGTAATGAAGAAAAGTGGCATGAATATATGTAAAATCAAAGGGAAAGAGAAACGATAACGTATAAGATAGAGAAAATAATAAAATAAAAGTGAAGGGAACTTTAGGAGGGAAATTGCAGTAAAGTATTTTGAATATTGGTGCAACAATTTTTTTTCCTTCTCTAACGTAAATTTATCATTTTTTTACATTGTATAAGACTTAATTTATGATCGTATTGCCAATTATATATTAATTATCACATAATAAGTACTAATAATTCACTGTAAGATTTTCTGATTTGGGCTGACAATGTTCTAAAACTACTGTCGAATTCCCAAATATGAAGTCAGTCAAAAGGGCTTTTTTTGCACCCTTCTATTATAATTTTAATTCCTATTTTTTAGTTGATTTGTAGTTCACATGTTCGCCTCCCTTCTCTATTGAATTTGATCCACAAACTTTAAATAATTGCTGAAACAATTGGAAACAAATTCAGTTACCTTTTCCTTGAACACATTCTACGGATTTATTACCAAAATGAGAGTAAAATCTAACCAACAATACCGGCTTCAAAAAAAAACAATACTTTCATTTTATAATCCTATTTTCTACAGACACTGAAGATGTATAAACGTAAGATAAAGCAACACAAAGTTTTATTTGTTCATTTGGATGATTTAGAAATGCATTGAGTGGAATAATCTCTTCTTAAAATAGTAATCATAAGAGAATTCAAGGACAAAAATTGATGAATTAATAGTAAAGCACCATATATAACTTGCATATCAAATGAAACAAAAAATTCCAAATGAGCAATTAATCTTATGTACATAGTATTAATTATTCTAAGAAACAACTTTTTAAAAATTTGATTAAATAAAATAGTAAGAAATACATGTGGAAATAGTTGTAAAAATGGTATATTACAATGTAATAATTTGAACTAAATTTAGAATGGACTTATCCGATTTTTTTTATAGAAAAGAACTAAATCTGACTATTTTATTTGATAATATATTTAAAGAAAAATCAGTCATAATAATTAAAAATAAATTAATAATAAAAATAGTCATGCTTTTGTTGATTCTACATGTGCAACAATTTATGTTTCCGTTGTTGTTACGTCGATTTGTCCACACAGAAATAATATAGGAAAGAAAATATTATTTATATATGTTAAGATATCATTGTAAAATCATATACAAATAATTGGTATCTATTTTAGTCAAATGAGTAAAGGTACTACTGTTGTATCACTATGGTACATAATATAAAAAGAACTAAAACAATGAAACTTATAAGAATATATGGAAAAAGCATATATAAATAACAAGTAAAATTAATTGCAAGTGTATAAGTGCTATAGAATTATCAAGCTTTGAAGAAGCTAATATACATATGAACACCTAGGTTAGAAATGCAAGCGATAAAAAGTTGACCTTTACATTCTACAATTACTATTCCATTTGTAGATTGACCTATAACCTGAAATAACAACATATATAGAAGGAATATTGGATAGATATAAAAAAGGTACCAAGCTATTTAAACAAAACATATACAAAAAAAAAATTAACCAAAGAATATAGGGAAAAAATTCATGATCATTTTTGGTAAAGGAAAATAATCAAACAATTCCCTCTATTTTAAAAGGCCAACTCTAGCAACTGGTTCAAAATGTGTATTGATGAAAACAAAAATGAAAGACACTGTCAAATATATTAAAATTAGAACAAATAGTAAGCTAGAACTAATTTACTATTATATATACTTAAGTTAATCATGAGGTAACTTGGGCCAAACATTTGTTTTCTTTATGATATTCAACCTTGACATAAATACAAAATTAGAAATAAAGATTCGGTAGATATAATACCAACAGAAATAAATAAAGATTTTATTATAATTCTTAGCTGTTCAAAATTGGAGATCAGTATATGTCAGTTCAATATAAATTACAAAACCAGAATAACATTTAAAAATGAATGATGGATGGAAGGGTCAAATAAGCATAAATTTCATCATACCAGTTTACAATTTTGCATTTGTTTTATATTTGTGCCCAACAGAAAAAATTCACCATGACTTTCAAAACATAAGGTATAGTGAAAAAAACACAGTAGCAGTATGACATGAATTTAAGTGAATATAAAGAACAAAAAATGCTACACAACAATAATTTATCCATTCTCCCATGTTGGGGCATACCACGGACTAGTTCAAGAACAACAACACCTTGGGGCATACCACGGAAAGCTCAAAGTGTAGTCATTGAGTTTCAGTTGCTAATGAGCAAGTTGTTGAATTCGAAATTGAACCAAAGAAGAAGAAAATTAAAGACAAGAGCAAGCAAGAGGCAAATGGTAGGGAGATCGAGAAAACGAAAAAGAAGAGTCATTAAATTTCGGATGATGGCTAGGTCGAAGTAAAGAAGAAGAAGAAGTCGAACGTCATAGATGATGAGTAATCATGAGTTATTAGACAATAAAAAGAAAATCAAATCTTTTAGGCTAACGTTTTGTCATACGGAACTGATGATGTTGTGTTACGTGCCTCTTAAGCTATAAATTTTTTCGTTAGTGCTTTATTGAACTTGTATAAGCTTTCTCTTTGGTTTGAGGATTGCTATATGTTTTTGTATAAAAATACAATATCTCTTTAAAAAGATAAACAAGTTTATCATTTTTAAAAACTTTAATTCTGGGTTCAAAATTATTTCTTCCTTAATAATTATGTTTAAAAATAATTTTAAACATTTTTTCCTTAATAATTTTAACAATATTTTTGTATAAAAAACTAACTTGTATGTACGATTGTGTGGCGACAATAATTATTTAAAAATATATTATTTTTATCATTTTCTTCTTTGTCATTATAAATTGATTAAAATGATATATCTATTTATCACTATATCTTAGTATGATAAGAAGTAGTAAAATTTTAAATCAAAAAACAAATACGTAAATTACTTATTACATGCATAAAATAATGCAATTTTTTCCGCATAAGATTTTAAATCTTCTACTTAAAAAAACATTGTTTGTTTAAAAAGATAAATATATTTATCTTTTTTGTCTACTACTTTTATAAAATTAAATGATAAACATGTTTAAAAAATGATTGCTTAACACTCTAACAAAATTTTAAATAAAAATTTATTATTTGTAGAGAGGCAAAGCTTGGAGTTTATCTCGATTTTGATTTTAGGCTATCTACGGATTTTACGCTTGGTTTGTTTGCATCATTGGAGTTACAACCTACTTTTTTGGAGCGCATTGGATCCACACAACGAGAGGACCAACAGTTAGTGGACATCATGGATAGACTTAGTGGAGGAGAGACCTCTATTCATCTAGCTAGATATTTTGTTGACGAGAAGGGGTGGCTACGTCGAGATGGAAGACTTTGTCACTATACCATATATGCTAATTAGGCCGTGTTTTTAGCCGTATCTAAAGCATTTAGGCACGGTAAAAAGCCGTATCAAAAATTGGCATGTTAAATTTTTAGATACGGCTCAAAACCGTATCCCAATTTGATAACATATGGCCATTGGTCGTATCTAAAGCATAAGTAGATACGGCTATAAACTGTATCTTATATGTGTGTGTGTGTGTGTGTAAGCAGAAACTGCAGCACATATTATTTGTAACACAAAGCATATATAACACAGGGTACACTAATTCACAATTGTAACAATAAACGAAACAATTTTATGAAATATTTCATTACATTACAATATATAATGATACATGCTATTTGATTACATTACAATAAATAAGATACACAATGTTTCATTACATTAAAGAAGATACATAATGTTACATTACAATAAAGAAGATACGTACCGTTTCATAATTACATTACAATAAAGAAGTTAAACTTCAGCGATCAACCACTCTCCGCTTTTCAACTTCGACGATCGACCACTTCGATCCTTCAAGATGAACATCCTCCAAAACAAACAAAAGATCATAAACCAGCCAAGCATCATTGCATTCTATCAGGAACACAACAATACTACTGCATAAAAGTATGACACCATGCACCCTCAGAAAACAATAACAAGGTTATCTCAAACCAAACAAGAACCACTGGCAGAACCAAGCTTAATTATTAGCTTCATCTGCTTGATGGCCACATTACTTTGAATATCCTCTTTATCGGTAGCCTTTATTTTTCGATTGGCATATATCTCCTCCTGACGCAGGCGCACATTAGCTTTTTCGTAGAATATCTCTCTAGTCAATAGCGACTTGCCAGCTAAATACCTTCCAAATTCAGTATCTTTGTCCACCCCGTCTATTAGGGCCATTGGAACAGTCTGTTCGTGAGGGCCTTTGACTTCTGTGACGGTTAGGTTGAAGCGATCTATATACGATCTTAGAGTCTCGTCGGGAAGTTGTTTAATGAGGGATAACTCCATAACATTTTTAGACCTCTGAGCATGAAGCCAGAATTTATTCACAAATTTTTCACTTAGTTCCCTGAAACTAGATATCGATTGTGCGGGCAAGCGGGTGAACCATAGTAATGCCACATCTTCTAAGAATATCGGGAACGCTTTACATTTCACGGCGTCGGAGGCTACAACGGCATTCATGGACCATGAATATCTCATCAGGTGTTGGACTGGATCTGTCCTGCTGGTATAACGGTTCATAGTTGGCATATTGAAACGCCTCGGGAATGTGACCTCCAATATGTCATCGGTAAAGGGTGTATAAGTACCCTCTATACCCCAATATTCATTTCTCTGTCCACAGCTGTCCACCATGATCTTCCTAATCATTGCTTCAACCTCATCATGAGTTATTGTCGATTCAGGATCAGCACTCCTTGCCCTGCGGAGCCCTCCATTGTTCCTTCGATGGGCTGCCACAAAGTCTGGAGCCTGAGCGGAACTTCCTTGCCCCCTATTACCACAGTCAATTACGCGGTGATGGGGTTGCGGTGGTCGATTCTCAGCAGGATCATCGACAACTTTTGTTCTAGGACGTACTGCAGGATTATTTAAACTACGGTCGAGAGGCCCTGGATTAAGTGCGGCTTCCTCCTGAGAAGGAAATGATCCGAACCGAAGCTGCTCTATATTTTCAGCTCTTTCCAATGGTCGGCGAGGAGGTCTTGGAGATTTCCCTGACGAAGAGGAGTATTATGGGGTAAGAGGTCGAGTTGGCGGAGGTATCCTTTGCCTCAGAAGATCATCAATACGCCTATCCATAGCAGTCAGATTCTGTCGTAGTACGAAGCTGTCTTGCCTTTGAGCGGCTAATTCATCATTTGTCCTATCCAACATTTCAATGATGCGAGAGAGATCTCCTTCAGTAGCTGGGGTAGTAGGGTTGGGCTGATCATCAACATTCTCTCTTATATGTAAAGAACCCGAGCTAGGTCGAGCAGATGCACCAGCGCGAGTAGAACAAGCCATAATTTCCTTTCCAGGTCGAGATGTGGTCATGTGGTCAGGGCGGTTCGTGGTCCCTTCTGGCACCCGGTTCGTGACTCCCTCATCAGGCTCCTGATTCGTGACATTCCTCTGGACCTGGTTTATGGAAGCTCCTGCATGGTGGCTCGTGGAAGCATTTTGGAGACGGGTCGTGACACCCCCCGCGGGTTGGGTCGCCCCCACACCATCACGAACCGAAAGCTCTTCCTCAGCCTGCTCATGCACACTTTCTTCAATGGCTTCATTTGTAGCTTCATTTGCTTGTGAAACTCGTACTTCCTTAGACTTCTTTCCAGCGATGATATCTGGGCTTTGCTGAAACCTTCAGAAATCGAAACGGTGGGGTTTTGGACTGTTTTCTTCAGATTTGAATATCTAAACAATAGAGCAACAATCCAATATGTTGAGACTTCTTCTCAGTGAAAGCACCAAAATGTTAGACCAAAATTTGGCTCTGACACCCAAATTGTTCAGATTTGTAGAGAATTATATCTAGAAAATGAAGAAAAAGCAGAAAACACGCAAAGTTTATAGTGATTCGGCGTTAACGAGCCTACGTCCACTTTATATGTCTTTGATTATACGTTGAATGCTAGTACAATCAAATATTTCGCTCAATCTCACTCTTACAATTATGATTCTCTCAGTAATTTCGAAGTAACTCTGATTAGGAATAATGACAGGACAATAATGGAGAAAACAACACTAAGAACTGCCAAAAGATCCCGAAAAATGCCAAGTACATGGCTATTTATACCTGATATCTGCAATCGGTTCGTGGTCACACGTGGCACAAATCCCGAGGATCTCAAACTGGTTCGTGGCTTGATGGAGAAGTAGTCAATATGGTCGTTATGGACAGATGTCGTTAGATCCAAGATTTGCGGATCGTGGTAGACTTAGTCCTACCCTTCATGTTTTGGCTTCTAGGATCGGACGTGGAGAACTGGCGTGGATGGATCGGGTCACGATAAGGCACCACGAGCGGGGTCGTTGTAACAACCCATATTTTAATAACATGTTAAAACCATAAATCAAGGCAGAATTAAATTTTAAAATAATAATCAAGGGAAACGGGTTACTCCATTGCGTGTGTCTCGAAATTTTACATGAAATAGAGTCCGAGTTTTTGAAAATCGGAGTCCGGATGAAGAAGTTATGGCCTGTAGAAGATTCAGCAGATTTTAGGCAGCACAGGACCAGGCAGGTCGACCTGGGGGCCGACCTGGGGACCAGGTCGACCATGTGGTCGACCTCCCCCCCTTACAGGTCGACCTGGTCGGCCTGTTTTGACCCAGAAACTATTTTTGAAGCCTGAGACATGTTTTGATGGTCCGGATTGATTCTAGGGTTAATCTAAGGGCCTAAACTAGTTGTTACCCCTATAAATACATCCTAAGACCAAGCCTAATTCATACAAATCATTCTTACACTGCTATGCTGCTAATTCATCTCTTGAACCATGGCCGCAGCCTCCAAATTAAAGCTTAAGCATTCAAACTCGATTCAAATCAAATATCAACGCTTCTATAACAATTCAAGAGAATAGATTAGCGACACTGCAACGTTCTATGATAAATTTCTAGACTTGACTTTTGCATCTAAATTTCTTAGACCACGATCTGTAAGTTCCAGTTACTTTTAGATAAAAACTATAAATCTAATATGGGCATGTTATAAATTGGAATTGATTTATGTATGATTCATATTTACTCTTGTTTTCTTCTTGGATCTTGACTATTGGGAATATTGCCTACGACGTTGAAACTATTGTTAATGGCCTAAGACTATGACGGTGAACATAAGATTATGCCTATGACTATGACTATGAACATAAGACTACGCCTATGACTGTGAACATAAGATTATGCATATGCCTATGATGGTGAACATAAGATTATGCCTATGCCTATGACTATGAACATAAGACTACGCCTATGACTATGAACATAAGATTATGCCTATGCCTATGACTGTGAACATAAGACTATGCCTATGCCTATGACTGTGAACATAAGACCATGCCTATGCCTATGACGGTGAACATAAGACTATTGCCTATGACTATGACAAGGACAATTATGACTAATCACCTATGATTCATGACCATGAGTTTATTGCCTAGAATTATGACTATGAAACTGGATCTAAGCTTGACTTTCTTTATTTATCCTTGGATCTTGATTTTGGGGATTTTTCTATTTAAGTTAGATCTATCCATGTTCTTGAAACTAGATTATTATTTAAACCTTTTCATGTTCATAATATTATCAGATCTACATGCCTGCGATGTTTTAGTCAATTTAGTTATGTCATACTTTGGAATTAAATTAATAATAGAACGATGTCTGTTATGTTATAGGTGAAATTGAATGATATTGATCTATGTCTGTGGTTCTATTTTATTATCATGTTGAATTGAGAATTAATGAATAAGTCTATTCATATGTTATGAACTTGGAATATAACCTGTTATGACAAGTTGTGTAGTTTATCATGTTATGCAAGTTTTAGGTTGTAAAATCATATCACATATGTGATCAAATGTTAGATCTACATGTTTATGTGTATATGTTAAACCTACGTCATATTTCAAGTTCACACTTATTCATATGTTCGGGATTGATTTGCAAGTTCACATATATGTAAGTTGATTTAGTCTGTTGCAAATTCACATATATGTATGTTGAATTAGTCCATGTTGCAAGTTCGCGCCTATGATATTCATGTTGATTACTTTGCAAGTACACACCTATGGTGTTCATATTGACTATGCCGAGAATGCCAAGTTTACACCTATGACATGTTTATGTTAATGGATTTCTTTATGCAAATTTTGTGTACGTTAAATTAGGCTAAGTTTTTAGCCTAATATTATATGTCAAAAATCATGCGGACGAAGATTAGGTAGGGCTGGCAATGAGTACCCGAAAAATCTGATATTCGTCCGCATCCGTATCCGAAAATATGAATAATATCCGATATCCAAAAAACGGATACGGATATCCGATATCCGAAAATATTTCCGGATACGAATACGGATATGCCACTATCCGTATCCGAAAATTATCCGACCGTTGTGGAATTAAATATCCATTTTTTTTCAAACTATACTAAAATTTTAAACTTAATTTCAGCCCAATTTTATGATACGGCCCATTGTTAACGTGCAGCCCATGTTCCCATGTTGTGGCAAACCCTAACACGCAACGCAAGACTCGAGTAACGTTCTGGACTGGAGCCGCCGCTTCTTTCCATTCCAATTCGCTTGAAAAAAAAACCCTAGTTCCAAAAGGAAAAAAATGGCGACTGCTCTCATTCATTGATCCGATTTTCAGCGTCTCCGACCATCTTCATCCCCCCTTCGGCCCTTCGATTTCCAGCATCTTCATCGTCCTTCGATTTCCAGCATCTCCGATTTTCAGCGTCTCCGACTTTGGCCAAATCAACTTTCACTTCCATTGCAAAAAAATTGTACGTACTTCTTGATCCGATAACAAATTTGCTTGACTTTTAAATTTTACTTCATTGTCCCAAAAGTTGTATGTATGTAGGGAACAAGCTGACTGCTCAAAAATTTAAGCATTTTATCTGTTCAGAACATTATAAATTATAATGCTTCACTTTTAGATATGCAATTTATTGTTTTTCATTTTAAAAAAATTTGACAACTATCTCTCTCAGGACAAGATGAAGGCAAGGATCTAAATGAAGAGTTTGCAGCGACGAGCATCCCAGCAATGCTTGATAGACCGATAGACTTAGAGCAATTCGATTCAATTCAACTCTGTTCCGTGTGTATTCTTTGTTATCTTCTCTAGTCTCCCCTCGAATCAGTTGGTGAGGGGTTTTCGTTTTCCTGTTCAGTCAAATTCAAAGCCTTTTTTTTGGTTTGTTTATTATTTACTTTATGATTTTGAAGAACCTGTTACTCTGTTAATGTTATGTGTAGTTGAGAGTAAAATTATATGCTTAAAACAGTTAGCCGATAATTATTATGTATCAATTATGAAGCCTTAAAATTATATGCTTAAAATAATTGAGCTTGTCAACGATGCATCAATTATTATATAGTCTATATGCACTCTTCACATATGGTATAATTCTTATGCTTTATTCTTGTAAACAATTTAAACTACTTTGTGTAGCATTATCAATTTTAACATTGCTTTTATTTAGCAGATATGGTATGATTCTTATGATTTGAAGTGATGACCTACACAAGTTAGTTCACGCCTTCACGGTTAATGGTTCTTCATTTTAGCATTAGCTGGTAAATCCTCATTCCCTAGCAATTCTTAACAGTTCATGGTTCTTGCAAACAACACTTCAGTTGCAAACTGAAGTGACACTTCGGTTGCATTGCAAACTGAAGTGGCACTTCGGTATCAATGCAAACTGAAGTGGCACTTCAGCTGCAATGCAAACTGAAGTGGAACTTCAGCAATGCAAACTGAAGTGGCACTTCAGTTGCATTGCAAACTGAAGTGGCACTTCAGTTTGCATTCAAACCGAAGTGGCACTTCAGTTGCATTGCAAACTGAAGTGGCACTTCAGTTTGCTATGCAATTGACACTTTAGTTTGCAACTGAAGTGGCACTTCAGTTGCAAACTGAAGTGCCATTGCTATTTGCAAACAGCAGTTTGGGAACTGCTGTTTGCAAACAGCAGTTTGCGAACTGCAATCAGTTTGCAAACAGCAGTTCGCAAACTGTTGTTTGCAAACTGCTGTTCCCAAACTGAAAGTTTGCAACTGAGTTGCAAACAGAAAGTTTGCAACTCAGTTGCTAACAGTTTGCATGCAAACTGTTGGCAACTCAGTTGCAAACTTCTGTTGGCAACTCAGTGAACCAAAAATGAATGTATGACTGAGAAAAATCAATCAAATATTTATATCCTACACTAAAAATTCTCTAAAAAATGAATGCAGGTTATCTTGTTTAGTGAGCTTTGAAGATGCCATGGAAAAATGAATGCAAACATCCATTTTTGGACGTGTGTTATTAAATTATGTGTTAGACATGTATGATGTATTTATGTGTATGATTTATGTTGTTTTAGGATATGACTACGAATGTGATGTATTTGCTTTCTAGTTTTTATGTTGTATTTGCAGTGTTTTATGAATTTGCTATTATGATGAATTTGCTGGAAGTATGCATTTGTTGCAAATTATGAGTTATGCAGTTTTGAATATGTAATTTGAAATTCGGATACAGATATTTTCGGATATTCGAAAATATCCTTATTCGTTGAACCGGATACGGATGTTTTCGGATATCCGCGGATACGGATACGGATATTATTTAAATGATATCCGCGGATATCGGATACGGATTCGGATATTGTTTTTTTTCTTTTCGGATACAGCACTATTCGTATCCGATTACATTCGTTGACAGGCCTAAGATTAGGCTAAGATTGTTAGCCTAATATTTAGTCGGCGTAACGTTGGGAAAAATTGGTAATTATAGGAAACTTGGTATGAAACTTATCCTTGAAACTTGAAACAAACTTGACATGAATCTTGAACATGGACATGACACTAGAATGAACTTGAAAATGGCCAACTCGAGGTTGGGTTGAGTTTGCAGTGTAATTCTGCCCGGAACCGCCCGGCAAATCCAGTTACTGCAAACAACAAGATCCAATGTGGGTAGTTGGTCATATCGCACTTGAAAACCCGAGGTCAGACTGAGTTGTGGTGTAGTTCTGCCTAGAACCGCCCGGCATATCCAGTGACCACAAGAACAGGTCCGATGTAAGAGGTTGGGGTGCATTAATGAATTAATGCCACATGATAGGGTTAAGTCATGAACATGAAAGGCAACACTTAACCAACTTGACACATGATTCGTAGGGCTAAGTCATGAACTTGAACGACAACACTTAGTCAAATTTGACATGACACGTGGGCGGGTTAAGTCATGAACTTGAATGACAACACTTAACCAACTTGACGTGCTAGACTGATAGGGGTTAAGTCACAAATTTAAATGACAACACTTAACCTATTGGACGGAAACCCTAGTTACGCGGTCCATTTCAGCAGTAACCCACTAGATGTATCATGGTACCCTGCAACTAGGAAGGGTGGGGCACGATTACTGGGCTGGTTGTAAGCGACCAGAACGACGGCTGTGTTGGTGCGCTAGTGTAGGTTCAGGCGAGCTATGGTCATGCACGTGGTCCGGAGTTGAAAAAGCAGGCATTGGGCATCAGTAGGTTTATCTGTGCATTCTTGATTCGTGTCGGTGGTTGGCACCCTAGGGCTTGATACACCCTATGGTGGACCTTGCACAAGTGACTACATTCGTGATAGGGCCGTATGACACAGACACATGATGAGCTAGAACTTGTAGGTAGTCGATCGACTAGTAGATCGTTTTGTTGGACCTAGTAATGGGTCATTTCATGATATTGGGCCAAGAAATCATTTCATGATTAATATAAGACATGGGTTTGGGATCCTAGTACAGTTGTTGCAGCGAACCTTGAATATGTGATTCTATACTTGATTTACACGTGAATTATCATGCTATCTTAGTCTATCTTGCCAATCTTGACAGCATCCTTATGGTTACTTTTAGTTTATACATGTCATGTTACCTTTATCTGTTTTTATGCTGAAAGTCACTTGGACTTACCAGTCTTTATGACTGACCTATTTTCTTTCGCCTCTTTTTCTTTCGTTCCCCCCCAGGTTCTCAGGGAGGAAACTCTAGCACTTAGCTTGGATTTTGCTTGCTTTCGGTTCAGCTCATGTGCAGTTTGGTCTTGAGCTATGCTATGGCTGTATTTCTTCTACCTTTGGGGAATTAAGCTATTTTGATGTTTTAAGTTTATGCTTCTTTATTTATGCAAGACAGAATTTGTTGTAATGGAAAATAATGATCTTGGCTATTTGATGTAAAAGGTTTTGACTCTTTTTGAAAGTAATGAAATTTATCTTTTGATTCTTCCGCTGTTTTATCTATGTTCTATCTTGTGATATTTCTGTGTTTATTTACCTTGATAACGCTCCTCCAAAACTAGTGCATTCCCTTTCTGAGTGACCCTAGCGGAGGTGGGGTGTTACATTTGGTATCAGAGCAGAAGGTTACCAGACTGGGCAAAAGTTTTTAGAAACCTTTTAAAACTATTTTTGAAACCGTTTACAAAGAAGCATTTTTTCAAGAAAAGTTTATTTTGAAAAGGCTATTCCCCAAAAGCCATTAGCACTATCCTTTGTTTCCTTGTTTGAATCTCTTTTCCTTTCTTTTCTCCATCTGTAATTGTAGTAGTTTTTCCTATGGCTAATCTTCTTTCTAGCTTCGTAGAGAGTTTTCCGTACGATGGAGATAGTTTCTGTGAGGCTTGTTAACATGTTACATAGGAAAGGTATGAGTGATAAGAAAGAAGTTATGGCGGATGAGTCTCAGAACGAGAAGAAAGACTTCCAGAAGGGAGGCGAGAACAACGACAACAATAATAACAAGTCACGTGATAAGAGAAAATGCCACTTCTGCGGTATTGAGGGGCATATAGCCCAGGATTGTAGAAAGAAGAAGATGAAGATGGGAGCATGCTTTCAGTGTGGTGAAACTGGACATATCAGCAAGAATTGCCCTAAGAAGCAAGGGCAAGCCCCACAAGCAGGACCTTCTGGGGGTACATCTTTAACTTCTTCTCCTAGATGCTTTGTTTTATCTTTCTTATCTTCTCAATCCTATCTCAAGAACCTTAGGTAGAACCCTTTTGGATGTAAACATGTGATTGAAACATGTTATGGTTGATGTTTGCAAATGGTTGCAAGTGGTCGCAAGTGATTGCTCATGGTTGCATAACACACATTAGGCACTGGATCGGCTCAGACACATTTTCATATTGCATATGCATGAGTGTTTATACTTGCTTATGGATGAAATTGAATGAGTTATCATGTGACTAGGACTATTTGCATATATGTTGGATTCATGGCACTAATGCATTAAGAAGATCAATCAGGCCTGATCATTTGCATTAGATAAGGAACATGTACACACACTTTTTGCATATGTTCATATAGCATTAGAAATCTTTTAAGGACAATGGTTGCTTGTGGATGATGTTTTTAGTAGATGGATGATAGGATTCATTCTTCTTAACTTGAAGATTTCGGGGACGAAATCCTTTAAGGAGGGGAGAATGTAACAACCCGTATTTTAATAACATGTTAAAACCATAAATCAAGGCAGAATTAAATTTTAAAATAAGAATCAAGGGAAACGGGTTACTCCATTGCGTTCGTCTCGAAATTTTACATGAAATAGAGTCCGAGTTTTCGAAAATCGGAGTTCGGACGAAGAGGTTATGGCCTGTAGAAGATTCAGCAGATTTTAGGTAGCACGGGACCAGGCAGGTCGACCTGGGGACCAGGTCGACCATGTGGTCGACCTTAGGGTCGACCTACCTCCCAGGTCGACCTCCCCCCCTACAGGTCGACCTGGTTGGCCTGTTTTGACCCAGAACCTATTTTTGAAGCCTGAGACATGTTTTGATGGTCCGGATTGATTCTAGGGTTAATCTAAGGGCCTAAACTAGTTGCTACCCCTATAAATACATCCTAAGACCTAGCCTAATTCATACAAATCATTCTTACACTGATATGCTGCTAATTCACCTCTTGAACCATGGCCGCCGCCACCAAATTAAAGCTTAAGCATTCAAACTAGATTCAAATCAAAGATCAACGCTTCTACAACAATTCAAGAGAATAGATCAGTGACACCGCAACGTTCTATGACAAATTTCTAGACTTGACTTCTGCATCTAAATTTCTTAGACCACGATCTGTAAGTTCCAGTTACTTTTAGATAAAAACTATAAATCTAATATGGGCATGTTATAAATTGGAATTGATTTATGTATGATTCATATTTATTCTTGTTTTCTTCTTGGATCTTGACTATGTGGAATATTGCCTACGACGTTGAAACTATTGTTAATGGCCTAAGACTATGACGGTGAACATAAGATTATGCCTATGCCTATGACTATGAACATAAGACTACGCCTATGACTGTGAACATAAGTTTATGCCTATGCCTATGACGGTGAACATAAGATTATGCCTATGCCTATGACTATGAACATAAGACTACGCCTATGACTGTGAACATAAGATTATGCCTATGCCTATGACTATGAACATAAGACTACGCCTATGACTGTGAACATAAGTTTATGCCTATGCCTATGACGGTGAACATAAGATTATGCCTATGCCTATGACTATGAACATAAGACTACGCCTATGACTGTGAACATAAGATTACGCCTATGATTATGACTGTGAACATAAGACTATGCCTATGCCTATGACTGTGAACATAAGACCATGCCTATGCCTATGACGGTGAACATAAGACTATTGCCTATGACTGTGACAAGGACAATTATGACTAATCACCTATGATTCATGACCATGAGGTTATTGCCTAGAATTATGACTATGAAATTGGATCTAAGCTTGACTTTCTTTATTTATCCTTGGATCTTGATTTTGGGGATTTTTCTATTTAAGTTAGATCTATCCATGTTCTTGAAACTAGATTATTATTCAAACCTTTTCATGTTCATAATATTATCAGATCTACATGCCTGCGATGTTTTAGTCAGTTTAGTTATGTCATACCTTGGAATTAAATTAATAATAGAACGATGTCTATTATGTTATAGGTGAAATTGAATGATATTGATTTATGTCTGTGGTTCTATTTTATTATCATGTTGAATTGAGAATTAATGAATAAGTCTATTCATATGTTATGAACTTGGAATATAACCTGTTATGACAAGTTGTGTAGTTTATCATGTTATGCAAGTTTTAGGTTGTAAAATCATATCACATATGTGACCAAATGTTAGATCTACATGTTTATGTGTATATGTTAAACCTACGTCATATTTCAAGTTCACACTTATTCATATGTTCGTGATTGATTTGCAAGTTCACATATATGTAAGTTGATTTGGTCTATGTTGCAAATTCACATATATGTATGTTGAATTAGTCCATGTTGCAAGTTCGCGCCTATGATATTCATGTTGATTACTTTGCAAGTACACACCTATGGTGTTAATATTGACTATGCCGAGAATGCCAAGTTTACACCTATGACATGTTTATGTTAATGGATTTCTTTATGCAAATTTTGTGTACATTAAATTAGGCTAAGTTTTTAGCCTAATATTATATGTCAAAAATCATGTGGACGAAGATTAGGCTAAGATTGTTAGCCTAATATTTAGTCGGCGTAACGTTGGGAAAAATTGGTAATTATAGGAAACTTGGCATGAAACTTATCCTTGAAACTTGACACGAACTTAACATGAATCTTGAACATGGACATGACACTAGAATGAACTTGAAAATGGCCAACTCGAGGTTGGGTTGAGTTTGCAGTGTAATTCTGCCCGGAACCGCCCGGCAAATCCAGTTACTGCAAACAACAGGATCCAATGTGGGTAGTTGGCCATATCGCACTTGAAAACTCGAGGTCAGACTGAGTTGTGGTGTAATTCTGCCCGGAACCAACCGGCATATCCAGTGACCACATCAACAGGTCTGATGTGAGAGGTTGGGGTGCATTAATGAATTAATGCCACATGATAGGGTTAAGTCATAAACGTGAAATACAACACTTAACCAACTTGACACATGATTCATAGGGCTAAGTCATGAACTTGAACGATAACACTTAGTCAAATTTGACATGACACGTGGGCGGGTTAAGTCACGAACTTGAATGACAACGCTTAACCAACTTGACGTGCTAGACTGATAGGGGTTAAGTCACGAATTTAAATGACAAAACTTAACCTATTGGACGGAAACCCTAGTATCGCGGTCCATTTCAGCAGTAACCCACTAGATGTATCATGGTACCCTGGGACTAGGCAGGGTGGGGCACGATTACTGGGATGATTGTAAGCGACTAGAACGACGGCTGTGTTGGTGCGCCAGTGTAGGTTCAATTGAGCTATGGTCGTGCACGTGGTCCGAAGTTGAAAAAGCAGGCATTGGGCATCAGTAGGTTTATCTGTGCATTCTTGATTCGTGTCGATGGTTGGCACCCTAGGGCTTGATACACCCTATGGTGGACCTAGCACAAGTGACTACATTCGTGATAGGGCCGTATGACACAGACATATGACGAGCTAGAACTTGTAGGGAGCCGATCGACTAGTAAATCGTTTCGTTGGACCTAGTAATGGGTCATTTCATGATATTGGGCCAGGAAATCATTTCATGATTAATATAAGACATGGGTTTGGGATCCTAGTACAGTTGATGCAACGAACCTTGAATATGTGATTCCATACTTGATTTACACTTGAATTATCATGCTATCTTAGTCTATCTTGCCAATCTTGACAGCATCCTTATGGTTACTTTTAGTTTATACATGTCATGTTACCTTTATCTGTTTTTATGCTGAATATCACTTGGACTTACCAGTCTTTATGACTGATCCGTTTTCTTTTGCCTCGTTTTCTTTTGTTCCCCCCCAGGTTCTCAGGGAGGAAACTCTAGCACTTAGCTTGGATTTTGCTTGCTTTTGGTTCAGCTCATGTGCGGTTTGGTCTTGAGCTATGCTATGGCTGTATTTCTTCTACCTTTGGGGAATTAAGCTAATTTTGATGTTTTAAGTTTATGCTTCTTTATTTATGCAAGACAGAATTTGTTGTAATGGAAAATAACGATCTTGGCTATTTGATGTAAAAGGTTTTGACTCTTTTTGAAAGTAATGAAATTTATCTTTTGATTCTTCCGCTGTTTTATCTATGTTCTATCTTGTGATATTTCTGTGTTTATTTACCTTGATAACGCTCCTCCAAAACTAGTGCATTCCCTTTGTGAGTGACCCTAGCGGAGGTGGGGTGTTACATTTGGTATCAGAGCAGAAGGTTACCAGACTGGGCAAAAGTTTTTAGAAACCTTCTAAAACTATTTTTGAAACCGTTTACAAAGAAGCATTTTTTCAAGAAAAGTTTATTTTTAAAAGGCTATTCCCCAAAAGCCATTAGCACTATCCTTTGTTTCCTTGTTTGAATCTCTTTTCCTTTCTTTTCTCCATCCGTAGTCGTAGTAGTTTTTACCTACGGCTAATCTTCTTTCTAGCTTCGTAGAGGGTTTTCCATACGATGGAGGTAGTTTCCGTGAGGCTTGTTAACATGTTACATAGGAAAGGTATGAGTGATAAGAAAGAAGTTATGGCGGATGAGTTTCTGAACGAGAAGAAAGACTTCCAGAAGGGAGGCGAGAACAACGACAACAATAATAACAAGTCACGTGATAAGAGAAAATGCCACTTCTGCGGTATTGAGGGGCATATGCCCAGGATTATAGAAAGAAGAAGATGAAGATGGGAGCATGCTTTTAGTGTGGTGAAACTGGACATATCAGCAAGAATTGCCCTAAGAAGCAAGGGCAAGCCCCACAAGCAGGACCTTCTGGGGGTACATCTTTAACTTCTTCTCCTAGATGCTTTGTTTTATCTTTCTTATCTTCTCAATCCTATCTCGAGAACCTTAGGTGGAACCCTTTTGGATGTAAACATGTGATTGAAACATGTTATGGTTGATGTTTGCAAATGGTTGCAAGTGGTCGCAAGTGATTGCTCGTGGTTGCATAACACACATTAGGCACTGGATCGGCTCAGACACATTTTCATATTGCATATGCATGAGTGTTTATACTTGCTTATGGATGAAATTGAATGAGTTATCTTGTGACTAGGACTATTTGCATAAATGTTGGATTCATGGCACTAATGCATTAAGAAGATCAATCAGGCCTGATCATTTGCATTAGATAAGGAACATGTACACACACTTTTTGCATATGTTCATATAGCATTAGAAATCTTTTAAGGACAATGGTTGCTTGTGGATGATGTTTTTAGTAGATGGATGATTGGATGATAGGATTCATTCTTCTTAACTTGAAGATTTCGGGGACGAAATCCTGTAAGGAAAGGAGAATGTAACAACCCATATTTTAATAACATGTTAAAACCATAAATCAAGGCAGAATTAAATTTTAAAATAAGAATCAAGGGAAACGGGTTACGCCATTGCGTTCATCTCGAAATTTTACATGAAATAGAGTCTGAGTTTTCGAAAATCGGAGTTCGGATGAAGAAGTTATGGCCTGTAGAAGATTCAGCCGATTTTAGGCAGCACAGGACCAGGCAGGTCGACCTGGGGACCAGGTCGACCATGTGGTCGACCTACCCCCCAGGTCGACCATGTGGTCGACCACCCCCCTTACTGGTCGACCTGGTCGGCATGTTTTGACCCAGAACCTATTTTGAAGCCTGAGACATGTTTTGATGGTCCGGATTGATTCTAGGGTTAATCTAAGGGCCTAAACTAGTTGCTACCCCTATAAATACATCCTAAGACCTAGCCTAATTCATACAAATCATTCTTACACTGCTATGCTGCTAATTCACCTCTTGAACCATGGCCTCCGCCTCCAAATTAAAGCTTAAGCATTCAAACTCGATTCAAATCAAAGATCAACGCTTCTACAACAATTCAAGAGAATAGATCAGCGACACCGCAACATTCTACGACAAATTTCTAGACTTGACTTCTGCATCTAAATTTCTTAGACCACGATCTGTAAGTTCCAGTTACTTTTAGATAAAAACTATAAATCTAATATGGGCATGTTATAAATTGGAATTGATTTATGTATGATTCATATTTATTCTTGTTTTCTTCTTGGATCTTGACTATGTGGAATATTGCCTACGACGTTGAAACTGTTGTTAATGGCCTAAGACTATGACGGTGAACATAAGATTATGCCTATGCCTATGACTATGAACATAAGACTACGCCTATGACTGTGAACATAAGTTTATGCCTATGCCTATGACGGTGAACATAAGATTATGCCGATGCCTATGACTGTGCACATAAGACTACGCCTATGACTGTGAACATAAGATTATGCCTATGACTATGACTGTGAACATAAGACTATGCCTATGCCTATGACTGTGAACATAAGACCATGCCTATGCCTATGACGGTGAACATAAGACTATTGCCTATGACTGTGACAAGGACAATTATGACTAATCACCTATGATTCATGACCACGAGGTTATTGCCTAGAATTATAACTATGAAATTGGATCTAAGCTTGACTTTCTTTATTTATCCTTGGATCTTGATTTTGGAGATTTTTCCATTTAAGTTTGATCTATCCATGTTCTTGAAACTAGATTATTATTCAAACCTTTTCATGTTCATAATATTATCAGATCTATATGCCTGCGATATTTAGTCAATTTAGTTATGTCATACCTTGGAATTAAATTAATAATAGAACGATGTCTAATATGTTATAGGTGAAATTGAATGATATTGATCTATGTCTGTGGTTCTATTTTATTATCATGTTGAATTGAGAATTAATGAATAAGTTTATCCATATGTTATGAACTTGGAATATAACCTGTTCTGACAAGTTGTGTAGTTTATCATGTTATGCAAGTTTTAGGTTGTAAAATCATATCACATTTGTGACCAAATGTCAGATCTACATGTTTATGTGTATATGTTAAACCTACGTCATATTTCAAGTTCACACCTACGTCATATGTAAAATCATATCACATTCCTGCCCTCACTCCTTTCATAACGATCATGGAACCCTGAGATATTTTCATCTTCTCTTCTTCAACTACAATCTTTAGTCCAAGTCTACTCAACGCCCCAACAGACTTCAAGCTCCTCCTTAAATCAGGTACATGGCTAACATCAATAATGGTTCGAATAACACCATCAAACATCCTGATCTTTACACTACCAACACCAACCATACGACAAGAAGCATCATTGCCCATCAAAACTTCTCCTCCATCAATCTCACGGTAAGTGGAAAAAGAGTTTCTATCAGGTGTCATATGATAGGATGCGCCAGAATCAATCAACCATAAGGTGCTCTTCCCAGAAGAGCTAGAAGCTGTAAGCACATCTGCGCCACTCTCTGTATCTGATTTCTCCGCTGTAGAGGATGAAGCTTGCTTTGAGTCTTTTCTTCTTCCTTCAATCTTGGGACATTGTGCAACAAAGTGTCCGGGCTTCTTACAATAATGGCAAGTCAATTTCTTAGGCCCCCTAGACTGGGACCTCGAAGAATTCCGTTCTTCACCTTTCTTTGACTTGCATTGACTTCTACCTCTCTGAACAGATAAGCCTTCGGTATCACTATCAATGCTAATGCTCGCCAATCTACCTCTTAACACTTCATTATGAAGGCCAACCTTTACATCAGAAAGGCTAATTTTACTGCGGCCATAAATCATGGAATTGACAAAAGCAGTATATTCTTTAGGCAAGGAACATAGGAGGATCACAACTTGAGCCTCACCAGTAATATCAACATCTGCTGCTTTCAGGTTCATAACTAAAGTGGTCAAAGCATCTACATGCTCCATAAGATCGGCTCCAGGCTTCATCTTGAACGAATAAAGTTGTTGTTGTAGAATAATCCGATCTGTGAGAGACTTGTCTTGATATGCATCTGATAATGCATCCCATAGTTCCTTTGCCGTCTTTTTCGGAGAAAATTCTCTAAGGACTTCATCTGAAAGACTCAACTGAATTGTTGTGAGAGCTTCGTCTTCCATTTCCTCTAATTCAGCTGCATCAACATCTTTCAATTTCTCAGGCGTAGAAACAACTTTAGAAGTCTTCTCCTTTTTCAATACGGCCTCCATCTTTATCTTCCAAGTACCAAAATCTCTTTTTCCGTCAAAACGTATTAATCCATAATTGATGCCGGATCTTCCAACAGACTTACTAGAAGTAGCCATTAATATCCAAATAGAAACAATAACCTGGCTCTGATACCAAACTGTAGTGATTTATGCGGAATTTTGATGAGGATCTAGTATTGTTTATTTAGATACTAATGGAGTATAATAAAACAATTATGAAATCTCACAAAAAACAAAGAACAATAAAAGGACATAGAAGATTTAACGTGGTTTGGATATGAATATCCTACGTCCACGGAGACCCAACAACTTTTATTTCTCAATGAAGAAATGAGTACATAAGAGAGGAGTAATATTACAATAGAGAGAAGATTAATGGTGGATTGCTTACTTCATACAATAACATGACCTCTATTTATATAGAGGGATTTCTTGACCTCCAAGTAAACTTGGCACCCAAGTTTTCTTGACCTCCAGGTAAACTTGGCACCCAAGTTATTCCATATAGGAGCCAATTACATGATTGACGATCAATCTTTCCTTCTTTACAAATATTTGAATCATCAATTTCAACACTGACAGTCAGAGCATGGAAGCAAATTAAGAGCAATGGCTGGAGGTGGAAGATGCTGAAACTAGAAGTCTGTAGTGATGCATGCACACTGATATTGATGACTAGCAACAAAAATATGCTACAGCAATTGTTTTGATCAATTTTATTGTATTTGTTAAAGTATCATGAAACTAGCCGTTGTAACTAATACTATATAAAGCCATGCAGTCCTGTAAATCGTTTCATGTTGATTAATGAAAAACTTTCTCGCTTTACTTATTCTTGTTATCTTCTCCACTGTAATTATGTAACTCCTTCCTCCTAAAATCATTCTTTTCTCCTAGCTCAATCCCCTTTCTTTTCCCTGAATCTATTATCCCTGTTCATTTCTAAGTCTCCTACCTTATTTCTTATCCCGATTTCTTGTCTTAATTCCCTCTCCTTTCTTTGCTAAAACTTCCAGGTAAACCTCACTTATTCACAGTCATTTCATCAAACACATACCCCCTTCCATCAAACACCTCCAATATGGCCACATCTGAAAATGGAGCATTACATTCCACTTTTAAACAATAGCAGCACGATTATTTCAGGCATTGATTAAACAGTAGTAGCGAGTTATTAGAAGGCAAAGTTATATATTTTGACTTTCGGCGGAGAGATTGTGTAGATTTGAAGAGGAAGATTGGTCAGTATTTGTCTTTTTGCTGGAGCAGCTGATGCTTATATTTTCAATTAAGAAGTAGTATTAAATTTAAATCTTTTATCTCAATGCAAGAGCAGTGACATAATCGTTAGCTCACTAGTTTGACAGATAAGAAAATTTTAGCGTTGCAAGCTCTGTAGCCATTATCTGCTTGAAATTCGTCTGGATAGCTCAAGTAGATTATAACAGGAGTTTGCAATTAGTGTATAAAGTTTTATCATCTTGGTAATCGTTGAATCATCCATATTGCTACGAACGCTTTGTATATAATTTGTATTGTGATCATTGATCCATTTATAGAATATATACTAGTTCTGTATGACGTGATTTTTTTGTTCATTAATCAACAGTGTATATTGTCTAAATATCTGTTTTATATGAGGAGTATTGTGCTCTTTTGATTTGGATAATATGCAGAATATCCTTTTGTTATTGAACATGCAAAAAGGTAACAAATGTAATGGGCTTGTTTGAAACTTTTTAATTTGTATTTGTTAACAAATTAGGAATGTCAAAATTTGGGCTCATGGAAGTTATTTGACAAGCTTGGTATAACTATTCATAATTTGGAATATCATTTTCAGTTTTCTCATGTTGACATGCAAAAAACTACATGGTTGATCGTATCATTTGTTCATGCAATATGAAGTCTATATTATATATCTTGTATGAAATTGTCAATGGTTATTCTTTTATTACTTTCGCTGCAAATTTAAAAGAGGATACCCAAGCATAATTGAAATTTCTGGCATATACATTCTTCCTGATGGGTTCGGTATGTAGACATGTTATCCAGTTACTATGGCCTTGTTTGGATTAAATTTAAAAGGATGTGTTTACCTTGGTTGCAACTTCATATATTTATTAATGTATGAGATACAAATGATAAAAGATGGTATTTTTGACCGATGACATAATTTGTGATCTACCTTTCGACTATTTTAATATACCAGTATTATTTGCCTGCTTTGCTGGACATTAAAATTTATGTTATTAAAAAATGTAATGATTAAATATTAAAGATAAAAGAAAAATAAAGTATTGTAATTAATATTAAATAGTTATATTTTTTAAAATATTATAATTTATGCGGCAATAATAATAAATTGTTCTGTTGTTCATCCTAAAATAATTTTATCATAGATGATTATTTTGATTAATTGTTTTGTTATCCATCTAATAATTTATGCAGGAACAATAATTAATTGTCATGTTGTTCACCCAACAATAATTTTGCCGTGGATGATTATTTGATTAATTATTCTGTTATCCATCTAAATTTTTTATTATGAATGGTCATTTTTTGGCATAGACATAAAAAAATGATTATTTGTGATTTTATTCTGAAAACATGTTCTTAATTCATTACAATTTAAACTTATTTTGTGATCTTTAAATGTGAAAAATTGAACATATAATCATTAAAATTATATAAGTGATACAATTCAAGTAATATTATATAAATTATATACAAACTACAACATGTTAGCTTTTTTGATGAAGCAAAAAAATGTATATGATGTCATCATATATATATATATATATATATATAATATGATGCAATGTATGATTTGTTATTAAGTTTTAAATATATTTTTATATGTATAAGAGGCATTTTGACTAAAATTTCAAATTACAACATAAAAATAAACATCCATAACAGAAAAAATACATTAATCAATAGTAGTTTTCATAGCAAAATAAATATAAGATCATAAGTAGTTTTCATTCCAAACAAAATAAATATGAAAATCAGAGAAAAATAAATATAAAATCATGAGTAGTTTCCGTTCCAAACAAAATAAACATGAAAATTATGTTTTAGTCTAATCTAGTTCCAAGCATAACTTCATGACTTCCACTTTTTTGAATAATTTTCATTCCTGCAGTGCAATAAACATTTGAATAGATGCACAATATTAATTAGTTATTCCTTACTGAAATAATAATAATATGTACACGTATATAAAATAACCATCAAATATATATAACTTACCTATTCTTTTTTAATTGCTTTCAGTTTGAAATAAATCCATTTTCATCATCTTTCTTATCCTTAAAGTCGTCAAAAATATATGGCAGCTTGACATCATTATCAATCTCCTTGCTTTTCCTCTTAAAACTATTAGTGTTTGTAGATTTTTCAGTACCAGGGCTTTGCATATTGATGTCAGTTTTAGATTCAGTGCTGAAACTTGGTATAGACATCTACATATAAATGAAATAAAATAACTTGGTGCAATGAACATGACTAACTAACTAATTAACTAACTAACTATATATATATATATATATATATATATATATATATATATATGACAACAAAATACCTATGAACTTAATTTGTAACGCAACTGCACCGTCTTCACTTTCTATCATAGAATCCCCAATCAACTCAAAACCTTCAAATATGTCTGTGGCCATGTACATGCTTGAACCTCTGTATACATTATTCTTACCAACACATATAGTAATTGTATACTGGGTTCCCTCCAAACACTACGAAATTGTTGGAAATTCATTTTTCTTTTCTTGGTAGAAAGAATATTTGTAACGACCCATATTTTTGACCGTTCAAAATCGACAATAAACCACACATGTCGACTCAAACAAATCTCAAATGCAGGAAGTTATTGGGGAAAGAAGAAAAAGAAGAAAATAAGAGAAAAATAATAACAGAATCTCACAGCGGAAGGACAACATATAATACACAATAGCAGTTTAAAACAGTTGAAGTATATATATATTGACTATCAGAGTTATACATATACAAGTTTCATCACATGGCAGCGGAAATAAAATGCAGCGGAAATACATATATATATATATATATATATGATAGATATATATACCAATCCTCGTCTTCAGTCTCCAAGGTACAGTCATCTTCGGTAACTGCAACGTCTGCTGACCCGAGCGTATTGCATAAAAAGAAAACACAACAAACACTCGGATCAGCACTAAATCATCTCATATTAGTCAAATCAAAATACGAAATAACATCAGTATCATGGGTGCAGTAACACAGGAGATATTATTGGATTTTTCTATCTCTTGAGGATCCGTTAAATACATACATAGATAATACGCTATTATGATAGTGTCTACTCAGTAAAGTATAAATACTGAAAATAGCGTAAGCGGGATTACATTTTTACCCTTACACCGTTTATAATACCATAGTCTATACAGTACCGTAAACCCACCGTAATGATGGCATCAGAGGGCACTCCATAGGTACGATACAAATCGAAATCGTATGGGGCTCGATAAGGATAATATGACAAGGCACTCAAGGCAACGCCCAGGGTAGGATTCTACCAATTGCACTCCCGGACCGGTGGTAACGCATAGCAGCCACTACCGCCCACCTCGGAGCACACTCCCAAAGTCATAAATGGGCCCAAATCATCATCATCATCATAGTCATAGAAATATTATCGAAGAAGTGTGTCTGATCAAAGGTGCTACCTCAATTAGTCACGGTATAGCTCCTGTTTTAGTCATTTCAATTCTGACCCGAAGGTCAGGGCTATTTCGTCATCGATCATCTTCTTTGATTCAATAGTCGCCTCTAAGTCATCATACTTAATCTGGATACGTCATAACGTTCACAGTTGTTAAAGTGGTTTCGACACTGACAGAGAGTATGCCTTATGTCGACACTGGTCTCTTTAACAACCAACGCTTACATCTTTCACATCGGTCGGTTCTTTTATATTTGATAAGGTTCGCTTTCATATTAAAATATCATCTTCTGTTTCGAACCCAATTTATATTCAAATGAATAAAATTTTCATATCGACATATCATAATCATACCCAAACCGTTTATATTCTAAAACTAGAATATATTTCATATCATTATATTATAATCATATAATATTTCAAAACGACTTATATCCAAATAGAATATAATTTATCTCAAAGATTTCAAATTATCACGGATTCTTATCTCAACTCCATTTGAACCAGCGGTTCAAACTCAAGCATTTCCATTCGAAAGGAATTTAAAATTTCAAAATACTTGTAAACTAAATGTTTATATAATAATAATAATAATAAATTTTATAAAAAAAAATATAGATATGTAGAATATAATAATTAAAATAAATCAGTAATTTAGATATTATATATATACTTAAAAATAAGATTTACTAGAAAATTTTGAAAAATGAATTATAAGGAAAAATTATTTAAAATACAATAGTTATAAGTAAAGGTAAATAATAAATTTTTAAAGCAATAATAATTACTTGGAATCAAATGCATAAATATATTTAAAATAAATTTCTCTAATCAAAATCTTTCTATCCTTCCAAATTTCAAATACTTGAATCTATTCTTCGGTCTCAACAGAGTTCATTTAATTCCATATCTCGTTTCAACCCCATCCAAACAACAATTCGATTTCAAGAGTTAAAACAAATATTCAAACTGAGTTAAAACCACTCAGATACCCTCGATTTCCAAATTTCCCAAAAATTAGATTACATAAGAATTTATATTTCTTCTAATCCAAACTCTTAATTTGAAAGGAATTTTAAATCATATTCAAATCCCAATCTAGATATTTCCACTTTGTTTTGGAAAACTCCTTTAACCCCTTTTTAGTCAACATCCCAGTTCAGAATCTTTAAAGAATTGAATTATCGAGTATCGGTACATTCTTTTAAAGGGAAAATTCTATCAATAAAACTTCAAATCTTTAAAATCATTTAACCAACCGGTGTCTGTATATAATTATCTATCCAATGGTCAAGTGATTTTAATTTAATTTCTCGATATTTCAGGGATGGATCTATCATTTCAATCCAAATCAGGGTCACAGAGATTTATCATTTCACTCTGTGTTCTTAATTTATTTATCGATAAATCCCGGGTTCATTAGATGCCCGTAACATCAAGGGTAAATGGGATTTATCGTCACAAATCAACATGCACTACAATATACTGAAATAAGGAGCATCAGCAATGTCAATATAAATTCAGTAATAAATTTCAACCAACATCTATCACAACAATTTCACTCAACTGATTCAGCATTTAACCGTTTCAGGATTTAACAAGGGTTCGAATTCAACTAGAGATTTAAATTAAATTAAATAACAAGTCATTTGCTTAGATTGCATGTTAACACACTTGCATATCAAATTTAAACAACACATCAACAATCCAACACAACCATGCAACCAAACTTATTTCATAATTTAATTAAATAAATATGGGAATAATTCAGTATTTCAGGAGTGAGAAATCACTCACCTTTGCATCCATAGTTGATCGAACGTCCAACTAAGGGCCAAAATTTGACAGTCACCAAACGCAGCCAGGTTAGTTCCAAAACGTCCGCAATTCCGCCACGATCCCAACGCAACAAACCGCGCTCAAATCCGAGTTAAAACGCAAAAGTTATCAGTGTTTAATCATTTGAATTTTAATTATATACAAAATAAATAAAACAAAACCCACCAATAAAATTCTGACACGTCACCCCGACCTCTTTCTTCCCGCTCATCCCCTTTCCATCCCGCTACAGTATTCACACGCAACAACCCATTTTCACGCTCGACGTTGACCGCCTTTAGCTCCGAATCCCGACCACCAGAAAGGCCCAGACCTACCCCGCAGGCTTCCTCACCTCGAGGCGCACCTCCCCTGTCCACGGCGTCGGCTCCGGTGAGCCCTATCACCTCCGACGTGCCAAAGAACGGAACCCCCCATTTCCGCTTAAACTCAAAATTCCAACCAACTATACATCAACAAATCGAACCAATACCACCATTCAAATCCTAGTGATGAGAGCAACAAAACCCATAACTTGATTTCTGCAATTTGGATCAAAATCGAAAAATCCCAATTTTGAAACCCTAATTCGAAAATCCGAACCTTTTGACTGCAATTTCCAGTTAGACGGTGCACTTCATGTCAAAACAAACCGTACCAGCAGCTTCGTGACGTCGAGACCTTCGTTTTCACATATAATACTCTAGGTTTTGAAGAAATTTTATTTTGAAGCTTGAATTTGTTTTTAGATCTAGGGTTTTGATTTTTATTTTCAGCCATTAAGAAGAAAAGTAGATGGAGGAAAGTGTACGTATCATAGAAATGAGCTGATGAGTGAAGGTAGGGATTTTTATTTATATAATTATAGGGCCCAAATATGAGAAATACCCAATTATTCATTTACAATGATCTCGTTCCCATTTTCTCTCGTACGGTCAAACGGTAAGTCGGATTGTAACTAAAATTGAAATCCAATAATAATTCACCGTTGCGGTTCTGATGGCACTAGTTTCGTCGAATTCCGAGACAGTCGCCAAAACGGTTAAATTTCACAGTTAATTAATTAATAAAATATTCAAATATTCATTTAACTGTTTTAATTCAATTTGAATATTCATTAAATCCCATTTAAATCAAATTATAACTTAAATAAAATTATAAATCAAATTTCACATATTTTAAGTTCCCAAATTTTATTGTTTATCAATTTAAATTTGTATTTCAATTATACATTAAACAATTTAACTTCAGTTAAATTGTAGATACTATATTTGAATTTTCAATTCTTTATCACTATAACAAAATGAAATTTCACTTATCCTAAGTCATTAAAATTAACTTTTAATAGACTTTATAAATGGGTTTTCAGGTATTTTAAATTCCCTTTTTTCAACATTCTTAATAACTAAATTTGAAAATTTGAAAATTTTCCCAACCCAACAATCCTCATCATTATAAATCATCTAATTTGATTTTTAACCCATGTTATTCAACTTATCTAATTAAATTCAAGTTTTAAATATGCGAAAAATTATGGAATGTTACATTCTCCCCCACTTAAAATCTTTTCGTCCTCGAAAAGAGAACGAAATGAGGTATTAACCAAATCATACATTCAAATTTAGACTTATAAAATAATATTTATAAGATAAGTATATAGTTGCAAAACCCCATAAATTTTCTAACTCCTGAAATCACGGAAAATTTCGGCAGCATCTCCTTTGTACGGAGAGGTTCGGAAAATCACCACATATATAAAATCCCAATATACATCTCATCATTCGATGAGGCATCCCAAAAAATGGGGAAAAACAAAAATATAAACCACCAAAACTTTGTAACACAGTTACGTACCTTTCTTTAGCGTTTATTTGCATTTTTATTACCTTAGCATTTAGCGTTTTGTGCAAGCGAGCTTCGAAGCGTAGAGCACACTCCTTACACCTGTTACAACACGCATACACATGAGATTCAAGCATATATACAATATATAACAAACATATGCAACTTATACAACATACATTAATCATTTTAACCCCAAAACCAATATATCTATGGCTGGCTGGCAAACAAAATGAAGTTTATCACCCATTAAATGTTGGAATTTGAATAGAACCCACTACGTAAAAGTTGTAGCATTTCTTTTAAGCTTTCCGAATTGTCCGTATTCATCGAATTCTGACCATTTGTTCAAAAGTTATGACTGTTTTGATAAAACCGAACGCTTCAACCCGTACCCTAAAAATGCAGGTCTGAAATGTTCTATCCACTTTTTAGCCCATTAAGCATCAGAATTTGACTCAGCATATTAAGAGAAAGTTTTAGTTTACATTCTGGCCTTTCCGAATTGTACTCGCACGTTAAAATCCGATGTTTCGTTTGGGAGTTATGGTCAAAACAACATGGGTATTTAGTTCAGATTTTTATTTTTTGCGTATACCACTACGAATAATTCTTGCATGTCAGCTTAGTAAACTTAGGAATTAGACATATCTTTATAAACGAAAGTTTTAGATCATTTTCTAAGGTTTCCGAAAAGTCCAGAATCGTCGAATTCCGATCATCCAACCAAAAGTTACGACCATTTTGCTTTGCTTATCGAATATTTTTAAATTTCCGCATAACATCGATTAATTCCATTTGAAGTTTCAACCATTCGATTCCACTAATTTTGGTAAATCTTTAACACTTCAATTTGTTATCGCTTCATTTCTCGAGAAATGGATTCGCATTCGATTGCCTATTATTATATTTTTTTCTGATCTATTTTTTTCTTCGTTTTCATTTCAAGCATTTAATTACACTTAAGACTTGAATTCACTTTAATTTCCGAACTAACTCGATAATATCAAATCATTAACTCATTAACTTGGGTCGACTTACCAAATTCGTTCGATATTCAAATTAAATAATTTAGCCCTCGGTTTTATATCTCCTATATCTTATTTCATGTCTCCATTCCTGGTTTGTATTACTTCCTCGCACCTCCTTCCCATTAACATGGGTCAACCCATCACATTTTCATTACTTTTATTACTCCATTTATACTACATGAACGTCGTTTCATTTAGTTAACTTCAAACCCAAAAGTCAAGGGTTAAGATCAGTTATAGTTTTATATAACTATTCTATTTCTCTCGTCTTCGACATTTCGTTTACTTGCCAAATCCACCAATATATAGATTCTATATTGGCTTATTTAATCCTTTTCCAATTAATTTCGTTTCATCAAATCCATCCAAACCAAGTTAAGTTTTATTCTCATGTCTCATTTCAATATTTCCAATTCCCAAATTAGGATTCGCTTAACTATTGATTTATTCTGAATAAACCAATTTATATTTGCATCCCATTTCTTATTTTGGCACTTTGATTCATCCTTAACCATTCCCTTATTCTCATTTCATATTATATTAAAATTTGTTTCGATAAAATATATTTTTATCTATTCAAGTATGGAATTTTTCATCCCAATTCTTTCCAAATCACTTATTATGATTTTTCACCGATTATCAATATTTTTAATAATTTTATTATCGATATTTCAGTCGGTTTCCAATAACGGCCACCGAACTGCGGCCATAGCGACCTTTTCCAAATTTGATTTGGGCATATTTCCAAATCCAACCGTTAGATTTTTAATCTCTCATATTCATTGGAAAGCTCTTTTCGATACGAACCCAACGGTTCCGGTTTTGGGAGAATCCGTCAGTCGGATCTCCCGCTATGTCCATTCAAAGTCAATGGTCGAAATTCACGAACGGTCGCTACGCGGCGCATTCAATTTAAACCATTTATATATATATATATATATATTTCATCGGCAAATTTCTTCCCGTATTATCGCCCTGCTTAAGAATTCAACGACCACTTCTTTTCTCTTAATACTCAGGTCCATTTCCTCGTTTCAACATCTAAATTCTAACAGATCGAGTTTCTTAAGTGATTAAACCAATATTATTAGTTAAGACAACTTAAGTGTTTTAATTCCGGAAACTAAGTTCAAACTAACATACATGTTTATAAACTTCTTTGAAAATCATACCATATAAAATTTTTAAATCCAATCTTTAGTTTGTAAAGAACATAAAATTTCAATTCTGGTTTAAATTTAAACTCATTTTTTAAATATTATATACTTGGACTCTTATCCAAACTTATACTATTGGGGTTTAAATCCAAAGATCCTTTCAAACCAGTTATGAAAGTATGGGTGGTCTCCCCCACTCAGATGCTTCAGGATAAATGTCGATAATGCGTGCACTCATTATCGAAATCATTTCTGATGTTCTGAGAAGGGATTACACTCTTATCCCTTAAAAAATCCTTTGAAAACTATTTCCAAAACTATTTCTTATAATACGATATTATTTTCACTTTGTCAAACTATTTCAAAAGTCTCCCAGGATCAAGTTTTAAGGTCATTTCTATTTTAATCACACCTTTCTCACCTAATTATACCTACAGGTATTTCATCTCGTTTCAAATATTTTCTAAAACCATTAAATTTCCAACACCTCTTAATTATCTATTATTATATTTATTATTCAACCGACCATAATAGGTAATAACTTAATATTATTACCCATTAACACGAATACATATATACTTGAACCCATAATATATATTTGATATATTTTAAAATAAAAATAGAAACCATATTATATCACTCATTCTGTTCGATTATTTAGAGATCCCTATCGACTCTATGGCGTCCCATATATCAACCAGAATCCATAAATATTCAACAAAACAACTCAACTTAATATAAACCAATTTATAACCAAATACAAGTACGCTCTCTCATATCACTCAAACTCATTCTAGGGAGTTTCTAACCCCATCTCTAATGATTTTATTCCCAAACAGAGCCAAGGTTGTCGACAACCATCGCTCTGATACCAACTGTAACGACCCATATTTTTGACCGTTCAAAATCGACAATAAACCACACATGTCGACCCAAACAAATCTCAAATGCAGGAAGTTATTGGGGAAAGAAGAAAAAGAAGAAAAGAAGAGAAAAACAATAACAGAATCTCACAGCGGAAGGACAACATATAATACACAATAGCAGTTTAAAACAGTTGAAGTATATATATTGACTATCAGAGTTATACATATACAAGTTTCATCACATGGCAGCGGAAATAAAATGCAACGGAAATACATATATATATGATAGATATATATACCAATCCTCGTCTTCAGTCTCCAAGGTACAGTCATCTTCGGTAACTGCAACGTCTGCTGACCCGAGCGTATTGCATAAAAAGAAAACACAACAAACACTCGGATCAGCACTAAATCATCTCATATTAGTCAAATCAAAATACGAAATAACATCAGTATCATGGGTGCAGTAACTCAGGAGATATTACGGGAGTTTTCTATCTCTTGAGGATCCGTTAAATACATACATAGATAATACGCTATTATGATAGTGTCTACTCAGTAAAGTATAAATACTGAAAATAGCGTAAGCGGGATTACATTTTTACCCTTACACCGTTTATAATACCGTAGTCTATACAGTACCGTAAACCCACCGTAACAATGGCATCAGAGGGCACTCCATAGGTACGATACAAATTGAAATCGTATGGGGCTCGATAAGGATAATATGACAAGGCACTCAAGGCAACACCCAGGGTAGGATTCTACCAATTGCACTCCCGGACCGGTGGTAACGCATAGCAGCCACTACCGCCCACCTCGGAGCACACTCCCAAAGTCATAAATGGGCCCAAATCATCATCATCATCATAGTCATAGAAATATTATCGAAGAAGTGTGTCCGATCAAAGGTGCTACCTCAGTTAGTCACGGTATAGCTCCTGTTTTAGTTATTTCAATTCTGACCCGAAGGTCAGGGCTATTTCGTCATCGATCATCTTCTTCGATTCAGTAGTCGCCTCTAAGTCATCATACTCAATCTGGATACGTCATAACGTTCACAGTTGTTAAAGTGGTTTCGACACTGACAGAGAGTATGCCTTATGTCGACTCCTGTCTCTTTAACAACCAACGCTTACATCTTTCACATCGGTCGGTTCTTTTATATTTGATAAGGTTTGCTTTCATATTAAAATATCATCTTCTGTTTCGAACCCAATTTATATTCAAATGAATAAAATTTTCATATCGACATATCATAATCATACCCAAACCGTTTATATTCTAAAACAAGAATATATTTCATATCATTATATTATAATCATATAATATTTCAAAACGACTTATATCCATATAGAATATAATTTATCTCAAAGATTTCAAATTATCACGGATTCTTATCTCAGCTCCATTTGAACCAGCGGTTCAAACTCAAGCATTTCCATTCGGAAGGAATTTAAAATTTCAAAATACTAGTAAACTAAATGTTTATATAATAATAATAATAAATTTTATAAAAAAAATAGATAGATATATAGAATATAATAATTAAAATAAATCAGTAATTTAGATATTATATATATACTTAAAAATAAGGTTTACTAGAAAATTTTGAAAAATGAATTATAAGGAAAAATTATTTAAAATACAATAGTTATAAGTAAAGGTAAATAATAAATTTTTAAAGCAATAATAATTACTTGGAATCAAATGCATAAATATATTTAAAATAAATTTCTCTAATCAAAATCTTTCCTTCCTTCCAAATTTCAAATACTTGAATCTATTCTCCGGTCTCAACGGAGTTCATTTAATTCCATATCTCGTTTCAGCCCCATCCAAACAACTATTTGATTTCAAGAGTTAAAACAAATATTCAAACTGAGTTAAAACCACTCAGATACCCTCGATTTCCAAATTTTCCAAAAATTAGATTACATAAGAATTTATATTTCTTCTAATCCAAACTCTTAATTTGAAAGGAATTTTAAATCATATTCAAATCCCAATCTAGATATTTCCACTTTGTTTTGGAAAACTCCTTTAACCCCTTTTTAGTCAACATCTCAGTTCAGAATCTTTAAAGAATTGAATTATCGAGTATCGGTACATTCTTTTAAAGGGAAAATTCTATCAATAAAACTTCAAATCTTTAAAATCATTTAACCAACCGATGTTTGTATATAATTATCTATCCAATGGTCAAGTGATTTTAATTTAATTTCTCGATATTTCAGGGATGGATCTATCATTTCAATCCAAATCAGGGTCACATAGATTTATCATTTCACTCTGTGTTCTTAATTTATTTATCGATAAATCCCGGGTTCATTAGATGCCCTTAACATCAAGGGTAAATGGGATTTATCGTCACAAATCAACATGCACTACAATATACTGAAATAAGGAGCATCAGGTATGTCAATATAAATTCAGTAATAAATTTCAACCAACATCTATCACAACAATTTCACTCAACTGATTCAGCATTTAACTGTTTTAGGATTTAACAAGGGTTCGAATTCAACTAGAGATTTAAATTAAATTAAATAACAAGTCATTTGCTTAGATTGCATGTTAACACACTTGCATGTCAAATTTAAACAACACATCAACAATCCAACACAACCATGCAACCAAACTTATTTCATAATTTAATTAAATAAATATGGGAATAATTCAGTATTTCAGGAGTGAGAAATCACTCACCTTTGCGTCCATAGTTGATCGAACGTCCAACTAAAGGCCAAAATTTGACAGTCACCAAACGCAGCCAGGTTAGTGCCAAAACGTCCGCAATTCCGCCAAGATCCCAACGCAATAAACCGCGCTCAAATCCGAGTTAAAACGCAAAAGTTATCAGTGTTTAATCATTTGAATTTTAAATATATACAAAATAAATAAAACAAAACCCACCAATAAAATTCTGACACGTCACCCCGACCTCTTTCTTCCCGCTCATCCCCTTTCCATCCCGCTACAGTATTCGCACGCAACAACCCATTTCTACGCTCGACGTTGACCGCCTTTAGCTTCGAATCCCGACCAACAGAAAGGCCCAGACCTACCCCGCAGGCTTCCTCACCTCGAGGCGCACCTCCCCTGTCCACGGCGTCGGCTCCGGTGAGCCCTATCACCTCCGACGTGCCAAAGAACGGAACCCCCCATTTCCGCTTAAACTCAAAATTCCAACCAACTATACATCAATAAATCGAACCAATACCACCATTCAAATCCTAGTGATGAGAGCAACAAAACCCATAACTTGATTTCTGCAATTTGGATCAAAATCGAAAAATCCCAATTTTGAAACCCTAATTCGAAAATCCGAACCTTTGACTGCAATTTCCGGTTAGACGGTGCACTTCATGTCAAAACAAATCGTACCAGCAGCTTCGTGACGTCGAGACCTTCGTTTTGACATATAATACTCTAGGTTTTGAAGAAATTTTATTTTGAAGCTTGAATTTGTTTTTAGATCTAGGGTTTTGATTTTTATTTTCAGCCATTAAGAAGAAAAGTAGATGGAGGAAAGTGTACGTATCATAGAAATGAGCTGATGAGTGAAGGTAGGGATTTTTATTTATATAATTATAGGGCCCAAATATGAGAAATACCCAATTATTCATTTACAATGATCTCGTTCCCATTTTCTCTCGTACGGTCAAACGGTAAGTCGGATTGTAACTAAAATTGAAATCCAATAATAATTCACCGTTGCGGTTCTGATGGCACTAGTTTCGTCGAATTCCGAGACAGTCGCCAAAACGGTTAAATTTCACAGTTAATTAATTAATAAAATATTCAAATATTCATTTAACTGTTTTAATTCAATTTGAATATTCATTAAATCCCATTTAAATCAAATTATAACTTAAATAAAATTATAAATCAAATTTCACATATTTTAATTTCCCAAATTTTATTGTTTATCAATTTAAATTTGTATTTCAATTATACATTAAACAATTTAACTTCAGTTAAATTGTAGATACTATATTTGAATTTTCAATTCTTTATCACTATAACAAAATGAAATTTCACTTATCCTAAGTCATTAAAATTAACTTTTAATAGACTTTATAAATGGGTTTTCAGGTATTTTAAATTCCCTTTTTTCAACATTCTTAATAACTAAATTTGAAAATTTTCCCAACCCAACAATCCTCATCATTATAAATCATCTAATTTGATTTTTAACCCATGTTATTCAACTTATCTAATTAAATTCAAGTTTTAAATATGCGAAAAATTATGGGATGTTACATTCTCCCCCACTTAAAATCTTTTCGTCCTCGAAAAGAGAACGAAATGAGGTATTAACCAAATCATACATTCGAATTTAGACTTATAAAATAATATTTATAAGATAAGTATATAGTTGTAAAACCCCATAAATTTTCTAACTCCTGAAATCACGGAAAATTTCGGCATCATCTCCTTTGTACGGAGAGGTTCGGAAAATCACCACATATATAAAATCCCAATATACATCTCATCATTCGATGAGGCATCCCAAAAAATGGGGAAAAACAAAAATATAAACCACCAAAACTTTGTAACACAGTTACGTACCTTTCTTTAGCGTTTATTTGCATTTTTATTACCTTAGCATTTAGCGTTTTGTGCAAGCGAGCTTCAAAGCTTAGCGCACACTCCTTACACCTGTTACAACTCGCATACACATGAGATTCAAGCATATATACAATATATAACAAACATATGCAACTTACACAACATACATTAATCATTTTAACCCCAAAACCAATATATCTATGGCTGGCTGGCAAACAAAATGAAGTTTATCACCCATTAAATGTTGGAATTTGACCAGAACCCACTAGGTAAAAGTTGTAGCATTTCTTTTAAGCTTTCCGAATTGTCCGTATTCATCGAATTCCGACCATTTGTTCAAAAGTTATGACTGTTTTGATAAAACCGAACGCTTCAGCCCGTACCCTGAAAATGCAGGTCTGAAATGTTCTATCCACTTTTTAGCCCATTAAGCATCAGAATTTGACTCAGCATATTAAGAGAAAGTTTTAGTTTACATTCTGGCCTTTCCGAATTGTACTCGCACGTTAAAATCCGATGTTTCGTTTGGGAGTTATGGTCAAAACAACATGGGTATTTAGTTCAGATTTTTATTTTTTGCGCATACCACTATTTTCAATCCTTACAATTTATTTTGGTTGTGTTTACATTGTCAAAACTACATGACCAGCTAATTATGTTTACAAGTATTTCGTAACTACGGAGCCAACTAATTACGTCATAATCTAAACAATGAATTCACTACCATAATTAATTTAATTATTGTTTGCTATTAAAAACATAAGCTAATTAACTTCTTCAATAATCAGACAACCTAACTCCATCATCTTAATGGACTTGAAAGCAAGAAAATCATTTGAAACTGAATTGAAATTTTTGGAAACAAAATGAATTCACTAACTCATAGGACACAAACTCAAAGAGAACATAGTCACATACAGTCATAAAATCATAAGATCACGTTGATGATAGTTTTTTTATGAAGCCATGCTGGGTTATTAGCATCTGAAAGAAACATAAATTACAAATTCAAAAATAAAAGGCAGGATAAACTTACTCATCCAATGCGATACTTGAACCCATGTATGTCCGATAAAGGAAAAAAGGTACAAATCATTGATGTTCATTTGTAAATAGGCTTCATGATGCAAAAGGTTCTCCTGTAGGATAACAATTTTGATGAAAGTTTTCATTAGATTAAATTATTAGAATTCTAATAAACATTTCCCTTATTCCTAATGAACTTCAACTCCATTTGATGAAATTTAATTGAACATTTAAAAAAATCAAGCTCATACTATTCAAATCGAAGCTAAAAATAAACCGAAGTAATGCTTTGAATCCTAGTTAATAAAAAAATTGACTGGAACAGTTTAAATAGTAGTAAGTTATATCCTAAATTGTAAAATAAATATTAATCTGTTGCAAAGCATTCTCTGCTTACTATTAGCCCAGAATTTAATAGGAGCAGTACCTGATATCAAGTTGTCTTCTGAACAGCTTCTTGAGAATCTTTGACTGCTTGACTATTCATGCCTAGAGAGGAACAAAAACATCATGGACTTTTCTGCCAAATAAAATATTATTCAAAGTCGTAATACATATGCCTCTAGGAAGCACGGATACGGGTGCGCGGATGCGGATGCGCGGTACGATGATACGGGAATTCGGAAAATTAAAAAATATGAGGATTCAGGTGCGGAGGGATACGGCAAATATTAGAATATTAAAAATATATTATATATGTAAATGTAATCCAAAGATGCATTTTAATTAAAGTATTCAAATAAATAAGTTCAACATCTAGGCCAATTACTATCAAACAAACATAAATATTAAAATAATGAAAAAGAAATTGCTATTGGGCTAGTACAAGAGGTGAGGTGATATTTAATAAACTTCAGCTTTTGGACCCATTCAAGAAGGTAGTCCAATTGCTTTGCAACAAAAGTTGAGCCTTAAGTTGACTGTTTGACTATAAATTGTTCCTATTGGACAAAAGGTGAGGTTGCACAATGTATTTAAATTTAATAAACAGTTGTTCATTACAGCTGTTCAGCACACAAGCAACGGTTCATTCATCTAAATTTAATAAACAGGTATCGTTACAGCTATTCACAAGATCGATCAAGTTTCCTTCTTTACTTGTAAGTCGAAAGTCGGATTTTTTTGCTTCTTTCTCCGATTTTGCTATTTTTTTCTTTCCATCCATCTGATTTTGATTTTACTGTTTTGATTTACTTTTTTTTATTAGGGTTTTTCAACGATCTGGATTTCCTTTTTGTTTTGATTTACTTTTTGTTGAGTAGGGTTTTCCTTCCATCGATCAAATCTTTCCTTCTTTAACTCTAAGGATCTGAAAAATTAGGGATCGAAATACATCTTTGTCCCTTCCGCACACCCTTTTTTCCACACTCAACCGCACCCCATCCATGAAATACGGGGACACGCCTCGTGGCGCACCCCGTGCGAATCCCGCCGCACCCCCGGCGCACCCCCGCACCCCCGCGAATCCCATGCACAGTTCTTCCCCTCGTGCCGCACCCGTGCTTTGTAGATATGCCTCAATGGCTTCAAAAATTTGTAGACATTCTTTGCTTTTCTCTTAATTCATTAGATTTATGATCGATTACACGGCATACTTTCTTGATAGTAGGTAATATTTCTATATGCAAAAAATAAAAATAAATTGAAGTTGTATAATGTAATGACATTAAAGCGAAAACAAATGACATGTTAACAACTTAGATGTCGCTGTTGCCTGAAAGCAAAAGTATGAGCCAAGATGAATGAAATCAGCCCGTGATGACTATAGATAGCATCTGATGTGCGTAACATCCAAGTAACTTTTTATCATAATAAATTACTACTAAGATATTGCAAAATCAAAATGCTGAAATAGTACAAAGGTAATTTAGCCTCAAGATAAATCGAAGGCCCTAGATGTTGCATTTAACGGAAAGTTATTTTCAGAATTAAATCATTTAGCTAGTGACTACTAAAATAGTACATCATAATCAATTCACAGATTAGAGAAATACAAATATCATTTAAAATCATACCTTTCTGAAGAAAAATATAAAAGGCAGTGGATGATTGGGAAGAAGTCGATGAGACCAAAATGGGTTTGATGAACACGCTACTCGTTAAAAGTGGGATGTTGAGAAAGGTGGATTGAGAAGAAAGCGAAGGGAGATGGTAGATAAACGTGTAAAAAAAGGGAACGATACTGATGTGGGATGATGCAATATGTGGATGACTTCATTTGATTTAGTGGACATGGAAAATGAATTTATGCGGCAAAGTGCATACTGCGAGGGAAAAAACGTATTAAATTTGTCTAGGTACCTAAATATATAGCACGGACAACCTGCTTGAAAAGCTTATCTATTCTATTTCCATCTTCATTTTAACCAAAATTAGATCCAAATAAAAGAAGATAGGGCTTTGGAATACAATGATACCCAATATAATCCTTTTTTTTTTTGAAGTTCCATTGCTTCTTGGTCAATAAGGGCAAATCAACACTGCTGTAATTATGAAGATATTGAAATCCTATTAGATATTTCTTCTCCGATCAGTTAGGGACCATGTAGCGTCTACATAAGGAAAATACTTCAAAGCATAAATTAGAGTAGGTCAAAGGTCAAAGTTGCATAATTATGGATCAAGAATAAAATAAATAACAACAGTAAAAATCATACATTATTTGGAGTAATCACTTTCACTGTCACAGCCCTGCTGAATAGAAATGAGAATTTCACACAATTTCACATACACAAAAATTAACTTTCTTCCCAGAGTCCATGCAAATAATAAAGGAGCAAAGCTACGAAATAAAAAATTTATGCTTAAGAGGCATAAGACTAACCGAATATGAGTTTCCCTGTTCGTATATAGAAAGTAGCACTCATGCAGTGAGAGCCCTCCCCTCTCCAGACTAAACATAGTACCCAAGAACCCATTCTGCAAGATACCAATCCGTACAAAGTTAATTTCACCCATAAACTTTCCCCTAAATAATATGGGACTTTTTACGTACTTGAGCCTGTTTTTGTACAATATAACACTAATGGACCTGTTTCAAAAGTAATAACACAAATAGGTCTGTTTTGGTCTGCTGGGTTTCTGAAGGCGAGTTTCCAAAACTCGCCTTCGTTGTTATCCTGCACACAAAACACCCCAACCCGAGACATTCTTCCCCATTTTCATTTCACTTTCCTCTTATCTCTTCTTACTCACTGCTGCGAAAAAAAAACCCTAAAATCAACTTCATTTTCGTCCATTTTTCATCCAATCCATTCGTAAAAGACAACAATGGCTAGCACATCCGACGTACAACATGAAATCGGTAAGATTCGAAACCCTAATTTTCAATTTTGGTTGGTTGGTTATACATGTTCAATTTTGTGGTTGGTTATGGGTGTCATACATGTTCAATTTGTGTACACAACATTGAAATTAGGTCATACATGTTCAATTTTGTGTACATTGTTCGCATTTACGATTTGGGGTTTTTGGTGCGTATATTATTGACATTATTGAATTGGGTCATGCAGAGTATGTGGAGATGGAGCCCGGACCAGTAGATTACAAGAGACCATAACACAGAAACTAGTACTAAAACTCAGGACGAAACATATGGTAACACGAGACTAGATACTATAACTTAGGATACATCAAATGCTAATTAGGAAAATAGTATGATAACCAAACTACATCTGACGTTCATGCTCTTGGGATGTGAAGCTGCTTAATCATCACGGTTAAGCTGCAACTGTTCAAAAACGTTACAGAGTTGTCTATTCTGTTGTTCGAGTTCGTGTGCATATGTTATTCCCCTTGGCCCTATCGGTTCGTCTATCCATTCCCTGTAATTGCACCCATTCGGATAGGCTGGACATTGCAGAATGCGACGACCAATATCGTTGCCATCTGCTCGAACCACAACTTCAACTGGATAACCGCAGTAGCAACAAACTTGATAAGAGTCACCTTTCTGTTCAGTAGGAATTGGAACATGTGGTACTTGATAAGAATGAACTCCTTGTCGTGGTACAACGACGGACTGTTCATGCGTGTGTTGAACGTTTGGTACTTGGGCTTGATGTGGAGGTTGGACGGGCCGTTGTTCGGACAGTGGTCCAAGCCGAGAGTTCAGTTCGTTTAGAAACTCGAGTTCATCTGCAAGCGCATGAAGTTCCATCTGTTCGTACGCCTCTTCCTCAGAGTCTGGAGATGATGACCAAGAAGGCATAGTTGTGGTAAAGCACAGAGTGGTTGGAAACTAAGTTGTTGGAGTGAGATAAGTTGTGAGTAATTCGACAGAGATATATAGCTGTGTAGTGTACAAGTGAATAAAGGGTAAAACAAAGAATGATGTGAAAGGTCACTAATACATTTTGCTTTACGTGCTGCACGACACTGTTTCGTCTGGCGTAATACTGTAGGGAATATGACTAGTCGTATCAGGAGTGATTCAGCACTACTTGGCTTAAGGGGTCATCACATGCACACTAAGTTTGCAACAAGGTTTACGTTTTTTATCAGCAATATTCATACTTCTGGAAATTTTAATATATTGCATTACAGAACTGAGAATTTTACGACGACAACGATTACAACATTAAGAACTCCTCAAACTACAATCATACGAACTACAACAAAGGAACACACGAACATCAAATTCGAAGTAAAATAAAACACATTAAGGTAGTTTCCACATACTCCTACCACAGACGTGGGTAAAATCTAGGTCTAGGTGACTGAACACCACTTTCACACAACGGAGGGTCAATCCACTGCTTAAAGTAATAACAATCAATTTCAGCAGGAAAAACCTTGTGGTCCTCATATGCTTCACAGCCGAAATATCGACGACCAGCATTTTGTTTTGTTTTGGAAACAACCACGACCGATGCTTCTCCACAACGACAAAGAGGCTTGGATCCACCAGGAATTAGTGGCTCGACAACATGCCCCGCAACTACCCTTTCTTTTCCAGGTCATTGATTTACTACCGATTCATCGTCGTTTTCCAATTTGTCCACGGTGGAGCCCACACTTTTTTTCCCTGTTTCGACATGGTGAAAGAGGAAGGAGGAGGCGACTAGAAGAAAAGAAATTGTGAATGAGGGATTGAACGGATTCAGAAAAGCCGCTATATATAACGAAAAACAGGGTCGTTCCCATCCACATATAATTTAAACATTTCAATACAATACATAACGGAGTTAAAAAAAACAGGGTCGTCCCCGTTCACATGAACATTATTTTTGACAAATGCCTAGGAACTAGCAACATGTCAGGCCAAAATGTGTATAGATGGTTACAGTGTAGATTCTCTATCATAGCATTTAACTTAATAGCAGTGCTACAGTGTTTCTAATGGGACAATTTCTGAAGTGACTAGTCGTATCAGGAGAGAATCTGCTTTACGTACTCCTTTAACCCTGCACTGACTAGTCGTATCAGGAGAGAATCTGCTTTCGTCTGACGTATTACTGTAAAGAATCTGCTTTACGGAGATGTAATGTTGCTATTTCGTAGATGTTTCAAACCAGCATTTCTTCCTCTCTCCCTTATTAAAGACCAACAAACCTCTCTTCCTCTCTTCATCACTCCTTGGTTTTTTGTAGAGTAGTTCACTGTCAAAATGGCTAACTGGGCATACGACGACGATACCATGGTTCAAATGTACAATGAGTACGAAAGGGGTAAACAACCCGTAGAAGATGTCGAATTTGTGCCCGAAACGCAAATGGGAGTCCAAGTAGATGCCGCAGAGATCGAGTCTGAATTTTTTAGTGCAACGCAACCAAACGTTGCAGTCCAGCGCATCGGGCCGGTTCAAAAATCCCTCAATGCTCAGTTGAGGGAAGTTATTACTAGACAAAACCCCGATAGTTCAAGCTCCAGCATGACGGGTCGTTCAGTCCTTTGCTATTACGGAGTCGAATGTAATGTGCTTGTTTCTAAAAGTCAAACGAATGCAGGTCGTCGTTTTTATGGTTGCAAAGCGTACATTCATGCACAGAACCGCCAAGGGTTGCAGGGTTGTAATTTTTTTCATGGTACAATCCACCTTTAACGGAGAGAGGTGTCCAGTACGCACTTGAGATGCAAGCTGAGGTTAATCGCTTAGAAAGAATGAATGTGGCAATTAAGAATGAAATGCTTCATGGGTGCTACGGTTCATTCCGAAGCTATGGGTCGTAGTTACGTTGTATTGGGTCGTGGTTATATTGTATCATTGGGTCGTGGTTATGTTGTATCGTTAGGTCTAAGTAATGTTGTATCGTTGGGACTAAGTAATGTTGTATCGTTGGGTCTAAGTTATGTTGTATCGCTGAGTCTAAGTTATTTCGTGTCCTATTTATGTTGTAATGGGTTGTACTAATATAATTTATATCTCTATATAATATAATTATATGTCATATGCTTATACATTATAATGTGTATTATTAAATAATAGCAAAAATTATGAAAATATATAATTTTATAATTATAAAATTATATAACATATAAATTATATAATGTATAAATCATGTTAATATATTAAATAAAGTATAATGTATTTATCTCTATTTAACAACTTTAATTTATAATTAATATTTACAACTACATTAGTAAATATATTACATAATCAAGTAAGGGTTTATTTGAAGGCGAGTTTTCAAAACTTGCCTTTGTATTTTAATGCAGACGAGGTTTGAAAACTCGCCTTCAGACAGAAACAGGTCTATATCCGTAATTATTTTTGGAACATGGCTATTTGTGTTATTATTTACATAAACAGGCCTAAGACTGTGAATTGTCCAATAATATGAACACTCGAATCAGAACCACAGTCAATCAAAGCTGTAGGAAAAATTGGTTTGGGAAAAAACATACCTGTAAAGAAGCTTGTATTAAAGGAAAGCCATCGGGACTCAGCGAACACTATCACAAAGATAACACCAACAAATTAAAGTTAGTTTCAAATATTCAATATATAAATTAAGGCACATTAAACGTGAAGTAGACTCAGATTATAAAGAGCCCAGTGGAATTAAAAAACATACAGTATAATTGAAAATTAAAATCAAATAGGAAGAAGTCGGACAATTGGATATATGAAAAAAGGTATTTGAAATGAAGCATCAAAGGAAATACCATCGGCAATTTCAAATCAGAGGCAAGCAAAAAACAGTTTAACAGAAATGAGGATAAATAAGTATAAATAAGTAGATCGAAGGGAAAAATATAGTGTTCAAAGAGTAGATTGGATAGTCGAAGTTACCTTTCACTTAATGAAAGCATGCATGAAAGATGGAAGAGGCCACTGGATAGGAGTATTCCATATATGCGGAATGATTTGATTTTGGATCAGCTTATTGTAGAGAGCGTTGGGAGGAACGAAGCAATTGGAATTCACCGTTATTACTACCAAATGTAGCAAGGTTGTAACTCTACCATAATGATAACGTGGATAAATCAAAATTGGTTTCAAATATATAAATTGAGGCACATTAAGCACGAAGTAGACTCAGATTAAAGACAACATGGTGGAATTAATAATAACGTATAGTATAATTGAAAATTAAAATCAATACAGGAAGACAGCATGGTATGAATCCGTCGGACAAAGATCGCAAAAAATTAGGGAAAAATACAAATCGGATTCCTCCCTCCCGAACAACCAATCCTACAGCAGATCGACTCAATTTTACTTCAATTAACTGAGGATTAATATATGTATGTACAATTTACTCATTCAAAATGCCTAGTTCGAAAAGAAAAACACACAGCTCAGTCAGTCAAAATCCAGTAATGTACACTGCAAACAAACTAAAATATATTGCAAATATTGAATTAATGACAAATTACCTAATTTATCTTCATCAGCTAACCTCCTCTTTTGAGCTACTGATTTTGCCGATTTCGCCAACAAATAGTTGTACTACCTTCTAAGGCCAAGCCAGTTTATGTCTTGATGGAACAGTAAGCGGTAGATTGGGATGAATCCATTTTGAGGTCGTGGATTTCTCCTAGTAAACAATACATAATACCTATACAGCTGATTAGAGAACATTCTATTTGTCATGGAAGCACTGTAGAAGGCGAATTACTCGATAGATCACAGTTGGATTAGACGAATTTCAATAATTTCGAGGAGAATGGAGTGGGTAGAGTAATTTTCAGCAGGTGAGGAAATGAAGGAAGACAATGTAGTGGAGAAAGGGGAGAAAACGGAACGAAAGTAAGTTCTTCAAGCATGGAGCGATGACATGAAATTGCAAGGCTATTTCTGAAAATTCAAAAAGAGGTCAAGTAAAACAGTGCAATGAATTCTCCTTATTAGTAGTAATGATGGAGTAGCGACGGAGAAAATTCACTCATTTCAAATCGAGAAAAGAAAATTCATAAAGCGTTTGCATTGAATTGCCTACTTAAATCAGTCAAAACTAAAATTGGAAATTTTCCAATTAATGATCATTTAGGATTAAAAAGTAGAACAGTTTTAAAAAGAAAAACTTATGGATAAAAATTACGTGGCGCATTACCCCTTTGAAATGATCTAGTTCATGAAGAAAATGAACTATTGCTTTGCTTAAGGTATAAATGACAAACTTGCTTATATTTGGCAACAATATTTAATGTAATTGAAGTTATATTATATTAAATGGTTACCTTTAGCTTTTGGCAACACCAAGTATGAGTTGAGAAGCAGCAAATGAGTTTGGTTCCTTAACCAAAACTCTTCTAAGTGACGAACTTTTGCATACCTTTAGCTTTAGATCTATCTAACAATTCCTGAAATGGAAAATACAATTCAATAAGAAACCAAATACCTTGATAAACTATCAATATGCGTTCAAATCAAATGGTTATCTGTTTTAAATTACAGAAGCCTTCGTACGCAGCCAACATGGATTCTAAATCCTTAACAATAGAGTTCCCGTCTAGATTAGAACGAATACAGTCAAAAAATGCTATGATTTGCAAAAAGAATAGATATTTGTGATGAAATTTTCAAAATACCTGATGCATTATTTGATGAAGAAGGCAAAACATGAAGTGCAACAACTCAATCACTTGGATGAACAATTTTGACTAATGCCCAAGTCAAAAGCTCCTTGCTTTGCTGGTCCATTCTCACTCCAACGATAATCGCTTCCAATGTCACTCCTATACAAAAAGCATTTTAAATGCAGCAATAAAATCATCGATGTAGTTTTATATTCAACTCATCGAACTTGAAAAAAAAGAACAAACTGAAAATTTATGGTGACTGAAGAGCAAATAAAGAACAAACTTATTCTGAAAGAATGGCCATCCTCGAAAATCATCTAAACAAATTTCCCACTTGATTAGTAAACATTAAAACATATGCATTAAAACATAAAAATATAAATGGTTAATATCGAATCTTGCATTAACTGTATGTAACAATAATAATAGATACCTTATACATAGCTAGATGGGTCAGTGGTGCTATTCGAGAAGTTGTGTCCATGGCCAGCGCATTAATGCTAGTGTTTGCCACAAACACGCCAGCAGCCATGCTAACAGTATAGATTCCTTTGATTCAAGATCTAAAATGCTATTTATTTATCCAAGTTGTGGCATATTGACACATTAAACTAATAAGCAATGATAAATACTATTTAAACAGTAAATGAATCATTCTTACTTGCAATTGCCACAATAAATCTATTGAAAACTAACAGACAGCATGTTGATTGAAATCACATATATACAAAAATAAAAACATAATACTATTTGAAATCATGTTTGGTATGAGGAGCCCTCATTGAAGAGAAAGAAAAACAAAAAAAATCCCAAAAGTACATGAAATGTTTAAATGAAATTTCTTTGTTGCATACACTTTAAGCACCTGCATGTAGCATAAAAGAAGAGGTAAATGTCAAAATTATGTATGTTCTAAAGTTGACGATATGTATATAGATAGATAATGAAAAAATTAAGTACCTTTTACCTTGGTTAGTAAGTAGAACATCTTTGTAGACAACATTTTTAGTAAAAGTTCCATTTTGTCCAGTAACATGTCCTTTTTCTACCAGCACCTTTGTATTAGTACTTGAAATTCCTCGTGAAAGCACCACATAGAGTTGTCCGTGACCGAACACATGCTCAGGTAGAAAAATACCGGTATTTCTTATTGTTTGCCCTTGTGCCTTATTTATAGTGAAGGCAAAACACAAACGAATTGGAAATTGTTTTCGTATCAATACAAAAGGCAAATTCAAATTTTCAGGTGGCTTCATAGGAATTCTTGGAATGAAAACTCTAGTGCCGACATAATGTCCAGTGATGATTTCAGCATCAATGCAATTCTTATTGAGTTGTTTACATATAAGCCTCGTTCTATTGCATAGTCCAATTTTCGGATTTAAATTTCTTAACAACATTATTGGTGCTCCATGCTTCAATTTCAAACAATGTGGAGGTAGCCCGCCAGGAGCGATTGAGTTTAGAAATTCTTGCTGACATAAATTGCGAGTATCATCTTCTACTGCATCATATGAATAGTTAATATCTTCATTTCCAGGAAATAAATTGAGCACATGTTCATTGAGTTTGTCGACATATTCATTTAATGGTGTAATCAATGCTCTATTGACTCTGTACTCTTTGTCGAACACATATTTTGATAAGTCTGGAATTTTTTTATCTATTAGCTTTGACAGTGGATTAACATCATTTTCTGATGTAACGACCATACTCATTGGTAGTCGAATCATGTCTTCATTGGTTGAAGGTTCGGTGCCATCTCCAATTCTGATTAGAAATTTAGAATATGCAATATCATTTGCCGCTCGCATATTTTTCTTTAGATGCAAAATTTTGAATTCCGTCCACAAAAGTGATTTATTAATACATGCATTAATTGCTTCACTTTTTGTAGCTTTAGGCACAACTGGCAATACTTGTCGAAAATCTCCTCCCATAATAAGGATTTTACCACCAAATGGTTCGTCTATATTTGTTATATCTCGCATAGTTCTATCAAATGCTTCAAAAGCATAGCGATGCACCATTGTAGCTTCATCCCACATAAGAATAGTTGATTGCTTTAGAAGTTTTGCTAATTTTGATTGCTTGCTTATTGAACATGTTGATGTTGATGTTGGTCATAATGGAAGTTTAAATCTTGAATGTGCAGTTCTTCCACCAGGTAGTATAGTTGCAGCGATACCAGATGTAGCCGTTGCAATTGCAATACCGCCATCTTTTCTAACCGTGGACAAAATAGCGCGGTATAAATATGTTTTCCTCATCCCTCCAGGACCATCTATGAAGGGCAAACATTTTTCTTTTTTTACAATTGCATTCATAATTGTATTTTAGGCTTTCAATTGGCCGTCGTTCAACTTTTCAACAGCTAATAAATCATCTTCGGAAATAGGAATTGCTAGTTCTTCTTCAATTAGATCTGAACTATCATCGTGTGTACAAAAATCATATGAATTAGAGATATAAGGAAGATCATAATCGGTTGTGCTTTTGTTGTGTTGGAGAAGCAACATATTTAAATCTTTCAAAGGACGGTTCATTAAAAGTATTTGATTAGCATTACTTGAACTTTGATAATCTTCCACCATATCGTTGAAAAACTCATCCCATAAACGTCGCACACCTGATGGATTGCAAAAAACCAAAATGGTTACAAATAACGTTCTCAAAGAAATTGGCATCTTTGTGATTGAAGCTTCAACTAAACATGCTCTTATACTATCATCATTTTCCAAAAATCCACGTTTTTCAGCAGCTTCTTTATACGTGTAATTTTTAACTCCATCAACTATAAGTAATTCATCAAAGGAAATAGGTCCTTTAATATGATTTAAATGTATTCTAAAAAAAAACCGTTCTCCTTCTGTAGGTTGGACTGTATATATTCTACCGATCACTCTAATATTTGATTTCCTTCTTTTCCATTTCTTTGTATCTTCAAGCCAATGGTAGTGCTCGGGAAACTCTCGATATAGCAGCTGTTTTGCATGTTCATCGTTTGAATTTGTATAGAAGAACTCGGTAAGCATTTTATGTTGATTACTTTCATCGGCTAAAACTTCATTGATTGTTTGATGATTGTAAAACAGAACACTTTGTTTACTTGGAAGATGTATTTGAAGGCACTCAACTGATGGATATAGCTTACTAAGAGAAAATCTGAAGATCCCCCACAATGCTTCCGCAGCAGAAATCCACCTTGCGTCAATGAAATGTTGGATCTCATCATAGTGTGGTCCGGGCCGAATTTGCATTTGAACACGATCAGGGCCTTTGTAAACATAATCGTAAAGATATTTAACACTTTTTATACTACTACATATCTCTACATTGATATGGCAATTATATTTACGTACTAACCAAGGATTGTAGGGTACAACCCATCTGTTGTCTACCATTAACTTTCCACTTCTATCGATAGGAATAGATATGCATGTGTCACGCCTTCTATAAATTGGATATGAATTTGTACCTTGTACAGTCATAGCTGAAAATTGTTTGGGATATTCTCTTTTGCAACTACCATTTTTCATGCAAGGAGTATAACGATTTTGATTGCCACATGGTCCATGAATCATCCACTTCATCACCATTGCATGTAACTCTGGTTCGTCATTAGTATTTGGTATTTCTGCTCCAACAAATTCGTCGTATTCATCAGGATTAGTCAATTTATCTTCTTCTTCCAAAATTATTAGCATATGGACATAAGGTAAACCTCTTTTTTGAAATTCAATTACATGAACATGAGCGGCTACTTTTCCAAATATTCCTTCAGTGAAAGTATCTTTTTTCAATTCCTCGTATTTTGCACGAAAAACTCTTATAGATAAATATGGTCTATCTTGTGGGTCTTGACCAGATAGTAATTCATTGACAATCTCATCCCAAAAAGGATTACATGTCATCGTTATGAATAAATCAGGCTTACCAAATTTATGTACTAAAGTCATTGCATCATAATATCGTTGATACATATCACGTGGACATCCAACATATGAAGAAGGTAGTATTGTTCATGTACCAATATTTCCTACATAAGAGTTTATTAACAACTTATTAGCATGAAGTTCAATTGTGTTGATATGAATATAGACTAATTATAAAATGTAAAATTATGCATTCAAAAGATACGTACTTGCATCATTTTCTCCTGCATTCAAAGCATCTTGTAATCCTTGATACATTTCAGCTCTAATGGTATTTTGATTACTCTTATACCATCTTAGCCTACTCGTATCTATCTTGACATAATTATCAACGACATATTGTTGAAACAATCGACCATCTCGAAGGAAAAGTGATTTATCATTTTCTCGAATCTATAAAAAAAATAACAGTATAAATTTATTAATACGTAAAATATCTATATATAAATAAATATAAAATATTGCGAATATTAAAGTTGTATATACCTGTAGAATGTTAGCGTAATACTCGCGACATGAAAATTTGTAACCATTTTCATCTTGACTATTTATATCCCATCCATAACTTCCATATGGTAATAAAAAATGGATACTGTAATGGATCATAATAACCAGCTGTTTCTGGAATAGTTATGAGTTGTCCAGATTTTGTCTCGACTACAGTATCTCTTTCATGTATTTCTTCATTTTCGGCTCCTTCTACCCAAATTCCGGCAACTTGTGAAGTAGTTGGAAGAGTGTATTGTTTTTGGTTTGAAGATGGTTCTTTTATAACTAATTTGCAATATTGGATATTTCATTGTTGTCCAAGTTGTCGAAATGTAGCTATAAAACTATTATATGTATGAAGAGTTTTTTGCACCTTGTCCACGATTTCTCTAATTAGGGTGTTGTTTTCAGACAATCGATTTTCAATTTCATGCTTCGTGTCATATATATAAAGTTGTAGAAATCTTGGACAATCACCGAATGTAGGTACCAAACTACCTATTTTATGATATATACTGCCTTGAGCACGAAAAGTATATACCCCATCTCTTCCATTAGCCAAGTTCTCATCAACATGTACTCCAATTGACGTAAACGCAAACATATGGTTATACATATGTTTTTTCTGAAATGTTTCCCTTCATCTGACTGGTCAGTGTATAATTGAAAGATATCGCCCGGTGACGAAATTGATTGTAAACTTATTTTTCCATTTAAGCAACAAAAACTATTTGATTCCCGATAGAAGAGTTTTACTTGGCAATATGTACATGTCTTGATCTGCTTTGTATCTTGCGATAGAAGAGTTTTCCATTTAAGCAACAAAAATTATATCTTGCGATAGAACTTTGACATGGTTGATCAACTCTATTTGTTTTGTTTATATTCAAGTTAGCTCTATGTTCAAAAGGTAACGTACTACCATGTTCTTGTTCTTCATTGTTCATTGTTCCAACAAAATCTTGATCTGCTTCAAATATTGATAAATATATTTTGTAAGTGTTTTAACCTAAAAATTAAAACATTTTATTGCTAGTTATAGAATATATGATAGGATGTGGCTTAATAAACTATTTAGATGATAAATTTAATATTATTTTAAACCGATTAACATGCATATATATAACATAGCAAATTATATGGAACGGTTCTTTGAAGTAATACTTTGTGTATAATGAGAGGAAGATGTTGAAAAAGAACTACCAGCACTACTTGTTATCAACTCTTCTAGATCTTTTACATTGATAATCAATACGATATTGTTCACGTTTTGCTTCTTTTTCTTCTTCAGTCATTAACTCTCTTTTTTTCTTTCTGCGAAGTCGATGGTGTTCCAAATGCCTTTTCTTTTGTTCGGAACTTAATTCAGACCGACATAGCCTTTTTCTTTCAGCCTTGATTTGAGCATCCAATAATGCTTGTTGGTGAGCTCTCACATTGATTCTAGGGCTTCTACGAAGTATCAACGGTGTTCCGGTACATTGCATTGCTTGACGTTGGTTTCTTTCAATAATTCTTGGACTTCTACGGGGTTGTAAGGGTGGTATGTAATTGGATTCAATTTGGTGATGTTGAACTTTATTTGTAGTTTTTTGTAAATCAGGGGCTTGGTTGGTTTCCATTGTCTGAAAATAGACAACTGAATGATAAAAATTCAAATATAAATTTGCTTTTAAGTTATTTCAGTTTCAATAAGATTTCCAATGTATAAGATAAATTCAAACATCAATTAAATAACATGTATATTCACATATCAATATATATGTGTGTAATGGACTTTTATATATTGAAATCAACTATATCTGGTTTCCAATGTTGTAAATGTTTGTATTTAATACAACTACTACATGGACAATGAATTTCTTTATTACTTTGATCATTAAATTTAGTGAATTTAATAAATTTGCCTACACCATTACAAAAATGTTTCTTTAGTAAATCTTTCATATTAGTTCAAACTTCATATATCTAACTACAGTCGAAATAATAATCAAACATTTTTCTTGATTTGAAAAAATATGGTAGAAATTTAAGTAAACACGTTACTTCATATTAAAATCCTGTAGGATTAATGTATACCCTTCATCATTAAAGAAAATTCATTTTAACTCATTTTATGATTACTATTTTAATTTTACATTAATTTTAAACATAATTATCATTTTACTTTGATGGCCGGTCAACCTACTTCCCATTACAAATATAATAACATAAGCATATTTTATAAATCATTTCAGGTTAAATGGTTCAACAAAATTTCGGTAGCACTTCCCTTTGGTCCCCGTATTATACACGAATGTGTGTACACAGGGAGCAAAAAGGAAGTGTCATCGAAATTTTGTTAGCCATTTAAACTGAAATGATTTATAAAATATGCTTACGTTATTATATTTGTAACTTGTCCAATACTGGGACAAATCCAACAAATATTGTATCAGATGAATATAGATATTCGTTTTGTGGAAAAATGAACATCCATATAACGATCATATACAACACTTGTCAGACGGGGCCAAAATTCTCTAAGGGGCATATATAAATAAAACTCATTTTATGATTACTATTTTGAATTTTACATTAATTTTAAACATAATTATTTTTTTACTTTGACGACCGGTCAACCTACTTCCCATTACAAATATGATGACGTAAGCATATTTTATAAATCATTTCAGGTTAAATGGTTCAACAAAATTTTGGCAGCACTTCCCTTTGGTCCCTGTATCATACACAAATGCGTGTACACAGGGAACAAAAAGGAAGTGTCATCGAAATTTTGTTAACCATTTAAACTGAAATGATTTATAACATATGCTTACGTTATTATATTTTTAACTTGTCAAATACTGGGAAAAATCCAACAAATATTGTATCAGATGAATATAGATGTTCGTTTTGTGGAAAAACGAACATCCATATAACGATCATATACAACACTTGTCAGACGGGGCTAAAATTCTCTAAGGGGCATATATAAATAAAACTCATTTTATGATTACTATTTTAATTTTACATTAATTTTAAACATAATTATTTTTTCACTTTGACGGCCGGTCAACCTACTTCCCATTACAAATATAATAACGTAAGCATATTTTATAAATCACTTCAGGTTAAATGGTTCAACAAAATTTCGGCAGCATTTCCCATTGGTCCCTGTATCATACATGAATGCGTGTACACAGGGAACAAAAAGGAAGTGTCATCGAAATTTTGTAATCATTTAAACAGAAATGATTTATAAAATATGCTTACATTATTATATTTGTAACTTGTCCAATACTGGGACAAATCCAACAAATACTGTATCAGATGAATATAAATGTCCGTTTTATGGAAAAACAAAAATCCATATAACGATCATATACAACACTTGTCAGACGTGGCCAAAATTCTTTAAGGGTAAATAGAACACATTTTACAATTATTATTTAACTACAAATTATTTTATAGTTCATTCAACGATTTAAATATTTACTACCTAAATTTGAAACTTGAAAATGTAGTTTAACTTTCATTTAACTATTTAAAATATTAATTTACCGATTTTTTAACTAAAATAGATATTTAGTACTAATAGCAATTTAAAATAAATATATTTTATCCATTAACTTCACATCCTTATGCAAAACCATGACATGATACTCGATAATAATGTTTCCAGTACTATTATCCAGCTGAGAGTCTATGCGTGTGCATACCCTCTCGCAAACCTAAGATCTTTGGAATAATATGACATAAAAACTGATAGCCTATAATAATGTGTTCAACACATTTAATATAGAGTATATGAGTGATGCATGATTAGCATTAACTCTCGAATTTATAGTTTGAAATACCATGAAAATGCCTATAATTATGTCAAGGCAATAAGACTCTAGCAGAACCAAAAGTGCATGCTATATCAAAAAAACTCTTAACGGTTATACTAAAGCATGCAAGAAAGAAGTATTATCTAAGCGATGACGACTTTTACTTTGTTAGCCACAACTTGAGTTTAAAACCATAAGTGTGAAATGCTGGTAATACACATAATTTATCAAAACGTTTCAACTATAAATGCATGCAGCAAGAGGTTGACAATATCATCCACATGGTTTATGGACCTTGTGTAGTTTATATAAGTTTACAAATCATGCATGTATAATAACTCACACTCCAAACCGCAAGACCTACACATGTCAAAATTGATGACAACTTTTAACTATTAGATATATGCCAATATTAGATATGTCAAAAGTGATTAGCATTAACTACCTATTCTATAGAAGTTTACAAATCATGCACATGTATAATATGTTGTGCGAGAAGATTGCGCCAATGCGGAAGCACAATGAACAGGATCTAGATTTTTCAATTGAACATTAATCTAATTTGATAGCAATTATTCTATTACATCAACAAAATAGTAAACAACAATAACAGAGAAACAAAGAGACACACAATATTTTATCTATTTCCACTATCATCGAGATAGTGTACGTCCAGTCCAGAAGAGAGGATTTTATTCCACATGAGAGAATTACAAGAGATTACAAAAATAAGGGTTTACATATCTTAACAAGAAGAGCCACCATTGGGTTCACTGGCTCCATGCCAGGATGGGTTTACAATGAAGTATACCCTTCAATATATAGCCAATGAAATGTATGTGAGTCATCAATCAAATTACCAACATATGGTACTAATATAATGGAGACAAATTACCATAGCACCAAATGTGCAAACATGGGAAGTAAATCAATCCGTTTCTTTAGCATAGATGGAAGAAATTAATGCTTGCATTTATTTCTTTCCTTCTCATTCAAATGCAATCAGTTAATTCATGCATTTCCATATTAACCAAATATTTACTTTCCATCTATTTGTGATTTTTTATCACCTAAATTTAACACTCCACCTTGATGCAAAATAACATATCTTCAACACTCCATCTCCAATCAAATTCTCTTCACATCATAAAACTCTTCAACAGAACTCCACCTTAAATCAAAATCTCACAATGAGATAAAAAACAAAAATGAATATTTGCCAAATGGGTTCCAGCAAAGCTACCCCCATCACATCATGTTAACGAGCTCAGACTACGTCCCCGCTCGCTAACAAATTGTTGCAAATATCCAAAAAAAAGCAGATTCCAAAATAATCTCAACACCATCAAGGCCAAAAATAATTCTCTCAATCACCAATTCAAAAAACAGAGCCAAAATCCAAAACTCTGTATGTAAGATAATTCTCTCTCCTTCCACATAACTGTATGTAGCACCTCCTTTAAGATGACATCACAAAATCGACGATGTATCACAGTGGCAACAAATCCGCCAAAATCAGCTATATGAACTGAACACTCCAAGACGACATCACAAGTCGATAAGTTTGAATGGCATCAAATCCATCTCCAAAATCAGCTAAATCGGATATAGTTCCTAAACTCAGTGGTCCCTTCAACACATTAAACTCTTTATCTCTCATACAGTGCAAGCATTTCTCAACTGAACTTGAAGTTATACAGAGTCCTCAAACACTTGGAAAGGTCGCTAACACCTCCAGCTATTCGTCTTTGGTCGCTACCACCTCTAAGCAATTTCTCCAAGCTGTTTTCTACGGTTTGTCAGGCCGTGTTCTAACATATAACTCCACCTTAATGAGAATCCGAAGCTCAAGCTACATCAAAGTTCCTAGCCTGGAACACTCTTCTATGTCAAAATAATCTTCTCCACCAAAGTCTCATTTTCCTCCAAAATAGTAATAGCATAATCACCACTAAATCTACCAACCTTTGTAGAAATAATTGATGCACAATTTAAAACAAATCGCCTCGCTCTGATACCAATCTGTTGTGCGAGAAGATTGCGCCAATGCGGAAGCACAATGAACAGGATCTAGATTTGCCAATTGAACATCAATCTAATATGATAGCAATTATTCTATTACATCAACAAAATAGTAAACAACTATAACAGAGAAACAAAGAGACATACAATATTTATACTGGTTCCACCATCATCGAGATAGTGTACGTCCAGACCAAAAGAGAGGATTTTATTCCACATGAGAGAATTACAAGAGCTTACAAAAATAAGAGTTTACATATCTTAACAAGAAGAGACACCATTGGGATCACTGGCTCCATGCCAAGATGGGTTTACAATGAAGTATACCCCTCAATATATAGCCAATGAAATGTATGTGAGTCATCAATCAAATTACCAACATATGGTAATAATATAATGGAGGCAAATTACCATAGCACCAAATGTGCAAACATGGGAAGTAAATCAATCCGTTTCTTTAGCATAGACGGAAGAAATTAATGCTTGCAATTATTTCTTTCCATCTCATTCAAATGCAATCAATTAATTCATGCATTTCCATATTAACCAAATATCTACTTTCCATCTATTTGTGATTTTGTATCACCTAAATTTAACATAATATTCCACACTCCAAATTGCAAGATCTACACATGTCAAAAGTTGATACTAAAAACATGGCACATATCCAATATTGACATTAATTGCCAATTAGACAGTCTGTTTTTGTAAAAACCTTTTTTTATATTAAAAAATGACTACTCAGTCCGCTAACTTTTGAGACAATGTCCGAACACTCTCAAATGATAATATGTGACTATAACTGGTTTTGGTGTTCATTTTTTTTTCTAAATATGTGTAGTATTCAGTTGCCATTTTATTTGGTTGGATATATAAGGTTATTAAGGTAGTTGAAATAATGTGGTATATGTCATATGATGATGGTGATGCTCAGGAGTGGAGCTAAATTGAGGCTAGCAGGTGAAAAGGTTCTAGCTGAAACTTTACAATCTTCTCATTCCTCCCTCAATTGTGTTTACTTCAATATTAAATTATTATAGTTTACTTTTTATGATCTTAGTAGAATAGAATTGTTTGTAGAGTAAAATTTGTAGCTATACATTCTTTATCTTTTATCTCATGATCTCAATTTGTCATAAATATTCAAATTAATAAGAGGAGAGTTTTAATAACTTAAAATTAATCATCATTTTAGTAAATTTATTTTATTGCTTTTTGGATTCTCATGGTTATTTTATTTACTTTAAATCGTTTTCATATAAAAATGACATATAAGAATCGACAGTTGTTACGAAGATTATATTTTACTGTCATTGATTCCATAAAATGTCATTAATGCACATTTTCTTTAAACAGAAGTAGTCAAACTATTTTAGTCTATTTTATCAACATGCACAAATGTATCAATTTACTATTGGATGTCGTTGCACTTACAGAAGAGGTTGAATTTAGAAGGTAATCAAACTGATTGGATATTTTGTATCATAAGTTGTGTCAAACAACTTGCATCCCAATGGATTTTTCATTTAATCAGATATATTATAATTAATTTCAATACAAAAATTGCAATGATCTAACCAATAAATGGAACTCACCGTACCCTACTTATAATTGATCATTCACAAAAACCAAACCAACTGGGATCATGTGGACAGAGGAATTGCGAACTTGATATTTTATCCAACGTCTTTCACTTAATTGACTTACATTATAATTTACCCATTAAAGATACAATAAGTATTATTCAAGTAATGGTACATTGAACTATCGTTATTGATAAATATAAACGAATTCTCAAATAAATAAAAGTTATCTTCAAATTACTATGATACATTTGTGCATAAATTTTCTTGGACTGTATCATTACTGCTAATGCGTTACAATATTAGTATTCCAATCGAGTTTTGTCGTTTCTATTTCGTAAACATGCAAAAATACTCATTTAGTTCAACAGATAACAGTAAGGTTTTATCATAGTTCTTCACAAATATGTTTTAATTGAATTCACATTAAAGTACCAAAAAACTGATATATAGTTTTCTTGTATTAAAGTATCATTGGAAAAATTAGATATCTAAGAGAATTCTCCAAGTAAATTACTAACGATGAAAAGTTGATTCAAAAAATTTAACATGGAATTATAGAGGAAGAAATTATATTTGCATTCAACTTTCAGTTGAAAATCATGTAGTAGAATAGTTATACACAAAAATTTTGCAATAGAAAAATATATACACATAGTTCGACTAAAAAACTGAAAAATATAGCTAATTTACCAATAAAAATTGACCAACAAAATCAACTATTGTATTTAATAAATTAACATAAATAGGTGTAAAATAAATTTTGTTTACCTAAGTGGGAAAGAGCTCCCAAATTAATCATTCCTTTTAAATATGTTCAGCATATTGAAATAAAACGCGCGCCATCATCATGCGCCAAGCGCGAGACGTAACATTCATAATAATATTTAGAGTACAAAATGAAAAGGAACATAGATACAAAATAAACTGAGCCTAAGGAATACACATTTGAGCTATGTGCATTGAGAATAGTTAGTATGCACTAAGGTTAAACAATGGCTGAATAATTAAGAATCTAGTTTTGTAGGGAATTGTATCAAACAAAAAACATGGGTACTTAAAATAATAACACAAATTTCTTACTAATAGTAACGGATTAATAAAATACACAATGCTGACAATTATATCTTCGCAATAATATCTAAAGTAATAAAGTTAAAATCAAAGAACCATAAAGCAGAATTTTTTTGAATATGGTGTTTACCAAATGAATTGAAAGTAGCAGCAAAATCGATAAAGAAAAGAACAATTACCCAAACTTTAGAGGCAGTTTGTGTAGAGCACATCACAAACTAAAAGTTGCACCCTGAAATTAAAATAAATTTTTGTAGAGTATAATCCAAAATAGAGTTTGATGCTAAAATATATATACTTCAAAGCTAAGGAAGATCGTAAGAACATACTAATGATTTTCTGTCATATTATGATTATATATATATATATATATTTTAAATTGAAGAATAATATAGGAAGAATGGAAATTAAATCAAAATTACAACAAGAAGAGGAGAACAGCTGTCATGTTGTGCAATTTACGAATGAATCAGACTTTAAAAGGTGGCATAAGAAGGTGTTTTCATACTTTGGTTAACAATAAAACGGGATGGAGTTCGACATACTATGTCAAGTGGGGGTAATATGCCAAATTTAAAATATATTCCGAAGGAGACAAAATTCTACGGCAATCGTTTTTGTCTCTTAGCTTTCAAATCACGAATAGTAAGTTAAGCACATGATGAAAATACAGGAAATTGTACCCATAATCCATTCAAGGCTGTTTTGGAAAGAATACTGCAGTTGAAGAGAGAAGATTCATGTTCATAAACAACATAGAAAAGTTGTAGATAAAACAACAAACTTTTTTCCTTCAACTACCCACGTTTTCGAAGAAGCACTTTGTCCCTTATCGAACAGGTAGCGCTCACTTTTATCTCGTCAGTATGCCATTGGAATTTATAATTCAACTGATGCCTCGGAACTGTCTGCAAAAGTTAAAAAAAAAGTTTTCATTGTAGTTAGAGTGGAAGTCTGGTGATGAGTTTAGGGAGATGCTCGGTCACCATTGTTGAGGGGATGAGAAAAATTGTAGTTAAGGAAAGGGGAGAAGAGAAATAGTAATGGGCTGAACGTAAATATTGAGTATCTGTGTATTTATACTCAATTTTCATACCTTTCATTAAACAATCAAAGCAGAGTCGGTCTGAAGTCGAATTTGAACCCAAAGCTTGATGACCCAAAGATTTGAAGGAGGAAGAACAACATAAACGATGAGTGCCTTTATATTAAAAGAGAAAAACAGTTAGTAGAAAGTACCAAAATCTGAAGTCCGAAATCAGAATCTATATGAAGCCCTTCGCCTGGAGAGTTGAATCAGAATCGATCTCAAGCCCTTTGCCTGGACCGTTAAATCAGAATCGGTCTCAATCCCTTCGCCTGGAGCGTTAAATCTGAATCGATATCAATCCCTTCGCCGGAGCATTGAATCAGAATCGATCTCAATCCCTTCGCCCGGAGCGTTTAATCAGAATCGATCTCAATCCCTTCGGCTGGAGCGTTAAATCAGAATCGATCTCAATCCCTTCGCCTGGAGCGTTAAATCAGAATCGATCTCAATCCCTTCGCCTGGAGTATTGATTAAGAATCGATCTCAAGCCCTTCACCTGGAGTGTTGAATCAGAATCGATCTCAAGCTGTTCGGCTGGAGTGTTGAACCAGGATCGATCTTAAGCCATTTGCCTGGAGTGCTGAATTAGAATCGATCTGAAGCTAAGAGAGTGATTAAGAGAGCGATGAATTAGGTTTTATTCTCCCTGCGAATGTTTTTAAAAGACCGAAGATGAAGGAAATTAGGTTTTAGGAGGTGTAATGGGCACGAAGTAAAAGTAGCAGATACGATAAGAGAGCGATGAGGCGAGAACTCAGGGGTATTTTTGGGATTTCAAAAAGACGTCAAGTAAAATAGTGGAATGAATTTACCTTATTAGTAGTAGAGAAGTAGATATATATATATATATATATAAAGAATACAAAGCTTATGTGTAGGCCCAAAAAAGAGGGAGGAGTAGGGTTGAAAATTTTATTCGAACTCAAAAAGGCCTATGGACTGAAGCTAGCCTGGAACTTAATTTCTTCAAATAATTTATGGGTTGTGTGGATGAGGGCCAAATACAACAAAAGAAACTTCTGGACCTCACCCATTGACAACAACTCATCAATTATTTGGAAAACTTGTCTGAAATTTAGACAAGAACTAAAGAGCAGAATTCAGCGAGAGATAGCCAATGGGAAGTCAACTGACTTGTGGCGTGACCCATGGTTGAATGGTAAAAGTCTAATTGACAGACATGGTTGGGATAGCTTTTCAGCTAATGGTGCAATGACAGTCACAGTGAACACGATTATCTCAAACAATTCATTGAACTGCAATAATAATCTGATAGCACGCAACCTAGCAAATGAACTTGCAGCGAAAACAATTAACCCTAACAAGTCTGAAGATGAGTGGAAGTGGGATGAAGGCAAATTTATTCTTAAAAATGTATGGGAAAGCATTAGGCAAGAGCATGAGCAGGTAACTTGGAGCAAAGTGGTATGGACAAGGTCTTATCCACCAAAAATGTCTCAAGTCCTATATAAAGCTATCCTAGACAAGCTGCCTACTAAAGAACGACTACATAGTTGGGGTATCAAAGACGAAGACATATGGTATCTTTGCAATAAAGAAAGGGAAACTCTTAACCATATATTCTTCAAATGTCAGTAAAGTAGAAGGCTATGGGCCATTCAAAAATTAAAATGCTTAAATACTGATCAAATTGGAAGTTTAGAGGACGAAATTAACTACCTCCACGATGGGAGTAATATGTCGCAATTGATGCTAGAGGTTGGCCTCGCAACCACAGTGTGGTAGACATGGCAAGAACGCAACACCCGTGCTTTCAAGAAGAAGGGAAAAGACATGTTAGTAAATGCAATAGCAATTAATCGAGAAATTGCAATAATAATTGACATATTTAAACCGAAGTATCTCACCACTACAACGGAACGAGAACTATTGCAATTGGGGAAGTGGAACTGGAGGGCAATGATTGGTGGAAGGCAAAGAGAAAATCTACGGCTGCAATGAAATAAGCTGCTGCCCTAATTTTTTTTCAAATCGGAACTTTTTTTTTTTACTTTTGCAGACGATGTGGAATAAGCGAAAAGTTAACAGTTGTTGTATTATGTCTCCCGTACTTTCAGTTCAGGCTTTGTAATATTTGGGCCGACCCGGCTTTATAGGCTAAAATAAAAATTTACCCAATTTCAATATATATATATAAATATATATATATATATATTTATATATATATATAAATATATATATATAAAGAATAAACTGTTTAAATATAATTATTTACCTTATCATCTAACACTAGGAGATTTCTTCCTAGATATTCCTTGTCACCTTTACTGCTGTAACTTTCCCCGATTCTAATAACTCGAAATATGATTTTCTTATCATATTTATTATCAATAGGTTTTAGAGAGCTCAAGTTATCAAATCTTTCCATATATGCCGGTGATATGAGCCCTTATGAAAAAAAAGGTTAGCTAAGTTTTGATAATCAATGACATATGGATGAAAATAAATAAAGGAGATGTTACATTTATATGTGCGATATTGACAGTTTTAGAATAGAAGTACTAATCTAAGAATACAGAGAGGCTTGGAAATGACGAGGGCGTGACAATATGGAGAAGTGGGGACAAAAGTGATTTATATTGTGCTATGTACAATCTCTTTAGGTGGTCAAACATGATGGTCCATATTCATTTTATTTTTTTGAATAAAATTGAAAGACACGTCTATAATTTAATCTAATTGGTTAGTTTCTCATGTTAAGTTAAGGATTGTGAAGTAATTAACTACTAAAATTGGAAGTGACACTATCATGGATTTTTATGTTCCTTTTATAAATAACATTATATGAATATTTGATGCATAAGTGAGATTAATAAAATAATAAATTAAAGTAACAAATATTACAATATAAATTATTATAATAAAAAACAAGTAATTATAAGATAAGATGTAACTGGTAAAATATTGAACATTCTAGAATATGAACAACGTAGAATATAGTAATGAAGAAAAGTGGCATGAATATATGTAAAATCAAAGGGAAAGAGAAACGATAACGTATAAGATAGAGAAAATAATAAAATAAAAGTGAAGGGAACTTTAGGAGGGAAATTGCAGTAAAGTATTTTGAATATTGGTGCAACAATTTTTTTTCCTTCTCTAACGTAAATTTATCATTTTTTTACATTGTATAAGACTTAATTTATGATCGTATTGCCAATTATATATTAATTATCACATAATAAGTACTAATAATTCACTGTAAGATTTTCTGATTTGGGCTGACAATGTTCTAAAACTACTGTCGAATTCCCAAATATGAAGTCAGTCAAAAGGGCTTTTTTTGCACCCTTCTATTATAATTTTAATTCCTATTTTTTAGTTGATTTGTAGTTCACATGTTCGCCTCCCTTCTCTATTGAATTTGATCCACAAACTTTAAATAATTGCTGAAACAATTGGAAACAAATTCAGTTACCTTTTCCTTGAACACATTCTACGGATTTATTACCAAAATGAGAGTAAAATCTAACCAACAATACCGGCTTCAAAAAAAAACAATACTTTCATTTTATAATCCTATTTTCTACAGACACTGAAGATGTATAAACGTAAGATAAAGCAACACAAAGTTTTATTTGTTCATTTGGATGATTTAGAAATGCATTGAGTGGAATAATCTCTTCTTAAAATAGTAATCATAAGAGAATTCAGGGACAAAAATTGATGAATTAATAGTAAAGCACCATATATAACTTGCATATCAAATGAAACAAAAAATTCCAAATGAGCAATTAATCTTATGTACATAGTATTAATTATTCTAAGAAACAACTTTTTAAAAATTTGATTAAATAAAATAGTAAGAAATACATGTGGAAATAGTTGTAAAAATGGTATATTACAATGTAATAATTTGAACTAAATTTAGAATGGACTTATCCGATTTTTTTTATAGAAAAGAACTAAATCTGACTATTTTATTTGATAATATATTTAAAGAAAAATCAGTCATAATAATTAAAAATAAATTAATAATAAAAATAGTCATGCTTTTGTTGATTCTACATGTGCAACAATTTATGTTTCCGTTGTTGTTACGTCGATTTGTCCACACAGAAATAATATAGGAAAGAAAATATTATTTATATATGTTAAGATATCATTGTAAAATCATATACAAATAATTGGTATCTATTTTAGTCAAATGAGTAAAGGTACTACTGTTGTATCACTATGGTACATAATATAAAAAGAACTAAAACAATGAAACTTATAAGAATATATGGAAAAAGCATATATAAATAACAAGTAAAATTAATTGCAAGTGTATAAGTGCTATAGAATTATCAAGCTTTGAAGAAGCTAATATACATATGAACACCTAGGTTAGAAATGCAAGCGATAAAAAGTTGACCTTTACATTCTACAATTACTATTCCATTTGTAGATTGACCTATAACCTGAAATAACAACATATATAGAAGGAATATTGGATAGATATAAAAAAGGTACCAAGCTATTTAAACAAAACATATACAAAAAAAAATTAACCAAAGAATATAGGGAAAAAATTCATGATCATTTTTGGTAAAGGAAAATAATCAAACAATTCCCTCTATTTTAAAAGGCCAACTCTAGCAACTGGTTCAAAATGTGTATTGATGAAAACAAAAATGAAAGACACTGTCAAATATATTAAAATTAGAACAAATAGTAAGCTAGAACTAATTTACTATTATATATACTTATATATACTTAAGTTAATCATGAGGTAACTTGGGCCAAACATTTGTTTTCTTTATGATATTCAACCTTGACATAAATACAAAATTAGAAATAAAGATTCGGTAGATATAATACCAACAGAAATAAATAAAGATTTTATTATAATTCTTAGCTGTTCAAAATTGGAGATCAGTATATGTCAGTTCAATATAAATTACAAAACCAGAATAACATTTAAAAATGAATGATGGATGGAAGGGTCAAATAAGCATAAATTTCATCATACCAGTTTACAATTTTGCATTTGTTTTATATTTGTGCCCAACAGAAAAAATTCACCATGACTTTCAAAACATAAGGTATAGTGAAAAAAACACAGTAGCAGTATGACATGAATTTAAGTGAATATAAAGAACAAAAAATGCTACACAACAATAATTTATCCATTCTCCCATGTTGGGGCATACCACGGACTAGTTCAAGAACAACAACACCTTGGGGGCATACCACGGAAAGCTCAAAGTGTAGTCATTGAGTTTCAGTTGCTAATGAGCAAGTTGTTGAATTCGAAATTGAACCAAAGAAGAAGAAAATTAAAGACAAGAGCAAGCAAGAGGCAAATGGTAGGGAGATCGAGAAAACGAAAAAGAAGAGTCATTAAATTTCGGATGATGGCTAGGTCGAAGTAAAGAAGAAGAAGAAGTCGAACGTCATAGATGATGAGTAATCATGAGTTATTAGACAATAAAAAGAAAATCAAATCTTTTAGGCTAACGTTTTGTCATACGGAACTGATGATGTTGTGTTACGTGCCTCTTAAGCTATAAATTTTTTCGTTAGTGCTTTATTGAACTTGTATAAGCTTTCTCTTTGGTTTGAGGATTGCTATATGTTTTTGTATAAAAATACAATATCTCTTTAAAAAGATAAACAAGTTTATCATTTTTAAAAACTTTAATTCTGGGTTCAAAATTATTTCTTCCTTAATAATTATGTTTAAAAATAATTTTAAACATTTTTTCCTTAATAATTTTAACAATATTTTTGTATAAAAAACTAACTTGTATGTGCGATTGTGTGGCGACAATAATTATTTAAAAATATATTATTTTTATCATTTTCTTCTTTGTCATTATAAATTGATTAAAATGATATATCTATTTATCACTATATCTTAGTATGATAAAAAGTAGTAAAATTTTAAATCAAAAAACAAATACGTAAATTACTTATTACATGCATAAAATAATGCAATTTTTTCCGCATAAGATTTTAAATCTTCTACTTAAAAAAACATTGTTTGTTTAAAAAGATAAATATATTTATCTTTTTTGTCTACTACTTTTATAAAATTAAATGATAAACATGTTTAAAAAATGATTGCTTAACACTCTAACAAAATTTTAAATAAAAATTTATTATTTGTAGAGAGGCAAAGCTTGGAGTTTATCTCGATTTTGATTTTAGGCTATCTACGGATTTTACGCTTGGTTTGTTTGCATCATTGGAGTTACAACCTACTTTTTTGGAGCGCATTGGATCCACACAACGAGAGGACCAACAGTTAGTGGACATCATGGATAGACTTAGTGGAGGAGAGACCTCTATTCATCTAGCTAGATATTTTGTTGACGAGAAGGGGTGGCTACGTCGAGATGGATGACTTTGTCACTATACCATATATGCTAATTAGGCCGTGTTTTTAGCCGTATCTAAAGCATTTAGGCACGGTAAAAAGCCGTATCAAAAATTGGCATGTTAAATTTTTAGATACGGCTCAAAACCGTATCCCAATTTGATAACATACGGCCATTGGTCGTATCTAAAGCATAAGTAGATACGGCTATAAACTGTATCTTATATGTGTGTGTGTGTGTGTGTAAGCAGAAACTGCAGCACATATTATTTGTAACACAAAGCATATATAACACAGGGTACACTAATTCACAATTGTAACAATAAACGAAACAATTTTATGAAATATTTCATTACATTACAATATATAATGATACATGCTATTTGATTACATTACAATAAATAAGATACACAATGTTTCATTACATTAAAGAAGATACATAATGTTACATTACAATAAAGAAGATACGTACCGTTTCATAATTACATTACAATAAAGAAGGTAAACTTCAGCGATCAACCACTCTCCGCTTTTCAACTTCGACGATCGACCACTTCGATCCTTCAAGATGAACATCCTCCAAAACAAACAAAAGATCATAAACCAGCCAAGCATCATTGCATTCTATCAGGAACACAACAATACTACTGCATAAAAGTATGACACCATGCACCCTCAGAAAACAATAACAAGGTTATCTCAAACCAAACAAGAACCACTGGCAGAACCAAGCTTAATTATTAGCTTCATCTGCTTGATGTCCACATTACTTTGAATATCCTCTTTATCGGTAGCCTTTATTTTTCGATTGCCATATATCTCCTCCTGATGCAGGCGCACATTAGCTTTTTCGTAGAATATCTCTCTAGTCAATAGCGACTTGCCAGCTAAATACCTTCCAAATTCAGTATCTTTGTCCACCCCGTCTATTAGGGCCATTGGAACAGTCTGTTCGTGAGGGCCTTTGACTTCTGTGACGGTTAGGTTGAAGCGATCTATATACGATCTTAGAGTCTCGTCGGGAAGTTGTTTAATGAGGGATAACTCCATAACATTTTTAGACCTCTGAGCATGAAGCCGGAATTTATTCACAAATTTTTCACTTAGTTCCCTGAAACTAGATATCGATTGTGCGGGCAAGCGGGTGAACCATAGTAATGCCACATCTTCTAAGAATATCGGGAACGCTTTACAGTTCACGGCGTCGGAGGCTACAACGGCATTCATGGACCATGAATATCTCATCAGGTGTTGGACTGGATCTGTCCTGCTGGTATAACGGTTCATAGTTGGCATATTGAAACGCCTCGGGAATGTGACCTCCAATATGTCATCGGTAAAGGGTGTATAAGTACCCTCTATAACCCAATATTCATTTCTCTGTCCACAGCTGTCCACCATGATCTTCCTAATCATTGCTTCAACCTCATCATGAGTTATTGTCGATTCAGGATCAGCACTCCTTGCCCTGCGGAGCCCTCCATTGTTCCTTCGATGGGCTGCCACAAAGTCTGGAGCCTGAGCGGAACTTCCTTGCCCCCTATTACCACAGTCAATTACGCGGTGATGGGGTTGCGGTGGTCGATTCTCAGCAGGATCATCGACAACTTTTGTTCTAGGACGTATTGCAGGATTATTTAAACTACGGTCGAGAGGCCCTGGATTAAGTGCGGCTTCCTCCTGAGAAGGAAATGATCCGAACCGAAGCTGCTCTATATTTTCAGCTCTTTCCAATGGTCGGCGAGGAGGCCTTGGAGATTTCCCTGACGAAGAGGAGTATTATGGGGTAAGAGGTCGAGTTGGCGGAGGTATCCTTTGCCTCAGAAGATCATCAATACGCCTATCCATAGCAGTCAGATTCTGTCGTAGTACGAAGCTGTCTTGCCTTTGAGCGGCTAATTCATCATTTGTCCTATCCAACATTTCAATGATGCGAGAGAGATCTCCTTCAGTAGCTGGGGTAGTAGGGTTGGGCTGATCATCAACATTCTCTCTTATATGTAAAGAACCCGAGCTAGGTCGAGCAGATGCACCAGCGCGAGTAGAACAAGCCATAATTTCCTTTCCAGGTCGAGATGTGGTCATGTGGTCAGGGCGGTTCGTGGTCCCTTCTGGCACCCGGTTCGTGACTCCCTCATCAGGCTCCTGATTCGTGACATTCCTCTGGACCTGGTTTATGGAAGCTCCTGCATGGTGGCTCGTGGAAGCATTTTGGAGACGGGTCGTGACACCCCCCGCGGGTTGGGTCGCCCCCACACCATCACGAACCGAAAGCTCTTCCTCAGCCTGCTCATGCACACTTTCTTCAATGGCTTCATTTGTAGCTTCATTTGCTTGTGAAACTCGTACTTCCTTAGACTTCTTTCCAGCGATGATATCTGGGCTTTGCTGAAACCTTCAGAAATCGAAACGGTGGGGTTTTGGACTGTTTTCTTCAGATTTGAATATCTAAACAATAGAGCAACAATCCAATATGTTGAGACTTCTTCTCAGTGAAAGCACCAAAATGTTAGACCAAAATTTGGCTCTGACACCCAAATTGTTCAGATTTGTAGAGAATTATATCTAGAAAATGAAGAAAAAGCAGAAAACACGCAAAGTTTATAGTGATTCGGCGTTAACGAGCCTACGTCCACTTTATATGTCTTTGATTATACGTTGAATGCTAGTACAATCAAATATTTCGCTCAATCTCACTCTTACAATTATGATTCTCTCAGTAATTTCGAAGTAACTCTGATTAGGAATAATGACAGGACAATAATGGAGAAAACAACACTAAGAACTGCCAAAAGATCCCGAAAAATGCCAAGTACATGGCTATTTATACCTGATATCTGCAATCGGTTCGTGGTCACACGTGGCACAAATCCCGAGGATCTCAAACTGGTTCGTGGCTTGATGGAGAAGTAGTCAATATGGTCGTTATGGACAGATGTCGTTAGATCCAAGATTTGCGGATCGTGGTAGACTTAGTCCTACCCTTCATGTTTTGGCTTCTAGGATCGGACGTGGAGAACTGGCGTGGATGGATCGGGTCACGATAAGGCACCACGAGCGGGGTCGTTGTAACAACCCATATTTTAATAACATGTTAAAACCATAAATCAAGGCAGAATTAAATTTTAAAATAATAATCAAGGGAAACGGGTTACTCCATTGCGTGTGTCTCGAAATTTTACATGAAATAGAGTCCGAGTTTTTGAAAATCGGAGTCCGGATGAAGAAGTTATGGCCTGTAGAAGATTCAGCAGATTTTAGGCAGCACAGGACCAGGCAGGTCGACCTGGGGGCCGACCTGGGGACCAGGTCGACCATGTGGTCGACCTCCCCCCCTTACAGGTCGACCTGGTCGGCCTGTTTTGACCCAGAAACTATTTTTGAAGCCTGAGACATGTTTTGATGGTCCGGATTGATTCTAGGGTTAATCTAAGGGCCTAAACTAGTTGTTACCCCTATAAATACATCCTAAGACCAAGCCTAATTCATACAAATCATTCTTACACTGCTATGCTGCTAATTCATCTCTTGAACCATGGCCGCAGCCTCCAAATTAAAGCTTAAGCATTCAAACTCGATTCAAATCAAATATCAACGCTTCTATAACAATTCAAGAGAATAGATTAGCGACACTGCAACGTTCTATGATAAATTTCTAGACTTGACTTTTGCATCTAAATTTCTTAGACCACGATCTGTAAGTTCCAGTTACTTTTAGATAAAAACTATAAATCTAATATGGGCATGTTATAAATTGGAATTGATTTATGTATGATTCATATTTACTCTTGTTTTCTTCTTGGATCTTGACTATTGGGAATATTGCCTACGACGTTGAAACTATTGTTAATGGCCTAAGACTATGACGGTGAACATAAGATTATGCCTATGACTATGACTATGAACATAAGACTACGCCTATGACTGTGAACATAAGATTATGCATATGCCTATGATGGTGAACATAAGATTATGCCTATGCCTATGACTATGAACATAAGACTACGCCTATGACTATGAACATAAGATTATGCCTATGCCTATGACTGTGAACATAAGACTATGCCTATGCCTATGACTGTGAACATAAGACCATGCCTATGACTATGCCTATGCCTATGACGGTGAACATAAGACTAATGCCTATGACTATGACAAGGACAATTATGACTAATCACCTATGATTCATGACCATGAGTTTATTGCCTAGAATTATGACTATGAAACTGGATCTAAGCTTGACTTTCTTTATTTATCCTTGGATCTTGATTTTGGGGATTTTTCTATTTAAGTTAGATCTATCCATGTTCTTGAAACTAGATTATTATTTAAACCTTTTCATGTTCATAATATTATCAGATCTACATGCCTGCGATGTTTTAGTCAATTTAGTTATGTCATACTTTGGAATTAAATTAATAATAGAACGATGTCTGTTATGTTATAGGTGAAATTGAATGATATTGATCTATGTCTGTGGTTCTATTTTATTATCATGTTGAATTGAGAATTAATGAATAAGTCTATTCATATGTTATGAACTTGGAATATAACCTGTTATGACAAGTTGTGTAGTTTATCATGTTATGCAAGTTTTAGGTTGTAAAATCATATCACATATGTGATCAAATGTTAGATCTACATGTTTATGTGTATATGTTAAACCTACGTCATATTTCAAGTTCACACTTATTCATATGTTCGGGATTGATTTGCAAGTTCACATATATGTAAGTTGATTTAGTCTGTTGCAAATTCACATATATGTATGTTGAATTAGTCCATGTTGCAAGTTCGCGCCTATGATATTCATGTTGATTACTTTGCAAGTACACACCTATGGTGTTCATATTGACTATGCCGAGAATGCCAAGTTTACACCTATGACATGTTTATGTTAATGGATTTCTTTATGCAAATTTTGTGTACGTTAAATTAGGCTAAGTTTTTAGCCTAATATTATTTGTCAAAAATCATGCGGACGAAGATTAGGTAGGGCTGGCAATGAGTACCCGAAAAATCTGATATTCGTCCGCATCCGTATCCGAAAATATGAATAATATCCGATATCCAAAAAACGGATACGGATATCCGATATCCGAAAATATTTCCGGATACGAATACGGATATGCCACTATCCGTATCCGAAAATTATCCGACCGTTGTGGAATTAAATATCCATTTTTTTTCAAACTATACTAAAATTTTAAACTTAATTTCAGCCCAATTTTATGATACGGCCCATTGTTAACGTGCAGCCCATGTTCCCATGTTGTGGCAAACCCTAACACGCAACGCAAGACTCGAGTAACGTTCTGGACTGGAGCCGCCGCTTCTTTCCATTCCAATTCGCTTGGAAAAAAAACCCTAGTTCCAAAAGGAAAAAAATGGCGACTGCTCTCATTCATTGATCCGATTTTCAGCGTCTCCGACCATCTTCATCCCCCCTTCGGCCCTTCGATTTCCAGCATCTTCATCGTCCTTCGATTTCCAGCATCTCCGATTTTCAGCGTCTCCGACTTTGGCCAAATCAACTTTCACTTCCATTGCAAAAAAATTGTACGTACTTCTTGATCCGATAACAAATTTGCTTGACTTTTAAATTTTACTTCATTGTCCCAAAAGTTGTATGTATGTAGGGAACAAGCTGACTGCTCAAAAATTTAAGCATTTTATCTGTTCAGAACATTATAAATTATAATGCTTCACTTTTAGATATGCAATTTATTGTTTTTCATTTTAAAAAAATTTGACAACTATCTCTCTCAGGACAAGATGAAGGCAAGGATCTAAATGAAGAGTTTGCAGCGACGAGCATCCCAGCAATGCTTGATAGACCGATAGACTTAGAGCAATTCGATTCAATTCAACTCTGTTCCGTGTGTATTCTTTGTTATCTTCTCTAGTCTCCCCTCGAATCAGTTGGTGAGGGGTTTTCGTTTTCCTGTTCAGTCAAATTCAAAGCCTTTTTTTTGGTTTGTTTATTATTTACTTTATGATTTTGAAGAACCTGTTACTCTGTTAATGTTATGTGTAGTTGAGAGTAAAATTATATGCTTAAAACAGTTAGCCGATAATTATTATGTATCAATTATGAAGCCTTAAAATTATATGCTTAAAATAATTGAGCTTGTCAACGATGCATCAATTATTATATAGTCTATATGCACTCTTCACATATGGTATAATTCTTATGCTTTATTCTTGTAAACAATTTAAACTACTTTGTGTAGCATTATCAATTTTAACATTGCTTTTATTTAGCAGATATGGTATGATTCTTATGATTTGAAGTGATGACCTACACAAGTTAGTTCACGCCTTCACGGTTAATGGTTCTTCATTTTAGCATTAGCTGGTAAATCCTCATTCCCTAGCAATTCTTAACAGTTCATGGTTCTTGCAAACAGCACTTCAGTTGCAAACTGAAGTGACACTTCGGTTGCATTGCAAACTGAAGTGGCACTTCGGTATCAATGCAAACTGAAGTGGCACTTCAGCTGCAATGCAAACTGAAGTGGAACTTCAGCAATGCAAACTGAAGTGGCACTTCAGTTGTATTGCAAACTGAAGTGGCACTTCAGTTTGCATTCAAACCGAAGTGGCACTTCAGTTGCATTGCAAACTGAAGTGGCACTTCAGTTTGCTATGCAATTGACACTTCAGTTTGCAACTGAAGTGGCACTTCAGTTGCAAACTGAAGTGCCATTGCTATTTGCAAACAGCAGTTTGGGAACTGCTGTTTGCAAACAGCAGTTTGCGAACTGCAATCAGTTTGCAAACAGCAGTTCGCAAACTGTTGTTTGCAAACTGCTGTTCCCAAACTGAAAGTTTGCAACTGAGTTGCAAACAGAAAGTTTGCAACTCAGTTGCTAACAGTTTGCATGCAAACTGTTGGCAACTCAGTTGCAAACTTCTGTTGGCAACTCAGTGAACCAAAAATGAATGTATGACTGAGAAAAATCAATCAAATATTTATATCCTACACTAAAAATTCTCTAAAAAATGAATGCAGGTTATCTTGTTTAGTGAGCTTTGAAGATGCCATGGAAAAATGAATGCAAACATCCATTTTTGGACGTGTGTTATTAAATTATGTGTTAGACATGTATGATGTATTTATGTGTATGATTTATGTTGTTTTAGGATATGACTACGAATGTGATGTATTTGCTTTCTAGTTTTTATGTTGTATTTGCAGTGTTTTATGAATTTGCTATTATGATGAATTTGCTGGAAGTATGCATTTGTTGCAAATTATGAGTTATGCAGTTTTGAATATGTAATTTGAAATTCGGATACAGATATTTTCGGATATTCGAAAATATCCTTATTCGTTGAACCGGATACGGATGTTTTCGGATATCCGCGGATACGGATACGGATATTATTTAAATGATATCCGCGGATATCGGATACGGATTCGGATATTGTTTTTTTTCTTTTCGGATACAGCACTATTCGTATCCGATTACATTCGTTGACAGGCCTAAGATTAGGCTAAGATTGTTAGCCTAATATTTAGTCGGCGTAACGTTGGGAAAAATTGGTAATTATAGGAAACTTGGTATGAAACTTATCCTTGAAACTTGAAACAAACTTGACATGAATCTTGAACATGGACATGACACTAGAATGAACTTGAAAATGGCCAACTCGAGGTTGGGTTGAGTTTGCAGTGTAATTCTGCCCGGAACCGCCCGGCAAATCCAGTTACTGCAAACAACAAGATCCAATGTGGGTAGTTGGTCATATCGCACTTGAAAACCCGAGGTCAGACTGAGTTGTGGTGTAGTTCTGCCTAGAACCGCCCGGCATATCCAGTGACCACAAGAACAGGTCTGATGTAAGAGGTTGGGGTGCATTAATGAATTAATGCCACATGATAGGGTTAAGTCATGAACATGAAAGGCAACACTTAACCAACTTGACACATGATTCGTAGGGCTAAGTCATGAACTTGAACGACAACACTTAGTCAAATTTGACATGACACGTGGGCGGGTTAAGTCATGAACTTGAATGACAACACTTAACCAACTTGACGTGCTAGACTGATAGGGGTTAAGTCACAAATTTAAATGACAACACTTAACCTATTGGACGGAAACCCTAGTTACGCGGTCCATTTCAGCAGTAACCCACTAGATGTATCATGGTACCCTGCGACTAGGAAGGGTGGGGCACGATTACTGGGCTGGTTGTAAGCGACCAGAACGACGGCTGTGTTGGTGCGCTAGTGTAGGTTCAGGCGAGCTATGGTCATGCACGTGGTCCGGAGTTGAAAAAGCAGGCATTGGGCATCAGTAGGTTTATCTGTGCATTCTTGATTCGTGTCGGTGGTTGGCACCCTAGGGCTTGATACACCCTATGGTGGACCTTGCACAAGTGACTACATTCGTGATAGGGCCGTATGACACAGACACATGATGAGCTAGAACTTGTAGGTAGTCGATCGACTAGTAGATCGTTTTGTTGGACCTAGTAATGGGTCATTTCATGATATTGGGCCAAGAAATCATTTCATGATTAATATAAGACATGGGTTTGGGATCCTAGTACAGTTGTTGCAGCGAACCTTGAATATGTGATTCTATACTTGATTTACACGTGAATTATCATGCTATCTTAGTCTATCTTGCCAATCTTGACAGCATCCTTATGGTTACTTTTAGTTTATACATGTCATGTTACCTTTATCTGTTTTTATGCTGAAAGTCACTTGGACTTACCAGTCTTTATGACTGACCTATTTTCTTTCGCCTCTTTTTCTTTCGTTCCCCCCCAGGTTCTCAGGGAGGAAACTCTAGCACTTAGCTTGGATTTTGCTTGCTTTCGGTTCAGCTCATGTGCAGTTTGGTCTTGAGCTATGCTATGGCTGTATTTCTTCTACCTTTGGGGAATTAAGCTATTTTGATGTTTTAAGTTTATGCTTCTTTATTTATGCAAGACAGAATTTGTTGTAATGGAAAATAATGATCTTGGCTATTTGATGTAAAAGGTTTTGACTCTTTTTGAAAGTAATGAAATTTATCTTTTGATTCTTCCGCTGTTTTATCTATGTTCTATCTTGTGATATTTCTGTGTTTATTTACCTTGATAACGCTCCTCCAAAACTAGTGCATTCCCTTTCTGAGTGACCCTAGCGGAGGTGGGGTGTTACATTTGGTATCAGAGCAGAAGGTTACCAGACTGGGCAAAAGTTTTTAGAAACCTTTTAAAACTATTTTTGAAACCGTTTACAAAGAAGCATTTTTTCAAGAAAAGTTTATTTTGAAAAGGCTATTCCCCAAAAGCCATTAGCACTATCCTTTGTTTCCTTGTTTGAATCTCTTTTCCTTTCTTTTCTCCATCTGTAATTGTAGTAGTTTTTCCTATGGCTAATCTTCTTTCTAGCTTCGTAGAGAGTTTTCCGTACGATGGAGATAGTTTCTGTGAGGCTTGTTAACATGTTACATAGGAAAGGTATGAGTGATAAGAAAGAAGTTATGGCGGATGAGTCTCAGAACGAGAAGAAAGACTTCCAGAAGGGAGGCGAGAACAACGACAACAATAATAACAAGTCACGTGATAAGAGAAAATGCCACTTCTGCGGTATTGAGGGGCATATAGCCCAGGATTGTAGAAAGAAGAAGATGAAGATGGGAGCATGCTTTCAGTGTGGTGAAACTGGACATATCAGCAAGAATTGCCCTAAGAAGCAAGGGCAAGCCCCACAAGCAGGACTTTCTGGGGGTACATCTTTAACTTCTTCTCCTAGATGCTTTGTTTTATCTTTCTTATCTTCTCAATCCTATCTCAAGAACCTTAGGTAGAACCCTTTTGGATGTAAACATGTGATTGAAACATGTTATGGTTGATGTTTGCAAATGGTTGCAAGTGGTCGCAAGTGATTGCTCATGGTTGCATAACACACATTAGGCACTGGATCGGCTCAGACACATTTTCATATTGCATATGCATGAGTGTTTATACTTGCTTATGGATGAAATTGAATGAGTTATCATGTGACTAGGACTATTTGCATATATGTTGGATTCATGGCACTAATGCATTAAGAAGATCAATCAGGCCTGATCATTTGCATTAGATAAGGAACATGTACACACACTTTTTGCATATGTTCATATAGCATTAGAAATCTTTTAAGGACAATGGTTGCTTGTGGATGATGTTTTTAGTAGATGGATGATAGGATTCATTCTTCTTAACTTGAAGATTTCGGGGACGAAATCCTTTAAGGAGGGGAGAATGTAACAACCCGTATTTTAATAACATGTTAAAACCATAAATCAAGGCAGAATTAAATTTTAAAATAAGAATCAAGGGAAACGGGTTACTCCATTGCGTTCGTCTCGAAATTTTACATGAAATAGAGTCCGAGTTTTCGAAAATCGGAGTTCGGACGAAGAGGTTATGGCCTGTAGAAGATTCAGCAGATTTTAGGTAGCACGGGACCAGGCAGGTCGACCTGGGGACCAGGTCGACCATGTGGTCGACCTTAGGGTCGACCTACCTCCCAGGTCGACCTCCCCCCCTACAGGTCGACCTGGTTGGCCTGTTTTGACCCAGAACCTATTTTTGAAGCCTGAGACATGTTTTGATGGTCCGGATTGATTCTAGGGTTAATCTAAGGGCCTAAACTAGTTGCTACCCCTATAAATACATCCTAAGACCTAGCCTAATTCATACAAATCATTCTTACACTGCTATGCTGCTAATTCACCTCTTGAACCATGGCCGCCGCCACCAAATTAAAGCTTAAGCATTCAAACTAGATTCAAATCAAAGATCAACGCTTCTACAACAATTCAAGAGAATAGATCAGTGACACCGCAACGTTCTATGACAAATTTCTAGACTTGACTTCTGCATCTAAATTTCTAAGACCACGATCTGTAAGTTCCAGTTACTTTTAGATAAAAACTATAAATCTAATATGGGCATGTTATAAATTGGAATTGATTTATGTATGATTCATATTTATTCTTGTTTTCTTCTTGGATCTTGACTATGTGGAATATTGCCTACGACGTTGAAACTATTGTTAATGGCCTAAGACTATGACGGTGAACATAAGATTATGCCTATGCCTATGACTATGAACATAAGACTACGCCTATGACTGTGAACATAAGTTTATGCCTATGCCTATGACGGTGAACATAAGATTATGCCTATGCCTATGACTATGAACATAAGACTACGCCTATGACTGTGAACATAAGATTATGCCTATGCCTATGACTATGAACATAAGACTACGCCTATGACTGTGAACATAAGTTTATGCCTATGCCTATGACGGTGAACATAAGATTATGCCTATGCCTATGACTATGAACATAAGACTACGCCTATGACTGTGAACATAAGATTACGCCTATGATTATGACTGTGAACATAAGACTATGCCTATGCCTATGACTGTGAACATAAGACCATGCCTATGCCTATGACGGTGAACATAAGACTATTGCCTATGACTGTGACAAGGACAATTATGACTAATCACCTATGATTCATGACCATGAGGTTATTGCCTAGAATTATGACTATGAAATTGGATCTAAGCTTGACTTTCTTTATTTATCCTTGGATCTTGATTTTGGGGATTTTTCTATTTAAGTTAGATCTATCCATGTTCTTGAAACTAGATTATTATTCAAACCTTTTCATGTTCATAATATTATCAGATCTACATGCCTGCGATGTTTTAGTCAGTTTAGTTATGTCATACCTTGGAATTAAATTAATAATAGAACGATGTCTATTATGTTATAGGTGAAATTGAATGATATTGATTTATGTCTGTGGTTCTATTTTATTATCATGTTGAATTGAGAATTAATGAATAAGTCTATTCATATGTTATGAACTTGGAATATAACCTGTTATGACAAGTTGTGTAGTTTATCATGTTATGCAAGTTTTAGGTTGTAAAATCATATCACATATGTGACCAAATGTTAGATCTACATGTTTATGTGTATATGTTAAACCTACGTCATATTTCAAGTTCACACTTATTCATATGTTCGTGATTGATTTGCAAGTTCACATATATGTAAGTTGATTTGGTCTATGTTGCAAATTCACATATATGTATGTTGAATTAGTCCATGTTGCAAGTTCGCGCCTATGATATTCATGTTGATTACTTTGCAAGTACACACCTATGGTGTTAATATTGACTATGCCGAGAATGCCAAGTTTACACCTATGACATGTTTATGTTAATGGATTTCTTTATGCAAATTTTGTGTACATTAAATTAGGCTAAGTTTTTAGCCTAATATTATATGTCAAAAATCATGTGGACGAAGATTAGGCTAAGATTGTTAGCCTAATATTTAGTCGGCGTAACGTTGGGAAAAATTGGTAATTATAGGAAACTTGGCATGAAACTTATCCTTGAAACTTGACACGAACTTAACATGAATCTTGAACATGGACATGACACTAGAATGAACTTGAAAATGGCCAACTCGAGGTTGGGTTGAGTTTGCAGTGTAATTCTGCCCGGAACCGCCCGGCAAATCCAGTTACTGCAAACAACAGGATCCAATGTGGGTAGTTGGCCATATCGCACTTGAAAACTCGAGGTCAGACTGAGTTGTGGTGTAATTCTGCCCGGAACCAACCGGCATATCCAGTGACCACATCAACAGGTCTGATGTGAGAGGTTGGGGTGCATTAATGAATTAATGCCACATGATAGGGTTAAGTCATAAACGTGAAATACAACACTTAACCAACTTGACACATGATTCATAGGGCTAAGTCATGAACTTGAACGATAACACTTAGTCAAATTTGACATGACACGTGGGCGGGTTAAGTCACGAACTTGAATGACAACGCTTAACCAACTTGACGTGCTAGACTGATAGGGGTTAAGTCACGAATTTAAATGACAAAACTTAACCTATTGGACGGAAACCCTAGTATCGCGGTCCATTTCAGCAGTAACCCACTAGATGTATCATGGTACCCTAGGACTAGGCAGGGTGGGGCACGATTACTGGGATGATTGTAAGCGACTAGAACGACGGCTGTGTTGGTGCGCCAGTGTAGGTTCAATTGAGCTATGGTCGTGCACGTGGTCCGGAGTTGAAAAAGCAGGCATTGGGCATCAGTAGGTTTATCTGTGCATTCTTGATTCGTGTCGATGGTTGGCACCCTAGGGCTTGATACACCCTATGGTGGACCTAGCACAAGTGACTACATTCGTGATAGGGCCGTATGACACAGACATATGACGAGCTAGAACTTGTAGGGAGCCGATCGACTAGTAAATCGTTTCGTTGGACCTAGTAATGGGTCATTTCATGATATTGGGCCAGGAAATCATTTCATGATTAATATAAGACATGGGTTTGGGATCCTAGTACAGTTGATGCAACGAACCTTGAATATGTGATTCCATACTTGATTTACACTTGAATTATCATGCTATCTTAGTCTATCTTGCCAATCTTGACAGCATCCTTATGGTTACTTTTAGTTTATACATGTCATGTTACCTTTATCTGTTTTTATGCTGAATATCACTTGGACTTACCAGTCTTTATGACTGATCCGTTTTCTTTTGCCTCGTTTTCTTTTGTTCCCCCCCAGGTTCTCAGGGAGGAAACTCTAGCACTTAGCTTGGATTTTGCTTGCTTTTGGTTCAGCTCATGTGCGGTTTGGTCTTGAGCTATGCTATGGCTGTATTTCTTCTACCTTTGGGGAATTAAGCTAATTTTGATGTTTTAAGTTTATGCTTCTTTATTTATGCAAGACAGAATTTGTTGTAATGGAAAATAACGATCTTGGCTATTTGATGTAAAAGGTTTTGACTCTTTTTGAAAGTAATGAAATTTATCTTTTGATTCTTCCGCTGTTTTATCTATGTTCTATCTTGTGATATTTCTGTGTTTATTTACCTTGATAACGCTCCTCCAAAACTAGTGCATTCCCTTTGTGAGTGACCCTAGCGGAGGTGGGGTGTTACATTTGGTATCAGAGCAGAAGGTTACCAGACTGGGCAAAAGTTTTTAGAAACCTTCTAAAACTATTTTTGAAACCGTTTACAAAGAAGCATTTTTTCAAGAAAAGTTTATTTTGAAAAGGCTATTCCCCAAAAGCCATTAGCACTATCCTTTGTTTCCTTGTTTGAATCTCTTTTCCTTTCTTTTCTCCATCCGTAGTCGTAGTAGTTTTTACCTACGGCTAATCTTCTTTCTAGCTTCGTAGAGGGTTTTCCATACGATGGAGGTAGTTTCCGTGAGGCTTGTTAACATGTTACATAGGAAAGGTATGAGTGATAAGAAAGAAGTTATGGCGGATGAGTTTCTGAACGAGAAGAAAGACTTCCAGAAGGGAGGCGAGAACAACGACAACAATAATAACAAGTCACGTGATAAGAGAAAATGCCACTTCTGCGGTATTGAGGGGCATATGCCCAGGATTATAGAAAGAAGAAGATGAAGATGGGAGCATGCTTTTAGTGTGGTGAAACTGGACATATCAGCAAGAATTGCCCTAAGAAGCAAGGGCAAGCCCCACAAGCAGGACCTTCTGGGGGTACATCTTTAACTTCTTCTCCTAGATGCTTTGTTTTATCTTTCTTATCTTCTCAATCCTATCTCGAGAACCTTAGGTGGAACCCTTTTGGATGTAAACATGTGATTGAAACATGTTATGGTTGATGTTTGCAAATGGTTGCAAGTGGTCGCAAGTGATTGCTCGTGGTTGCATAACACACATTAGGCACTGGATCGGCTCAGACACATTTTCATATTGCATATGCATGAGTGTTTATACTTGCTTATGGATGAAATTGAATGAGTTATCTTGTGACTAGGACTATTTGCATATATGTTTGATTCATGGCACTAATGCATTAAGAAGATCAATCAGGCCTAATCATTTGCATTAGATAAGGAACATGTACACACACTTTTTGCATATGTTCATATAGCATTAGAAATCTTTTAAGGACAATGGTTGCTTGTGGATGATGTTTTTAGTAGATGGATGATTGGATGATAGGATTCATTCTTCTTAACTTGAAGATTTCGGGGACGAAATCCTGTAAGGAGAGGAGAATGTAACAACCCATATTTTAATAACATGTTAAAACCATAAATCAAGGCAGAATTAAATTTTAAAATAAGAATCTAGGGAAACGGGTTACGCCATTGCGTTCATCTCGAAATTTTACATGAAATAGAGTCTGAGTTTTCGAAAATCGGAGTTCGGATGAAGAAGTTATGGCCTGTAGAAGATTCAGCAGATTTTAGGCAGCACAGGACCAGGCAGGTCGACCTGGGGACCAGGTCGATCATGTGGTCGACCTACCCCCCAGGTCGACCATGTGGTCGACCTCCCCCCTTACTGGTCGACCTGGTCGGCATGTTTTGACCCAGAACCTATTTTGAAGCCTGAGACATGTTTTGATGGTCCGGATTGATTCTAGGGTTAATCTAAGGGCCTAAACTAGTTGCTACCCCTATAAATACATCCTAAGACCTAGCCTAATTCATACAAATCATTCTTACACTGCTATGCTGCTAATTCACCTCTTGAACCATGGCCTCCGCCTCCAAATTAAAGCTTAAGCATTCAAACTCGATTCAAATCAAAGATCAACGCTTCTACAACAATTCAAGAGAATAGATCAGCGACACCGCAACATTCTACGACAAATTTCTAGACTTGACTTCTGCATCTAAATTTCTTAGACCACGATCTGTAAGTTTCAGTTACTTTTAGATAAAAACTATAAATCTAATATGGGCATGTTATAAATTGGAATTGATTTATGTATGATTCATATTTATTCTTGTTTTCTTCTTGGATCTTGACTATGTGGAATATTGCCTACGACGTTGAAACTGTTGTTAATGGCCTAAGACTATGACGGTGAACATAAGATTATGCCTATGCCTATGACTATGAACATAAGACTACGCCTATGACTGTGAACATAAGTTTATGCCTATGCCTATGACGGTGAACATAAGATTATGCCGATGCCTATGACTGTGCACATAAGACTACGCCTATGACTGTGAACATAAGATTATGCCTATGACTATGACTGTGAACATAAGACTATGCCTATGCCTATGACTGTGAACATAAGACCATGCCTATGCCTATGACGGTGAACATAAGACTATTGCCTATGACTGTGACAAGGACAATTATGACTAATCACCTATGATTCATGACCACGAGGTTATTGCCTAGAATTATAACTATGAAATTGGATCTAAGCTTGACTTTCTTTATTTATCCTTGGATCTTGATTTTGGAGATTTTTCTATTTAAGTTTGATCTATCCATGTTCTTGAAACTAGATTATTATTCAAACCTTTTCATGTTCATAATATTATCAGATCTATATGCCTGCGATATTTAGTCAATTTAGTTATGTCATACCTTGGAATTAAATTAATAATAGAACGATGTCTAATATGTTATAGGTGAAATTGAATGATATTGATCTATGTCTGTGGTTCTATTTTATTATCATGTTGAATTGAGAATTAATGAATAAGTTTATCCATATGTTATGAACTTGGAATATAACCTGTTCTGACAAGTTGTGTAGTTTATCATGTTATGCAAGTTTTAGGTTGTAAAATCATATCACATTTGTGACCAAATGTCAGATCTACATGTTTATGTGTATATGTTAAACCTACGTCATATTTCAAGTTCACACTTATTCATATGTTCGTGATTGATTTGCAAGTTCACATATATGTAAGTTGATTTAGTCTATGTTGCAAATTCACATATATGTATGTTGAATTAGTCCATGTTGCAAGTTCGCGCCTATGATATTCATGTTGATTACTTTGCAAGTACACACCTATGGTGTTCATATTGACTATGCCGAGAACGCCAAGTTTACACCTATGACATGTTTATGTTAATGGATTTCTTTATGCAAATTTTGTGTACATTAAATTAGGCTAAGTTTTTAGCCTAATATTATATGTCAAAAATCATGCGGACGAAGATTAGGCTAAGATTGTTAGCCTAATATTTAGTCGGCGTAACGTTGGGAAAAATTGGTAATTATAGGAAACTTGGCATGAAACTTATCCTTGAAACTTGACACGAACTTGAATGAATCTTGAACATGGACATGACACTAGAATGAACTTGAAAATGGCCAACTCGAGGTTGGGTTGAGTTTGCAGTGTAATTCTGCCCGAAACCGCCCGGCAAATCCAGTTACTGCAAACAACAAGATCCAATGTGGGTAGTTGGTCATATCGCACTTGAAAACCTGAGGTCAGACTGAGTTGTGGTGTAGTTCTGCCCAGAACCGCCCGGCATATCCAGTGACCACAAGAACAGGTCTGATGTGAGAGGTTGGGGTGCATTAATGAATTAATATCACATGGTAGGGTTAAGTCATGAACATGAAAGGCAACACTTAACCAACTTGACACATGATTCGTGGGGCTAAGTCATGAACTTGAACGGCAACACTTAGTCAAATTTGACATGACACGAGGGCGGGTTAAGTCACGAACTTGAATGACAACACTTAACCAACTTGACATGCTAGACTGATAGGGGTTAAGTCACGAATTTAAATGACAACACTTAACCTATTGGACGGAAACCCTAGTTACGCGGTCCATTTCAGCAGTAACCCACTAGATGTATCATGGTACCCTGGGACTAGGCAGGGTGGGGCACGATTACTGGGATGATTGTAAGCGACCAGAACGACGGATGTGTTGGTGCGCCAGTGTAGGTTCAGGCAGGCTATGGTCGTGCACGTGGTCCGGAGTTGATAAAGCAGGCATTGGGCATCAGTAGGTTTATCTGTGCATTCTTGATTCGTGTCGGTGGTTGGCACCCTAGGGCTTGATACACCCTATGGTGGACCTAGCACAGGTGACTACATTCGTGATAGGGCCGTATGACACAGACACATGATGAGCTAGAACTTGTAGGGAGCCGATCAACTAGTAGATTGTTTCGTTGGACCTAGTAATGGGTCATTTCATGATATTGGGCCAAGAAATCATTTCATGATTAATATGTGACATGGGTTTGGGATCCTTGTACAGTTGATGCAGCGAACCTTGAATATGTGATGCTATAATTGATTTACACTTGAATTATTATGCTATCTTAGTCTATCTTGCCAATCTTGACAGCATGCTTATGGTTACTTTCAGTTTATACATGTCATGTTATCTTTATCTGTTTTTATGCTGAAAGTCACTTGGACTTACTAGTCTTTATGACTGACCCGTTTTATTTCGCCTCTTTTTCTTTCGTCCCCCCCCCCCCAAGTTCTCAGGGAGGAAACTCTAGCACTTAGCTTGGATTTCCCTTGCTTTCGGTTCAGCTCATGTACGGTATGATCTTGAGCTGCTATGGCTGCATTTCTGCTACCTTTGGGGAATTAAGCTACTTTTGATGTTTTAAGTTTATGCTTCTTTATTTATGCAAGACAGAATTTGTTGTAATGGAAAATAATGATCTTGGCTATTTGATGTAAAAGGTTTTGACTCTTTTTGAAAGTAATGAAATTTATCTTTTGATTCTTCCGCTGTTTTATCTGTGTTCTGTCTTGTGATATTTTTGTGTTTGTTTACCTTGATAACGCTCCTCCAAAACTAGTGCATTCCCTTTGTGAGTGACCCTAGCGGAGGTGGGGTGTTACAGTCGTGGTAGTAGCACCACGAGACAAGGACAGCAGGGTGGCAATGAACGGATTTGGAGGGCTCTAGGAGTGAGATTTCGTATTGGACTTGTGTATGAGTCTTGGTGGCTTGGTCAAAAAGCTAGCCAATAACTGGATAATGTGTTTTTCTGGTTTGGATGGTTCAGATGGATCCTAATCTAATCTAAGGGTCGTAATTCACCTAGAGCATCTATAAAATACCCCTAAACCTAACCCTAATCTCATTGTTATTCATCCTTGGCGCCTCAATGCTGCTCTAATCTAAAAACCTAACCTTTCTTCTCCAACCAAAATCAAAGTAGAGATTTAGAGATTGTTCTTCTTCATCAATCAAATTAGAAGATCAGATCTACATCAATCAGTAGAGATTATTCAAGATCCGAATTGCTACAACAATGCCTAATTTTCTAAGAATCCTATCGCAGTGAGTCTATGTCACTTTCACATATAATAAAATTAAAAAGTAATTGTGATAGGATTGTAAATTAGATCTAATGTATATGCCTGTGACTGATATGAATCTTATTAGGTTTGTAAATCATAATCTTTTAGATTCATTCCTATAAATCTGCCATATGCCTTTCTGATCCAGTTTGTCATTATATGCCTGTTTATGTTTAATATGCTTGTTCTTATGTTTACGCCAATTTTGATTTTGATTCTCTTCTCCTCTTCTTTTCCTTCTTTTATGAGATTAGGCTAACTTCAAGCCTAACATATTACGTTGAGATTTGCGTATGAATGGCGTTTGAACGATTGGGAAAGTTTTGGGAAATATGTAATAAAACGATATTATTGGCATAAATCAATTTGGGCATAATTGTGTATAAATTGTATACATGAGATTTGACATAAGTTGGATTAGGCATAATTGGATATAATTTGTATACATGAGGTTTAGCATAAATTGTTAATAACAATGAACACAAATTAATTTGGGTGTAATTTGGCATAACATATATACATAAGATTATAGGCCTAATTTGGATTAAAATTATGAACATAATTTAGATTGGAAATTATAGGTAATTGGAATATATTTTAATCCAAGATTTAAGATTGGGACTTGAATCAAGAAAGTGATAATGAACGCCTAAGACACGAGGTTTGATTCGAATTGCGGTATAAGACTGCCCAGAACCGCCCGGCACATCCAGCAACCGCAATTTGGTAATCTAATGTGAGAGGTCAAAGGCAGAAATTAGATGCATAATAATGCAAAGACACGAGGTTAGATTCGGATTGCGGTATAAGCCTGCCCGGAACCGTCCGGCATATCCAGCAATCGCAAAACGACAATCTAATATGGGAGGTCTTGCAAGATTATGGTTATAATGAATTAATGAACACTTAACCAAGATAAGACATGTGGTAAGACATGGGAATGATAAAAGGGTTAAGTGGGTTACATGGGTAGCATGTGAAACATAATTAAAACACTTAACCAAGATGAGACATGTGATTAGACATGGGGATAAAGAGGGGTTAAGTGGGAATTCCTAGTGGGGATCAAGCTTAGGAGGGAAGCTTGTGTCAAGGCGGTGGACCCTTTTCAACCAGTAACCCATTTTAGTATCTATATTAGCTCGAACTAGGTCGAGGAAAGGGACACGCTTACTGGGGTTCATTTTAAGAGGTCGATAAAGAGTTAGCGATGGCAGTGCAAGTCCAACGGAGTCATGTGCGTGCGTGGGTCCGGGATGGTAGGTAAGACGCTGTTGCATCGTGTAGGTATAAGCCGTGCCTTTTAGTAGTATCAGGTTTCCATTTAGGGAGTGATACACCCTACCGTGGGACCAGCACGGGTATCTATGAGTTAGGGAGCCGATCGAATGGGTAGGGTAGTGGGTACAACTAGTGGAGATAGGAGCAGGCGACACCTATGACAGCTGTTAGGAGTACACGAAACAACCATCATTATTATTATGCTTAGTAAGAGGGATCAACTTTCAGTATGGAACTAGTATTGGTGCATTGTAGGAATTATCTTATAGTGATTAGAAGCGCAATCAACGTTATATCTTGTTCATCTTGTTTACCTTGTCATATCTGCTTGTGTTACAGTCATCTCTTATATCCAGTTTATGTTCTTAACCTGTTGCTTTACTTATTATATTGTTAAAGTCACTAGACTCGCCAGACGTATGTCTGACCCCTTTTTGTTTTGCCTCTTTTCTTTCTTCCCCCCCAGGTCCTCAGGGTGGGATTAGTGAAGCTTTACTTGGATCTCCTTCTTCTTGAAGTTCTAGGAAGTGCTGAAAGTAATGCTCAACTTTATCTCTTTTCTATTATGGCTATTTGGAGTGGGATTATGGTTTTACCTTTATGTACTATGATAATAATTTTGTTCAAGATGGATATTTGTGTACTTGGCTTTAGTATATGGTTTTTATGCTGTAACCAGACATGTTTTTCTTTTCCGCTGCAATGAATAAAATTTGAATTTTCTTAAGTACCATTTTATATAGTGAAAATTAGGCTAGGGTCCCTAAAAATGTTTAAAAATAAAGCCACGTCCAGCCAAACTTTCCCATGCATTTCCGGTCCCTAAAATGAAGGTGCCACCCAAAAATTTATGTTCCTCCCGCCTTCTAGGTCCTCCCACTTCGCCTTTTCCATTTTTGGACAAAAAAATGCGCTCTTACATTAAAAAAAAATCAAAAAATAGGAAATATTCCCAGGAACATTCGCCAAAAAAAAGTTGCATACTTCTGTGCAACTATTGCCTATAGTAGAATACATGTATACATATATTCATATAGTGTATTTATACTGAAAATCTGGACCAATATATTCATACATTTATGCAACTATTTAGCAAATATGTGCATACATGTATGCATACAAAGTTGAACTGAGATTCATGTGTTACGAAAAGTTGCATACATGAATGCAACTATTCTGTATATATGCATGCATGTGTGCACCATATTTAAAAGGGATGACAGTTTGTGAATATGCGCATGAATGCATCCATTTATTCTGTACAAGAGCATAAATGTGTGCAACAATGTCTGAAGACGACGAATGCTTGTAAAAACAGGTTAAATTTGAATATATGCATGAAAGGATGCGTATAATACTGCTTAGCTGCATTCATGTATGCATTTATGCTGCAGTTTGGCGCAATACTGAAATATAAGCATGAATGTGTGCAACTATTTACAAATAGGTGCATCTTTTCATGCAAAAACCTGCTGTTTCGTTGATTTTGTGTTATTTTGGGTTTTGACGTGGTTTTCGATTGTTTTAAAGCATGATTTTTTGGGCGTGTATGTGTTTTATTTTATAATGATTTTTCGTGATTTTTTTTTATGATTTTACGAAAAATAAGGACCTAATTTACATGAAAAGTTAGACCGGATGTGACCCTAATTTTGAAACTTAATAGGGACCTGTGCCAAACGGACCCTTTTATATATCTGTCTTGTGATATTCTGACTTATACTCTTATTGTAACACCCCACCTCCGCTAGGGTCACTCACAAAGGGAATGCACTAGCTTCGGTGGAGTATTATCTAGGTAAACATACATAGAAATATTACAAGACAGAACATAAATAAAAGAGCGGAAGTAAAAACCAAATTTCATTTCTTTAAATCTAGTAAGGTCTAAAGCCTTTTACACCAAAATGTCAGTAAATCATTTACAACGAAATTTGCATTGCAATAGTACAGAAGCATAAAACTATATTCATAAATCATTCCCCAATAAAGCAGTAAAACAAGCCATAGCCAAGAGAAATCCAAGCCGTACAAGAAAGAGCCTTGGAGCTTGGTAAGATCCGAACTAAGCTGTATTCCCACCCTACGAACCGGGAGGGGGGGGAATGGAAGAAAAAGAGGCGAAACAAAACGGGTCAGTCATAAAGACTGAGTAAGTCCTAATGACTTTCAGCATAAAAACAGGTAAAGATAACATGGCATGAATAAACTGAAAATAAACATAAGCATGATGACAAGATAAGCCACAGGAAAGATAACTAAGAATAACCTCATATGGTTATTGTCAAGTATAACATTGCCAGGTTTCTATTCAAGATAAACTAAGGATAATTTCGCAAGATTTCTATCAAGCATCGCAAGATTTCTCAGCTTTACCATTAAAATATTTGTATGATATCTATTTGCTCTGCACCACCCATACTAGTATCCCAACCCGTGTCATGTGTTGACTATAAAATGATCCCTTGCCCAATGTCATGAAATAACCCATTACTTGGTCCCACGAAACGATCTATTAGTCGATCGGCTCCCTACAAGTCCTATCTCGTTCATGTGTCTGTGTCGTACGGCCCTATCACGAATGTAGTCACCTGTGCTAGGTCCACCATAGGGTGTATCAAGCCCTAGGGTGCCAACCACCGACACGAATCAAGCACACATAGTGTAAACCTACTGGTGCCCAATGCCTGCTTTTTCAACTCCGGACTACGTGCACGACCATAGTCCGCCTGAACCTACAGTGGCGCACCTACTCAGCCGTCGTTCTGGTCGCTTACAATCAGCCCAGTAATCGTGCCCCACCCTGCCTCGTTCCAGGGTACCATGATACATCTAGTGGGTTACTGCTGAAAAGGACCGCGTAACTAGGGTTTCCGTCCAGCAGGTTAAGTGTTGTCATTTAAATTCGAGACTTAACCCCATCAGTCTAGCATGTCAAGTTGGTTAAGTGCGGTTATTCAAGTTCGTGACTTAACCCGTCTACGTGTCATGTCAAATTAGCTAAGTGTTTTCGTTCAAATTCATGACTTAGCCCTACGAATCATGTGTCAAGTTGGTTAAGTATGTTCAAGGGGTTCCTGACTTAACCCTACCAAACCATCATGTCAAATTGGTTAAGTATATTCAAGCGGTTCGTGACTTAACCCTATCAAGTCATCGTGTCAAATTGGTTAAGTATATTCAAGCGGTTCATGACTTAACCCTATCAAGTCATCGTGTCAAATTGGTTAAGTATATTCAAGCGGTTCATGACTTAACCCTATCAAGTCATTAATTCATTAATGCACCCCAACCTCTCACATCAGACCTGTTGTTGTGGTCACTGGATATGCCGGGCGGTTCCGGGCAGAATTACACCACAACTCAGTCTGACCTCGGGTTTTCAAGTGCGATATGACCAACTACACACATTGGATCCTATTGTTTGCAGTAACTGGATTTGCCGGGCGGTTCCGGGCAGAATTACACTGCAAACTCAACCCAACCTCGAGTTGGCCATTTTCAAGTTTATTCTAGTGTCATGTCCACGTTCAATTTTTGTGTCAAGTTTGTGTCAAGTTTCATGTCAAGTTTCTAGGCAAGTTTTATATCCATATCCAGATTCAAGTTATAGCAATATTCATGTTTCACTTTATGCCTATTATCAAGTTCATGGTTCATGTTCATAACCAACTCATGTTTTGCCTAGTCTACCCAATCGTATTCCCATCGCATGTAAACGTGAATCAATATATATCACAAGTAAATCTAAACCTAGAAATAAAGAGAATAACATCAAACTATGATAGGCAGAAAGGACAAGCATAAAGTGATAAGAGGGATTATAAGACTAGCATGATATAACTTGAGGTAATTGGTTACCACATCACTGGCATATAGAAAATAATAGACTTTTCAAATTTAGCATAAAAAAAAGTGATAGTCCCAAACATTCTAATCTTAGCATAATAGACATAAATGATAATTTAGACTTGATTATCAATTCAAATGTCAACATAGTTTTGGATCTAGAATAGACCTACCCAAATTTTCATCATAATATGTTATAGCCTAAACAAAAGAACCATAACCGCGGTGTCATAGTGAGCATACTAAGATCTAAATTAATAATTTAGATTTAGATTTAGTTTTAACACGGTAAACTCAAGATGATTTCCTAATTCACAATATTGTTAATGGCCAAGATCCATAATATTGTCATTCATAAAAGTCTCCAAGTTTATATGTTCATATCCACCACAATTGTCCTTGTCATACTTAAAGGCAATAGTCTTGCGTTCTCAGTCATAGGCATAGGCATAGTCTTATGTTCTCAGTCATAGTCATAGGCATGTTCTTATGTTTTCAATCATAGGCATGTTTTTATGTTCTCAATCATAGTCCTTGGCCATTAACAATAGTTTCAATGTCCTTGGTATGATAATATTTGATTTACATGTTACATTACATAGATCCCAATTTATGCCAAATTCCATGCATATAATATTTATTCAAATTTCCTCATAACATGATTATACCAAAATTTACATATCAAGCTCAAACTTGCAAATACAAAGATAATAACCAATTTCATGTTGCCAATAATTCCATCATATTCATATAGGCAATAATCCCATAATTCCCCCCGTATACATATCATACGCAAGTCGCGATTTTAGGCCAAGGTCCGAAATTGACCAAGGTTCATCAAAACAAAATAAGTAGGGGAAAGGTAGAATTTGTAGTAAAAGCAAGATCAGAGGGAAAACAGCATAAACATTATTTCAGGCATAAAGAATAGATCATAAACTTGGCATGAGAGATAAGCTAGAAAAAAAAAAAACCAAAGATCATGATTCAAGAAGATAAAGAAATGGACTCGAATCAAAAGTCCAATTTCACTTCATTACATGTTCATATTAAATTTAAATGTTTAAATCTGAAAATAACCAGAACTTATAGATCGTGGCTAACGAATTAAGAACTGAAATTGTCGTAGAACGTTGCAGCGTCATTGATCTATTCTCTTGAATTTGTTGTAGAAGCATTGATCTTTGTTTTGAATCAAGTTTGGACACTTAAGCTTTAATTTGGAGACGGCGGCCATGGTTCAAGAGGGATTTTAGCAGCATTTTGGTTTCATATGAATTTGTGTGAGTTAGGCTAGGTCTAGGTGTTATTTTACAGGTGTAGCAATTCATTTCAGCCATCGGATTAACCCTAAAACCCATCCGGACCATCAAAACTCGTCCCGGGCCTCAAAAATGGGTTCTGGACCACACCAGGCCGACCAGGTCGACCTGTACAGGGGGGATGTCGACACTACAGTCGACCTGGGGGGGGGGGGCAGGTCGACTATGCAGTCGACACTATAGTCGACCTGGGTCTAGTCTGCCAGAAAGTCTGCTGAATCTTGTTTTGGCCATATCTTGGTCATACGAACTCCGATTATCGAAAACTTGGATCTATTTCATGTAGAATTCCGAGATGAACGCAATGGTGCAACCCGTTTTCCCTGATTCTTATTTTAAAATTTAATTCTGCCTTGATTTCTTGTTTTAACGTGTTATAAAAAATCGGGTTGTTACATTCTCCTCTCCTTAAAGGATTTCGTCCCCGAAATCTCCAAGTTAGGAAGAACGTATCCTACCATCCATCATCCATCTACTCAAAACATCATCCACAAGCAAAAATTGTCCTTAGGAGATTTCTAGTGCTGTATGATCATATGCAGAAAGTGTGTGTATATGTACTTATTTAATGCAAATGATCAGACCTGATTGATCTTTCTAATGCAAAATATGTTAAGTGCCATGAATCCACATGTTATGCAAATAATCCTAGTCACGTAAACACTATATGTGTGCACAACCATTCATCCATATGCAACATTCACATGATAACACATTCAAACTCATCCATAAACAAGTATAAACACTCATGCATATGCAATATGAAAGGTGACTCAGCCGATCAAGTGCCTAATGTGTGTTATGCAATCACGAGCAACCACTAGCAGCCACTTGCAACCACTTGCAACCGTCAATCATAACACGTCTCAAACACATGTTTACATCCATAGGGTTCTACCTAAGGTTCTCAAGATAGGATCGAAAGATAAAAGCAAGTAAAAACTTTGTGCCCATTAGGCAATGTCAAAACTGTAAATCTACGTCACATGTATATTGATTAGGAGAAGAACTCCCTAAGCACCAGCCCCGGAGACCGAAATCAACATCAGGCTGACAACCAAAGAATTACTCAATCAAACCAATATACGTTTCGAGGAAACTAAGCATGATGGACTCCTTTTATGTCACAAGGGAATCCCTTCCTAAAACCAACCCATATCCTATAAAACCCAAAGAGTTTAGTCAACCCAACGGACACCCTCAAGCCCCAACATGTATTACTAACAGATGAGTCATACTCCATATGGGGTTTGCAACAGAAATTTGATTGAGAATAGGACCGAGAGGAAAAAAAAGATAACATGCAAGTAAGCTCTATAGGAAAAGAGGGATCAAGGATATACTCTTAAAAAGAGATATGATGCACGTATCTAGTCCTCAATCTTCTAAGTCGCGTTTCCTTGAGCTTAAATCCATTGTGCTTTGACCGTCTTTAACTTCACAGATTCTTAATTCTTGTTTCCAAAATATGAGTTGGAACTCATTTCACTGTTGCCTCTCGTTCCACTTTCACTTATCCTCCTTCTAGTATACTCGGCTCAAACTTAACTGCGTACTCATGGTTTCATGCAAGCTCTCCAAAATTCACTAGTGAATCTTGGATCTCGTTTACTCACTATAAGGTATTCTACGCAGAAAAATTGTCTCTTGAAAATAAACAGATGTCAACCATGTTGCCAAAGGTACTTACTAAGGCGATTTTCTATAACTCATGCATAAGCGAAATGAACCATCCGCCTTAGTGGCGAACACTACTCGAGCGGATCAATAAATTACCAATAAATGTGTCAAGAGATTCTAGGTAACAAATCCTGATAGAACCCTAAAGGTTACACGCGACTTCGAGGGTATCACTGAGGCAAGTCAAGAGTTTAACTACCCTCTATTCAAAACCGAGAACGGCACCCTTACTGGATAACCACTCCGTCCCTAGAATCAACCCATAGCCCGAAAACATAAGCATTACTTCATAGACATTCCCAAATCCAAACAAGTCATGAATAAATGAGCCGATTTCCCTACAGGATTTGAGACAAAAGAAAATTGGGATCCTTTACTAGTACTAAGGTGCAAAGACTCAACTATCGAAGCAGAATTAAAAGGATGCAATGTTCAAAAACAGAGTCCTAACGGGATGATATAAAAGAAAAACTAAACCTTTAACAGCAACGTTACCACCCCTCTTAGGTACGCTAGTAGTGAGAGCATGCAATTTCCCTCTCGACGATCTTGTCCTTTGCCCTTGTGCTTGTCCTATAACACTTAACTACATGTCCCTTCTTACCAAACTAAAGATACTCTCTCTTGTCATGGGTTTTACTATGCTTTCACTTTGGCCTCTTTCCTTTCACCTTTTTCCTCTTTCTTACTATCCTTGTATAGCTTGTTGACAAGTCTCTCGAAAGCTACCTCCAACACACGACAACTCTACACAGCTTGAAATAAGATTAGATGCAGATGGAACTACTGCGGCTAGAGATGGAGGTTGGGCACTTCTTTGCCCTCTGACATATGTCGGATGCCTACGAAACTATGGTGAAAAGAGAGAGAAGAGATTTCAAGAGAGAATCAAAAGATAGTGCATATGGCTTTGGGGAATATGCCTTTTTATCAAAACAAAGTTTTCTTGAAAATTTGTTTCTTTGTAAACGTTTTGACAACTAGTTTCAGAAGATTTTTGAAAACTTTTTCCCAGTCTGGTAACCTTCTGCTCTGATACCAAATGTAACACCCCACCTCCGCTAGGGTCACTCACAAAGGGAATGCACTAGCTTTGGTGGAGTATTATCTAGGTAAACATACACAGAAATATTACAAGACAGAACATAAATAAAAGAGCGGAAGTAAAAACCAAATTTCATTTCTTTAAATCTAGTAAGGTCTAAAGCCTTTTACATCAAAATGTCAGTAAATCATTTACAACGAAATCTGCCTTGCAATAGTACAGAAGCACAAAACTATATTCAAAATCATTCCCCAATAAAGCAGTAAAGCAAGCCATAGCCAAGAGAAATCCAAGCCGTACAAGAAAGAGCCTTGGAGCTTGGTAAGATCCGAACTAAGCTGTATTCCCACCCTACGAACCTGGGGGGGGGGTATGGAAGAAAAAGAGGCGAAACAAAATGGGTCAGTCATAAAGACTGAGAAAGTCCTAGTGACTTTCAGCATAAAAACAGGTAAAGATAACATGGCATGAATAAACTGAAAATAAACATAAGCATGATGACAAGATAAGCCAAAGTAAAGATAACTAAGAATAACCTCATATGGTTATTGTCAAGTATAACATTGCCAGGTTTCTATTCAAGATAAACTAAGTATAATTTCGTAAGATTTCTATCAAGCATCGCAAGATTTCTTTGCTTTACCATTAAAATATTTCTATGATATCAATTTGCTCTGCACCACCCATACTAGTATCCCAACCCGTGTCATGTGTTGACTATAAAATGATCCCTTGCCCAATGTCATGAAATGACCCATTACTTGGGCCCACGAAACGATCTATTAGTCGATCGGCTCCCTACAAGTCCTATCTCGTTCATGTGTCTGTGTCATACGGCCCTATCACGAATGTAGTCACCTGTGCTAGGTCCACCATAGGGTGTATCAAGCCCTAGGGTGCCAACCACCGACACGAATCAAGCACGCACAGTGTAAACCTACTGGTGCCCAATGCCTGCTTTTTCAACTCCGGACTACGTGCACGACCATAGTCCGCCTGAACCTACAATGGCGCACCTACTCATCCGTCGTTCTGGTCGCTTACAATCAGCCCAGTAATTGTGCCCCACCCTGCCTAGTTCCAGGGTACCATGATACATCTAGTGGGTTACTGCTGAAAAGGACCGCGTAACTAGGGTTTCCGTCCAGCAGGTTAAGTGTTGTCATTTAAATTCGAGACTTAACCCCATCAGTCTAGCATGTCAAGTTGGTTAAGTGCGGTCATTCAAGTTCGTGACTTAACCCGTCTACGTGTCATGTTAAATTGGCTAAGTGTTGTCGTTCAAATTCATGACTTAGCCCTACGAATCATGTGTCAAGTTGGTTAAGTATGTTCAAAGGGTTCTTGACTTAACCCTACCAAACCATCGTGTCAAATTGGTTTATTATATTCAAGCGGTTCGTGACTTAACCCTATCAAGTCATCGTGTCAAATTGGTTAAGTATATTCAAGCGGTTCAAGACTTAACCCTATCAAGTCATCGTGTCAAATTGGTTAAGTATATTCAAGCGGTTCATGACTTAACACTATCAAGTCATTAATTCATTAATGCACCCCAACCTCTCACATCAGACCTGTTGTTGTGGTCACTGGATATGCCGGGCGGTTCCGGGCAGAATTACACCACAACTCAGTCTGACCTCGGGTTTTCAAGTGCGATATGACCAACTACTCACATTAGATCCTATTGTTTGCAGTAACTGGATTTGCCGGGTGGTTCCGGGCAGAATTACACTGCAAACTCAACCCAACCTCGAGTTGGCCATTTTCAAGTTTATTCTAGTGTCATGTCCACGTTCAATTTTCATGTCAAGTTTGTGTCAAGTTTCATGTCAAGTTTCTAGGCAAGTTTTATATCCATATCCAGATTCAAGTTATAGCAATATTCATGTTTCACTTTATTCCTATTATCAAGTTCATGGTTCACGTTCATAACCAACTCATGTTTTGCCTAGTCTACCCAATCGTATTCCCATCGCATGTAAACGTGAATCGGATATATCACAAGTAAATCTAAACCTAGAAATAAAGGGAATAACATCAAACTATGATAGGCAGAAAGGACGAGCATAAAGTGATAAGAGGGATTATAAGACTAGCATGATATAACTTGAGGTAATTGGTTACCACATCAATGGCATATAGAAAATAATAGACTTTTCAAATCTAGCATAAAAAAAAGTGATAGTCCCAAACATTCTAATCTTAGCATAATAGACATAAATGATAATTTAGACTTGATTATCAATTCAAATGTCAACATAGTTTTGGATCTAGAATAGACCTACCCAAATTTGCATCATAATATGTTATAGCCTAAACAAAAGATCCATAACCGCGATGTCATAGTGAGAATACTAAGATCTAAATTAATAATTTAGGTTTAGTTTTAACACGGTAAACTCAATATGATTTCCTAATTCACAATATTGTTAATGGCCAAGATCCATAATATTGTCATTCATAAAAGTCTCCAAGTTTATATGTTCATATCCACCACAATTGTCCTTGTCATACTTAAAGGCAATAGTCTTGCGTTCTCAGTTATAGGCATAGGCATAGTCTTATGTTCTCAGTCATAGTCATAGGCACGTTCTTATGTTTTCAATCATAGTCATAGGCATGTTCTTATGTTCTCAATCATAGTCCTTGGCCATTAACAATAGTTTCAATGTCCTTGGTATGATAATATTTGATTTACATGTTACATTACATAGATCCCAATTTATGCCAAATTCCATGCATATAATATTTATGCAAATTTCCTCATAACATGATTATACCAAAATTTACATATCAAGCCCAAACTTGCAAATACAAAGATAATATCCAATTTCATGTTGCCAATAATTCCATCATATTCATAAAGGCAATAATCCCATAATTCCCCCCGTATACATATCGTACGCAAGTCGCGATTTTAGGCCAAGGTTCATCAAAAGAAAATAAATAGGGGAAAGGTAGAATTAGTAGTAAAAGCAAGATCAGAGGGAAAACGGCATAAACATTATTTCAGGCATAAAGAATTGATCATAAACTTGACATGAGAGATAAGCTAGAAAAAAAACGCAAAGATCATGATTCAAGAAGATAAAGAAATGGACTCGAATCAAAAGTCCAATTTCACTTCATTACATGTTCATATTAAATTTAAATGTTTAAATCTAAAAATAACCAGAACTTACAGATCGTGGCTAACGAATTAAGAACTGAAATTGTCATAGAACGTTGCAGCGTCATTGATCTATTCTCTTGAATTTGTTGTAGAAGCATTGATCTTTGTTTTGAATCAAGTTTGGACGCTTAAGCTTTAATTTGGAGACGGCGGCCATGGTTCAAGAGGGATTTTAGTAGCATTTTGGTGTCATATGAATTTTTGTGAGTTAGGCTAGGTCTAGGTGTTATTTTATAGGTGTAGCAATTCATTTCAGCCATCGGATTAACCCTAAAACCTATCCGGACCATCAAAACTCGTCCCGGGCCTCAAAAATGGGTTCTGGACCACATCAGGCCGACCAGGTCGACCTGTACAAGGGGGATGTCGACACTACAGTCGACCTGGGGGGGGGTGCAGGTCGACTATGCAGTCGACACTACAGTCGACATGGGTCCAGTCTGCTGAATCTTGTTTTGGCCATATCTTGGTTATACGGACTCCGATTTTCGAAAACTTGGACTCTATTTCATGTAGAATTCCAAGACGAACGCAATGGCGCAACCCATTTTCCCTGATTCTTATTTTAAAATTTAATTCTGCCTTGATTTCTTGTTTTAACGTGTTATAAAAATTCGGGTTGTTACACTTATAATACTCCATGACGGTTAATGCATTCCCTTAGTGAGTGACATTAATGGACGTGGGGTGTTACACTTGGTATCAAAGCTGAAGGTTATCAGAACATATAAAAGATTTTGAAAACCATTTTCAAAAGCATTTTTAGAAAGAAGTATTTTCAAAAACATGTTTTAAAGAGGGTATTTTCAAGAGAAAAGTTTATTATGAAAAACATAATCCCCAAAAGCCATATATCTATCTTTCGTTTCTCTGTTTTGAATCTCTTCCTTTTTCCTTTCAGTATGTCTGTGGACCCCGTTATACCCGAAGGCGTACAAATACTAGGCTGGTTCAGAAGGTATCTGCGGTCTAAGGCTACTACCGCAGGCCCAACAAACGTTCCTTCTCCACCAGCCGCTCCTCCTCCTCCTCCTCATGTAGACGCTTTTTCTAAGATATGCGAATTCTTCTGTGCGATCGGCAGAAAACCGTTTTATGGAACTAAGACGCTTGTTGAGGCTCGAAATTGGCTCAAGGAAGTGAAGGACTTGTTTGGTATCTTTGAGATAAGCGATGGAAGGAAGGTTCAACTAGCTGCTTGGTTGATGAAGGACGAAGCTGCATTTTGGTGGGAAGTAACTAATGGAGGACATGCAGTGGAGACGTGGAAGGATTTTAAACAAAGTTCGAGTTGAAATTTCTTTCACAAGCGGAGGAAAGTTTATACATGGAGAGGTTCTTGGATTTGAAACAAGGGAATTTATCTGTGAAGGAGTACGTCAACAAGTTTAACCAGTTAGCAAGATTTGGAATGGAATTAGTTAATACACCACATAAGAAGGCTTTGAGATTTGCCAAGGGTCTGAATGAATCTTTACACGGGTTAGCTATGTCCCACATTCCTATGGGGGCTACTTTCGAGAAACTTGTTGACATGGCGCTGATGCATGAAGAGGAGAAAGGTGCTAATGTAGTTAAGGCACAGGATAAGAAAGTGGGTCCAAAGAAAGCATAGCAACAACAAAAGAAAGGTGGTAAGGATAACATGGGCCAAGGGAATAAAAGGTGTTTTAATTGTGGAACACCGGGCCACTTAAGCAAGGACTGTAGGAAGAAGAAGACGGGTTGCTTCCAATGTGGTGAGACAGGACATATGATTAAAGACTGCCCGAGGAGGCAAGGACAAGGGCAAGGGCAGAGGACAGGACATACTTCTGGAGGGCAGGTTCATGCCCTCATGGCACCAGGACAGGAGGGAGGTAGAAACATTTCTGTTGAAAGTTTGATTTTCCTTTTTGATCATCCTGTTCGAACTTTGTTTGATTCTGGCGCTTCACATTCGTCTATATCTGCTTTGTTAGTTGAAACACTACACCTAAATGCTAGTCTAGTTATGGATCCCGTTGTTGTCTTAAATTCTATTAGGGGTACGGCTCATCTTTCTATGTTATGTCAGGATTTGAGAATATATGTGTATGGCATTGAGTTCGAATGCAACGTTTATGTGCTTGGCTTCATGGACTATGGGTTGATTCTAGGAATGGATTGGCTAGCTAGGTATGGTGCCATTCTCGACTGTGAAAAGAAGGTAGCTAGACTGTTGACTAGTTTGGGTGATACTCTCGATATCTCATACAATCCTAAGGGTTCTGTTATGCTTATCTACCTAGAATCTCTTGACACTTCTATTGATTATTTGCAATCTGTTCGAGTAGTCCGTGAGTATGCAGATGTCTTTAAGGAGGTTAGGGGCTTACCTCCAAAACGCGAGATAGATTTTCGTATGTACTTGGCGGACAATGCAAAGCCAGTTGCATTGCATGTGCGCCACATGGCACCAAGAGAAAGGAGGGAGCTTAGTAAACAAGTGAAAGAGTTGCTTGTGAAAGGGTTCATAAGAAGTATCTTGGAGTGGGGTGCTCCAGTTGTTTTTGCTACAAAGGCGGACGGTTCACTTAGATTATGTGTGGACTATAGGGAGCTAAATAAACTCATGAAGAAAAATAAACACCCATTACCGAGAATAGATGACTTGTTTGATCAGTTGGTTGGTGCTTCGGTTTTCTCGCAGTTGGACTTAGCTACAGGATTTCATCAGTTGAGGGTAGCTGAGGACAGTATAGATAAGACTGCTTTTAGGACACTCGACGGTTTCTTTGAATGCCTTGTCATGCCTTTTGGTTTGATGAATGCACCCGCATATTTCGTAGACTTGATGAGTAGGGTGTTTAGGGAGTTTCTAGACAAGTTTGTGGTGATCTTTGTGGATAATATCTTGATATTCTCTAGAAGCGAGGAAGAACATGCCCTACATCTTAGGGAAGTCTTAGAGACCCTTCGAGCATATCAACTCAAAGCTAAGTTCTCCAAGTGTCATTTTTGGAGAAAGGAAGTGAGGTTCTTAGGGCACGTGGTCTCCAAGGAAGGGATAGCAGTGGATTCCGTGAAGGTAGTCGCAATCCAAGATTGGAAGATTCCTAAGAACGCAACAGAAGTAAGAAGTTTTCTTGGTTTGGCGGGTTATTACAAAAATTTCATCAAGGACTTTTCTAAGATATCATCCCCACCTACACAGTTGACGAAAAAGAATTTGACCTTTTCTTGGGATGTTGACTGTGACGATGCTTTCCAACATTTGAAGAGGGCATTGGCGACAGCTCCAGTTTTGCCTGATGGAAGTAAACCGTTCATAGTGTATATCGATGCTTGCGGAATAGGGCTTAGTGCAGTTTTGATGCAAGAGGGAAGGGTGATATGCTATGGTGGAAGGCAGTTAAAGGTCCATGAGAAGAATTACCCTACCCATGACTTAGAATTAGCTGCCATAGTTTTTTTGCTTAAGTCTTGGTGCCATTACTTGCTTGGTGAGAGGTTTGAGTTGTATACAGACCATAAGTCACTAAAATACTTGTTCTCCCAAAAAGATTTAAACTTAAGGCAACAAAAGTGGATGGAGTTATTAGCATCCTACGATTTTGAGATTGCATATACCCCTAGCAAGGGTAACGCTGTAGCTGACGCTTTGAGTAGAAAGAAGTTGACTTTGAGTCCTTTGTTTGTCGAGCGACAGAGTTTAGAATATATCTCTACCTTTGACTTTAGACCCTCTATCGATTATGTACCTGGTTTGTTGGCATCGTTAGAGGTGCGGCCTATGCTTTTGGGACAGGTAGGGGTGGCACAGCAAGATGACCCACGGTTGATAGAGATAGTAGACCAGCTCATAAGAGGGGAGTCTTCGAGCCATCTTAGTAGGTATACTATAGATGACATAGGTTGGTTGCGTAGAGATGGGAGACTTTGCGTATCACGAGACGAGAGTTTGAGGAGAAAAATCCTTGAAGAAGCATATCATTCTAAGATGACCATACATCCCGGTAGTGACAAGATGTATAGGGACATGAAGCGAGTTTTCTTTTGGGCCGGAATGAAGAAGGGTGTGGCTGAGTTTGTTTCTAGATGCTTAGTGTGCCAGCAAGTTAAGGCTAAGCAACAAAAGCCTAGTGGTTTGCTTCACCCTTTAGAGGTTACACAGTGGAAATGGGAAAGTGTTTCCATGGATTTCGTCGACGGGTTGCCGAGGTCAAGGAAGGGTAATACGGGGATTTGGGTAGTAGTGGGTAGACTTACCAAGAGCACCTATTTCATTCCCGTCAAAAGTAAAAGAACAGCGGCGTGGTTAGCATCTGTTCATCTTCGAGAGATAGTTCGTCTACATGGCATACCTTCTAGTATTGTAAGCGATCGAGATCCCATTTTCACTAGTGAGTTTTGGAAGAGCTTGCAAGAGGCGGTAGGAACGCAATTGTGTTTGAGCACCGCTTATCACCCTCAGACGGACGACCAAACAGAAAGAGTGAATTAGATTCTAGAAGATCTTTTGAGGTTATGCATCTTGGACTTTGGAGGAACATGGGAGGAACACCTTCCATTAGTAGAGTTCGCCTACAACAACAACTATCAGACCAGTATTGGCATGGTACCTTTTGAGGCTCTATATTGACGACCTTGTCGATGACCGACTTGTGGGTGGGAGTCTACGGATAAGATTTTTCTTGGGCTCGAGATGATTAGGGAAACTTCGGAAAAGATAGACTTGATTCGAAGATGCATGAAGACGGCACAGGACCGACAAAAGTCATATGCTGATAAGAGAAGGACTAACCTTGAGTTCAGTGTTGGAAACATGGTCTTTATTAAAGTATCACCTTTGAGGAATGTAGTTCGTTTTGGGTCTGTAGGGAAATTGACACCAAGGTTCGTAAGGGCATTCCCTATTACAGAAAGAATTGGATAGATGTCCTACAGAGTGAAGCTGCCCGAGAAGCTTAGTGGTGTTCATGACGTATTTCACGTGTCGCATTTGCGGAAGTGTTTACATGATACCGCGGAAGTAGTAGAGCCGAGCATGCTTAGAGAAATGGAAGTAGAGCGAGAGGCCACAGTTAGGCGAGTTCCTACATGCATCCTTGGGTCAGAGGTCAAGAAATTACGCAACCGAGAGGTCAAGTTGGTTAAAGTCCAGTGGGGAGATGATCAAGGAGACACGACTTGGGAGACTGAAGACAAGATACGCACGTCGTACCCTTTCCTTTTTGAGGGTATGTTCTTAATTTCTCCTTTTTATACCGCTTTGTTTATACTTGTTCTATCTTTTAGTGCATCCTCTTGATTATATCTTCGATCTTTAGGTAGAAAATCCTATGGTTGTAAACATGTGTTTGAGATATGTTATGTTTGGTGTATGCAAGTGGATGTAAGTGTTTGCTAGTGGTTGCTCGTGGATGCATTTACACACACATTAGGCATTAGATCAGCTCAATCACTTTCATATTGCATATGAATGTGTGTGCATATTTAAGTTAATGGATGTATATTGAATGTGTTGTCATATGGATGTTGCATTTGAATGAATGATTGTGCACTCATATAGAAATTATATGTATCGTTAGGATTCTTTTGCATACATAATGGACGCATGGCACTATCATGTTTCACATTAAGGAGGTCAACTGAATCAGTAGACTGCCTGATCTTTGCATCAGATAAGGAACATATACACACACTTTTGCATATGTTCATATAGCATTAGAAATCTTTTAAGGACAATGGATGCTTGTGGATGATGAATGAGTAGATGGATGATGGATGGTAGAATATATTCTTCTTAACTTGAAGATTTCGGGGACGAAATCCTTTAAGGAGGGGAGAATGTAACACCCCATAATTTTAAAAACATGACATAAGGGATAATTAAAGAATACTTAATTTTTATAAGAAGAATTAAGGGAAATGGGTTGCGGCATTGCGTTCGTCAATTCTGCTTGGGATAGAGTCCGAGTTTGCGCAAAACCGATACAGTATGAAGAAGTTATGAAGCTTAGAAGAATTCAAGAATTAACAGAATTTAATAATAATTAAATTATAATCAAAAATGAATTCAAAAATCAAAATCAGCTAAATCTGGGTAAGCGAGAAACCTCCCACTCTAGGGTGTCGACCCGCCCTAGGGGAGTCAACATAGGTGTCGACCCCCTATAGAGGTGTTGACAGTGGTGTCGAACCCCTATAGGGGTGTCGACCCCATCGGCCCAGATCTGGCCTGACAGTTTTGTGGTCTGGACTGATACATGGTCTTCTGGGATTGGCTGGATGACGTGTTTTTCTGGTTTGGATGATTTAGATGGAGCCTAATCTAATCTAAGGGTCCTAATTCACCTAGAGCATTTATAAAATACCCCTAAACCTAACCCTAATCTCATTGTTATTCATCCATGGTGCCTCCTTGCTGCTCTAATCTAAATTAACCTAGCCTTTCTTCTCCAACCAAAATCAAAGTAGAGATTTAGAGATAGCTCTTCTTCAGCAATCAAATTAGAAGATCAGATCTACATCAATCAAGTAGAGATGATTCAAGATCCGAATTGCTACAACAATGCCTAATTTTCTAAGAATCCTATCGCAGTGAGTCTATGTCACTTTCACATATAATTAAATTAAAAAGTAATTGTGATAGGACTATAAATTGGATCTAATGCATATGCCTGTGATTAAGATGAATCTTATCAAGTTTGTAAATAATTATTTTTTGATTCATACCCATAAATCTGCCATATGCCTGTCTGATCCAGTTTATCATTATGTGCCAGTTTATGTTTCATATGCCTGTTCTTATGTTTACGCCAATTTTATTATTGATTCTCTTCTCCTCTTCTTTTCCTTTTTTTTATGAGATTAGGCTAACTTCGAGCCTAACATATTACGTTGAGATTTGCGTATGAATGACGTTTGAACGATTGGGAAAAGTTTGGGGAAATATGTAATAAAATGAGATTATTGGCATAAATCAATTTGGGCATAATTGTGTATAAATTGTATACATGAGATTTGGTAAGTTGGATGGAGCATAATTGGATATAATTTGTATACATGAGGTTTGGCATAAATTGTTAATAACAATGAACACAAATTAATTTGGGCGTAATTTAGCATAACATGTATACATAAGATTATAGGCCTAATTTGGATTAAAATTATAAACATAATTTATATTGGAAATTATGGGTAATTGGAATATATTTTAATCCAAGATTTAAGATTGGGACTTGAATCATGAAAGTGATAATGAACGCCTAAGGCACGAGGTTAGATTCGAATTGCAGTATAAGACTGCCCGGAACCACCCGACACATCAAGCAACCGCAATTTGGTAATCTAATGTGAGAGGTCAAAGGAAGAAATTAGATGCGTACTAATGCAAAGACACGAGGTTAGATTCAGATTGTGGTATAAGACTGCCCGTAACCGCCCGACATATCCAGCAACCGCAAAACGACAATCTAATGTGGGAGGTCTTGCAAGATTATGGTTATAATGAATTAATGAACACTTAATCAAGATAAGACATGTGGTAAGACATAGGAATGATAAAAGGGTTAAGTGGGTAACATGGGTAGCATGTTGAAACATAATTAAAACACTTAACCAAGATGAGACATGTGATTAGACATGGGGATAATGAGGGGTTAGGTGGGAATTCACATGCTACCCATGTTACCCACTTAACCCTTTTATCATTCCCATGTCTTACCACATGTCTTATCTTGGTTAAATGTTCAATAATTCATTATAACTGTAATCTTGCAAGACCTCCCACATTAGATTGTCGTTTTGCAGTTGCTGGATATGCCGGGCAGTTCCGGGCAGGCTTATACCGCAATCCGAATCTAACCTCGTGTCTATGCATTATTACGCATCTAATTTCTTCCTTTGACCTCTCACATTAGATTACCAAATTGCGGTTGCTGGATGTGCCAGCCAGTTCCGGGCAGTCTTATACTGCAATTCGAATCTAAACTCATGTCTTAGGTGTTCATTATCATTTTCTTGCAATATAAGACTGCCCGGAACCGCCCGGCACATCCAGCAACCGCAATTTGGTAATCTAATGTGAGAGGTCAAAGGAAGAAATTAGATGCATAATAATGAAAAGACACGAGGTTAGATTCAGATTGCGGTATAAGCCTGCACGGAACCGCCCGGCATATCCAGCAACCGCAAAACGACAATCTAATGTGGGAGGTCTTACAAGATTACGGTTATAATGAATTAATGAACACTTAACCAAGATAAGACATGTGGTAAGACATGGGAGAGATAAAAGGGTTAAGTGGGTAACATGGGTAGCATGTGAAACATAATTGAAACATTCAACCAAGATGAGACATGTGATTAGACATGGGGATAAAGAGGGGTTAAGTGGGAATTCCTAGTGGGAACCAAGCTTAGGAGGGAAGCTTGTGTCAAGTGGGTGGACCCTTTTCAACCAGTAACCAATTTTAGTATATATATATATATGAGCTCGAACTAGGTCGAGGACATGGACACGCTTACTGGGGTTGATTTTAAGAGGTCAATAAATAGTTAGCGATGGCAGTGCAAGTCCAACGGAGTCATGTGCGTGCGTGGGTCCGGGCTGGTAGGTAAGACGATGTTGCATCACGTAGGTATAAGCCGTGCATTTTAGTAGTATCGGGTTGCCACTTTAGGGAGTGATACACCCTACTGTGGGACCAGCACGGGTATCTACGAGTTAGGGAGCTGATCGAATGGGGAGGGTAGTGGGTACAACTAGTGAAGATAGGTGCAGGCGACACCTATGACAACAGCTAGGAGTACACGAAACTACCGTTATTATTATTATGTTTAGTAAGAGGGATCAACTTTCAGTAGGGAACTAGTGTTGGTGCGGTGTAGGAATTATCTTATAGTGATTAGAAGCGCAAGCAACATTATATCTTGTTCATCTTGTTTACCTTCTCATATCTGCTTGTGTTACAATCATCTCTTATATCCAGTTTATGTTCTTATCCTGTTGCTTTACTGATTATATTGTTAAAGTCACTAGACTCGGCAGACGTATGTCTGACCCCTTTTTGTTTCGCCTCTTTTCTTTCTTCCTCCCCTCCCAAAGATCCTTAGGGTGGGATTAGTGAAGCTTGACTTGGATCTCTTTCTTCTTGAAGTGCTTGGAAGTGTTGAAAGTAATGCTCAGCTTTATCTCTTTTCCATTATGGCTATTTGGAGTGGGATTATGGTTTTACTTTTATGTACTCCGATAGTAATTTTGTTCAAGATGGATATTTGTGTACTTGACTTTAGTATATGGTTTTGATGTTGTAACCATACATGTTTTGCTTTTTCGCTGCAATGAATAAAATTTGAATTTTCTTAAGTACCATTTTATATATCTGTCTTGTGATATTCTATTCTATACTCTTATAATACTCCGCGAAAGTTAATGCATTCCCTTAGTGAGTGACATTAATGGACGTGGGGTGTTACAAGCCGCACTACTTTCTTATGCACAAACAATCTTCATCTTCTTCCTCCTCCAAGATATTTCTGAAAAAAACTAAGAAAATATCGAGGTGTTGCTGGTGCTTAGAATGAAGGGATAACTCTATCTTTTCTTCTACAACAACAACTTTAAAGAGACCTTTTTCGATTTAAATAAAATCTATGTGAGTTCTAGTTATTTTTAGATATGTAATTTAAATAATATTATGACATTAAATAATTTGAATCTGAAATTATATAGTGCTTACATATTTATATGTTATTGTTTTACTGTCAATTACCTATTTAATTTTTATCTATTCCTTGTTACATGTACATCCTTATTATCCGTTTTTCTGTTTTAGTTTTATTTATAATCTTATGCCTATTTATTTAGATTATGTATTTCTGAGTTAGATCTATATTTTGCCCTTTTCCTTTTTATTTTGCGCGAAGCCTAAGTCATCGCTTACCTACATTATTCCCTTTAGAATTGCATAAAACTAGGTTAAATTGGAATAACTTGTCATAACAGTAAAAGGTTGAATTAGGCATATTGAGACATGAAATCCAATGATTGTATAATTGGGATAATATGCAAACCATGTTAATCTAAGTAGGTTAAACTTAATTTTATATTAAGTAGGACATGCTATGGAAAATATGAGTATCAGATGTAATTAAGTAAAACATGTAACTTAATTTATATACATCTGAGTATGTGCTTGTCTGTTTTGGGGAAGGGGTTGTACACAGAATAACATTTATAGGAAATATCATTTACAAACTTGCTTATTAATGAACTTAAACCTGCTAAGTTAAACCCGTTAATAATAAGCTAAGAAGTCCCACGTCTTGCTGTTTATATCCGATTTTGGGACTCTTAAAATCCTAGTTACTTAGGGGCACAAGCATAAAGGGTGACTTATGTCATTCTGCTGTGTGGAACCCGTATTAGTAAGTATCCCTGTTGGTATCATAGAGGGGCCTCACACTAGGTAAGGGTCAGGCACGCTTTACTGATCTGGATTGTAAGAGGTTCAAAGGTTGGAAGGTGGGTACGGGCATGTTTCGGTGGAATCATGAGCATGTTGGGTCCGAAGGGGGAAACTAAGACGCTGTAAAACCAATTAATAGGGCTATGTCTTATACGTTGACAGTTAGTGACTGATATCCCCTACTTTTGTGGCTGGCACAGGCTATTTTCATGGTAGGGAGCCGATCGTATGGTTAATAATTAAGGTAACACCTAATCCTGAATATGAATGAGAAGCTTACTTGATCTTTACCTTACCTTGTTATCCCGTTTAGCTCGTACTTGTATATTTTACTGTAATTTCTTATTCAGCATTATTTATCTGTCTTGATACTATCTATCTTATCCTATGCTGAAAATCACTAGAACTCGCCAGACTTTATGTCTGACCAATCTTGTTTTTCCTTCTCTCTCTTCCTTTCCTTCCCTCAGGTTCTCAGAGTGGTGGTCGACAGTAGCTGTGATTGTGATTCTATTAAGCTTGGATTTGGATTACTTTTCTTTGCATGTGTTACTTCGGTTTCTTTTTCTTTGTTTATTGTTATGACATATGAGGGATATTATTTTGTGGCTTTGTACTCTGATGATTTATGAGACAAATATTTATCTTTTTAACATTGATGGTTTATCTTGGAATATGTAATGTTGAAACTAGTTTGAAATTTCCGCTACATTTTATATTTCGTCTTATTAAAATTAGTTCTTGTATTACTGTAATGACCCGCATTTTCAGCGATATAATAGTTAATTTATTTAATTATTTAAATAGTGATTTAGAGGATTTAATGGTCGTTGAATAAAATAATAGTGAATATTTAATTAAAATAAATAATTAAATAATATATTTAATTCTGAAATAATCAGAATGGGCCGAAATGGCGATATGATGTGAATTGGGCAATTCAAAATATATAATTCAGTTTAGAGTTGAATTATATTAACGAATATATTATATAAACGAAGTTTGAACGTATAATTTATATTATAATTATAATCGAGCTCGAAATGGCGCGGCAGTTCGCTATTGGGCGATTCGAACTTCAAACGAATATACAGAAGCCGTTTTAAATCGGATTTCTGTGAAATAAGAAACGTTCAGAGCTGTTGAAGTATATTTTTCTAATGAAAGAGAAAAATCTGGATTTCGTCGGGTAGATTTTGATTTATGTCCAAATCAATTTTCAGAAAAGTCGCTGTCGAATTCCTTTATAATTTGCATCGCTTTATTTACGTTATAAAAGGGTTTTCATTATATTTGAATATCGGTTGTGAATTTAGACAAGGTTCTTTTGAGACATAGCAATAATTTAATTTTTAGAATTTTATGAAAATTTTTAATTAATTAAATAAGCAACTTTTTATTTGGAGTATTTTGCACCCTGTAATCAACATTTTGGATTTTCACAAAATGAGTTAACCTACCGATATTTTTATACTTTTGGGATCGTGGCACCGAGCCCGACACAATAGTATTTTTATTTCTGTCCGTACGTAAGTAGAACTTTACGTAATAGGATAAGACGAACTTTTTAAACATAAACCATTTTCTCTGATCAAATAAAGGTCCACTCATATGCTTCCCATACCATACCTTCTTGCGCGACAGATAGTGTAACACGTTCCCTTTTTGTTTGACTATATAATACCCTTAAACATTTCTTAACCTAATCCCTTCCATTCTCAGTAAAAAGCTTCATCCGCCACCTCCATTCTTCAAAACGCAAATTACCTTAGCCAAAACGAATCGAAGAAAATCCGAAATGGAAATCAAACAAGTTCATTTCTTCCTCAATCTTATCGTGCTCTCGATTTTTATCTGAAACGAGATGCCTTGCTGCAGCCGATTCAGGAAGTGGACGGACATGGATGCGTAGGGCTGACGAACTCCGGTCAGAGGTGGTCAGGCGAGGCAGTGGTGAGGTGAAGGATCCGAGGCTGAGAGCGGATTGAAGATGCGTTGAATTTCACACGCAGGGGAGAAGAAGATCACTGTATAAATTGGTGCGGACCTGGGTATTCAAGTATAAGGATGGGTTTGAAGAGCCTTTTCGAAACTGGGAGGAAAATCCATACTGGGGTTATGGAAGAAGGTGGATTACTGTTGAGTGCGGGTTTTCTGGTAAGTGGGTTTGAGGAGCTCGTGAGCTATATGCTGACAGCATTCTTGATGATACTGTACTGACTAGGGGGGCATGAAGGTAGTAACGCCTTTGATCCCTGATGCGAAAGTTATTAAAATAGTGAAGAGCGATTGTATTTGTGAAAGGGGAGACAGTGGTCAGGTTGTTGGAGTTTGGGTTGAACGGCAATAAGAAGATACAGGGAAGAAGTAATGGAAATTACGGAAGGATGGTGATAAATGTTAGAGCTGATGGATGTGTGAACATTCGAAAGTAAGGGGGACGTGGTTACGATCTGGTCTTTGGGTTAAATCGTGATGGGCTGATCAAAATAAAAAGGAAGAAGACGCTGCTTGGTTGAGGCCGGATTTGAGTGAGCTGGGATGAACGTTTATGTGTGTGAAGTTTACAAAACAGGGTCCATTACGACCGTATTGATGGACACTATACAATGCAATTAGTTGGAACGATTTGGAGATTCTGTGGATTTACGACAAAGTAGAACGTCCGATCCGAACCAACGATCGTGAATCATTATTTAACGATTACGGACAATGTGAGTAAATCTCACTAACTCTATCAGTTTATATTTTTATAAACTGTACTTTATTTTTGATAAATAATGATTGAGTTTTATGTATTGATTGTTTGGACTGATAAATAAATTTGATTGAAAACATAGATATAGTTATATATAGAAAACCGACAATTAAATATTGATTCTGTTATCAGTATATTTCATGTTGAAATGAAATTGATGTTATTATGTTGCTTAACCTCTGTGGATGCAGGGAAACAGGTTGGAGGGACCCAACTGGGTTCCTCAATATATAGAATACTATTTTGTTTCATATACTGTGGTGTATGATGTGATATATAATCCGTTGTGGATTATGTGTGTTTGAATGATATCGATCACTGTAAATTGGTAGTTAAAATACCATAAGAAATACTGGGATGTAAAAAGGGGATTTTCAAAGTGTATTTTGAAAATAAATTAGTTATATAAAATCAAAGGATTTTATATAGAAAAGGAGAAAGGGACTTTATAAAAAGAAAACAGTTATAAAATCAAAAGGGTTTTGAAAAGGAAATATTTGTTCAAAATAAATATGATATTTAAAACGGGAAATTATTTATAAAATCAAGGGATTTTATAAAAGGGAATTTATTATAAAATCAAAGGATTTTATAAAGAGGAATATTTATTGGGAAAATAAATAAAATCATATAAGGAATATTTATTGGGATAATAAATAGAAGTATAAAAGGGATTTATTTAATTAGAAAATAAATCAAATATGAAAGAGAAATATTTGTAAAACATTTACAATTGAAATCAAAGAGGAAATATTTGTAAAACAAATATACAGGAAATATTTGTGGAAACCAAATATAAAGGGAATATTTGTAAAACCTTTATAAATAAATTAGAAGGGAATTATTTATAAATGGAAATAAAAGGGATATTTATTTAGAAAATAAATAAGAGTTATAAAAGGAAATATTTTAAAATGAAAGAAGTGTATAGAAAAGAGAATTTACACTAGGAAATTTTAGACCCGTGCTTCGCACACGGTTATAACAGAATATGAATTTAAAGTGAATACACGATGTTGGAAGGTAATCATTTAAAGTGAATAAACGCTATTGGAAGGTAATCATTTAAAGTGAATAAACGCTGTTAAAAGGAAATCTTTATAAGTGAAGAAACGTTATTAAAAGGAATGGGAAATCTTTATAAGGCGATATTAGTTAATCGAATATTAGTTATTCGAAGAGTGTTAATCGAATATAAATTAGTCGAGGATAGTTAATCGATTAGAGTTAGATCGAATTTGAGTTAATCGATTAGAATTAGATTGAATTTGAGTTAACCGATTAGAGTTAAATTGAAATAAGTTAATCGAATATAGTTTATTCAAATAGAGTTAAAGGAGTTATCGAATATCGTTTATTCGAAAGGAGTTAAGTGAAAAGAGTTAATCAAATAGAGTTAATTGATAAGATTTAATTGAATAGAGTTAATCGAATATAGTTTATTCGAAGAAAGGTTTTCGAATCTAGTTATCCTTAAGAGAGATTATCGAATATAGTTATTCGAAGGGAGGAGTTATCCAATAGAGATTGTTCGAAAGAGAGTTACGTAAGGAAGCTTGTTAAAGGTTTAAAAGATAAACTTTGCCTATTCTGAAGTTAAAACGTTGTTCAGTTAAGGTCTGAGAGGTAATTATACCCCAACTTGATTGACTTCCTTCTTAACTAAGGAAAGGGCTAAGGTTTGATAGTAAAGGATGGTTAAGTAGATTTAGTTAATAAGTGTAATGGTTTGGGTTGGCATAGCGATGGTTTGTTTAAACATCTGTCTAAGTCCAATGTAAGAGTTTTGGAAATGTTTTCCAAATAAGAATCAGAAATGTTTTCTAAGATAGAAAACAAGAAATGAAAATGTTTTCCAGTGTTAATAACATATATTTTCTAAATTTAGAAAATAGAAATGTTGAATATATGGAAACAGGAAATGTCGAATGAAATAAATTAATGATAAATTAATTTAAAGGATAAAAGTTGACAGGTGATTGATCGATGTAATTTCCATTTGGAAATAATATCGTTGTTTGCACACGTGTTTTTCTTTTATAGTTAACTCATCGACTATCGAATTTTTCGACCATTTTAATGTTGTTAATATGAAGAGACCAGTTGGATTATTATCCGAAGAACCACTCTGTATTGGCATAAGCGTTGCGAATCATATATGCCAAAGATAATTGAAGACGGAGTAAATTGCAAGGGCTGTTGTATAAATCTTAGGTAAAGATTGCCTAAGATGGTTGTACTGAATAGTGCCTTCGGTTTGTCCAGTCCCAGGACAACCTATATGGAAGAATGTCTGACAGAGTATATCTAATAGATTGTGTAGGTTGATCTCTTCAAACGTATTCACGTTTGGTAGTGGAGGAATTCGTTTCTCTTAGCTGTATACCCGTGGTATTTTTGGGGGAAATCAATTTGTGATTTGGCGGGTATGACGATGTGACATTCAAAGTGAATAAACGTGTGATCTGTCAGAGATAAGCGTGGCCTCTAGCCTCACAACCGGGAAATGACAGAAATCGGGCAGGTAGCATGGCTATGTAGGTCGCACCTATTAGGGTGTATAATCACCTGATCTAGAGTTTCATTTACTTCTAAAAATCTATTATCGATGCGGTCCCATTCGGGAAATGGTTGCTGATCCCAACCGTTGGTGATATACATTCGATACACTCAAGCGAAATGAGTGGTCGGTCATGTGTGGCCGGGTTGCAAGATGTTCTTGTTGAACCCAGTGTATTCCTCTCTAGAGGTACACTAGCAGAAGGTGGTTCCATACCTTATCATAGTTGGAAATCCATGACCCAATACGTGCTTGCAGTTTTAATTGTATACTATATATGTAGAACGTGAGATGAAAGCGTTTCTGCTAAATGATTATTGTATTGTGATTGATAGACATTATAATAACATCATGAGAGTTTTGATATAAAGATTGATTTTGGATTCTCATAAGGGAAAAACCCGTTCCGTTATACGGCGTGGTCTTATGAGATATCGTTTAATGGCTCAAACTGTTTTAAACTGTTTTACTCGTACCAGTCTCATGACTGACCCGGAGTTTATTTTGTTTTGTTTTCCCTAAACTCTTGGGTGCCCAATTTTGTACGGGCAGTCAAGTAGTCGGGATTTACAGATATACTGAAAGAGCTTGGAACATGAGGCTTCAGAATTTTTATAACTATAGTTATTTCCGCTGTGTTGTAAGTGTTGTACTCTGATAATGTTATTGTATACATATACCAGTTTTATTTCAAGGATATGTTATCTATTATATGTTGTTCATTCCGCTGTGAGATTCGTGTTACTCTGATGTTGTGTTCTTCTTCTTCTTCTATTCTAAGTTTCTATCTTATCTGTTCTCACCCTCTAATTTCGTTCATTAACTTTTCGGTTATTTTCGATCCTTGGATGTTCGATATGTGTTGTATATTGGATAACCAAGATCAAAAAATTTACGGGGTCGTTACAATTACTATTGTGCTTCACAGAACTTAACACATCCTCATATATGTGCCATTAAGGGATGTGGGATGTCACAGCAGATACGCAACTACACACAAAGACTCTCTCCCAGACTCATTCTGGAGTATTACCGACCTTTTCTCTAATAAGTTGTTCGCACCAAAGCCTAGGTGACTGCTCAACCTAAGCTCTGATACCACTTGCAATGGTCCAATCAGAGCAACCACCGTCTGCAATCAACACACTAAGAAATAGCTAAGGATCTTGTTCGGGACTCATGATCCTGTGATTGGAATGAAGCGGGGTGATTTTGTCTCTCTGACTGTTTTTTCTTGTTTGGTTGATTCATATTATAACCCTCGACTATTTAAATGTGCACTAAACTTAGATTGATCCTCAATACCGCTAGATTATCCGGACAAACGTAGGACAGAGTACCTCGAACCACTATAATAATCTTTGTTTTCCTATTTACTTTTTTCTTTTACTTTTATTTGAGTTTGTGCTTTCACTTTGATTTTGGGTGTTGATCCATATTTACACACACACACACACACACACACATATATATATATATATATATATATATATGTATGTATGCATGTGTATGAGAGAGAGAGAGGAAGAAGAAGAAGGAATATGAATGAAATAAATTAACTTTTCAGTGAAAAGTTGTTTTCATATCTCATCAGTGAGAAGCAGTTTTTATATTTCCAAGGACAAAGTGGATCGCACAAATAACTATGAAATCCAAAGAAGTTGCATAAGTTCTAATAACATTTCCCTGACTATGTATGAATTATATAAAATTTTGTTATACATATATAAGGAGCTTTACGGGGAACCCTTATTTTGTGGCATCTCTGTCGGTTCGTGAGTTACGTTAATCCAAATCCAATAAAATTTTGTTGATGTTCAATCCACACACACATACACACACACATACACACACACACACACACACACACACACACACACATATATATATATATATATATATATATATATATGTTACCATCTATCTAAAATTTGAGTTCGTTCAGACATTCGTAACATTTTCAAAATCTTAACTCAATTATTCATCGTTTATACATTTATTCGAATCATTAAATATAAACATCTAATATATTATTCTTCAAATGTAGGAACTAGCACAAATTTTGGATAAATGATAATATATATGTGGATTGAACATCTACAAATTCTTGTTGGATTTGGATTACCGTAGCTCACGAACCGGTAGGGGTGCTAAAGGGTTCCCAGGAATGCTCCTATACATACACATATATATGCAAGAGGAGACAAAGGAATATAAACGATCTAAAATAATCTAGACGGAGCAAGTAAAACAAAGGTAAATAACATCAGACATGATTTAGTTACCTAATAAAGAAGCAAGTTGGGAAGATATTGTATGTTCTCCTCTAACAGGGTGATAACTACGACACTGTTACTTCTGTTGTTAAAACAAAATCTTCTTCCGTTAAACACCTATATGAGGTTGCACTCTTTGGAGGAACCCTTGATAATTGTTGTTATCAGCCAATTCATCAGTATTGCTTAAAATCCTATTGAAAAAAACGCGGTTATATATGTCAATTTGTCCATTGTAGGAATATTATTATTATAATTAAAAAGTCTATGATATCTTTCACTCCAGATATACCAAGTTTCGATAGTGAATATAGCGTAGAATAACAATCGCTGACTCAGAGTAAGGTGAAATCTCAACCTGGACAAATAAGATTCATAACTAGTACTTTTAGAGGTAATATTGAGATGAAATATTGTAAGAATGTATAGAAGCGCAAAACTGGTAAATTGGAAGACATAGTTTAAGTGTGTAATTCAGATTCATATTGCGTAACATACAATTTTTTCAATATGCATCTTCTTTTTCAAAAGTTAAATAGTATTAATTTTTTATGTAAAATTAATCACATGAGTAACATGAATTTAGGCAATGCATTCATTTTTCCTAAAAAATGATTGTTGGAAATGAATGAGCAAGAGAAAAAGGAATTTTGGAAGAATAGAGGAAAGAAAACCTTAATCCCACATTATGAAATATGAATATCCACTTCTCTATAAGCTTATATAAATAAAGGAGAAGAGGGCTTGCAAGCATAGTGTGGCTAAGCCAAGACATAATATTATATTGATGTCAAATTTGGGCTTAGTGTCATGGGACTCTAGGGGTCCATGACACAATATTATATTGATGTCAAAAATAGGGTTAGTGCCTTGGGATTCTTGGGGTCTATGACATGATATTATATTAATGTCAAAATTTAGGCTTTGAACCTTGGGACTCTTGGGGTCTCATGGTTAAATAGGCTGCTGATTGCAGCTTCGGCATATTGCGTTGAAACGAGTTATTTTAGTCATTTTTAATTTGGCATGTCCATTCAATTGAATGGATACAACCGTTTCATTTTAAATCGTATGCGCATTCATGCACTGCTTAGTTAAAGGGTCGAAACCTTTCTAAATTTCATTAATGTTTAGATAGGTATCTCCTTCAGCTTATAAATACATGGCCTAAAACGAGACAGAATACACATTAGTTATTCTTCTCAATCTGCTACCTCTTCTTCAGAGTACACCTCTGTTCTACTTTCTATAATCTACTTCAGTTCATCAGAGCTCTGTTTGCTGGCACCATGCTACGGGGTTGGTCCGTTTTATCATGGGATACAAATTGCTATTATGTAGATTGGTGCATACGACGGCAATATTGTTTCAAGGAAACATAATCATTTCTGAACTCGGACATTACTGAAATATTCATTATCTAGTCCGTGGGTGACGGTTCTGTACCGCTCCAATCTAGTGCACAATCGATCTCGCTTACTGTTGTTGTTGTAATCACAGTAAGACTTGACAATTGTGGCATTAATGAGTAACACTGATTGTTGCTACTGTCCGTTTGTAATACATCGTGTATTGACAAAAGATCTAACACTGTAATACAATCATGTGTTGATAAAAGATCTAATATTGTAAAATAATCGTGTATTGACTTTAATTTCTAACAGTCTGGAAACAATATTGATTGTTGCAAACGACAACAACGATGTCGCATAATAACAACAATAATTTTGCATCGACACAGACGGTGACCAACACTCTGCTTTTGCCAGTGCTTCCAACAATGGATCTGTCTCATGGAGAAAAGCCAGAGAATTTCAACGGCGTTAATTTTAAGCGTTGACAATAGAAAATGTTTTTTTATCTAAAATTGAGACTCACCAAATTTCTAACTAAAAATGTTCTTAAATGATCAATATTTGGCAGAAATTTCCAAAAAAATAAGGGCATTGCTGATATGGATTTATGTGCAGTAATATTAGAATGCAACCTTGTCTAATGAATGATTCGTAGACATAGGAGTCACTCAACACATATGTGCCCATAAGTGGATTTTATAACCTATGAAACTGCAACCGATGATAAACAACTTTTCATGGGCAACTCATCTGCATCAAAGACCGAAGGAAAAGGAAAAGTTGTGTTGAAACTAACTTCTAGAAAGGAATTAAGTTTAAATGACGTTCTCTATGTTCTAGAAATTTGTACGAACCTGATTCCAGGATCATTGCTCAGCAAACATGGATTCAAATTAATCCTTGAAGCTGAAAATGGAGTGTATGTAGGAAGAGGATATGTATGTGATGGTTTGTTTAAAGAAAATGCAACCACTACTGTACCACACACTGATATGAATTAAAGTGAATCTTCTTTTTATATTGTTGACTCTTCCAACATGTGGCATTCTATATTAGGGCATGTAAAATTTGATATATTGCAGAAATTGATTAATCTCGAATTTATACTTAAGTGTAAATTAGACGCCAATTATAAATGTCAAATTTGCGCAGAAGAAAAATTTACAAGAACCTCGTTTCATCATGTTGAATGAGAAGCAGAACGGCTAGATATAATACATATAGATGTACGTGTTTACACAAAACAGAGCGAAAGTTGAGAATTAACTCAACAAAAAGTCAAAGCTTTAAGAAGTGATAGAGGAGGAGAATATGTATTCCATTTTGAAGAATTTTGCGCTGAACATGGTATTTTACACCAAACTACAGCATCATATTCACCTCAATCCAACAGTATAGCCGAACGGAAAAATAGAAATATTAAAGAAGTGATGAATGCTTTATCTTGGCTTGCTAGATAACCTTTGGGGAGAAGTTATTCTTTCGAGAAATCAAATTTTAAATAAAATACCCTGAAAGAAAACTTATAAATCTCCTCGTCAACGTTGGAAAAATAGACCGCCATCCTACAAATACTTAAAAGTGTGGGGGTGTCTTGCCAAGGTAGAGATACCAAAACCAAAGAAGGTCAAAATTGAACCAAAAACAGTTGATTGTGTATTCATTGGATATGCACAAAACAGTCCCACATATCATTTTTTGGTACACAAATCTGAAATATATTCATGAAAATACCATCATTATGTTGAGAAATACTATATTTTTCGAACATATATTCCCTTTGAAACAGGGTATGAAAATCATACGCCTAAGAGACCAAGGGAAGATGACGTTCCTAATTCCAATGAGGATGTTGAACAAAATAACACTCAGTAATGTAGTGCTAAGCGGCAAGTGGATGAACCAAGAAAAAGTAAAAGGTCAAGAACCTTGAAAACCTTTGGAGTGGACTTCTATACCTTTATGTTAGAAGATGATCCATTGACATACAGACAAGTTATGTCTTCCAGCGATGCCCTTTATTGAAAAGAGGCGATTAACAATAAGATTGAATCCATTATGTCCAATCATACACGGGAATTGGTTGATTTACCTCAAGGATGTAAGACCTTAGGTAATAAATGGTATTTAAAAAGAAATTGAAACCTGATGGTTCAATAAACAAGTACAAAGCTTGTTTGGTAGTCCAAGGATTTAGATAAAAGGAAGACCTAGAATATTTTGATACGTATTCGCCAGTAACACGGATAACGTCAATAAGAATGCTTATTGCATCCATACATGACTTAGAAATAATCAAATGGATTCTAATACTGCATTCTTGAATGGTGAACTAGAGGAAGAAATCTATATGAAACAACCTGAAGGAATTCTAAGCTCAGAAAATGAGAATAAAGTTTGCAAACTAGTAAAATCAAATTATGACCTTAAGCAAGCTACAAAATAGTGGCATGAGAAGTTTGATAAAGGTACATTATCAAATGGATCCACGATAAATGAATCTGATGAATGTGTGTACATAAAACACACACATATTGGATATGTCATTGTTGGTCTCTATGTTGATGACCTGTTGATCCTAGGCAATAACAAGACCATAATAACATCTACGAAGGATATGTTATCCTCTGGATTCGATATGAAAGACCTAGGACTGGCTGATGTGATATTAGGTGTAAAAATTCCGAGAACAAATCACAGGGATATGCATTATCCCAATCGCATTACATCACCAAAATACTTGAAAAATTCAAGCAATATAATGTAACTATTGCAAAATCACCAGTAGATATAAACCAAAATTAAGTAAAGAACACTGGTGATGGTATTTACCAGTTAGAATACTCTCGTATACTAGGAAGTATCATGTATGTTATGAACTATACTAGACCTGATATCGCATATGTTGTAAGCAAACTAAGTAGATTTACCAACAACCCTGGTAAACATCATTGGAAAGCGATAATCAGAGTTCTAGGGTATCTAAAGTATGCATAGACTATGGTCTATACTATAAAAACTATCATTCAATAGTGGAAGGATATAGTGATGCAAATTGGATCACTAGATCACATGATACAAAGTCTACAAGTGGATATGTGTTCACATTAGGAAATGGAGCAATTTCATGGAAATCGTCCAAGCAGACTTGTATTGCTAGATCTACGATGGAATCAGAGTTGATTGCACTAGATAAGACTGTTGAAGAAGCAGAATGGATTCGAAGCTTCCTGGAAGACATTCCTAATTAGAGCAAACCTATGCCTCCAATATGTATACATTGTGATAGTCAATCAGCTATTGGAAGAGCTAATAGTACACTATACAATGGTAAATCTAGGCATATTCGTCGTAGACATAAAACGATAAGACAACTTCTCTCTTACGGGGTTATCACAATAGATTACATTCGATCTAAAGATAACTTACCGGATCCACTTACAAAAGGCTTTCCTAGAGAGAGTTCAAACCTTATCGATGGGAATGGGGCTAAGGCCTATAGACTAAAGGTTTTTCTAAAATGGAAACCCCACCTTGTTGACTGGAGATCCCAAGATCTAGGTGACATCCCAAGATCTAGGTTCAAAGGGACAACGAAGTTTAAGAGAATCTTGATGGCACTTTTATACACTAACCATTCCTATGATAAGCCAGTGAATTATAATGTTGAATAAGGATAAGTATTAATACCTTTAATGATGTCTGTTTTTGAGGAATCAGAGAATACCCTTTACAGAATCACCTACGTAAGTGCGAAGGCGCCGCTTCAAAGAGAATTATGAGGCCAAATTCTCTAAGCATTTATGAGACCAAGAAGGTGTTCAAAGTAAAAACGAACACATACAGAGAACGAAGGATTATAAGAAAATTTATCGTGTGTTATCTACCTTGGTATTACACAAAAGGCTTACATTTCAAGCACGGTTTATGTCTATTGATTTGCCTGTGATTCAAATAGGTAATCACTAGGAAAGTTCAAGGCTCATGTGCTACTTTTACCGATGCGATAAATGATTTGTGAAACTAAAAACGACTGCTCATTCGTGTGGGGGATTGTTGGAAATGAATAGGCAAGAGAAAGAGGAATTTTGGAAGAATAGAGGAAAGTAAACCTAAGTCCCACATTATGAAATATGAATACCCACTTCTCTATATGCTTATATGAATAAAGGAGAAGAGGGCTTGTAAACATAGTGTGGCTAAGCAAAGACACAATATTATATTGATGTCAAATTCGGGCTTAGTGTCGTGGGACTCTAGGGGCCCATGACACAATATTATATTGATGTCAAAAATAGGGCTTAGTGCCTTAGGACTCTTGGGGTCTATGACATAATATTATATTAGTGTCAAAATTTTTTCTTTGTGCCTTGCGACTCTTGGGGTCTGAAGGTTAAATAGGCTGCTGATTGCAGCTTCGACGTGTTGCGCTTAAATGAGTTATTTTAATCATTTTTGATTTGGCATGTCCATTCAATTGAATGGATACAACCGTTTCATTTTTAAATGCATACGCACATTCATGCACTGCTTGGTTAAAGGGTCACAACCTTTCCAAAGGTCATTAATGTTTAGATATGCATCTCCTCTAGCCTATAAATTCATGGCCCAAAACGAGACAGAATACACATTAGTTATTCTTCTCATTCTGCTACCTCTTCTTTAGAGTACACCTCTGTTCTACTTTCTATACTCTACTTCAGTTCGTCAGAGCTCCGTTTGCTTGCACCAAGCTATGGGGTTGGTCCGTTTTATCCTGTGAATCAAATTGCTATTACGTCAATCGGTGCATATGATGACAATATTGTTTCAAGGAAACAGAATCATTTCTGGACTCAGACATTACTGAAATATTCATTTTCTAGTCTGTGGGTGACGGTTCTGTACTGTTCCAATCTAGTGCACAATTGGTCTCGTTTACTGTCCTTGTTGTAATAACAATTTGACTTGAAAATTGTGGCATTATTGAGTAACATTGATTGCTGCTACTGTCTATTTGGAATATATCATGTATTGCCAAAAGATCTAACATTGTAATACAATCATGTATTGACAAAAGATCTAACATTGCAATACAATCGTGTATTAACTTTAATTTCCAACAATGATTACGTCTAGCTCTTGATAAATTCATGTATTTGTAAAATGAATTAGCTGTAAAAAAAATAGTCCTAACACAACATCAAATTTTGATATTATTATTATTATTCTTTATATCATACAGATACAATTTGAAACATTCAATAGCAAAACGTAGAAAGTAGTTCCTTCAATTGCACAGTTGAAGTTGAACTCCCAATGAAGGTCCAAATTAGGCATATATACATCCAAAACCAGCTCATCTTTAAAATAACAAATACCTTAGAGTTTTGAAAATTCTATTTTAAGAGAAGCTACCAAGATTTAACCACAATGCCAGAACGATATGCTATTTGGCATTGCACCATGTTAAAAAATATCCAAACTTTTAGAACCAATCTATAAAATTATGAAAAAATATTGTGGTTGTTGGACATCAATTGATGAAAGTTAAGAGATATCTCATTAAATTATAAGTTTAAAAATCATTTTAAACATATATAAATGAAAAACTCAAATTTGGTTTAAAATGATTTTAATCTGAAGTAACCTTTCTAAGTATGTATATACGGTGTAAATTGAAATCACCCCTTCCTGCATGGTAACAAGTTGGAAGTCTGATTGATCTTTAAAGGTAGCGAGCATACAAATATTCTAGGAACCACTGGAGCCGGTTCTGAGATTTGAAGTGCCCAGTGTGATTTATTAAATGATGTCGTAAAATTTTGCATAATGGTATTGAACAAAATTCATATTCATAAGCGATCTTAATTATTTTTCAAAAACTCAATGCTACTATAAACTAACATTGGAACACACAAACAAGACAAATGAAAATAACATTGTTATTTTGCAAAAAATTATAAATAATTGGTTCATTTATAAATAAAATTGCACATGCAAGACTTGAATTGTTTCAATTACTAGAAATCATCAATTGCTTCCTTTGTACCATTATATATACTTGCACAATCACTATGAAATATATATAACACGATACAATCATTATTCATCGTAATTATAAATGAAAATTGTAATTTTTTAACGTGGTTAGCATTTAAAAATTAAAATATTTATGCTAATTTATTTTTCCCCATATTTCTAGTGGAAAAAAATTGATTTTTTAATGAAGAAGGAAAATCTAAATTAGTTCCTAATTTCCTAGCTCCAATTTTCGATAGTAAATACCGCATGTTCTCATCATCTTTAAAATTAGATTATAAATATGTATAGCAAATTTCAGATCAATTTATTCAACAACAAAATAATAATAATCAAACCAATTTATTCAATTCTCCAAAATGTCTAACTGAAAAAAATCAGTACATAGACAATAGAACATAAGATTTAGGAATTAGTGTTTCTCACTTAAAGCCTCAAATCAAATTGCACAATCAAATCAGTTTATTCTATTTTCTCCAAAATTTCCATCTAAGACAAATCAATGCATAAAAAATAAAATTTTACCTGAGATAAATAAGTTCTAAGAAAAATAAAGATTGCATTTAGGAATTAGGGTTCCATACCTGAAGCCTCAAAAGATATCAAAATGTGCGTAAAATTAAAGATCGCGTTTAGAAATCAGGGTTCTTGAAGCCTCTAAATAAATCAAACCGTGCGTCTTTTCTCCGTCGATTTGCTCTCCTCTATCCAGCGGAGATCGGTTACTTTTCTGTTAGGAAATGCGTTTTTTTTTCTTCTTTCAGATGCTTACTGCGAGATGATTCCCCTGTCCATCTTCATGCCCCATGCGACGACAGAGATAACATTGGGCCAAAGCCGGCTTTGAATATCACCAATTGCTTATTTCTCCTCATCTGGTTATTGAATAGGGTGCTACTATTCACACTCCTATTTACACTTCTAGCCCCAAAACTAAAAGCACCCCAAATATTTTAAATTTCTTCTTCTGGTCACCATCTAAATTAATAACAAAAAAATGTAGAGGCCACCAGCTCCTTCCTCTACACGAAGCTTCCTTTATCCCGTACTTCCTCGATTGTGAAATGATTTAATTTAATAATCCATTTTCATAACCACATTAGAAATTTTAATTTTGATAAATGAGTACTTACTTCGTCGGTTGTGAAATGATTCATGAAATTAACATTTACGTCTTTTGAGTAATTTGATCTAACATCTTGCATCACATTATCACAACCATTATGTTTATCGTCCGATTTATGATCATTCAAATACTCTAACTATCAAACGAAAAAGATAATAATGTATCAATTTGTAAAAGAAGATACTAAGTTATACGAATAAAAATCCTACAAGTCAAAACTTACGTTGTCATTCTCTATTACAATGCCGTCAATTTTAATGTCCTCCAAGCTTGAAATTTCCAACGGAGCAGAAAAAATTATCCTAAAATGCAATGGAATACCCTAACATGATATGTATCATAATAGAAAACAATAAAAATCAAGCAATTCTAACCTCTTTTTTTACCTTGATCTTCCATCTCTATTAAGCATAAAAAAATATCTGTTTTTGTAAGGGTTAGAGTTTGAAATTGTAAAGAAGCAAGTGAATAACCTTTTTTATAATATCTTTTTTTATTTTAGGAGAAGTACGGTGGTGAATAATTAGATGAAAGAATAATGTATGGTGGCCAGAAGAATATAAAAAATAATCATTTGTATTAAATTTATAAAGGTGGCCGGAAGTGTAAACTGGGGTGTGAATAGTAGCACTTTATTGAATATTGGCTATTTTATTCCCGAACGACTATGTCTAATTTAGGTCAACGACTGCTAATTTATATAGGGATATAATTACATCACGCCAGAATCTCCAACGTTTGTATTTGAATAACAATCATAGGCGTATATTGTTTAATAAAATATCCCAAATCACATCAATGTTTTGGATTAAGACAGGTTTACTGCCTCATTGCAAGACTTGATCAAATTAATCCTCTATCCTTGAATAAGAGCCTCCAAATTTGTTGCCAGGATTACTTTAAAAGTTTCATTAAGCTTCTCTATTTGATGTAGTATAGTAGAAATCAAATAATGGGGTTGGACCAACGTTTAAATCTAACTGCTGATTTCAAATAATTTTAGGAAAAATCTAAAGCAATTTCCATTTGTAATTTCATATTTAGGATGGAGGTACCATCATCGATCATTGGAGAGTGCATTATCACTACTTATGCCTTAATTTTCCATCCCAATAACAATTTACTGAATTATGACATCATGCAATGTGACGGTCTAGGGTGCTGTAACATTCCTTATTTCAAGATCAGCTAAACTGGTCATCTTTACATTTAAGGTCCATTTGATTTTGAACGAGAAGGGTTATTTGGAAGGGGAATTTGAAAGGGGTATTTGAAGGGGAATTGTTACAAACGGGGAATGTGTTTTTTTTACGAAAGAGGCATTTTGGAAGGGGCAGTGGTATTATTTTATTGTTTGTGTATATATTATTTTTAATTGTTTGTGTTTGTGTGTGTGTTTATTACTGAGCAGAATAGTAGACTGCAGAATAAAAATTGCAGAATTCAAATTGCATAATTGCGTAATACAAATTGCAGAATTTAAAATGCTCATATAAAATACATAATACAATGAAACTTTTTAATGCATTCCTGCAGCAACCAGTTCGTTTCGTATGTTGTCTCGTACAACTGCCATGGTGGATGTTGTTCTGGTTCTTTGAACGGGTTCTCGATCTCTGTTTCCCGGATTTGATATACTGTAATATATTTTGAGAGATTCGTCTGGCACTAAATCATGGTCGTCATCATACGACATAAAATATGGATCGCCAGCGTTGTATTTTCTGATGTAGTTGTGAATAGCCATTGTAGCAGTAACAATTTGTACTTGAACATGGTATGGATACGTCTGCATGTTACGTAAGATGGCAAATTTTTTCTTCCAAATACCAAATGTTATTTCAATTGCCATACGCAAACTAGAGTGATAGTAGTTGAAAATTTCATTTTCTGACTTCGGTTCATTCTGTGTGTCATTAAAGTCTGGTATATGATATCTCACAGATCGGTAAGGAGTTATATTTCCTTCCAATAGTGGATATCCTGAATCCACTAAATAATACTGCCCGGTAGGAGGATGAGGGAAATTAAGATCCGGATTATTTATAGCTTCCCGAAATACTTTAGCGTCGTGTGCAGTTCCTTCCCACCCCACTCTTACAAACGTAAAAGTTAAATCAAACGTACAAACAACCATAATATTTTGTGTAGCAGATCATTTCCGCCTTACAAAACGTTGCATGTCTTCTTGACCCACGTGAGCCATCACATGTGTCCCATCAATAGCCCCAATACAATTTTTAAAGAAATGATAATATCGGTTTGAAGAACGAATTTGTTTTGGAATTTGGTTAAATTGGATATCAGCTGGTCTAATAATATCGACTGCCAATAAGAGAACTGAATCCAAAACTTTATGAAAAATGACATTAATCGTACCATTTGATCGTTGAAACCGCTCAGCAACCTGCCTTGTAGGGAGGGCCAATGCAATAGTATATAGGAATACAACCACCTTTCTTTGACTGTTATGTGCATTTCAATCCGTAATTTGCTAACTGTTCACACAAGGATTTGAAACATAATCGCTTCATTCGAAAATTGCTATGATAACGATCTGCGTGTCCTGATAGTATTTCATGAACCCAAGCAAGGCCAGAACTTGCAGAATTATGTATTCTGCTCCTTTCTCATGTTTGATTAGCCATAATTTCTTGAACATCTGACAAATCTTGCAAATCTTCACAATCAGATTCATCACTAGCTGCCATAATTTGTTGACGAATAGGAGGAAAATGAAGAGTGAACATGGTGATGTAGTGTTGAAATGGGTGGAATATATATAGGGAGAGGGAAAAATGAAGGGCAAAAAAATATCTGTCGCATCGGACGCTTCCGAAGCGTCAAACGTTAAAGCTAACTTTTGAGCCGTTCAACTTGAAGAGGCAAATACGTGGGTCTCACTGTTGACGCTTCAGATGCGTCCAACGCAGACGCGAACATAAACTGCCCAGTTGGAAAATCAAACAGTACCTTACATAATGTAAAACTTTTCCCATGTAGGATAAATTTACGAAATATAAATAATAGTATCATAGCCAAAAATTTCAACGTGAACACTGCCAGCTATATCGTTGTTTTACAAAAACTGAGCACAAAATAACCTTTATTATTAAGTGAAACTCCTACTTTGTCTTCAAAGTTCTTTATTTATCTTCCAAAACATGATTGTTTAATGCTGTAAACTCAACATAATCGAATTTGTAACCATGAGCTTATGGGGAAAATAATAAGAAAAACATGGATCAGACATTAAGCCTACAATAAGTAATAAATTGTCCAAAACCATAGCATATTATGAGACCATGCTATTTAGCGGAATGGTTTTCCCCTAAAATTCTTTTACAATAGCCAGTATATCATATCGTGCAATACACAAGCAATCATGAATAAACATTTAGCATCAATTCAAACATAAGTATCCCCAGTAGTTATTATCATTTATGAACCATGTAACACTAGCTATGTCATATGCATCCATATCCATTACCTATATTGTTATTTAAGTATCCATCTTAAAGTTATCTTTTATTTTTCTTAGTAGTTACCTGTAACACCCAATAAAATCAACTTTAAATGGACAAAGAAAAATAAAAAAATAAATATAATAATATAATAAAATATAAAAAATTGATATTTGTAGAATTAGACCATGAAAGCTATGTTGTTGCATTCGTCACGAGATTCTGATTTGCTTCCATATAAAACATGTTAAAAACGGAGTCCACATGTAAAAGTTATGAGTAGATAAATTTTTAGTTTTAGAGTAAAACTAGTTTGATTTTAAATTTAAATTTGAATAAATTAAAAGGAATCTCAACTTTGAAATTCAAGTTTTAGCATAATTAACTATAAAGATTAATGCGAGAAAAACCATTAAGGAATTTATTAGTAATTAATAGGAATTTAATAAAAATGATTGAGCAATGGTCAAATTTGGATGTCTAGGAAGGAGGTTGATTGCCCCTTGATTGACCTAGCAGTCCTCCGTACGACTGACTTGTGGTTTACTCCGGTCGGCTACTTCAGATGAATAAAGGTTGTGGCCGCTAGGATTTTCTTAAGTTGGATGTTGCTATTTAACATGCTAGATTTTATTTTAAAAATCTAGCATCCTCATTAGTTTGAGCAACTATAAATAAGACCCAATACACCTTCATTTTCACTTACAATTCCTATGGCAAATGCTATTCCAACTCCATCTTTTTCTTGTAAGATCCAAAATTAGAGTTAAGGTTAGTTTTCTAATTTTCTTCATTGTCCTCCAATCTCTTTATTTTATGTTCATATTTTCTTGATTTGACAATGACGTATATTTTTTTTTGTGTGTGTGTGTGTATATATGTATATATTCATATTTTCTTGATTTGTCCTCTAATCAATCATCCACAGATTTGTTTCCAACAGACAAAACATTCAGCTCAACTAAGGCAAGCACGTTCGCAAGATTGCTAGAACCAATGACATTCAATTGGAAACTAACCCTTTAACGGGATGAATTGTTCTGGACCGAAATCCACAGCAACCCCATGTTCTCACCAATCACTGCTCCGTGATTTCCATCTTTTGCGTTTAAATCCCTGGATTGTTGGGGGATTTGAATGCAAAAGATGGAAATTAGGGGATTGTGATTACTGGAAAATGAGCTGCACTAGATTTCGGTCCAGGAGAATTGATCTTCCCTTTAACACTACAAGCAACCACACCAACAGTATTAGCATTCGTAGGTTTACACGACCGCTCACCACACCAACTCAATACAAGGAGACCTGGTTGAAGAAGAGCGATCTAATTTTAAAGTGTTATTAGCACTGCCATCTCAATCATACAAATAAAGTTCGTATATCTTTATTGTCACCACGCCCAAAAATTATTAGCGCTGCAATCTAATCTAATTTTAAAGTGTTATTGATTTTTTTATATATCGAACGAATTGATGAAGCGTTTCACTATTAATTAGATCACAAATTTAATAAGTTTTCCATCAATATTTAGAAAAATATATATGAGAGTCATCATTTTACAAAGCAATTTTTAATTATACTTAACAACAACTATTTTTTACTATATTGCACAAATGCAGTTATGAACGACATTACTTGCAGTTTTAAGTGGGTTTGTGCAATACAATTTTTAACCACGGTTGTGGTTTTTAACTGCACTGTACAAATGCAACTAGAATCCAACACATCAGAGAAGAACCCAACCTGTCTCCTCCACATTCGACAGTGTTAGCCTTTACAACAATCAGATAGAACGAACAATACAATTCATAGCAACCAGTTATCAAGCATAGATCATTTTAATCGATATCGACATCTCCCAAGCACAAGCCCCAAAGGCCTAAAACAACATCAGACAAGTACCCAAGACATATCTCCTTCGACGTCGAATAATATACACAAGACGATACAAGCAAAACAATAATAATCCATGATTCTAACTATCACCGCCAATCCTGCTTTGAAACCATCGTTAATCGTATGACCGACTCAATATCATGTCGTCCGTCAAAGCTAATAGTAAACCCTGGTTCTAGCAAAAACTCCATACGCCTCGTGACTCGTTCATGGCTGCACAGTGTATTCGATCATTCAACCGGTCTTTTAGGCGTTGCTATTATACCCTTGCTTTGAGTCCGCTAGAACCTACGACAAAGATAATCCATCAGCCTCCATAACTCTAATCATCATCACCGGCAACAATCCATAAGCTCAAAACACCTAACCATTATCCACGAGCTCAAAACACACTTGAGTCATCTGCACATTCATTGCATTTCATCGATCATCGAACACATCACAACACTTCGAACATTCCTCCTTGAATTTACGTCGAAGTCACGTTCATTCCCGAACCAAAATAATCATCGCTTTTGGTCGATGTTTTATTTCGCAGCGTTTCAACCTTTCTGCTATGATAACACAATTCACAATGTCTTTGATCCACATCCACATTGTTTATAAACGTTGTTGCTCCATTGTCAATCCATAATGGACGTCCCGGCCCAACATGTCTTGAACGACCCAACTCAATAGGTCTTAAACGACCCGAAGCCACCAACGACCCAAGGCATCAACGGCCCGAAGCACCAACGACCCGAAGAACCAACGACCCGAAGCACCAACGACCCGAGGCACCAACGACCTGATTCTTGCTGATCCATCTTGTCTTGTTCCCCACGCCACGACATCAACCGACCCAACCATCCAAGGTGCGACCTGACCCATGAATTCTCAAATGCACGCAACTCCAATATAAAACTAACCAATCTCGATTCAACCAACCAACAACAAATTCAAGCAACGATCAACAAACAGTAGCACACCAATAATCATCACTCAATCATATAAAATTCATCAAATCATAATAAAACAATAAACTAATCAAATAATTGGCTCTAACTTGCAATATCACATGAATTAGCACAGAAATTTACCAATTTAAGTTGTTAAATTAGATCTTATGGTGATTCGAATGAAAACATACTTACCATGATGTAGATCTAGCTGAAAACAACATGAAATGGTGAAAATAAGATCAAACAATCCATTTACTCGATTGAATCCGTGTGAGAGAAGCTTATCACTCACCAAATCCTCAAATTAGATTGAAATCAACTAATCTCTAATCCGAACAGCGAAGAACTATCTTCAAATCTCTCAGTTTGATGCGATCTACTCTCTCTTGATGTAGATCTAGCCTACCATGATGTAGATCTTCAATCTTCTAATGTAGATCTAAGATTTTAATGGAGGAGAGATGTATTTGATTGAGCAAAGAGGACCACAAGCTCAACCAAATGAAAAATGAAGAAACTAAATCATTCTTCTTGCATCTACCCCTCTATTTATAGCCATCTAATCAGCCCACTAATGGGCCACACCAAATCAACCCACTAAGGACTAGTTAGCCTATCCATAAATTGTGTAACACAAAAATAACGATTCCTTCCAAACCGCTGAACCAAATTTTTAATGTGACCACTCTATGGAATTGGCAACACCATTTCCTTTCCAATGAAATCGATCTCAGTACCTGATTTGATCCCAGTCAAAAGCTATTTCCTGTACAAAACTGATAGAGGTAAAATGGTCATAAGTAAAATTGAAAATTTTGGATATGTCTTACATCCCTATAACCAACATATCAAAATATGAGAATGATCATACCCTCAAGGGAATAAATAAAAATATTTTACGATCCTCCAATACGTAAAATGCGGGTCGCTACAACAAGTATCCTAAACTATCCAAGGAAGGACCTAATGGATAAAATTATATTTTAGAAGTCACTCCTCGTGCTTGTAAACTACCCAGAGATCAAGGAAAAGTAGCCTTAGTAAATACTACACTTATTCTTAGGATTGCAATTCGTACCCTATTTGATTCTAGGCATCGCATTCCTTTATAGAAAGGAATGTAGTAAACTTATTAAATCTTTCTACTTTAATTGTTAATAATCCAATAGTTATTTACAACCTAATTGGATGTTCGATACAATTTTGGTCAATCTGTAAAGACCTATTGTTAGATATATGTGATGTCAATTTCTTTTGCAAAGCGTATATTCTTAATTTTGAAGGGCATGGACTTATTTTGGGTACAGATTGGTTATCATATTATGAAGCCGTCCTAAATTGTGAAATGAGAGTTATTTTTTTAAAGAGTCATAAAGGCCGCGACTTTTAGGTTTTGTATATGGTCAAAATCTAGGCGAAGCAGGGCAATTACACTCATTAAATCTGGACCATAACAGAGGACCAATCTCTATATCCAATGTTTGTGAATTTCTCGATGTCTTTGTGAATTTCACGGATTCGTTGGTGTGTTGATCATGCAGTTTTGAGATGTTAAGGTGAGTTGTTCGACTCACTCTTCTAGCTTATCTGTGAACGCTTATTAAGAATTTGAGTTAACCATGGACTTTTTGGTTTAAACATGTCTTTGTTATGATCTATCTTAGCTTCAGTAGTTTTCACCAAAAAAACGCAATAGTAAACATAAAACTGAGTATTATGTTTACAGTGAAAAATCAGCTCTCTATCAAACAATATGTTGTTTTATCTTATCGGTTTCTTTCTGAAATCTTGTCAAACGTTTTCTGAATGTTAGTATGTTGTTGGTCTTTGTGCATGTAAATTTTTCATTCTTTTCAACCTCTGTAGTTTATAGAAACTTGCTGTCAAATTTTGAATCAGAGAATGTTATGCTCCTGATGTCTATAGCGGAATCTAGATGTGAGTCCAAATTTGTGACTTAATATCTCTTTCAACTCTTGTCGGTATGGGTTTAGTCTCTTTTATTTAAAAGTACAATTGTTGAACTCTATGCATGTAAAATCCAAGGCTTTTACACCTTTGTAATTAGTTGAAAACTTGTCGAGAACCTTAAATCGGAGTATGTTTTGCTCCAGCTATTGTACTTTTATATCCGCCTAATACTTTTCGGGCAAACGTTTGTCAGGCTAGAATTTGAGATGTTAATATTTAATGAACAAACATTTTCCCTGCAAAGATTTAATGGGCCAATATTTTACATGAAAATGATTTTTTTTGAGTTTGGTTTCTCCTAAGGACGATTTTGAGATGATCTTTTGAGATATTTTCTTGGGTTTAATCTTAAATGGATAAGTGAATATTATCATTGATTTGTACATAGGATTGGTGAATTTTTATGTGATTCTGTTTGTTGATTTTATGAGCTATTTCATGTGATTTTCGGCATAATACACGTTTTATAAAACAATTTCTATAAGGAGTTTTCAATATGTGTGTGTATATATCACTTTAAGACAATTATTTTCTATGTTTTGTTTTATCAAGATAAAATCGTCTCAAGGCTATATAATATAGAATAGTTTCCAATATATTTGTATAGATATTTTAAAAGAAACAGTCTAAATGATTTCAAAATCGTTTTATAAGCTCGTTTTCTCACATTAAGTGTTTTCTAAATATAAAATCACATTTTTGTGCACCCTTTGAGAAGAAGAGGTTGTGATTAAACGATTTAGTAAACCACGTGGTAAGGGATAAAAAGTATATTTTATTGACTTATTCCTGACTCTCCTAATCAAAGTTATTGTTTTCTAGTGTTTTCTTGTGCTTTCTAATGTGGAACTGACTTGCGGGAAGTAAACCAATAGCGAAAACATGTGGTATAGGAAACATAGTTTCGGGTTATTGTTTGAGAATATGTGACACATTCACGAGTTAGACCTGAGAGTCTATTTTTATGTAGAACCAAGAGTCTACCCGAGGAAATATTACTAGATGGCAAAATTGCTTGGGGAGGTGTTAACAATGTTGTCTGTTGGGACAAAATTGATTGGATAGGTGTTAACAACCTTGTCATGTCCGAAAAAACTACTTGGGGGAGGTGTTAATAACACCCCTTTTTGGAAGGAGTTGTATATTCATGGGTGCAAAGATTTGCAAGATTTCCACTTTCAGGCGGACAAATTTATTCGCATGGATGAGCTATAATACACAAAGAAGAAGTTTGTTCCCCGTGGGGGAGGGTGAAACCAGGCTTCAACCGAAGAACTCACGGTAGGAGGTTCGGGTTTGATGGAAACCTGAAGAAACCGATATGGGGGGAATATAATTCTAGTTCAGTATCCTTAACTAAGCCCATTTCCTTTGTGTATGTCGCAGCAAAAAAAAAAATTAACAACTTCCCAGTATCTTTTAAGGCCAAGAACTTCCCGGAACCATACAGTGGAGGAAAGCATTGTGAGTACCACAAAAATAATGGACACAAAACCGACGAATGCAAGGTATTCGAGGGCATAATTCAAAAGCTCATTCGTGAAGGGCACATGAAAAAAATTGTTTTGAACAACCAACTAGCCATCCAGCATACCAATGTGTAACGGCTCGAATTTTTCCCAGACCCAATCGATCGCAAGATCAACTAAGACCGTTCAAATTCCGAACACGTTAACTCTGGGAATACAACAACATCAGAACAACAACATCAGACTTTTATAAACATCATAATAATGTTACATCAGAGTACAGAATATCAGAGTACATTGAACACAATACAGCGGAAGATTTAAATTACAACAAATACAATACAGCGGAAATAAAATAACTAAGGCAGCGGAAGAGAACTATGTTCTGGACACAGCTTTAGGCTTCGATCCAGAATCCTGCTCAAGAGATAGATATCTGCAAAAATCTACTCGACTGCCCGTGTGGAAAAGAGGGCACCCGAGTTTGCAAAGTGAAACAAACTACGAGTCAGTCATGGGACTGGTGTGAGAATTCTAACTTAACTAATCTAATAATAAGGCTAATCACAGGACCACGCCACTAACGCGGAACGGGTTTACTCCATTGGATTGCCAGTGCATAAAATAAAGTAAATCATTAAACAACGCAATGCCTTTTAGAAAAATGAAATCATTATAAGACTCAAGTCCCATCACATAATGTAACGCAAACCAGAGGATAAAGTTTTACCTTATAATGGTCAAAAGATGCTTGATACGATAAAACGGATTTGATATTATTATTAGTGTATATATGTTTCAAAAACATTTCAATCATAATGTATCAATCATAGACGGCATAGTACCCCATCCTACTATGTCGCCATACTAGTTCTACAATCAAAACCGCATGAGGTCGTATTCGAAATTGGGTTTCCATCATGAGTCAAGGCTAGGGAGGAGCTCCTTACCGATTCGAGACACTCTAGCTAATGTCTTAGGATCCCCCGCAGTGAACCCTTGGAAAGCTGCAGGGCCGGTCCACACATACAGCTTTGTGGATTAGTTATTCATGAACACACGTTTCCCGGTCCTATAGGACCTAATATCCGAGGCGCCTCATTCCATCATCCACATAAGTAAAATGTCGAGCCGTGTAAAACCCAAACACCACTTCTAGCTAGAAAGAAACGTGCTGCTCTCCCTGCGTTCCCTTCTCCCGTTTTAGACTCCAATCGGGTTGTGAGGCTCGTGAAGCTACGTAATACACAAAGCTATGCTTATTCGAGTTGTGCTTTGATCATCAACCACAAGGCCTTCTTTTCAACAAAAGCCTTGATCATCTGCATCTTAGCATGCCTCATTGTCAATCCATACCGTACCATTGATTCCTACCAATTTATAACCTCTAAGCTCATACGTCTTAGAGAAGGGTGTTAAACACCAAACAGATATATATTTAGCAGAGATCAACGAATACCGTATAAAGGAATACAACGTCAGACATACAATCCATTTTCAAGTCCATTCTGGGTCTGAACGAAACCGGAGGCACCTCATACCTCGCATATCCGAACAACCAACAAGTAGTCTGGACGACCACCATTGTAGCCCCTTCAAGGTAGCTACTCCAATCATGGGCGTCAATGGTAACTCATCCATCCGACGTGAAGATCGTCGGTCTTCACTCACCATCTTCATCTCTTCGACTTAGATCGACGAATAATCATTTGAAATGAGATTGAACTTGGACTTTTCAAATGATTCTCGCGTATATATCATTTCAAATCGTTTCTTATCTTTAATATTAATTTATAACGATTAATCTCTATTTTTATTTATATAAAATTAATTAAATTGTTATTTAACAACATTTCATGTCAATAGGCGACCTTGGCGCTGTTTTCATCCAAATTCGTTTTACACATTTCTTTAAATCTAACCGTTGGATTTTAACACAATTCATATCGTTGGAAAGATCTTCCCAAGGCGAACCTAACGGTTTCAGTTTTGGGAAAATCCGACGGTCGGATATTCCGGTATAATCAATTAAAAGTACAATTCCAAGGCGCGAACTACCACGCTCAATTCGTTTGATTTTAATTTCTATATATATACTTATATATAATGCCGTCATCCATTTCATTTCACTATATTTTGTTAACATCGAATATCCCTATTTGTGTATAATAATATCGAGGTATAACATGGCACACAATAGTGTTTATTTTATTTTAATTCACATACACATGCTATATCTCATAATGTATTTTTTTTTCTTCTTTCATCTTTCAATTTACACCAAATGTATATTTTGTTTCATTATTCTTTTTAATGAAAACCCATTCCTTAAAATGTAAATTTCTAATCTTTCACATTCTATTTACATTGGAAAATGTAAATTCCTAATCATTCTTTTATTTCTTTTGTTTACATTGAAAAATGTAAATTCTTTTATGTACATATAAAAATAAAATACAATTTCTATTTCATCCTTATTTACATTGAAAAATGTAAGTTCGTATATTTCTCTAATTACATATAAAAATGTAACTTCCTATTTTTCTTTTATTTACATTTGAAAAAAATGTAACTTTTTTTTCCCGCCTCTAAAATGACGATAAAAATATATAATAATTATTCTATTCTTTTATCGCATCTAAAGTGACGATAAAGATATACCTACTCTTTTTGTCGCATCTAAAATGATGATAAAAATATACATTTTAATTCCATTATTGTTATTCACATTAAGGATGAAACTTTTCTTTTTAATATAATCTACATTACATTAAATAAATTTGCAATGTCAAAATCTAATCTTTTCATTACATAAAAATGAATTTTTCTTACTTTAAATCTTAATTACATGAAAATGAAATTTTCTTCTTTAAATACTATTTACATGAAAATGTCAATTTTCTCTCTAATTCTTTTTACATGAAAATGTAAAATTTCTTACTTTAAACCTTATCCACATTAAAAATGTAAATTTCCCTTCTTTACCTTATTCACATTAAAAATGTAAACTTTCCTTCTTTACCTTATTCACATTAAAAATGTAATCTTTCCTTTTTACATTAAAAATGTAACCTTTCTTTTTAATCTTATTTACATTAAAAATGTAACTTTTCGTTTTTACATTAAAAATGTAACTTTTATTTCTTTATTCTTTTATTTACATAGAAATGTAAATTACATTTCAATGTTGCACTTCATTATTTATTCTTTTAATTCTATTCTTATGATTTTGTGGAAAATCCATTCTTTAATTACATATAAATGTAAGTAACATTGCATGTCAAATTTTGTCTTTTAGTTTGCAATGTAAATTTCTACTTTTTTTAGTTACATTAAAAATGTTACTTTAATTACACCGTCAAATTCTACTTTTTAATTACACTAAAAATGTAATTTTATTAGTAGTGCAAATTCTTCTTCTACAATTACATATAAAAATGTAATTTTATTTTACATGTAAAAACATATTATTTAATTACATATAACAATGCAATTTTATTTCCAATGCAAATTCTTTTAAATGCAACATTTTACACTAAAAATGTTAATTCTTTTAAATGCAACATTTTTAACAAAAGTGAACCTTTATTCCTTATGCAACATTTTATAAGATAAAAATGTTACTTTTCTATGCTAACATTTCATATAATAAAAATGATCCTTTTCTAATGCTAACATCTTAAATTAGGTTTTGCCCGATTTAATAAAAATGTTACTTTTGTCTAATCTTTCAATGGAAACAAAAATATCATTTTTGTCTTCATTCTTTTAAAGTAAACAAAATGCTAATTTTTCTTTAATCCCTTTTAGTGATCAAAATGTAATCTTTCTTCTTAATGAACAAAAATGTATTTTTGTTTAATCTCTTTTTAATGTATAAAATATACATTTCCAATTCATTCTCTTTTAATGTATAAATATATATATATATATAAATACAAATCATTCCAATTATTATTTTTAATGCATGAACCAGGCACACCAAAAATATATTAATCTCTAAAACATTAACATAAATATGTTTGTATTTCCTTTGCATTAACGTAACGTTGAACTATGTATTTTTTCCTAATGCATTTAACATACCACTAATATGTTTATATTTCTATGCATTTTCTTGACTCTAAAATATGAATATATTTCATATGTATTTTCATGACTACAAAATATGAATGTATTTCATATGCAGTTTCATGACTACAAAATATTAATGCATTTCATATGAAATTTCATGACTACAAAATATGATTGCATTTCATATGCAATATCGCTACAACCAAATATGATTATACTTCATATGAAATATCGCTACAACAAAATATGACTATACTTCATATGCAATATCGCTACAACAAAATATGGCTATATGTAACACCCCACCTCCGCTAGGGCCATTCACGAGAGAATGCACTAGCTTTGGAGGGGTGTTGTCTAGGTAAACATGCACAGAGATATCACAAGACAGAACATAGATAAATGAATAAGTAAAGCAACGGTAGAAATTTAAAAACCATAGTTAACCATTTCAAAACCAAATAGTCAACTTACATCAAAGTACTTAGTCATTATTTTCCAACTACCACAAGTCTAGAAAACATAAACTGAAAATAACATAAAGTAAACTATCCCCAAGATAGATGTGGTGAAGCCATAACAAGCTCAAGTCCAAACCGTACATGAGCTGTCAAGAAAGCAAGCCAAATGTCCAAGCTAAGCACTAGTGTTCCCTCCCTGAGAACCTGAAAGGGAACGGAAGAAAAGAGGCGAAATAAAAAGGGGTCAGTCATAAAGACTGGTAAGTCCTACCTACTATTAGTATAAAAACTAATGAAGTTAACTAAACATGAGAAACTGAGATGAAACATAAAGATGGTAACTAACTGGCATGATAAATAGATAACAAGGTAGATCAAGTGTGGCATCGCATATACAAGGTTTAGTTTTGCACCCATAGTACTAGTATTCTAACCCATGTCAAGTATAAACAAGAAATGATCCCTTGGCCCAATATCATGAAGTGACCCAAGTCGGGGTCCAACTACACGGTCTAGTCGATCGGCTCCCTATAAGCCTAACTCGTCGAGTGTCAGTGTCATACGGCCCAATCATGGAATGTAGTCAGACTGTGCTAGGTCCACCCTAGGGTGTATCAAGTCCTAGGGTGCCAACCACTGACACGAATCAAGCACGCACAGTCTGAACCTACTGGTGCCCGTGTCTGCTTTTTCAACTCCGGACTATGTGCACGACCATAGTCCGCCTGAACCTACACCGGCGCACCTACTCAGTCGTCGTTCTGGTCGCTTACAATCAGCCCAGTAATCGTGCCCCACCCTAGCCTAGTCCCTAGGGTATCGTGATACATCCAAGAGGGTTACTACTGAAAAGGACCACGTAACTAGGGTTTCTAACGAGTTAAGTGTGGTTAACCCTATCCAATCATGTTTCAAGTTGGTTAAGTGTATCTAATTGGCTCATGACTTAACCCTAACATGAGGCATTAATTAATTTAATGCACCCAACCTCTCACATTAGACTTTGTTGTGGTTACTGGATATGCCGGGCGGGTCCGGGCAGCTTTACACCACAACCTAGTCTAACCTCGGGTTTCAAGCGCGATGTGACCAACTTCTCACATTGGGTCCTATTGTTTGTAGCCACTGGATTTGCCGGGCGGTTCCGGACAGATTTACGCTACAAACTCAACCCAACCTCGAGTTGGCCACTTTATGGTTTTCTACATGTCATGACCATATTCAAGTTTTCAAGCATAATCAAGTTTCATGTCATATTTTCAAGTCATGTTTTTCATGTCATTTCAAGTTTGCCTAACTACCCATAATGTATTCCCATTCGCACGTAAATTCGCATCAATACAAGTGAATCAAGGAACATAAAAATATGACCAAGATGGGCATAAGGTGGTAAAGTTGGTCATAAGTTAAACATGATGATATTTGAGGCAAAGGTGTTCATCACAACTAGCATATAGGATTATTGGCCTCAAAACATGTATGACATCAAACTTAGCAAATAAACTTGTGGGTAGCATGTAGTTCAACATCATAGGCAAAGGTGAAACATGATAATAGTTGACATAGGGTGATAAACTTGTGGGTAGCATGTAGTTCAACATCATAGGCAAGTTAACATCAAGGTTATGAGGGGTTCTATGTTGCATTATGCATAATCCCCAAATAATGCTCATAGCTTTCTACCCAAAAATCAAGGTGAACGGTACTAGGTTCATGATAGTTCCACAATCATAGATCAAAAGAGTCATAAATGGATCTATGCATACAAATATAGCCCCAAGACAAGTATTACACCAAAAATAATCCCGTTTCAACTTGCTACATGTTCATATTAATTTCATAGTTTAAATCTAAGAGTAGAGTTGGGCTTACGAAGCGTGGCTATGAGAACTAGAACCAAATAGAACAAGATAGAGACGTTGTAGAAGCTCTAGGAATGATGTAGCAACACTAGAAGCCTTGAGAATAAGTAGCTCCTTTGATTGGGTGACGAAAGATGGCTCCTTTTTGCCTTAGAAGCTCTCAAGATGAAGATGGAGGCCATGATTAGGGAGCATTTTGGCAGAATTTAGTTGTTAGGATGATTTGTGGTGGTTTAGGCTAGGTATTAGGGTGTTTTTATAGGTGTAGAGACTAGTTTAGGCCATAGGAATAACCCTAATTTAGATCTGAACCATCAAATCCCGTCTCAGGCCAAGTAAGCAGACCAAAGGAGCAAACTGGTGCACCAGACCAACAGGGTCCGACCAGGGAGGTCGACCCCCAGGTCGACACCCAGGTCGACTCCCCAGTTGACCTGGGGGGGGGGGGGCAGGTCGACTCCCCAGTCGACCCCCCAGTCGACCTGGGGCTGGGCGGGAAATTTTCCCGCCCAATCTGCTTCTGGCTGAATTTGAATTTCGGGCTGAATTTTGAATCTTCTGAAATCTTCTATGGGCCATATCTTGGTCATACGAACTCCGATTTATGAAATTTCGGACTCGTTTTCAAGCAGAATTTCACGATGAATGCAATGGTGTAACCCGTTCCCATTGATTCTTGACTTATGATTTAATTTTGCCCTGATTTCTTGTTTTAACATGTTATAAAAATCCGGGTTGTTACATTCTCCCCACCTTAAAGGATTTCGTCCCCGAAATCTTCAAGTTAGGAAGAACGTATCCTACCATCCATCATCCATCTACTCAAAACATCATCCACAAGTAATCATTGTCCTTAGAAGATTTCTAATGTTGTATGAACATATGCAAAAGTGTGTGTATATGCACCTATCTAATGTGAAAATCAGGCGGTTACTGACTCAGTAAACCTCCTTAATGCAGAATATGTTAGTGAAATGAGTCCAAATGTATGCAAATTCCTAGCATAATTTATAATCTCTACATGAGTGCACATAACATTCATCCATATGCAACATCCACGTGATAGCATAACAAGTTTCATCCATGAATAAGCATAAACACTCATGCATATGCAATATGAAAGTGTGTGAGCCGATCTTAGTGCCTAACGTGTATCATGCATCCACGAGTAACCACTTGCAAACACTTGCAGCCATTTGCAACCATCAAGCATAACATGTTTCAAATACATGTTTCATCCAAAGGGTTTCTACCTAAGGTTCTCATGACAAGATTAACGAAATAATAGATAAACATGGATAGCGAAAGAAAGATATGCTAACTAGGAAAGGAGATTGAGAATGTACCCTCAAAAAGAAATGGATAAAGCCCACGTATCTTCTCCTCGGTTTCCCAAGTTGCATCTTCATCGGCTTCACTCCACTAAACCTTTACTAACTTGACTTCTCAATTCCTCAGCTTCTTGATCTCCGTTCCCAAGATACGAATCGGAGCTCGCCTCAGGGTTGCCTCTTTCTCTACCTCCACGTCTTCAAGAATACTAGGCTCAACTACTTCGGCTGATTCATGTAGGCATTTCCGGAGATGCGAGACATGAAAGACATTGTGCACTCCAGCCAGCTTCTCGGGCAATTCCACTCTATAAGCCATTTTCCTAATCTTCTCGATGATAGGGAAGGGTCCTACGAACCTTGGTGCTAGCTTTCCAACTGCTCCAAAACGAACCACATTTCGCAAAGGAGAAACCTTCACAAAGACCATATCTCCAACTTCAAACTCTAAGTCTGTCCTTCGCTTGTCTGCATAGGATTTCTGTCTGTCTTGGGCCGCTTTCATCCGCCTTCGAATCAACTCAACCTTCTCGGATGTGTCCCTTATCACGTCGGGCCCAAGTATAAGCTTATCCGTCGTCTCCCACCAACATGTTGGTGACTTGCACGGCCTCCCATACAAAGCTTCGAATGGTGCCATCCCTATGCTTGCTTGGTAGTTGTTATTATAAGAAAACTCTACAAGAGGAAGGTGGTCTTCCCAAGTGCCACCAAAGTCAAGAATGCATAGCCTCAACAGATCTTCTAGTACCCTATTCACCCTTTCGGTCTGGCCATCCGTCTGTGGGTGATAGGCTATACTTAGATTCAATCGCGTACCCATCGCTTCTTACAAACTATTCCAGAATTGGCTAGTGAAGATTGGGTCACGATCGCTAACTATGCTAGAAGGAACTCCATGCAATCGCACTATATCTCGAAGATAAACGGATGCTAGCCATGATGCGGTCCTCTTGCTCTTTACTGGAATGAAATGAGCGCTCTTCATGAGTCTATCCACTATGACCCATATGCTAGTATTCCCCTTCCTTGATCTCGGCAATCCATCCACAAAATCCATAGAGATACTTTCCCACTTCCATTGCGGGACCTCCAATGGATGTAGTAGCCCACCGGGCTTCTTCGACTCGGCCTTTACTTGTTGGCAAACAATACATCTAGAAACAAACTCTGCAACATCCTTTTTCATCCCATCCCAAAAGAAAATGCGCTTCATATCCCGGTACATCTTATCCCCTCCTGGATGTATGGTCATCCTCGAGTGATGCGCCTCCTCAAGAACTTTATTTACTAAGTCTCCCACTTGTGGGACACATAGTCATCCATCACACCTTAGCCATCCCTTGTCATCAATAGTGTATCTAGCGAGGTGACTTGACGTCTCACCACGAATCAACTTGTCCATGATCTCGACTATCTGCGGGTCTTCCCTCTATGAAGCCCCAACTTGATCAAGAAGTGTAGGTCTAAGCTCAAGGGATGCTAACGAACCAGTCATCGACTCAACAGTAGGTGTAAAATCAAAGGCTGCCAAGAACTCTAGGCTCCTCATCTCAACAAACAAGGGACTCAAAGTCAACCTTTTTCTACTTAGCGCATCCACCACAACATTACCCTTGCCAGGGGTATAAGCTATATCGAAGTCATATGATGCCAAGAATTCCATCCACCTCTGCTGCCTTAGATTCAAATCTTTCTGCGAGAAGAGGTACTTGAGCGACTTGTGATCAGTATATAACTCAAACCTTTCACCTAGAAGATAATGGCGCCAAGATTTGAGTGCAAAGACGATCGTCGCCAACTCCAAATCATGAGTGGGATAGTTCTTCTCATGAACCTTGAGTTGCCTACTCCCAAAGCATATCACTCTCCCTTCTTGCATCAGGACAGCGCCCAATCCCGTGCCACATGCATCGGTGTACACGGTAAACAACTTCTCTCCATCGGGTAATGCTAGGACTGGAGCTGTGGTGAGGGCTTTCTTGAGCCTTTGAAAAGCAAGCTCACATTCTAAGTCCCACGCAAAGACTAAGTTCTTCTTCGTTAACTTAGTAAGAGGGGCTGAAATCTTAGCGAAGTCCTTAATGAACTTCCTATAAAATCCTGCCAGACCGAGAAAGCTTCTCACTTCAGTTGCATTTTTCGGAACTTTCCAGTCTTGTACCGCCACTACTTTAGCGGGATTTACAGCTATGCCCTGCTTAGAAACTATATGCCCAAGGAACCGAACTTCCCTTCTCCAGAAATGGCATTTGGAGAACTTGGCTTTTAACTGATGAGCTCTAAGCGTATCCATAACCTCCTTGAGATGTATAGCATGCTCTTCCTCGTCCTTAGAGAAGATCAGAATATCATCCACGAAGACAACCACAAACTTGTTAAGGAACTCCCTAAACACCCTACTCATCAAATCAACGAAGTATGCGGGTGCATTAGTCAAACCGAATGGCATGACGAGCCATTCGAAGAATCCATCTGGAGTCCTAAACGCAGTCTTATCAATACTATCCTCAGCCACTCTAAGCTGATGGAATCCGGTGGCTAGATCGAGCTGAGAGAAAACAGAAGCACCAACGAGCTGGTCGAAGAGATCATCGATCCTCGGTAACGGGTTCCTATTCTTCTTTGTCAGCTTGTTTAACTCACGATAATCAACACATAGACGAAGCGAACCATCCGCCTTAGTAGCGAGTACCACAGGAGCACCCCATTCAGAAATGCTTCGCCTAATGAAATTTTTCTCAAGCAACTCCTTGATTTGCTTGCTAAGCTCTCTTCTTTCTCGCGGGGCCATGTGCCTAACAGGCAATGAAACTGGCTTGGCATTATCAACAAGATAAATACGGAAGTCTATCTCGCATTTAGGGGGTAACCCCTTCACCTCATCAAAAACATCAGGATATTCTCGGACCACCCTCACAGATTGAAGATTGTCAATAGACGAGTCGAGGGATTCAAGATAACATAACATGATAGGATCCAGAGGGTTGCAAGAAATCTCTAGGGTATTGCCAAGGCGAGTCATAAGCCTCACTACCCTATGCTCACAATTGAGAATGGCTCCATAACTGGACAACCAATCCATGCCCAAAATCAACCCGTATCCCATGAACCCGAGAACATAAGCATTACATGTGAATTCTACGGTCAAGATAGAAATCCTCAAATCCATACAAATCATAGATAGATGGGCGGAACCCCCAATTGGATTTGAAACACTAACGGGATCCTCAACTAGACTAGTACTTAGGTGCAAACTTTCAACAATGTCAGAAGAAATAAAGGTATGCGATGCGCCAGAATCAAATAAAGTTTGAACAGGAAAACCAGAAATGTAAACAAGGCTTTCTACAGAAATACTACCTCGGTCCGGAGCTGGAGTAGTGTTGAGAGCATGCATCTTCCCTCCAGAAGGTCCCGCTCGCTGAGTCTGTCCTTGCCCCTGTCTTTGCTTCTTTGGGCAATCCTTACTGAAGTGTCCAGACTCTCCGCAATGAAAGCATTCTCCCAACTTCCTCTTCTTCTTCCTACAATCTTTGGCTATGCGTCCAGTGATCCCACAGAAGTTGCACTTTCTTGTCTCCCTTGCCTTGTTGTTGTTGGCCTTGTTACCCTTGTTGTTCTTGTTGTTCTTGTTGTTCTGGTTGCTCTGGTTGTTCTGGTTGCCTCCCCACTTGGAGTCTGCCTTCTTAGTTTGAGTCTCATTAAGCTTAACTTCTTTCTTGCCATTCTTATCATCTCCTTGAAGTAAGGCCATATCCACTAAGCTCTCAAAAGTGGCCCCCATGGGTATATGAGACATGGCCAAACCTTCCATTGGCTCATTCAATCCTCGAGCAAAGCGTAGAGCCTTCTTCTGAGGTGTATTAACCATGTCTAAACCGAATCGAGCAAGCTGGTTAAACTTATTCACATACTCCCTCATGGTCATGTCCCCTTGCTTCAAAGATATAAACTTCTCCATTTCCATATTCTCCTCAGCAGATGATAGAAACTTAAGCCCAAACCTCATCCTAAAGTCGTCCCAAGTCTCTACAGGCCTAGTAGCATTGGTGACTTCCCACCAATAAGCAGCATCCTCTTTCAATAGCCATACTGCCAACAGAACTTTCCTACGATCTTCTACATCAAAGATAGCAAAAAGGTCTTCAGTTTCCTTTAACCAGTTTCTTGCCTCCACATAAGTCTCTGTCCCAACAAAATTCTTGCCACCCATCGCCTTAAAGTCCTTGCAAATCTTCGCGAAATCCGCTTGTGGACGCTGAGGAGGAGGAGGAGGAGGAACCTCAGGTACGGGAGGAGGCGTGGGAGTGTTTGTTGGGCCCGCATCGTTGGCCCTAGCTTCCAAGTACCTTCGGAACCATCCGGGTATGGTTACTCCCTCAGGAAGGTTAAGATCGGCCATGCTGAAAAAGGAAAAGATAGATTTAGAACGAGGAAACGAAGGATAGTGCTAATGTCTTTTTGGGGAATAGCCTTTTAAAATAAACTAGGCTTTCCTTGGAAAAATACTTAATTGGTTTTGAAAATAGTTTTTCAAAAGGGTTTTTAAAACTTTTGTCCGGTCTAGTAAAACCTCATGCTCTGATACCAAATGTAACACCCCACCTCCGCCAGGGCCATTCACGAGAGAATACACTAGCTTTGAAGGGGTGTTGTCTAGGTAAACATGCACAGAGATATCACAAGACATAACATAGATAAATGACTAAGTAAAGCAGCGGTAGAAATTTAAAAACCATAGTTAACCATTTCAAAACCAAATAGTCAACTTACATCAAAGCACTTTGTCATTATTTTCCAACTACCATAAGTCTAGAAAACATAAACTGAAAATAACATAAAGTAAACTATCCCCAAGATAGATGTGGTGAAGCCATAGCAAGCTCAAGTCCAAACCGTACATGAGCTGTCAAGAAAGCAAGCCAAATGTCCAAGCTAAGCACTAGTGTTCCCTCCCTGAGAACCTGGGGGGGAGGGGAGGGGGAAACGGAAGAAAAGAGGTGAAAGAAAAAGGGGTCAGTCATAAAGATTGGTAAGTCCTACCTACTATTAGTATAAAAACTAATGAAGTTAACTAAACATGAGAAACTGAGATGAAACATAAAGATGGTAACTAACTGGCATGATAAATAGATAACAAGGTAGATCAAGTGTGGCATCGCATATACAAGGTTTAGTTTTGCACCCATAGTACTAGTATTCTAAACCATGTCAAGTATAAACAAGAAATGATCCCTTGGCCCAATATCATGAAGTGACCCAAGTCGGGGTCCAACTACACGGTATAGTCGATCGGCTCCCTATACGCCTAACTCGTCGAGTGTTAGTGTCATACGGCCCAATCACGGAATGTAGTCAGACTGTGCTAGGTCCACCCTAGGGTGTATCATGTCCTAGGGTGCCAACCACTGACACGAATCAAGCACGCACAGTCTGAACCTACTGGTGCCCGTGTCTGCTTTTTCAACTCCGGACTATGTGCACGACCATAGTACGCCTGAACCTACACCGGCGCACCTACTCAGTCGTCGTTCCGGTCGCTTACAATCAGCCCAGTAATCGTGCCCCACCCTAGCCTAGTCCCTCGGGTATCGTGATACATCCAAGAGGGTTACTGCTGAAAAGGACCACGTAACTAGGGTTTCTAACGGGTTAAGTGTGGTTAACCCTATCCAATCATGTTTCAAGTTGGTTAAGTGTATCCAAGTGGCTCATGACTTAACCCTAACATGTGGCATTAATTAATTTAATGCACCCAACCTCTCACATTAGACTTTGTTGTGGTTATTGGATATGCCGGGCGGGTCCGGGCAGCTTTACACCACAACCTAGTCTAACCTCGGGTTTCAAGCGCGATGTGACCAACTTCTCACATTGGGTCCTATTGTTTGTAGCCACTGGATTTGCCGAGCGGTTCCGGGCAGATTTACGCTACAAACTCAACCCAACCCCGAGTTGGCCACTTTATGGTTTTCTACATGTCATGACCATATTCAAGTTTTCAAGCATAATCAAGTTTCATGTCACATTTTCAAGTCATGTTTTTCATGTCATTTCAATTTTTCCTAACTACCCATAACGTATTCCCATTCGCACGTAAATTCGCATCAACACAAGTGAATCAAGGAACATAAAAATATGACCAAGATGGGCATAAGGTGGTAAAGTTGGTCATAAGTTAAACATGATGATATTTGAGGCAAAGGTGTTCATCACAACTAGCATATAGGATTATTGGCCTCAAAACATGTATGACATCAAACTTAGCAAATAAACTTGTGGGTAGCATGTAGTTCAACATCATAGGCAAAGGTGAAACATGATAATAGTTGACATAGGGTGATAAACTTGTGGGTAGCATGTAGTTCAACATCATAGGCAAGTTAACATCAAGGTTATGAGGGGTTCTATGTTGCATTATGCATAATCCCCAAATAAAGCTCATAGCTTTCTACCCAAAAATCAAGATGAACGGTACTAGGTTCATGATAGTTCCACAATCATAGATCAAAAGAGTCATAAATGGATCTATGCATACAAATATAGCCCCAAGACAAGTATTACACCAAAAATAATCCCATTTCAACTTGCTACATGTTCATATTAATTTCATAGTTTAAATCTAAGAGTAGAGTGGGGCTTACGAAGCGTGGCTATGAGAACTAGAACGAAATAGAACAAGATAGAGACGTTGTAGAAGCTCTAGGAATGATGTAGCAACACAAGAAGCCTTGAGAATAAGTAGCTCCTTTGATTGGGTGAAGAAAGATGGCTCCTTTTTGCCTGAGAAGCTCTCAAGATGAAGATGGAGGCCATGATTAGGGAGCATTTTGGCAGAATTTAGTTGTTAGGATGATTTGTGGTGGTTTAGGCTAGGTATTAGGGTGTTTTTATAGGTGTAGAGACTAGTTTAGGCAAAACAACATAAAAAACCTTGCATCAAAATTGGCTAGACTACAATGTATATGGCCTCGATAAAAAACAATTGGGCCAGCTTACGCGCATAATATATGGCAAAAATAAAAATCACGTTTAGAACTGAGAAGAGACAACGCGAACGCGCGTCGCCAATGCAACAAATAATGACGTTTACTCTCCCAAAGACCCATCCAGGTAGGTATGTCACAAGTACAAGGCTGCACCACATGAGCATCTTATAACTGCTTGTTTCCAACCTGTTCCTCAAATCCATAGTATGGGACTCAATAGGCTCCTTTATTTATTTGCTCTTCTCTTATCTTATCTTCCTGCTTGCTTCCCTTTGCTGCTTGCTTCCTCCCTGCGTTATAAATCACTCTCCTTTTCCTTCCTAATATCCACTACATATACCGTATTCGCCTCTCACCATAATGCTCATCCATGGTAAAGGCAGCTTATATTTTTGTTTTTAACCGCCAAGCTATTACTTCCATACGCAGATTGTGCGGCTTACTCAAAATTCCTCCCATCAATTAATCCAGTTTTGTCCCTTCCATTCGATAATCCTTCTTTCTTTATCACTCACTACCATTTCTTCATCCAAAACTGTTTATTCACGCAACTTATGTTGCTTATTCTCCTTCCCTCATATATTTGTATACTCATGTAACCTGCTGATATGAATGCATACATCCTTTTTCACTAGTACACTGAATTGCTTCAATTTATGGCCATGCGCCTTCTTTTGCCTACACTACCAGTATGGGTTGTTTAGGGCACTAGAAAAGTAGATGCCTTGCTCTTGCTTGATTGTTTGTGTCAAAGACACTAAACAATAAAAGAACCGTCTCGTGTTTCAAATAACAATTCGTTTTTATTTATTTATTTTCTTTGGTTAAATTAGTATGTTTAGCCTTCTGTTTAGACCATCCAATCTTTATGCTTTGGTATTTTAAGTTGATTTGGACAAAACTAACACATCATAATCATCACACATGAATATTTTTGCCGGATATATGATTCTATCAACCATGGAATCATTTACAACTCAACTCAATGAATCCAATTTCAAGGGAGAGGAGCAATGTGCATAAAGCAAGATCATCGATACACCACAAATCTACATACGTTGCAGTGTCAATCCAGTGTCTCTGCATCAAAATTCTTTAATGAAGCTACTCTATGTGATACCAAGGAGACAAATCCATTATACCCAAGAGAAAATGTAAGTGCAAAAGACTACTAAGGGAAAAAAGAAAAGAATGTAGAGCATGCCTCATCAAGTGGAAAACTAAAGCGGAGGCTGGAAATTATACCCTACACATGGTTATGTAACTTTATGGTAATTCTTCATAATCTCAAATATAACCTACACATGTGCAATGTTACATCACTTTATGGTCCATTATACACCATCCACCAGGTTAATTCTAAAATTTTATAATATGGAAAAGCCTATTTGAACACAAGATTTAGACACAAATGATGACACAATGAATTTACACCATTGGATCATCCATGAACTCCACCGTTCAATATAAAGACAAAAAATCTAACGGTGAAGATTGTGTGTCCACTAGCTTATGTCTAATTTTGTGTCTAAATAGCCACTTTCTTAAAATATTAGACTTTAATATCCATACTCCAACCGTAAATTTTATGTCTAATTTCGATCATAGTGCATGATCATATGATGAAGTCGCTAGTTGCTAGCAACAGACCACAACGTAACAACTAGCCTTTTTATCAGTAGTAACATGGATTGTCCTTCTGTTTTTCCGTAAAATATACCTCACTCCATGGTCAAAGTCACTAGTCACTACACATAAGCACACAAAAATTTCAACGAACTAATGTAACTGTGTATCATAATAAAAGTACATTAAGGGCCTTCTAGGCAAACTTCTACCTTATATAACCCTTTGATTTGATATCCTCAGGCAGGAGAGTTGAGTTTGCAAGAGATTGGAAACAAATTTGGTTCTACTATCTCTGGTGACACAATTTCATCGTTGTGTAGAAAGAGCTCTTGAAGATATCTTTGTCTTCTCATAAGCATGTTTTTAAAATCCTTAGACATAATCATTACATTAGTTAAGCTGGCCTAATGTTATTTTAGATTATTTGCATTGTTCTTTCATCGAAATCGTGTGGTTGTGATATGACGAAAACTAGGATCCTGCGTTTATCATCTCTTGGATTGTAAATGACATTGTTATATGCACTCCAAATTTTTTTAAGGGGAGACACAGATAAAATTCGGCAAGTATTGAGATAAGTCCCACATCGGGAAATTTATAAAATTAAACTCAGTACAAATATTAAGGGTCCACCATTCACATCTCCAATTGGTTTTGTGATAACTTGCGGTTCTCTAACATGGTATCAGACCAAGGTTTAATTCGTGTGCACAACACGTGCGGGAGCGTGTTGAGACAAGCCTCACACAGTGGAATTTATAAAATAAATCATGTATAAACATTAAAAGTCCTCTCTTTACATAGTCAATTAGTTTTGTGATAATTTGAGGTTTTCTAACATGGTATCATAGCAGTTAATTCATGTGCACAAGTCACACTTCCCCACGTCACTCCTAAGATCCATGTGTTAGGCTCAAGGTCCACGTGTTGAGACAAGTTCCACATCGGGTAATGTTAGATCCAAAAGTGGCTCTAACACCCAAATTATCTGAATTAGCAGAGATTTATATCTAGAAATGCAAGAAAACGCTGAAAACACACAAGATTTATAGTGGTTCGGCGTTAAAGAGCCTACGTCCACTTTATATCTATGATTATACGTAAGATTCAAGTACAATCAATGATTTTTCTCTCAATCTCACTTGTACAATGATGATTCACTCAATAATTTTGAGCTAAGACTGATAAGAAATTATAAGATAACAGTAATGGTGGAAACAACACTTGAAACTGCCAAAGATCCTAAAAATGCCAAGTGCTAGGCTATTTATAGGTGATTTCTTCAGGCGGATCGCGGTCATACGTGGCAAAAATCCCGAGGATCTCGGACTGGTTCGTAAGAGGATGAAGAAATAGTCAAAACGGCCGTTATGGACAGATGTCATGAGATCCGAGCCTTTTGGATCGTGGTAGACTAGTTCATTGCTTCCATTCTTTGGCCGTAAGGATCCGATCATGGAGAGGGATCGGGTTGTGGAGCATTAGTGCAGAGGGATCGGGTTGCGGATAGGCGCCACGAGTCGGGGAAGGTGAGGTGACCACGATTGGGTTCCTGAGGGTTCTGACGAGTGAGGCTCTATATTTTCTATGTTTGCGAACCTTGGTGGCTTAGTCAAAAAGCTAGCCAACATTTTGCCCCCTCAAAGTATGTTTTATCAAGGATGGAACATGCTTCGAAATTACTGAGCTGTCTTTTCATGAAGTGGTGTGAATAAAAAGTCGTGTCTGCCTGAAACGTCGTACTGCTTCAGGAAGTTGTGTTCTTTGACTGGTATAAATATCGGGTTAAATCATCAATCATTTCTTTGTTCATCGAGTGATTTTCATTTCTTGAGTTTCTAGAGATCTTACTATCAAATCGCCGAGTAAGTTTTAAAACTTTTTTTAAGAAGTAACATTTAATAACTCTCATACTTCTGTAAGGGTGAGACCCTATCTTTCCGATCCACTGACCACTTCAGAATTTGGATTGTCATTTCAAACCATGGGTCGCAGCAGGCTATCCAACATATTCGAGTAAAGCTGTCCTACAGGCCTCGGACCATTATCTGGGGGGCCCGTATACGAACCATGGTGGGCTTTCTGCACGCTTGTGGCCCATCATGGCCTGGCGAGCCATATGAGACAAAGAAGGGAAGACCGAAAGTCTCCTCCTTGGCTATATAAGCTGTTTTAACCCCCTCATTTTACCCTTTTCACTTTTTACTACCATCGCTTCTCTTTTCCTTTCTCAATTCTGAAAAGGTAATTTCGAACATAATCCTCTTGGTGTCAATTCAAATGTTAGTTAACCCTTCTATCTTTAACTCCGTCGAGTTGATCATGAAACCGTCGCTGGTAAGCAGCAGTAGTGGCTATAAAGTTTGTGGCATTAAGGCCTTAAAAAAGGGAGACAAGAGAATGGGTTCAGTTCAGATTAAGGATGCGGATTCATAGGTAGGGGATAGGAAGAGATGAGGAAGAAGAAGGCAAGCTTCCACAGGTTGATTCATGGGTGGAGTGGAGAAACGAGGAGGGAGAAGGTCGAGCCAGTTCGTGGACTAGGTTTTGACTTGGGTCGTGGCAACAGAGGGAGCAGAGGGGAAATAGAAGCATGGTTCTGGACAACAGATCTGGTCGCTGGACTGTGATTGGGTCGTGGTGATGGGAATTAAGATGGATCGTGGGGGTGCTTCACGATCCGCTCAGGTACCACGAACCGAACTGTCCCACGATCCAAAGTCCATCAAATGGCAAGACCAATAAGCGATCTGTCCTACGCGATCTAGTATGCATTCCACGATTCGATTAGATCGTGACTCGAACTCCATGATTGTTACGAACCAACTTTGTTAACGATCCCATGCATATACTAACTAAAGAACACTGTGCAATTAAGATATATCAATGTACAGTAAGGTTAGAGCCTTCAAGATGAACTTTCCGGATTGAACAAGCATAACTTAATAGCATACAAAGGCCATCACCACACTTATCCAATTAACTTTGAGATTTTGTTTTCCAGTATTATGCACACATGCACACACCAACACTTGCACATGCACAGGGTCCACGGGTAACCGCATCCTAATCTTTCATATTTATTCGCCAAAACAGCTATGTCAGATAGACATTCCTCTAGAATATCTGAAATGAGGACGAACCTAGAGTTGTCGAAACATCATAATCCCGATGTACTTCCAGTTGATCCAGAGGGCGAGGACTCTGAGTCCGAATATAAGATAGATACATAATCAAATTGTTCTGAGAGTACTTCGCTTAAGGAGGAGGAAGAAGAAGATGACCGAGCTCCTGATGAAATTCCCGGTGTTGAGGAAGTTGAGCAAAAGAAGCTCACTGATTCTCTGGCTTCCAAATTGGATGACATAAAGCTTAAGAAAATATGCTTAAGTTTGCTCTAAAAAAAAGAAAATATGCTTAAGACACGGGATCACCTGGGACGATGTTAAGACTCCAGGAAGTGAGGATAGACCTCATTCTGCCCCGCCAGGGTACATGACCGTCAGTAGGCTAATGTGCTGGGTAGATGCTATTCCTCCGTTTCCACCAATCGTTGTTGAGACCTTAAGACGATTGCGTATTGCTCCTATGCAGCTTCATCCTAATGCTTACGCAGCCTTGTATACTCTATGCATTGCATATGCGGAGATTCTACAGACTGAGCTCACTTTCAAAGATTTAAAATTCTATTATCTCTTCAAACACCGTTCCACAGCGACTCCAAACTTCACTTTCTTCGAATCAGTAGCCAATAGGAAGATTTTATCGGAGGGTCATAGCAACTTAGGGGATCCCATAGCAGATTGGTTTTACATAAAACTCCAGGCTGGGTGTGCGGGGAAGTGGATAAAGTCACGTAAGGCTTAAGTCTCTTGATGCATGATCTAGTTGCATAATCAAAGTGCTAACACGTTTCCTTTTTCTGTGCAGATCACATTATTCCAAAAACAAAAGGTTCAATATATGAAGATCGACTGTCCCGCCTTCTCAAAAGCACATCTGATTTCTTAAAAATCAAGAAGTGTATTACCGTCTAGAATCTTCACAAACATCGTCTTTTGGACATAAGATATGGGCTTGGCTCAGGTGGTAGGCCTTACAAGTATGAGCCCCCTACTGGTGGGGAGTCTAGCAGCATACCCCCGGCTGGAGGAGAAGGGGCCACAGGAGCCGCCAAGGTGGTTGAGATCCCTAAAAGTCCTTCACCTTTGATTGACCAAGACAATGAGGATCTCAATGTGTATAAGGGAGGAGAAACTCGAATTAGCGAGACGGAAGACAACCCTTCCTCTAAAGGACAGTCTCCCGCGAAAACTCCACCACCAATCGAACCTTCATTGACAGATGAGCAAATACGTGAGGGTTTAGAAAAGATTCCCTTACCGGATGACCTCAATACCTCCGGAGATTTTGAAGGGGGACCATTTTTTCCTACCTCTGAGGGAGAAACTTCTCTAGTTAAAGATAAAGAAACCATGCAGACAAGCCAGACTTCGGGCCCTGGTCTGTTAGAGGGATTACACGGGCATACACACATACCACACGCACCACTTGTCACGCCACCTTTACGCTAGTCATATCTGTAATTCTGTTCTCCATTTGTCATTTTTTGCAGGAAGCATGCATCATCGTCATTCCTACTCCTACCGCGCTTTTCGAGAAAGTACTCCCAGGCTTTCTTCCATGTCCGAGCATGACCGCAGCAGCAGTCGTGGGAGGGATATCCAAAGACGTTCTGATTCCTATCAACCCCAGTCCCCGCGCGCTCACTCTCCTTCTAAGCAAGATCCTGGGAAATCCCACAGTCGCCAACCACCACATGCTGGGGTCAAAGAGATTCCTAAGGTGCCAACTCCTCCAAGGGGCTTACCTCCCCACGACAAATCTTCTAAAAAGCCTCATGATCCCAAGGGAAAACAAAAGGAACCGAGCAAAGGCAAAGAGCAGGAGAAAATAGCCCTTGTTCCTTCGGGCCAGCAACATCTAGAGTCCTCTACTACGCAAGAAGTGGCTCTGGCTCCTGATGTTAAAGAAAAATTTGAGCGCTTGCGGAAGCAATTTCCCAAAATCTACTTTGGAGGATGGTCTTTTTTCCAGACCTAGAGCCGGTTCCTGAGGATTGGGATGACGAAGTTGTGGGATGCATCGCCCATGTGGCCAAGCAATATAAGGTGATGAAAAACATACCAAGAATCTTTCGGATGTTATCCGTACTCTAGAGATGGATGCAGCTAGGGCCAGGGTAAAGATTGATAATGACACCAGGGCCAGTAATAAAGTAATAAAGGATCTTGAGGATGCACAGGCTCTTCTTCCAATAGCTCAGCGGGATGCTAATAATCATAAGACCGAGCTAGAGAATGCCACAAAACACTTCCACTTCGAAATTGATTCAAATAGTCAAGCGCGTGGCCTTGAAGAAGGAGGTGGAGGACCTAAAACTTGCTAATGCTGAACTGAAAGCTGCACAAAATCGATTTGCTACAGAAAGGGCCGCTTGGGAAGAAGAGAGAACAAGCTTGAACGATAGACTTGCCCGTGCCAAAGAACGGGAAGCTCTTGCCGAGAGTAATACCAATGCTGCTCTTGAGTCAGCTTCCACTGCCACTACTCGCCTTGCTGAAGCCGAGAAGGAGATTGAAGGGTTTGGGGAACTACTTATGGACTTTTTTGCCTAGGTTATCCGCACCCGGGATATCTCCTGGATCCAAGATTATAATAAAACTTTGGTTAATGTCTGGGATACGATAGTCGGTGGAGAGAAGCAGCGGTTAGGGGTTAATGAAATCTATGAAAGCAAAATTATGGAGTCCTTCCTTAAGGGGGGAGAGCCTGAGGCATTAGCGAAAGGTAGACGTATGATCCGAGAGGCCATGGAGAAAGAGAAAATCCATCTCAAGGGCAAAACTAAAATCGACGAGGGTTCCATCTTTGCACCGGAGCCTAAAACTTCTGAGGTTGAGGAATACAACCCCGACGATCCCTTGATCTCCCGAATTCCAGTCCCTCCTACCGTTGGAGCTTTCACTACGGCTTCGGCTGAAGGATCAGCGGAAGGTATCTCCATATTTTCTCCACAGTTTGTCAAAGCCGTTATAGCTTGTCGTCATGATATAGAGCAGTCAATTGGGATGACCATAATTTCTCCTAAACTAATAGCTATTGCTTCTCATAATGTAGGTGTCAGGTCTACCGAGGAGGTTACAGAGAAGCCGGCGGATGTCGAAAAGGTTGGTGTGCCTCCAGTCACTGAGGTCACTCCTGCAGATCCAAAGCAGCCCGAAACTGAGATAACTAGAGAAACCATTAAAGCTTCCAGCAAGGGTGCCCCAAAGGATGCTGAAATTATTGGGGCCTTGGTTGATATTGATGATGGCCACGAGGATGAAGAGGAGGAAATAGACATCATGGGAGAAACAAAAGATCCTGAGAATGAGACTTTGGCCGGGATGAAAGCGAGGAGGAATAAGCAGTTGGCTTTGAAAATAGAGGAACAAGAGCCTCTAAATGTGCCTCTTATCACTGCCGCTGATCCCAAAACGGGGTTAATCATAAAGATTCCCTCTAAGTCGATAACTTCGCAGCTTGCAGGCCAGTCTACCAACCTTCCCGTGAATCCTCCTTCCGACAAAAAGAAGAGGAAGAAGCATGATAAAGCCGATGTCGACAAGGAGGAGGAGCCGGAGAAGAAAAAGAAGGAGAAGAGGCCGAGGTCATCCCCAAAGCCCAAGTAGTGTTAGTTTAGTTATGCTTTTTCCTTTTTAGTATTTCCACTGGCCTTAGGATGTAGCCACGAGTATGGCCCTCGCCTTTTGCTTAGCTTTATTTTGTAATTCCGTACTTAGTAAATGAAAATCTGCTTCTTTTATATCTTCGCATACCAACAAATTTATAATATCTGCAAAGTTTATTATTCTGAATAACAGAACTTAAATATAATCATAAGTAGTGTTAACAATCATAACTAGCATTGAAATCATAACTGATAATCGTTGAAACGTTCGTGTGTTAAGTAAATGTGAAGTATACACAAATGCGAAGCATTGTAGGAATATGCCCCCAATCAATTATCGTTATAATGCCTGGCCAGGGCTTATTGAGCATTGATTAGAGTCATACTTGAGTTTCCCCCCATATCCGGAAATGAGGGGGTCGGGCTCAGCTTTCATTCTCGTTCCCGATCCTGCAGCGGGATAGGAGCCCTTATGCGACATTTAGTTAAAACGCCTTTATACTCTCCTGTCGATGCCCAAGATAGAGTTCGAACTCAGCTTTTAGTTTGTTCCCCGATCCTTCAGTGGGGTAGGAGTTCTTCTGCGGTGCGGAGTCTCTAGCGCCTTTATAGTCTCCCGTCGAATACTAAGGGTAGAGTGTTAGCCGAGACGGTCTTTAAAATCATGGTGCACCTTCACGTCTCGCGGACAATTTGTTTCCATATCCTACGTACTTCTTCTCAGGTCTTGAGAAGCAGAGCTTCGATGATTGTGTCGTTTAGTTTATCGCCTTCTCGGTACCCTGCATATTTTTAATAATTACATAGTTTAGGATAATTCACAAGTAATAATATAGTAAATAAAGGTGCGATAAAAGTAAATAACACACAATATTTTATAGTGGTTCGGTCGAATCATGACCTACGCCCACTTTATAATCTTTGCTTATATAACTGGACTGTTCTAGGCAAGTCAAGCCTTATTACATGGTCCTACAAACAAAAGAATAAGAATGAAAGTTTCACGTCAAATAGTGCCGCAAATGCTGGGCATTCCAAAATCTGGGGATTTCAATTCCGTCCACGGTTGTTAGCTTGAAGGATCCATTATCAAGCCTCCGTAGGATGGCATAGGGTCCTTCCCACTTCAGCCCCAAATGCACTAGGGGTGGAAAGACACGCTTTAGAACCAAGTCTCCGGGTTCAAATGTTCGAGCTTGGACTATTTTGTTGTAGTACCGAGCAACTTGCTGCTTGTGCCTCAAGGCACGTAGATCCGCCTTGTCTCTCTTTTCTTCTATCATATCCAGGGATTCGAGAAGCAGCTCGTTATTAGTCATTGAGTCGTAATAAGTGACCCTGTGGGACGGTACTTCTAGCTCTACCGGGATGACTGCTTCCGACCCAAAAGCAAGGGAGAAAGGAGTATGCCCGGTAGCTGATTTGAACGTTGTTCGGTAGGCCCACAGAGCCAAAGGTAGCTCATCAACCCACATGCCATGGCCCTCTTCAGTCGCCTCTTCAAAATGGACTTGATTACTTTGTTTGCCGCTTCTACCTTCCCATTTGACTGTGGGTGTGCCATAACAGTGAACCTCTTCTCAATATGGTATCTTCGACAAAAATCTCGGAACTCAGAGTTGTCGAATTGGGTTCCATTATCAGTTATGATAACTTTCGGGATTCCAAACCGACACATGGTATTTCTCACGACAAATTTGATCACCTTCTTGGTTGAAATCATTGTCAGCGCTTCTGCTTCAACCCATTTTGTAAAGTAATCAATGACCACTATAGCAAACTTTGCTCTACCCTTCGCTAGGGGGAGACTTCCTATGATATCAACTCCCCACACCGCGAAAGGCCACGGACTCAACATTGACTTTAATTGGTTAGGAGGTGCCCTGGAAAGCTTTGAGAATTTCTGGCATGCATCGCAGTGTCGAGCATACTTAGCTGCATCCTTATTTACAGTGGGCCAAAAATATCCATATCGTAGTATCTTCTTTGCTAGTGTTTGTCCTCCAGTGTGGTCGCCACATTCTCCTTCGTGAACTTCTTTTAATACCCTTCCTATATCGTCATGGGCTATACATCGGAGGAGCGGTATCGAGAACCCTTGCCGATATAGAACTTCACCTTGCATGACATATCGCGAAGCTTTCCAAATCACAGCACGTCTCTCACTCTTCTTGGTTGGAAGTGTCCCATTGACTACGAAATTCTTCAAGGGTGTCATCCATGACTCCCTTTCCGGCTCAATCTCCAGCACAGGATCAATTTCCATCTGATCAATGCTTGCAGTCTAAAGTGTTTCTACTGGGACCATCTCCGTGTCCTCGGGATTATCAGAACTAGCCATTTTGGCTAGCTTATCGGCCTTCTGATTCTCCGATCGAGGGATGTGTGTAATGCTATAATGTTCTAAGCTACTCAGCATTTCCTTTACTTTCTTTAGATATGACACCAGTCTCGGCCCTTTAGCTTGGAATTCCCCATTGACCTGGTTCACAACTATCTTTGAATCGCAAAAGATACCTAGCTTTGTTATTCCCAACTCCTTGGCAAGCCTAATCCCGACAATCAGGGCTTCATATTCCGAATCGTTATTAATGGCGTGGAACTCCAACATCAGAGAATAATATACTGATCGCTTCTCGGGGGTTTCCAATACAATTCCTGCACCTGATCTTCTATCATTCCTGGCTCCGTCGGTATATATTTTCCATGCATTAGGGTCAAGGAGTTGTTTTGGGGTATCAATTTCTTCGCTCATTTCATTATCTTCAGATATGGTAAATTCTGCTATAAAGTCTGCCAGTACTTGCCCCCTTATCGATCTTCGGGGCTGAAAGTTCAGGTCAAATTGACTCAATTCAATATTCCAATTTAATAGCCTTCCCGATGCCTCGGATTTTTGCAATACTTGCCTCAACGGATGATCCGTATATACTGTAATGGGATGAACCTGAAAATAGTGACGAAGTTTCCGTGACGCGATTAGCAGGCTATATGCAAGCTTTTGTATCTTTGGACAATTCCGCTCTGCGGCCGCTAACTTTTTTGCTTACATAATATACTGGTCTCTGAATTTTATCCTCTTCTCTTACCAAGGCCGAACTTATGGCGTGGGACGACACTGCCAAATATACGAATAAATCCTCATGATCTATTGGCTTGGACAATATTGGGGGCTTTTCCAAATGATCCAATAGGTTCTGAAACGCTTCTATACAATCAGGAGTCCATTTAAAGTTGCGCTTGCCTCGCTCTATCAGCTCGAAGAATGGGATGCATTTATCTGTAGCTTCGGAGATGAATCTACTCAGTGTTGCCACTTTTCCAGCGAGGCTTTGCGCATCTTTAATCTGCCTTGGTTCCTGAATATTTCGGATTGCTCTAATTTGATCTGGGTTAATCTCAATTCCACGCGAATTAACGATAAAACCCAAAAACTTTCCAAGAGCAACCCCAAACGAACACTTCAAAGGGTTGAGCTTCATTCCATAGCGTCTGAGTATATCGAACATTTCAGCTAAATCGGTAGTGTGATTCACCGACTGTCTAGACTTTACAAGCATATCATCTACGTTTACCTCCATCGTCTTCCCAATCTGGTTATAAAACATTCTGTTTACCAGCCTTTGGTAGGTTGCTCCGGTGTTCTTTAGGCCGAAAGGCATCACCATGTAATAGTATAATCCCAAATCTGTGATAAAGCTGGTATGTTCTTGATCCGGAACATGCATAGGGATTTGGTTATATCCAGAATAAGCGTCCATAAAGGAGAGGAGCTCGTGATCTGCCGTGGAATCCACCAATTGGTCAATTCTGGGAAGTGGAAAGCTATCCTTTGGGCAGGACTTATTTAAGTCTGAGAAATCGAAGCAGGTACGCCACTTTCTATTGGCCTTTTTTTACCAACACCGGGTTTGAAATCCAATCCAGGTAAGTCGAATCTCTGATAAATCCGTTGCTCCTCAACTTCTCAACTTCTTCTTTTAAGGCGGCCGACCTTTCGGGGCCCAGCATTCACCTTTTCTGTTTGATAGGTCGATGCTTCGGGTTGATACTCAGCGAATGACACATGATTGATGGAGATATACCACACATATCAGCGTGGGTCCAGGCAAACACATCCAGGTTGGCCTTCAAAAAGTCGATCAGCACCTTTGCAAGAACAAGATCCAACTAGGACCCAATCTTTAAGACCTTCGCTGGGTCGTTATCAACGATCGTAACATCCTCAGTTGTTTCGTTAGGAGTCGCCATTCTACCCTCGGGTTCCTCGTCCTCTCTGGGATCTATATCCTCGGGTAGTTCCTTTGGCGGCTCCCTTGGAACTGCCTTTAATTGCTATGCTGTATTCTCCTTTGCAGGCGGAGAAGTATCCATCGGATTAATATTCAATCCTTTGAGTAATAATTTCAATTCTTTATATAGCAACTTCTTCCTGCGACTTGGTTGCCCCTAACTACTCCTACTCCCGCATTCATCGGGAATTTTAATAATAGGCACCAGGGCACGATACAGGCCCTGAATTCTGCTAGGGCTGGTCGACCGAGGAAAGCGTTATAAGGCGACTCAATGTCCAACACTACAAATGTGAGGATTCTCACTCTCCGGTGATCTCCCTCTCCCAGAGTGACTGGCAAATCTACATATCCGATTGGGGATGTTGAGGCTCCGTTGAAGCCGTGTATTCATTCATCACAGGGCTTCAAATCTTTCGCTTTCAATTGCATCTGATCGAATGCATTTTTGAAGAGTATATTTACCGAACTTCCATTATCCACCAAAACTTTATAGACTATTGCGGGGCCAATATTTGTGGTGATCACCAGAGGGTCCTCGGTAGGGGAATGAATTCCAACGTTATCTCTGTCGCGAAAGACGACATCATCGGACATAGTTTTTTGCTGTTTCACCGGGGCTGCAGCTTCAGGATTACTACACTCCCCTATTTCAAGATGTTTGGATGCATTCACATATTGATCCATTGCCCTAAATCTGTGTCCAACAGGATGAGGTCCTCCTACTGTAGAGTTGATGACAATGTTCTTTCCTTTCTGTTGAGCGATAGGTCTGGCAGCCGGCTGATTCTGATTCGGGGGTTGTCCTGCTTGCCCCCTGTCTCTTGGAGTAATCTGATACTCATCCAACTTTCCCTCACGAAGTAACCTCTCAACGACATCCCTCAAATGTCGACATTCATTGGTGGAGTGTCCGTGGGTTTAATGGGAGAGACAAAACTTCCCCGACACTCGTTCTTTCTCTGTAGAATCCCTAGGTGGGGGCCTCTTATACTGGAGGACGTTGTAAGTATCCATAAAGATATTTTCTAAGGTATCATTTAAAGGTGGGAAATTCTCGAATGGCCGGTATCGAGGCCTCTTCTGTGAGTTATTTCCTTGATTCCTCCTCCTGTTACCATTCCCAAGCTAACGGCTATTCCCATGGTTTTTATTCCCTATGTTCACTTCCACCTTTCCAGAGATGTCCCCAGTTTGTTTGATAGCCACATTACTCTGTATGTCTTTCTTATCTGTGGATTTCCTCTTCCGATTGGCGTAAATTTCTTCTTGACGTAGGCGGATATAGGCTTTTTCATAGAATATCTCTCTGGTCAGCGGTGGCTTGCCGGCCAAGTATTTTCCAAAGTCAGTATCTTTATCCACTCCGTCGATCAGAGCCATAAAAACAGTTTATTCATGGGGATCTCTTACTTCCGTGACTGCTAGATTAAAGCGGTCTAGGTAGGACCTCAAAGTTTCGTCCGGACGTTGCTTAATGAGGGATAATTCGATGACATTCTTAGATCTCTGAGTATGTAGCCAGAACTGATTCACAAACTGTTCTCTTAAACTGGAGACCGATCGTGCTGGCAAACGAGTAAACAACATTAACGCCGTATCCTCCAGGAATATCGGGAATGCCTTACACTTTACGACGTCGGAAGTGGCAGCTGCATTCATGTACCATGAATATCTCATCAAGTGCTGGACTGGATCGGCCCTTCCCGTATAACGGTTCATAAATGGCATGTTGAATTTTCTTGGGAATCGAACCTCTAAAATGTCATCGGTGAAGGGTGTATGACTGCGTCCTATACCCCAATCTTCAGTCCTTTGTCCGCTGCTTTCTACCATCATTTTCCTAATCATGGCTTCGACATCTGCATGGGTCGGGTAGATTCAGGATCAGCGCTTCTGGCCCTACGGGCCTCTCCAGCATTTCTCTGACATGCTGCTGCAAAGTCTGGGGCCTGAGAAGAACTCCCTTGCCCCTTGTTGCCACGGTCAATCACGCGGCGAGCGGGGGGAACAGGTTGATTCTGAGCAGGGTCAATGACGTCTCCGTTCCTAGGTGGTAAAGCAGGCTCATTTAAGTTACGATTATTAACTTCCCGATTGAGTGCCGCTTTTCTCGAGAAGGAAGCGTCCCAAATCAGAGCTGTTCTATGTTCTCAGTCCTTTTAACGGAGGTCATCGTCGGTTTCTTTGAGGTTCTTCGGACGAGGATGTGTATTCTGGGGTAAAAGGGTGAGCTAGTGGTGGTGACACCTGGCTATGGATATCGTCAATTCGTCTGTCTAAAGCATTAATATTCTGTCTCAGTAACGAGCTCTCTTGCCTTTGAGCGGCCAATTCATCAGTTTGTCTGTCCAATGCTTCAAGTATGCGAGATAGATCTCCTTCGGTTGCTGGAGCAGAAGCGTTTAGCTGATCATCAACACTCCCTCTTATACGCAAAGACCCTAAACCAGGTCGTACAGAAGCACCAACACGAGCAGAACGAGCCATAATTTCCTTCCCAGGTCGAGTAGTGGTCTGATTGTCATTTCAGATCGTGGTCACCCTAGGCTGATGGCTCGTGGTACCCTCCAGGCATCGGCTCGTGGTGGTCCCCTGGGGTCGGATCGTGGGAGCATTAGCAGGAAGGATGGTGGCGGTATCTTGAGAACGGGTCGTGACGCCTTCAGCCACTCGGGTCGTGACAACCTCTCCGGCTCGGATCGCCCCCCCCCCCCCCCAATCTCCACGAACCAGAGAATCAACCTCGAACTGCTCCTGAGCACTGTCTTCACGAGCTTCGTTTGTAACTTCATCGGCCTGCGAAGCTCGTACATCCTTGGACTTCTTTCCAGCCATAATACTTTGGATTTGCTGAGTTCTTCAAAAATCAAAACAGTGAAGGTTAAGACTATCCTCTTCGGACTTGAGTATCCTAATAGTAGAGTGACAATCCGATATGCTGAGACTTCGTTTCTCAGTGAAAGCACCAAAATGTTAGATCCAAAAGTGACTCTAACACACAAATTATCTGAATTAGCAGAGATTTATATCTAGAAATGCAAGAAAACGCAGAAAACACGAAAGATTTATAGTGGTTCGGCATTAACGAGCCTACGTCCACTTTATATCTATGATTATACGTAAGATTCAAGTACAATCAATGATTTTTCTCTCAATCTCACTTGTACAATGATGATTCACTCAATAATTTCGAGCTAAGACTGATAATAAATTAAAAGATAATAGTAATGGTGGAAACAACACTTGAAACTACCAAAGATCCTGAAAAATGCCAAGTGTTAGGCTATTTATAGGTGATTTCTTCAGGCGGATCGCGGTCATACGTGGCACAAATCCCGAGGATCTTGGACTAGTTCGTGATAGGATGAAGAAATAGTCAAAACGACCGTTATGGACAGATGTCATGAGATCCGAGCCTTTCGGATCGTGGTAGACTAGTTCATTGCTTCCATTCTTTGGCCGTCAGGATCCGATCGTGGAGAGGGATTGGGTCGTGGAGCATTAGTGCAGAGGGATCATGTTGCGGATAGGCGCCACGAGTCGGGGAAGGTGAGTTGACCACGATTGGGTTCCTGAGGGTTCTGACGAGTGAGGCTCTATATTTTCTATGTGTGTGAATCCTGGTGGCTTGGTCAAAAAGCTAGCCAATAGGTAATTTATAAAATAAACTCAGTAAAACATTAAGGGTATCGCTTCGCACTGCCAATTGGTTTTGTGATAATTCGGGATTTACTAACAGCAATGTTCTAGCGCATTTAGTCATGGAATTCGACTGCGGTTTGGTTGAGTTTCACCATTAAATTAGAAAAATGACCACCGAAAATAAAAAAGGATGTGTGTATACCGAATTTGTTTTTAACCGTGTCCCCCCTTAACCATTTCTGGAGTGCATGTAACAATGCTCATTGTAAATTGGGCAGGTGCAGTGTGTCGAGCATTATATTACCTGTGCTGATTTCAGTTCTGAATTGGGATGATAGATTTTACAGTCCAAAAGCTTGTTATTTTAAGGTAATTGAACAAATTAAAGATATGTTCAGCAATTCGTCTCAACTATTTGGCATGCTTACACAGTATTCATCGTGTTTGATATTGTACCATGCTTTTTTAAAAAAATATTCATTTGAAATAGGTCAACGTTATTCTGATATGAAATAGCAAAGCCAGTTATTTTATGGTTCTTTGTTAATGAATATTGATGTAGGCATTAATCCCTCGACCTCATGATTTTGTTGCAAAGTTGAAAACTTGAAACTAGATGTTCCTCCTGCAAATTTTGCAGCTGAAATTGAATCTGGAATTTCTTATGCATCCTTGTTCTTCTAGAATCAATCAGGTTTATCCACCGACGATGTGAAGTGTAGTTTGCGAGTCTTGCGTTTCCATATTAGAAAAGGAAACTTACATTAGTAATACCACATAATTAAAGTGTGGTGCTAAGTGTACCCGAATATCCTCTTCCTAATACCGCAATTAAAAAAAATAAAACTCATTAAATTTTGTATGCTTTCTAATACCACATTACCTCTCCATTATATTCTCTCACTCAACCAGTATTTTCCATACTAATCACCTAGTCAGTTCTAATTTGAAAACCTTAATTTACAACAATCGCTACCCACTTCATCTTTTGCATGGGAAAATTCAAATTTTTTACCGTTTGAAGCCCTAAACTTACTTGATTGAGTTATCTGAGGTATAGACAACGATGTATCTGCAACTTTCTTCTTTCTCGACATTGCTGCGGCGTCAAACAGTTTATCGTTGATCGACTGAAGAGCTAGGGTTTCAGAATGGAATGAAAGAGGAAAGAATAAGAGACGAGAGGAAAATAAGGTAACGATGATGTGGTAGCCCTATTTTTTACGTGAGGTATTTAGAACAGTGCAATGCTAATTCTTACGGTATTTTTTTAGTAGCGGTAATAGAAAGAATAAACTGAGGTGCCCTTAACACGACACTAATTAAATAGTATAACACTTAGTAATACCATATATGTATCTTCTTTAGCTCCATGACTTAACACTTAGTAGTAACACACAATTAAATAGTTGCCCCTAGTAGCTTAAAAAGATTGTTTATTCGTTGTTTTCAATGTGTCTAACAACAGTAGGCAGAAACTGAACGATCGGCCTTCATAGATCACACTCATGAGCTAACTCGACCACTACACCTCTGAGTGCTTTCATATAAAATTGTTCAACTTCTTTATCAGAACAAATATTCTTTCATGGTTGCTACTTCATCTTCCACAGTTTCTGTCCCCTCAGTGAGGGGTTGCTTTATTTAGTTGTCTACCTTGTCTACCTTTAAAACCGGCCCTATGTATACATGCATGTGCATGCACTATGATATATTATGGTTGATCATAAGTTTTATGGTGTTATGTTTTTACTGTTGATTTAGTTTCATATTAGTTGCATTTGATTGCTAACATTTAAATTTCTTCATTATAGGCAATTGGAGAAATCTTGTACGAGATAACATATTCTTTTAGTGTTTGAAGCTCATTCTAGTGGAAAATACATACAAAGCCGTTTGTGTGAACATTATATGGTTGGTATTTGCTGCAAACTTGCATTATGGACATTGTGTCTTGTCTATAGAGATCGTGTCTTCGTTTATGGGTATTGTGTGAACTTGGTTAATTGATGTTATATCTGTTTATGAGTATCATGTAAACCTTGATTTATGGGTATTTAGTTGTTTATAAGTATTATGTTAAAATTGCTTTATAGAAATGACTAATAGTTGTGTTTATATGGTAGCTTTTTAGTTTAATTTGGGTGTGTTTTGTATAATGGTCGGTTGAATTATATTTATATGCGGTTTAATTATAAATGTGCATGTCGGATATTGTGATGATACAACAAAATATGATTGTTGTAAAAATCAAAATAAAAAAAGACAGTGCTTAACTCACTTTATCATTATGCTAAAAGTTAGTGTAGTTTAAACCAAAAAATATATAAGATTTGGCCTAATTGAAATAGAGACATGGGATTTAGTATGTTATTGATATGTAAAACTATTTCTACATCACGCATATAGAATACGAAATATTCGAAGTGTTCTATATTTTCTGCAATGTAAATGTTGATGGAAATAGCTGGGATATCCCTAGGTACAATTTTTTATTTTATTATATTGTTAATGTAATAAAATCTTATTCAAAACGAAAGTTGTTTCCCTTCTTGTTATATGTTTTTCATAATATAATATGTCATGTTAATTTGATTTCATGTATAGTTAATTCGAATTTTTATTTCTACATCCCAAAATCTTTATGGTTCGGTATATATAAAAGAGTTTGCATTACAAAAATGATGAAGTGAATAGTTCAGTGGTTTAGTGTGTTGCTTGGCAAGCCAAGGACCCAGGTTCAAATCCCAGTAGAGTACATTTTGCTTGTACAGTTTCAAATGTTGTTTACAGTTTTTGACAAATTTTTTTCTGTCATGGACCCAATTCTTTGTTTGGCCTTGGGCCTCCACTAATTCAGGGCCGGCCCTGTGTACACCCTAAAAGCTAATGTTCTTTCTTTTCTTCATCAGCTAGGTACATGCCATTTTCTATCACACATCATATTGAAAAACCATCTTTCTTCTCCTACCCAACATTTTTCCCACATGCTATCCTGAACAGCCTCGTCTCCATCAATTTATGCTTTAGTGCAGGCCTCAATTCCATCTACCTAAATCCGCGCACAGCTATTAAAGAGTGATAAAACAACATCAGCCATATTTAATTGTACATGCCTAGAGCCGCCTGTATTTTCATCCGAAATGAAAACTCATGCAAATGACGGTGTACTATTTAAAATGTGTGCAACAGAGCTTTATACGTAAGGGTTAAGTAATAGTCGCCTACTCTAATACATGGACAACAAGGACGTGAAAACACATGCAGCTTTCCATATGGTTTATTTCATTATGCACATGCCGACACTATGTAATGAAAATACATTAATCTTATATACTTTCAATTCGTCTATACATACGTTCATTTCCATCTTTTGAATACCGAAACACAGAAAAAAAAAATGGGGTAAGCTTTAAAATAAGAAAAGAAACCAGAGTATGGAGGGGCGAAAAATGGAGTGGGGTTGGATTTATGGTGGAAGTTTGTTCGGCAGGGGGTGGTTCATAGAGGAGAGGCGCTGGGGGTTCGTGGCGGACTGCAGAAGGCGCAGGTTGAGGAGCAAGGGGAACTACGTTAAGGACGCCGGAACTAGCGTGAAGGAGCTGTGACGGGACAGGGAAAGTCCGGTGGTCTTGGTGACGTCAGACTCCTGGTAGTAGGATGCTCGATGTGAGGGATTTTAGTGGGTTTTGAGGAGAAAGATGTCGGTGCTGGCACTAGTAGCGTGCGCCGGATCAGAAACAACGACGTGAGGTGGTAGTGCGGCCGTGCACAGAGGTGATGAGGTTGAGGAGCTCGGAAAGGGAAGTTCAATGGTGGCAGTTTTAGTTATTTTCGTAGAAAGGAGAAGGAGCAGTTGTAGTGTAAAGTTCAGCATGAGGGGCGTTTTTGGTGACAACGTACAAGTATTAATCGGAGAAGATGATGAACTGTTGTAAGCGGATATCATGTATGCATGGGCCGAGGTATTGGTATTTGGACACGGGCTTTTGGGCCTCACCGTAAAAAAAAAAGAAAAAAAAGAAAAAGGATATTAACGAAAAACGAAGATGGTGGACTGATACGTGAGTAACACGGGGAGAGGGAAAGTGCGGCATGCAACGCATGTTACATTGCCTGAAAATAAAAGGTGACATGGATTTGAGTGGGAAGTTAGTTTGTAGATTTGGAGCATATATATATGGGGAAGTGGAAAAGGTGGAATGCTGATGGGTGGATGAACCAGGGAAATAACATGCGGAAAAAAAATTCATGGAACAAGTGTGAACAAATATTACGTGCATAATCATTTTTATTTGGCTGGATATATATATATATATATATATATATATATATATATATATATATATATATATATATATATATATATATATATATACATATAGTCCAGTAATTAACATTTAATAGTAAATTAATTAAGGATTTAATTATTCGATTTAAACCCATGTAACTTATAGTAAATTTAATCCGTCGTTCGTTGACAGAATTCTCTAAAAACAAACGATGTTGGACCACATCGAGAAGCACTTCATTTTACAGCTAGAGTAGAAAACGATGGAATCAACAAGGATTTTTAAATTAAATTAAACATCTGTTTAATTTAATTAAACCAAACTGTTGACGGCGAATGCAATCAAGGTGAGTTAAACTCACTCAGTTCTCCCACTTATAATTATTAATAAGACGGGTTTATTATTTGTATGCTATGGCTGCTAATTACTGGTTGTCTGGATCGTGTTAAATATTCTTATATCAATTATTTAAATTAAACGATTGTTTACTTTAAATGAAATGACATCATATTTTTTTACAATGATTTTCAAACAAGGTAATTTACCTTGTTATTACGTTTATAATAAAATAAACATATTGAATTTAAATTGGATGTTTGAATGGTCGTTACTGGTTGATCGTGATTAGTTGAATTAATTTAACATGTTTATATTATATTGTCATATTGAATGATGCTGTATTTGAGATAAGCTAGCGTATGCAGGGAAGAACAAGTTGGAGAATCCAACTAGATTCCTCAAATTTATTGTTTATGATCATTATGTATGAACTGTTGAACCCATATGATTGGATTATTTAATTGGTTATTGATTGTTAAACCCAAATTCAACATTTGTTTGGTTATTATCCAATGGGTGATACTGATTAAGGAATTTATAGCAGATGGCCAAAATATAAATTATTTTATAAATATTGATTTCCGTCAGATGAATCGATAGGAATGAAGTTATGAAATTTATTTTATAACTAAATATAGGTTTTTAAATATATTATTTTAAATGAAGTTTATAAAAAAGAAATAAACCGACCACACACACACACACACACACACATATAGGTATATATATATATATATATATATATATATTGGTTGTTGACCACAAATCACCATTTTTGTTCAAAAATCTGCCATGTGCGAAGCACGTGCCTCGTCTTAATTATTAAATGATTTATAAAGCTAATTCTTATATTACTAAGATTGATAAGCAAGTAAGCAGGAATTAATGTGACGATTAATAACTAAGATAAATTGTTTTAAGCAATAATTAAAAGGAGATTATATTGAATTGATTATTATTTTAATATCAAATGGGATTATTTAAATTAATTGAATTTAAATAGGAAGATGAATCGAGACTTGATTAATGAGTTAATCATGTTTAGAGTTGACCAAGAAAACTATGTTAACAAAAATGAATTTATTATTTATTTATTTAACGGAAATATTTATTGGTTAAGTAAACATTTTTAGATGTTGATATTTAATTATCATTTATCTAATAATCAAAGTGGAGATCTTAGGATTTAAAAGGAATAATGGAAGTTTGTGAAACATTAAGGCCTATTTATAATAAAATGTTTTAAAGAAAATTATATTAATGATAATATGAGTTAAGTTTAAATTATATTTTTAAAGTGAACACTTATTTGAAATTCTATTTAATTGAATTTTATTAAATCCAAGATGGACGGAGTTTTAAAGCCTATGTTTATCTGAATATAGTATTGAAACATGGTTATTAGAAATGGCATTTGAATGAAATATAAGCTAGGATAGCAAATTAAAGAATTAAAACTTAACTGGAGGTCGGTCGAGATGAATGATTTTTTGAATATTAATCTGATGTTGGTTGCGGCCTTCGGGGTTAATATTTAGGGAATTATTTTCTTGTTGATTTACGGTTAGGAACTAATTAAGATTTGAAATGTAAATCAAACGAAACCCAAGTCTGAATTAGAGTAGTTAAACGAGTTGAGTCGTAAAGATGCGATATCGCTATATTAAGTATGAGATGATATAACTGAAAATGGGATTCGTTTTGATATTAGGAAAAAAAAATATCGGTTTTGAGATTTCAATTGATATCTATCTTAAGATAAGAACGTTGTTGATCAAGGTCTGAGAGGTAATTAAAATACCCCAATTTGAACAACTTCAGGATTAACGAAGGATGATATTAGTTGTAAATGGTAAAGTTGTTAGAAGTAATTCATTTGAGAAATAATAATGTAACATTATTTGAAGAACTTGGGAACATATATAATGGGATTCCAAATAAAAGGAAATAAAGTAGGGCTTGATAATATGAAATATTACTTTCATAATAAAGGGATAAATGAAAGGAGATTCGTGAAAATATAACGATATTTTCAAATTATAGAAATGAGATTTAAAACGAGTTTATTCTAAAGGAATAAGTGACAATTATTTCGTTTAAATAATGAAACAAAAGGTTATTATGTGGAAATTATTTTACGATGATAAGTTGAGTCGATAGTAATGTTATAGCAAATGGTTTGAAATGGTAGTTAACGGGAAATGGAATATGATTTTAAGATCTTTATCTAAGTATATAAATAAAATGATTTAAGAGTATTAATGTATTAAAGCTGATATATTATTTTGGTACTACAACTGATATACTATTTTTAAATGGCCAAGTGACGCTATATACTGAACCAATGGATTTATTCTATTTTTACGCTTGTTTATTTTGATAGTTAAATAACCGACTATCAAAATCATGCCCAATGCGCTGTTGGTACGGAAAGACCGGGATCGAATTTATACTCGAAAACCATTTCGAACTGGCAAATACGTGAGAGATGCTGACTGAAGATGGAGCAATTGAAGGCTGTAAATCTTCATGAGAGGAAGAAGAATTGTTAAATACCTCTGGCTGATCCCTAGAGTAACAATGATTCTGTCGTGATTGGTATCTACAGATTGCAAGGATTACTCGCTACTGATCCATAAGGTGATTCCTAGGATGTTGTAGGAGAGTGCCTTCGGTTCATCCCGTTCCTGGATGACTTATATGGACATGTGTCTAACAGAGTATTTCCAAAGGAATCACGTACGTTGATTTCTTTAAACGTACCAAGTTATTGGCATAGAAGGGAACTTCTTTAGCTTAACAATCTAAGGTATTTTTGTGGATGTCAATTAGTGATTTTCTGGCGGATTTGACAATGTGGAATTCAAAGTAGATGGTGACTAGATGTTCTAAAGGTAAATTCTAACCTCAAGCCTCATCAACCGGGAAATGACAAAAATCGGGCAGGCAGCATGGCTATGTGGGTCGCTCCCATTAGGGTGTATAGTCACCTATCTAGAGAAAATAAATTTCCTATTTTAATCTATTTCGATGCTGACCCTTTTCGGAAAACGGTGGTTTGAGCCGAACCGTTGGTGATATACATTTGATACACTCAAGCAAAATGAGTGGTTGGTCATGTGTGGGCCGGGTTGCAAGATGTTCTTGTTGAACCTAGTGTATTCTCTTCTAGAGGTACATTATCGACAGGTGGTTCCATACCTTGTCATAGTCGAAATCCAATTTCCAATAAGCGCCTGCGATTTTGATTGTATACTATATATATGGAGTGTGAGTTGCAAGCTTTCCGTTAGATTGTTATTTACTTGCATTTAGACATTATCATAATATCAGAATATATATACGATTTTAAAATGTTTTGGGTTATCGTTAGGTAAAAGCCGTCCGTATTTATGTGTGAGTTTGGTCTTACGATTATCCTTTTCTTTCGGAAAGATTTTGAACTTAAAATCAAGTTGGATGATTCCCCTTAAAACTTTGCGAGTTTTTCTCACTCTGGTTCACCAGACTGACCCAATATTTGTATATGCTCAGGTTAGACTGGGTTGTACAGGTCTAGGTTACCAGCTGCTGCGAAGTCTAGAGATGAGTTAGAGTTGTTCAAACGTATGATAATTTTCTGCTGTGTGGCTGTATACGAGGACAGGCTATTATAACTGCCCAGATGTGTTAATGTACTATGATGATTGTAAGTTTTATTTAAAGCTCTCAATAAAGATTTATTCTATATTATATTTTGTTCCGCTGCGATGTGAGACCCTGTGTGGTGTTTGTTGTTCGTCTTCTTCTGTTCTTATAATTCTTTCTTTCTTTTCTCACCCTCTAATCTCTTTCTATAAACGTCCGGTGTTTTCAGTGTTTGGAAGGTCGGCATGAAATACGGTAAATGTATTTATGTCGATTTCCGAGGCCGAAAATTCTTGGGTTGCTACAGTGATATCAGAGCTATTGGTTTAGTAATAACCTTGGCTCTGTGGTGTAACTCGATAGAGATTGGGTTAGTAATACCCTAAATTGATTTTGAGTGTATATACGAGAAAGTATTTATAAATTTTATATAAAAATATTTTTAATTGTGTTGATTGATCAGTTCAAGTGTCGGGAAACCATATTTAACTAGCAACGGGCACAATATTGTTTTATAAAGAGGGTAAATGAAATAATTTTGCCCAAATTATATTTTTATAGAGAAAGGAAATAATTTTCTATATTATAGTAATATTGGTTGTTTGGTTGTTTTGCTTGATTTGATTGGAGTTCAAATTGAGTTATGAAATGAAATTTAACTAATTTGGAAGGAAATCAATTAGTCAATTAGATTGGATATGAGAATGAAACCTAACCTGGTTAAATAAACTAATTCAAGATGGAATTCAAATTGAATAAAATAAATTTGGGATTTGAAAATTTGAATGGTTAATAATGGGAATCAATAGGATATTAATCGATTAATATTAATGTACGTTTACCAAAGTGAATATAGACAAGTAAATATTAATGTTAAATATAATTCAAGTGATTTGATTGTTTGTTATTTGGATGTTGAAGTGGTCAAATTAAATTCATCAAAACGGGTCAATAAAGAGGTTGAATGAATTGAAACTAAATTACAGTAAAATGAATTGGAAACAAAACCACATATGAGATGAAACTGGATAATTTAATCCTGAATTTGTTATTTGCATTGCAAATTGAGTTTAATGCAGATTCCAAAAGGTTATGGAGTTGATATGGTTACAAACATTGAGATACAAATTGGAAGACAAAGAACAGTTTGTCGATTTTCTTTTGATATTGGAATTGAGTTGCCCGACAAATAGGTAAACCTTAATAATTGGTTGATTATTGATTTTATACCCCTGAGTTGGGTAGCCATTTGGATTTTGGTTTTCTTTTAAAGAAGTTGAGGCCCGTAGTGGCAATTGTAGTTGTTCTAATTGAGCCGTGCAGAGTAGAAGCTGGCGAAATTTTCGAAAATCTAAAAAGTTTGAATTTGTTTTGATAATAATTCAAAAATAATTGGGTTTGGAGCAATCTTCTTACCTTGTAATTTCGGGGACGAAATTATTTTAAGGGGGGAAGAATGTAACGTCCCAGATTTTTCTGCTATTTAAATTGGAATATTTAAATATGTTATTTATATTATATTGGAAATATAATGGATTTTATATCGAATTTATTTTATAAAATGGAGTTTGAAAATTTATATATTTATAGATTTATTAAAAACGAGCTCGAAACGCCATGGTAGTTCGTAATTTTCGATTCGAACTTTAATTGAACATACAAATTCCGTTTTAAGTTGGAATTTTATGAAACAAGAAACGTTTGAATCAATTTGATTATATTTTTCTAATGGAAGATAAAAATGGAGATTTCATATTACATATTGTTACTTATGTCCAATTCAAATTTTCAAACAGCCGCTATGGAATTCATTAATAAACGATAACGTTTATTTAATTAATATAAAGGAATTTCTGTATATTCGGATACTGTTTTAACCCGAATTTGTAAATATTGAATTTAAATGATATATTGGTTTATTTTCAAGTTGTATAATGTTTCAGTTCGAAATATATGATAATAATAATTTATTTTTATTTAAATAGAATTGTTTTGAAATTTAATATTATTTTATCGATGTTTTATAGGCTTTAGAAATAATTTTATTTTCTAAAACCTCCATTTTCAACGAAACGAATTTTATTGGAATATGTATAATTAATTTCCAGTTTGGAGCCAAATGGAGTTGTTTTGTCGGTAGACGAAATTTAAAAATGAACCGATTGATAAATTGAGATATAAATAGCGTCGTTTCTACGCATGGAGTCTGTTTCAACAAAATTAGTTTCATTAGGACCATAATATCAAATTATAACGTGACGTTCATCCCAATTATTTTTGAAGATCGTATATATCGGTGCGAATTTTACGGTCAACATAAAATAGTGGTACACTATAAAATCATACCTAAGCCTTAGTTGAGAAGTTTTTGGCTTATCACTTGAATTTTCCTAGCCTGCATATATACACGTTAGCCTAATATATTTGTACACCCTAAATTCTACTATTCTTTCTTTTCTTCATCAGCTAGGCACATGCCATTTTCTATCATGCATCATATTGAAAAGCCATCTTTCTTCTCCTACCCAACATTTTTCCCACATGTTATCCTGAACAGCCTCGTCTCCATCAATTTATGCTTTAGTGCTGGCCTCAATTCCAGCTACCCAAGTCCGTGCACAACTATTGAAGAGTGGTAAAACAACATCAGCCATATTTAATTGTACATGCCTAGAGCCGCCTGTATTTTCATCCGAAATGAAAACTCATGCAAATGACGGTGTACTATTTAAAATGTGTGCAACAAAACTTTATACGTAAGGGTTAAGTAATAGCTACCTTCTCTAATACATGGACAGCGAGGAAGTGAAAACACATGCAGCTTTCCCTATGGTTTATTCCAGTATGCACATGCCGACACTGTGTAATGAAAATACATTAATCTTATCAACTTTCAGTTCGTCTATAAATACGTTCGTTTCCATCTTTTGAATACCGAAACGCAGCAAAACGAAAATGGCATAAGCTTTAAAATAAGAAAATAAACGAGAGTATGGAGGGGCGACAAATGGAGTGAGGTTGGATTTATGGTGGAAGTTTTTTCGGCAGGGGGTGGTTCATGGAGGAGAGGCGTTGGGGGTTTGTGGCGGCATGTAGAAGGCATAGGTTGAGGGGCATGGGAATCTTCATCAAGGACACCGGAACAAGCGTGAAGGAGCTGTGACGGGATAGGGAAATTCTGGTGGTCTTGGTGACGTCGGACTCCTGGTAGTAGGATGCTCGATGTGGTGGAGTTTAAGGGGTTTTGAGGAGAAAGATGTCGGTGCTGGCACTAGTTTTGTGCGCTGGATCGGAAAAAGTGACGTGAGGTGGTGGTGCGGGCTGTGCACAGCGGTGATGAGGTTGAGGAGCTCAGAAAGAGAAGTTCAATGGTGGCGGTTTTTAGTTATTTTTGTAGAAAGGGGAAGGAGCAGTTGGAGTGTAAAGTTCAGCATGAGGGGGGTTTTTGGTGACATCGTACAAGTATTAATCGGAGAAGCTAATGAACTATTGTGAGCTGATATCATGTATGCGTGGGCCGAGGTATTGGTATTTGGAGAGACGGGCTTTTGGGCCTCACAGTAAAAAAAAGAAGAAGAAGGATACTAACGAAAAAAGAAGATGGTGGGCTGATACGTGAGTAACACAGGGAGAGGGAAAGTGCGGCATGAAACACATGTTACATTGCATGAATGTAAAAGGTGATATGGATTTGAGGAGGAAGTTAGTTTGTAGCTTTGGAGCATATAGATATGTGGAAGTGGAAAAGGTGGAATGCTGATGGCGGAAGAACCAGGGAAATAGCATGCGGAAAAAAATTTCAAGGAACCGGTGTGAACAAATATTACGTGCATATATATAATCCAGTAATTAACATTTAATAGTACATTAATTAAGGATTTAATTATTCAATTTAAACCCATGTAACTTATAGTAAATTTGATCCGTTCATTCGTTGACAGAATCCGCTAAAAACAAACGGCGTTGGACCACATCGAGAAGCATGACATTTAAGAGCTAGAGTGGACAACGATGGAATCAACTAGGATTTTTAATTAAATTAAACATCTGTTTAGTTTAATTAAACCGAACTGTTGACGGCGAATGCAATCAAGGTGAGTTAAACTCACTCAGCTCTCCCACTTATAATTGTTATAAGTCGAGTTTATTATTTGTATGATATTGCTGCTAATTATTGGTTGTTTGATGATTGTTTGGATGCGTGTTAAATATTTTTATATCAATTATTTAAATTAAACGGTTGTTTAATTTAAATGAAATGACATCATATTTTTTACAATGATTTCCAAATAAGGTAATTTACCTAGTTAGTTACGTTTAAAATAAAATAAATGTATTGAATTTAAATTGGATGTTTGAATGGTCGTTATTGATTGACCGTGATTAATTGAATTAATTTATCATGTTTATATTATATTGTCATATTGAATGATCTGTTATATTTGAGATAACCTAGTGGATGCAGGGAAGGATATGTTGGAGAAATCCAACTGGATTCCTCAAATTTATTGTTTGTGATCATCATGTATGAACTGTTGAACCCATATGATTGGATTATTGAATTGGTTATTGGTTGTTAAACCGAAATTCAACATGTTTTTGGTTATTAACCAATGGGTGATATTGATTAAGGAATTTATAGCAGATGGCCAAAATATAAACTGTTCTATAAATATTGATTTCTGTCAGATGAATCGATAGGAATGAAGTTATGAAATTTATTTTATAACAAAATATAAATTTTTACATATATTATTTTAAATGAAGTGTATAAAAAAGAAATAAACCAACCACACACATATATATTTATATTGGTTGTTAACCACAAATCACCATTTTTGTAACAAAATCTTCCGTGTGCGAAGCATGTGTCTCGTCTTAATTATTAAATGATTTATAATGCTAATTATTATATTACTAAGATTGATAAGCAAGTAAGCAGGAATTAATGTGACGATTGATAACTGAGATAAAATGTTTTAAGCTACAATTTAAAGGAGATTATGTTGAGTTGATTATTATTTTAATAATCAAATGGGATTATTTAAATTAATTGAATTAAATAGGAAGATGAATCGAGACTTGATTAACGAGTTAATCATGTTTAGAGTTGACCAAATCAACCGTGTTAACAAAAATGGATTTATTAAATTAATTAATTTATTTAATGGAAATATTTATTGGTTAAGCAAACAATTTTAAATGTTGATATTTAATTATCATTTATTTAATAATCAAAGTGGAGATCTTAGGTTTTAAAGGAATAATGGAAGTTTATGAAACAAAAAGGCCTATTTATAATAAAATTATATTTTAAAGCAAGTTATATTAATGATAATATGAGTTAAGTTTAAATTATAGTTTTAAAGTGAACTCTTATTTGAAATTCTATTTAATTGAATTTTATTAAATCCAAGTTGGACGGAGTTTTAAAGCCCAAGTTTATCTGAATATAGTATTGAAACATGGTTATTAGAAATGGCATTTGAATGAAATATATGCCAGGATAGGAAATTAACGAATTAAAACTTAACTGGAGGTCGGTCGAGATGAATGATTTTTTGAATATTATTCTGATGTTGGTTGAGGCCTTCGGGGTTAATATTTAGGGAATTATTTTCTTGTTGATTTACGGTTAGGAACTAATTAAGATTCGAAATGGAAATCAAACGAAACCCAAATCTGAATTAGAGTAGTTAAACGAGTTGAGTTGTAAAGATGCGATATAAATTCGCTATATTAAGTATGAGATGATATAACTGAAAATGGGATTTGTTTTGATATTAGGAATAAATATCGGTATTGGGATTTCAACTGATATCTATCTTAAGATAAGAACAAACGTTATTTAAAGACATCGTTCACGAGAAACCCAAAATCATACTTTCATTTCAAATGAAATCATCATGAAATCATATCAGTTTATAATCAGTATAAATTCTTGTATCTAACTTGTACTACAAAGGAATAACGGCAAAGCCTTTCAAATTCCTTAAATAGTATAAGTCTTCATCCACAGAGACCCATCTCGATCATTACTAAATTGATTTCCATTCAATTGCAGTTTTATTTGGAAAACTTAGCTTTGGTTTAAATCTTTTTAAAATCCCAAATATATCTTAAAATTCATTCTAAATCTGGGATATGTTTTCAAATCATTTGGATATGAATAGTTATCTCAAAACCTTTTGATTTTAAATCGTTCAACAAACCGTCGCAAATAGTGCTGCTGAAATAGCTCGTTTTCGGGAAAAAAATGACTTTTTAACTTTTTGAACTTGTTATATTTAATTTAATTATTTTTTAAATCATTTATTATGATTTATCATAATTTATTCCAATTTTTATTAATTTAAAATTTGCTTATTTCTTTTAGAATTCGTTTTCGGGTCATTAACAACACTAGCGTTGTTTTTATTCCAAATTGATTTGAACTTATCTCCAAATCTAACATTTGGATTTTAAAACTCTTAAATTCATTTGAAATATCTTTTCATTTCAAACCAAACGTTTTCATTTTGGGAAAATCCGATAGTCGGATCTTCGGGTACGTCAATTTGAAGTCAAAGGTCGAAATTCACGAACTACCGCTGCACGGCTAGTCTGTTCAAACCAAACTTCGATTTTAATTAAAAATCGAATCTAATTGCTTCTAAAATACTTTATTAATGATATACATAATAATTTTCGAAAGCTGTATTTTCAATATTCAACTTCAAATATTTCATTAAATGGATATTATAAAATTATTTCATTATTAAAATAATATTATTTTTCAAACCTCATCCGTTTGAACCCAAACTTTTCTGACGCCCATTATAAAAATAAATAATACAGTTTTTAAAAGGAAATCTTGTTGAAAGATTTCTCAGATACCCTAATCGAACTCCACTTTCCTAGTTACTATTTACTTTAAAATAAAATTTAAAACATGCCTTAATACTCCTTCAAATCAATTTCCAAACCTTATGAAATATATTCATAATTATTTAATCTAGCTTTCCAAATCGTTTCGGATCTAATATTCAAACTTTTATATTTCACCTAATATTTTATTAAAAAAAATCAATTAATTCTGAATTTGGAATAAAATTCAATTTATATGGATTCAATATGACAATAACATCCATTGAACATTTATCAATCATCAAATGCCATACTACGGCATTATCGGCCTAAGTGTCAAAACCGTCAACACTTAAACACCGTTCCGAACCATTTTTCTACCAAATTATTAACTGTCGTTAATAACTGATTAGCTATTATTTTCTAGCCAATCCATATCAAATCACACCAACATACAATGTATAAAATTGTTTACCCATATCATGTTTATATTGACAAAAGTTGCTTCAATATAAATAGATGTTTACTGTAGCGTCCCAGAAATTTTGACACTTGAATCCTAACACCAAATACATCTCGCGTCCAACTCAAGTATCGAAAACCTCAAAAGGCTAAATGAAAGAATTTAGAGGGTGAGATAAGAAGGAAAGAATATTAGAATATTAGAATAAGAAGAAGAACCAAAACAAAATCAGAGTCTCACATCGCAGTGGAACAAAATATAATATATAAATAGACTTTATTGAGAGCTTGAAATAAAAACTTACAACCTTCATAGTACATCAACACATTTGGATAGTTATAATAACCTGTCCACATATACAACACACAACGGTACAATAACTATATAATATCATACGTCTGAACTCTTCCAGCTCATTTCCAGACTTCAAAGCATCCGATAACCTAAACCTATAAACCCAGTCTAGCCCGAGCATTTAGAAACGACGGATCAGTCTGGTGAACTACAGTGAGAAAAACTCATTTAAGTTTAAGGGTATCATCCAACTTGGTTTTTAAACTTAAAAATCCTTTTGAAGAAAAAGATAATTGTAAGGCCAAATCCACACATAAATACATACGGGTTTTACCTTACAATAACCCAAAATATTTTGAAATCGTATCTTATTCTGATATTATAATAGTGTCTAATACAAATAAATAACAATCTAACAGAACGCTTGCATCTCTTGCTCCCACATATATAGTTTACAATCAAAACCTCGGGCGCTTATTTGAGATTGGATTCCGACTATGACTAGGTATGGAACCCCTTGCCGATAGTGTATCTCTACAGAGGAATACACTTGATTCAACAAGAACATATTGCTACCTGGCCATACTTGATTGACCACTCATTTTTCTTCAGTATATCGAATGTATATCACCAACGGTTGGGCTCAAACCATCGTTTCCCGAAAAGGACAACATCGAAATAGATTAAAGAAGGAAATGAATTTTCTCTAGATAGGTGATTATACACCCTAATGGGAGCGACCTACCTAGCTATGCTGCCTGCCCGATTTTTGTCATTTTCGGGTTGATGAGGCTTGAGGTTATAACTTTTGGAATATCTGATCACCATTCACTTTTGAATCCCACATCGTCCATACAAGTCATCCAGGAATAGGATAAACCCAAGGCACCCTCCTACCACATCCTACGAATCACCCTATGGATCAGTAACGAGTAGCCCTTGCAATCCGTAGATTTCAGTCACGACAGAATCATTGTAATATATATATATATATATATATGTGTGTGTGTGTGTGTGTGTGTGTGTATCTCTAGGGATCAGCTAGAGAAATTCAACAATAGTTCCCCCACTCATGAAGATTTAAGGTCTTCAATTGCTCTATCTCGATCAACATCAGATATCTTCTTCGTTTACGTAGTTGCTGATTCGGAATGGTTTTTGAATAAAAATTCAATCCCGGTCTTTCCATATCACAACACGTTAGGTATGATTTTGATAGTCGGTTATTTAACTATCAAAATAAACAATCATAAAAATAAACAAATCCATCAGTTTATTATACAGCATCACCTGGTCATTAAAATAATATATTAGTTTTAATATACTAATATATTCTTAAATCATTTTATTTACATACTTGGAAAAATATCTTTAAATCATATCCAAATCTTCCTTTAAACATCATTCAAACACTTGCTACTTATTATCTATCATTTGGAAATCGATTCAACTTATTCTTTTAAACATTTGTTACGATATCTCCTTTGTTTCGTTATTTGAGCACCATAATTGTCACTTTCCTTTTAAGAATAAACTTATTCCGAATCTCATCTTGTGACGGCCCGCCCGCACCAGCCGATATTTCCAATGAAAGTGCTTTGTGCCAATGCCCGGCTAGCACGGGACGGTCGCCAAAGAAAGGAAAAGAAAGGAATTTGAACTAACAAGGAATCTGTAGAATGTCTCACAGCGCATGGAATAAAATATAATAATAACATACTTGACATAAAACATGCGAGACAGTGCATAAGCTGAAAACTAAACCATAATCATCATAGCAGCGGAAATCCAAAATACAGCTTATTACAACTCCAACATACTATCTCTAAAGCAAAGAAAAAGGTACACTGTTATTGCCCAAAGTAGTGACCAGCAACAACACAGGGAGAATATCTATATATGTCATACGTGGAAGCCTCCTGCTCGTCTCCGGTACAGCTACTCGTGCATACCACCTAACGTGTCTCTAGTCTGCCTGTTTAAGAGTACCTAGAGTAATAAGAAGAGACATAAAATTCTAGGTTAGACAAAAGTCTGGTATGAGCGATAAGCAACAAAACAGAACAATAACAGGTATACCAAACCATACCTGAATCTGGACCTGCAACCAAAGAGTTAACACAACAGGATGTACAACACTCTAAGGTGACACTAACACAAGGTGTGAAAATAATGAGGGAGGGGGTGTGCATGTCATAATAACGGCAAACAATCAAGCATAGCAACCATCCTCACATCTCTCACTCAGTGTGTAAAGCATACGATATCCACTACTTTGACCACCCAAATCCTTGCTATGATCACTCTACCCTATGGAGTCCTGGCGACTCCACTGCACTGATCCATAGCTATTAGTCCTTGCTATATCCACTCTGCCCCATGAAGTCATGATGACTCCACTGCACTGGCTCATAGCCATGCTACGATCACTCTGCCCTATGGAGTAATAACTACCCCACTTCACTGATCCGTAGCCTAACATCCGTCTTAGTGGTGAATCAAAGTTATGGACGTAGATAACCCCTTAGCACAAGTCCCGTAGAAAAGCCCAGCCATGAAGTTAACTCGTTGGTTCCCAACTAGATCCTTTGGACTACCTTTGCATCTCGGGTTTCTGGTCATCACCGGATCGGTTCAGAAATAAGCTTCCATTCGGTACTACATTCTTTCCACCTTCAGTTTGGATCGGGTACTTCCTCTGGTTCATGGGCCATGGTGCTCACCAGCTCGGCTCGTGACTACCTGCTTCAGATTGGTTCATGCCTCACAACTTCCCCGGGTCAGATCGTGATGCTCCAAGCTAGTCGTGGTACCACACTGGTTCGGTTTGAAGTAGCGAGTCGGTTGGGATATGCAGACATGGTTCATGGTCCATCAAGCGGTTCTTGGCACACTCCAGGGGGCGGGTCGGTTCGGAGGGATCCATATGTCGTCGGATCGGGTCGTGGAATGCTCCACCAACGGGTCGATTCGTGCTCCCTTCCACCGATCCGATCCGGTTCGAATCAAATTCCTGCAATTTTTCCCGCGTCTGTTTTACGCTATACAACAGCGTTTTCGACCAATCTAACTTTTCTAATCAATCACAAAGCATACCATACAGTCATAGCAACATATATAATCATCGACAAACACCAAAACAACAATATGACAAGTTTAAACGGATCAAATGTACCCAAGACCCATGTTTTCCCCTTTATTCTCCTTAATCATGTTTAAGCATACGATTAGAAAATCTTATCCAAATTAGCCCAAATTTCTATCAGAGCCCTAAAATAATATTTTAGAATTTTACAAATTTTTTCCAGATTTTTCTGAGTTATAATTTCGCTAATTATCACTAATCACCCCTAATTAGCCGTAGTTAGTGAGAAACAAAGCAAATCACTCACCTTGGCAACAAATAAAATATTAAATCTGAACTATCCTCTGATTTGGGTTGAATCTCTATGCAACACAATAGCTCTATTCCCAATTTGATGCTAATTTGCCTTGATTAGATGTAGATTAGGCTAAAACTTGATTAAATGGTGATTAGAAGGTGATTTGGGGTGTTTTAGCAAGTGGAGGCCATTGCTAGGGTTCAAAGGTTGTAAGTGGCGGCTAGGAAATGAAATAAAACTGATTTACTAAATCATCTCAGCCCTCCCATAACCCTAATCCCGAAATGGATTATGGGCCCTCTTGTAAATCACCCTACTTAGGCCCGGTTAAGCTGTTTTTCACCTTCCAAACATTGTTTCAGCCATATCTCTCAGACGGTAAGTCCGTTTGGCTAATGTGGCCACTCTACGGAAAGGTAAACCATCATCTGAATCCAATGGAAGTGGTTTCAGGTATAAAATCCTTACCAATCAAAAGTTATGGCCAAAACAAGATCAGCTAGGGGCAAAACGGTCACTTAAAAATCGGCAAAAATCATGAACATGGGAAATGACCTCAATAGTCGTCTCCCAAAGTTACATGGCTATATGACTTCGCATGAGAAAGAAATAAATATTCTACGATCCCGTGATGCGTAGAATGTGGGTCGTTACATTCACCCCCCCCCCCCCCCCCCCACCCAAGAAATTTCGCCCCCGAAATTCCTTAACTAAGAAATAAGTAAAGGATCCCGCATACCTACCAACCATTCATAACAATCAAACATACAAAACTACAAACAAGTCTATCCTAGCATGAGGAAAACTAAATCGCAATTAGAATCTTACCAGGCAAAGAATCCTGGATACGTCTTCCTAATGCTCCCCTCTGTCTCCCAGGTACAGTCATTCTCATTCTCGCCCCACTGAACTTTGACTAGATCCACCGCTTTCCTTCGAAGTTGCTTCGTATCGTGCTCGACAATACGAATCGGCTTGCGGTTCCCAACCGCCTCGGGTTCTACTTCGGCATCGTCCAACTGATCAGGTGAAATAGTCACATCGGGGTCGTGTACGAATCTCGTTAACTGGGAAACATGAAATACGTTGTGAACTCCCGCTATCTTGTCTGGTAATTCAACTTTATACGCAAAATTCCTAACTTATTCAAGAACTGGGAATGGACCAACAAATTTGATGCAAACTTTCCTCTCCTACCAAATCGAATAACATTCTTTAATGGAGAGATCTTGACAAATACCAGGTCACCAACGGAGAATTTCAATTCCCTTCTCCTTCTATCAGCATAAATCTTATGCCTATCTTGGGCAGCCTTCATTCGCTGTTGAATGATCTTGATCTTGTCTAAGGTTTCTCTTATCACGTCTGGCCCAAGCACAAATTTCTCACCAGTTTCTAACCAACATGACGGTGAGTTGCACGGTCTTCCGTACAAATCTTCAAATGGAGCCATACCAATACTGGATTGATAACTATTATTATATGCAAACTCTACTAGATGCAAATGATCATCCCATGATCCACCAAAATTCAATATGCAAGCTCTCAAATGATCTTCTAATATACGATTCACCCTCTCTGTTTGACCATCAGTTTGAGGATGATATGTGGTACTGAGATATAATTCTGACCCTAAAGCCTCTTGTAAGCTCTTCCAAAACCCACTAGTAAATAATGGATCCCGGTCACTCACAATGCCTTTGGGTGCTCCATGAAATCTTACTACCCACTTCATATACAGTTCAACTAACTTAGCTGTTGTTCTATTCGACTTGACGGGTATAAACCTTGCACTCTTGGTCGATCAGTCCACAATCGCCCAAATGCTATCATGGCCCGATCTAGTCCTTGGTAACCCATTAGTGAAATCCATTGAGACTTGTTCCCATTTCCATTCTGGTATTTCTAATGGTTGCAACAAACCACTAGGTTTCTTTTGCTCGGCTTTAACTGGCTGGCAATTCATGCATTTGGATATAAACTTCCCAACGTCTCTTTTCATTCCTTCCCAGTAGTAGGTCTGCTTCATGTCTTGATACATTTTGTTACCACCGGGATGTATAGTCAGTTTTGAGTGATGACATTCTCTAAGCACTTCATCTCTCAATCCATTGATATTGGGTACAACCAGTCTTCCATTCTTTCTAAGCCGTCCATATCGATCAAGCCCATACTCGTTCATCTCCTCATCGATGCCCATCTCTAACTTGGAGTTGATTTTCAATAAGTTGGGATCAACTCCCTGACTGGAACCAATCCGCTCAATCAAAGTGGGTCTGATCGTCAAAGTTGCCAACATTTTTGGATCCAATTCGCACTTTAGTCTGAAATCATACCCAACGATGTACTCTAGTTGCTTCCACTCAAGAAACATAGCCCCTAAACTGGCATGTCTCCTACTCAAGGCATCAGCTACCGCATTGCCCTTTTTTGGTGTATATGCGATATCGAAATCGTAGGAAGCCAAGAATTCTAACCATCTTTGCTGTCGGAGATTTAGATCCTTCTAAGAGAAGAGATACTTTAACGATTTATGATCAGTAAACAACTCGAATCTTTCTCCCAAGAGATAATCTCTCCACGTCTTCAACGCGAACACGATCCCCGCCAATTCCAAATTGTGGGTAGGGTATCTTTTCTCATGTGGTTTCAGTTGCCGGCTTGCATAAGCTACAAACCTACCTCTTTGCATCAACACAACACCTAGTCCGATACCACATGCATTTGTGTATACCGTCATCTCTTCATTCCCTTTAAGAATGACTAAATCTGGTGCACGCGTCAACTTTTCCTTTAAACTCTTGAATGCATTTTCACACCTTTCGTCCCAAACGAAAGCTTGATTCTTCTTGGTCAACTGAGTCAACGGTGCCGCTATCTTGGAGAAGTCTTGGATAAACTTACGATAATATCCAGCTAACCCCAAGAAACTTCTTATATCTGTTGCATTCTTGGGCGTAGACCAATCTTGTACCGTAGCCACTTTCGCAGGGTCCACGGCAATACCATTCTCTGAAACAACATGACCCAAGAATCTCACTTCCCTCCTCCAGAAGTGACACTTAGAAAACTTTGATTTCAATTGGTGTTTTCTCAACACCTCCATCACTCTCCTCAGATGTTACTTGTGTTCTTCCTATGTCCTCGAATAAACAAGTATATCATCCACAAACATAAGAACAAACTTATTCAATTGATCTTTGAATACCCTATTCATAAGATCCACAAAATATGCTGGTGCATTGGTCAACCCGAATGGCATGATCAACCACTCATAAAACACAGACGGCGTCCGAAATGCCGTTTTAGCTATACTCTCAGCTTCCACCCTAAGCTGATGAAAACCTGTCGCGAGATCCAACTGGGAGAACACTCTCGCGTCACTCAACTGATCAAACAAATCATCTATCTGCGGTAGAGGATACTTATTCTTTCTCGTCACCTTATTCAACTCGCGGTAGTCTACACAGAATCGAAGGGAACCATCTGCCTTGGAAGCAAACACAACTGGTGCTCCCCATTCAGAAACACTTCTTCTGATAAATCCCTTCTTCAAAAGATCGCTCACTTGCACCCAGAGCTCTCGCTACTCTCTTGGTGCCATACGACGAAGTGGCATTACTATAGGTCTGGTATCTTTCACTAAATCAATACGGAACTCAATCTCTCGGTGTGGTGGAAGTCCGGTCACTTCCTCAAAGATATCCGGATACTGGTCAACAACGGGAATTCCTGATAACTCGTCCTGCGAGATGTCGAGGGAATTTAGAAAACTAGCCATCACCTCGTCACTAGGTAGGCCACCAAACACTACCCTCCGCCCATCATCCGCCCTAATAGTCACCGAAAATCCCTCACAGTCTACCGCCACCCCATATCTTTGGAGCCAATCGACTCCCAAAATAATGCCAAACCCAATAAAGCCCAAAACGAAGCAATCACAAGCAAACATACATCTGTGACACGATAAGACCACATTACGACAAATCATACTAAGGCTAGTCGATCCACCAATCGGGTTCATCACTGCTAAAGGTCTATCGACTATCTCGGGTTCCGATCCCAACCTATCTACTAGGTCACTAGATATGAAGGAACGGGAAGCCCCAGTATCAAACAATACTCGAACAGGAACATCATAAACAGAAAGCATACCTTGAATGACGACATTCTTTCCTTTCTCCGCCGCAGTTGGGGCATTCGACGAAGAAGGAACAACATTAATAGCATATGCTTTCACGATCTACTTCTCTTTAGGGAGTTACAGACATTTATCCTTGTGATGTCCCACTTGGCCACAGTTGAAGCACTTCCTGTCCGCTGGCTTTGCTCGACATTCTTTAGCATAATGGCCCTTCTTGCTGCATCTAAAGCACTCAACATCTTTCTTATTTATATTCTTCTTCTTCTGGCCATCCTTGGTCTGATTCTTCTTTCTCTTATTCCGAGAACCATTCTTGCCTCCACCGCTTGCTTGCGACTTTGACTCTTCTACAGATGCAACCTCAGTCTTCGACTTCGGGTATAAACTCTCTGATCTCAAAGCTTTCCCCACAATCGATTCAAACGTCTCATCGATGTGGTTAATAAGCCTTTCCCCCAAGTATCCATCCAAACCAGTTATAAACATTTAGTTCTTCTTCTCGGCAGTATCTATAAGGGATAATCCATATTTCGATAATGTATCGAACTCAGCGATATATTCCGAGACTGCCCGACCATTCTGCTTAAGCTCCAAGAACTTCCTAAACAATTCTGATTTCTGAGCAGTGGGGATAAACTTTTCACTGAATCGGGCCTAAAACTATTCCCATGTAACTTGATCCTCTGGAGTAGCTTCCTTAATAACATTCCACCAATTCATCGCCCGTCCTTGCAGCTGACGGGTTGCTAGCCTTCTCTTCATCGCATCCTCGATACCCAAATCTTCGGAGATGCGTTCACAGCTATCAAGCCAATCCTGAACTTCTGTAGCTGATTCCGTTCCGTGGAGTGACTTCCCACCAAGGCTAGTGTAATCCTTACAGAGCTTGGCGACATCGGCCCTAGGCGCCTGCACCGCTATACCACCACCATTTTCAGCATTAGGAACTTCCCTCTGAACGTCTCTAAGCAGCTCCCTCATGAAGTCAGTGAACATCGTCCTCATATCAGGGGCATTCCCATTATTAGATCCTCTACCAGTACCCCTCGTATGTCGGCTCATCGTTCAATCTGTAAGGAGAAAACGATTAACCATCTCTTCAGTGGTGCCAGTGCAGTGCGACTCCATCCTTAGATATACTAATAGTATACATATATAGCTTTTGAAAACCAAAATATCACAAATATGCGCTCTCATATACGTGTTATCTTTCCCTGGTGTCTTTCCCTAGGTTAACTATGCAACCTGGAGCTCTGATACCAAATGTGACGGCCCGCCCACACCAGCCGATATTTCCAATGAAAGTGCGTTGTGCCAATGCCCGACTAGCATGGGACGGTCGCCAAAGAAAGGAAAAGAAAGGAATTTGAACTAACAAGGAACCTGTAGAATGTCTCATAGCGCATGGAATAAAATATAATAATAACATACTTGACATAAAACAGGCGAGACAATGCATAAGCTGAAAACTAAACCACAATCATCGTAGCAGCGGAAATCCAAAATACAGCTTATTACAACTCCAACATACTGTCTCTAAAGCAAATAAAAATGTACACTGCTAATGCCCAAAGTAGTGACCAACAACAACACAGGGAGAATATCTATATATGTCATACGTGGAAGCCTCCTGCTCGTCTCCGGTACAGCTACTCATGCATACCACCTAACCTGTCTCTAATCTGCCCGTTTAAGAGCACCCAGAGTAATAAGAAGAGACATAGGACTCTGGGTCAGACAAAAGTCTGGTATGAGTGATAAGCACCAAAACGGAACAATAACAGGTATACCAAACCATACCTGAATCTGGACCTGCAACCAAAGAGTTAGCACAATAAGATGTACAGTACTCTAAGGTGACACTAACACAACGTGTGAAAATAACGGGGGAGGGGGTGTGCATGTCATAATGATGACAAACAATCAAGCATAGCAACCATCCTCACATCTCTCACTTAGTGCGTAAAGCATACGATATCCACTACTTTGACCACCCAAATCCTTGCTATGATAACTCTGCCCCCATGAAGTCATGGCGACTCCACTGCACTGATCCATAGCCATTAGTCCCTGCTATGTCCACTTTGCCCCCATGAAGTCATGACGACTCCACTGCACTGGCTCATAGCCATGCTACGATCACTCTGTCCCATGGAGTAATAACTACCCCACTGCACTGATCCATAGCCTAACATCCGTCTTAGTGGTGAATCAGAGTTATGGACGTCGATAATCCCTTTGCACAAGTCCCGCAGCAAAGCCCAACCATGGAGTTAACTCGTTGGTTCCCAATTGGATCCTGAGGACGAACTTCTCCTTTGGACTACCTTTGCATCTCGGGTTTCTGGTCATCACCGGATCGGTTCGGAAATAAGCTTCCATTCGGTTCTACATTCTTTCCACCTTCGGATCGGATACTTGCTCTGGCTCGTGGGCCATGGTGCTCACCAGCTCGGCTCGTGACTACCTGGTTCAGAACGGTTCGTGCCTCACAACTTCCCCGGGTCAGATCGTGATGCTTCAAGCTAGTCGTGGTACCACACAGGTTTGGTTCGGAGTAGCGGGTCGGTTGGGATATGCAGGCATGGTTCATGGTCCATAAAGCGGTTCATGGCTCACTCCATGGGGCGGGTCGGTTCGGAGGAATCCAGATGCCGGTGGGTCGGGTCGTGGAATGCTCCACGAGCGGGTCGATTTGTGCTCCCTTCCACCGATCTGATCCGGTTCGGGTCAAATTCCTGCAATTTTTCTAGCGACTGTTTTACGCCATACGACGGCGTTTTCGACCAATCTAACTTTTCTAATCAATCACAAAGCATACCATACAGTCATAGCAACATATATAATCATCCACAAACACCAAAACAACAATATGACAAGTTTAAACGGATCAAACGTACCCAAAACCCATGTTTTCCCCTTAATCGTGTTTAAGCATACGATTAGCAAAACTTATCCAAATTAGTCCAAATATCTATCAGAGCCCTAAAATAATATTTTACAATTTTACAATTTTTTTCCAGATTTTTTTGAGTTATAATTTCGCTAATTATCACTAATCACCCTAATTAGCTGTAATTAGTGAGAAACAAAGCAAATCACTCACCTTGGCCACAAATAAAATATTAAATCTGAACTATCCTCTAATTTGGGTTGAATCTCTATGCAACACAACAACTCTATTCCCAATTTGATGCTAATTTTCCTTGATTAGATGTAGATTAGGCTAAAACTTGATTAATGGTGATTAGAAGGTGATTTGGGTGTTTTAGCAAGTGGAGGCCATTGCTAGGGTTCAAAGGTTGTAAGTGGCGGCTAGGAAATGAAATAAAACTGATTTACTAACTCATCTCAGCCCTCCCATAACCCTAATACCGAAATGGGTTATGGGCCCTCTTGCTAATCACCCTACTTAGGCCCGGTTAAGTTGTTTTTCACCTTCCAAACATTGTTTCAGCCATATCTCCCAAACGGTAAGTCCGTTTGGCTAATGTGACCACTCTACGGAAAGGTAAACCATCATCTGAATCCAATTGAAGTGGTTTCAAGTCAAAAATCCTTATCAATCAAAAGTTATGGCCGAAACAAGATCAACTAGGGGTAAAACGGTCATTTGAAAATCGGCAAAAATCACGAACATGGGAAATGACCCCAATAGTCGTCTCCCAAAGTTACATGGTTATACGACTTCGCATGAGAAAGAAATAAATATTCTACGATCCCTTGATGCGTAGAATGCGGGTCGTTACACATCTTCTTACTTCTGAAAATATCGTTATATTTTCACAAATCTTCCTTTTATTTCTTTCATTATGGAATATCACTTCGTATTCTCAAGCCATTTTTATTTCCTTTTATTTTGGAATCCCATCATATAAATTTCCAAATTATTCAAAAAACGTTACACTATTATTTCCCAAAATAAATTACTTCTAACATTTTCACCATTACGACTAATATCATCCGCTGATAGTCCTAAAGTCGTTCATGTTGGGATATTTTAATTACCTCTCAGACCTTGATCAACAACGTTCTTATCTTAAAACAGATATCAGTGGTAATACCAAACTGATATTTATTTCCAATATCAAAACAAATCTCATTGTAATTCTATTTTGATGAAACATCGTCTCTTATTTAAAATAGAGGATATATATCACAACTTTATAACTCAACTCGATTAACAACTCTAATTCAAACTTGGGTTTTCATTTGATTTCCATTTCATATCATCATTAATCCCTAACTGTAAATCAATCAAAAAATATTTCCCTAAATATTAATCCCGAAGGCCGAAACCAACATCAGGTCAATACTCAAAAAATCATTTATCTCAAACGATCTCTAGTTAGATTCTAATTCCTTAATTCCATATCCTCTACTTTTATCCCATTCATAAGCCATTATAATAACCCGTTCCATTTATATATTCAATAAACCTTGGGTTTTATAATTTCGTCTAACTTGGATTTCATAGAACCCCATTTACATATAATTTAATAAGAATTAAATTAAACTTTGATTTAAGCATAAGTAATATTATTATAATCTTTAAATCGTTAAATATACACTTAAACTATATTATTGCTTCAAAACTTTACAATCTTCCATTAATAGATTTCACATTCCCATATTATCACTTTGATTATTATTAAATAACTAATAATCAAGTTTCAAAAATTGTAAAAAATAATACTTGGTTTACCTTACCGTTAACTACCTCCATTAAATTAATAAATTAATTAATTTAATAAAACGATCCCAGTTAACGCAGTTTCTAAACATGATTTATTCCTTAATCAATTTAACTTAGCCCTTTCCATTTTAAATCAATTAATAATATAATTAATTTAAAATAACTCCATTTACTTTGATTATTAATAAGTTAATAATATCAGTCACAATAAAATCCCGTATTAATTGTTTCTTAGAAACATTAAATCTCGGTTATTAATCGTCATGTAAATTCCCGCTCACTTGCTTGTCAATCTTATTAATATAAGAACAAGCTTTACAAAACCATTTAATAATCACTTATAAACTTAAATAAATAATAAATATTTAACCCCTTTTATAAACTTCTATTCGAATATAGTTAAAAACCTATAAATTTTATAACTTCATTTTTCATTTGAATTACCTGACGGTAATCAAACTTTATAAAACGATGTCTTACTAGGCCATCATCTATTATTCCACAACCAATATCACCCATTGGTTAATCATAAACAAATACTGAATACATATTCAACAATCAATAACCAAATCAATAATCAAATCATATCGGTTAAACAGTTCATATAACAATCATATGAAAATAAATAATAAGTTTGAGGAATCCAGTTGGTTCCCTCAAACCTATTTTTCCCTGCATCCAAATAGGTTACCTCAAATAAAACAATCCATTCAATACAATAATTTATAATAAACATGAATAATACTTTCAAATGATAACGATCGACTAACAATTCAAGCGTCCAATTTAATTTGATATGTTTATATTATTATAAATGTAACCAACAAGGTAAGTTACCTCGTTTGGAAATAACCATCAAAAATAATGATTTGGTTTCCATTAAATTAAACAAACCGTTTAATTTAAATTAGTTATATAAAATATCAGCATATATCCAAACGATCAACAATCAATCTACAACTAACAAGCATGACACACAAACCATAAACCCGACTTATAATAAATATAAGTGGGATAACTTAGTGAGTTTAACTCACCTTGATTTCCATTTGACGTTGAAACAATCCATTTTAATTAAATTAAACCGGCGTTTAATTTGATGAAAAATTACAGAAGCTTCCGTCTCCGTTCGTTCCACTTCAGAATGTAGTGATCCCTAATAGGGTGCCAACACTTCCGGTTTGGTCTGATTCTGCGTACAGATGAAATATACACACACATATGGTTTAACTAAATAATTTATACCCTTAATTACTATTTAATTTGACTTAACTAATACGCTTAACAAATATAGTAGGCCAAACATACTTACTTTTGGTTTAAAAATTTCAGCCTAAACTTTTGTTAATATATAGACAGGCCACCCATTTTCCAGTTAGTTCATGTGAATCTGCGATGCTGCTCCATCACGTCCGGAAGCAACCTTGAATACACCATTGCCTTTCAACTTTTTACCCCAACCTTTAAAACATTCCCACCTGCTTTTGAATTGCTGCATGTCTCCAAGCACCGCACACCCTTTTTTTTAAATAAACGAGGCACAAAACCCACTATTTCCATGCACAAGCCACACCCCATATTGCTCAACTTCCGCCCATCTTCTTTTACCTTCCCACGAGCACAGCCTTCCCCACATGTTGATGTTCTCTCCCCCCCTCGCTACATTTGATTCTGCCTTTTTTTATAAATAGGCCCAAGCCCATCCGTAAACCCACGTCTAAATTAAATCCCGCGCCTTAAAGCCCTTCTTCCCCAAACCGCAATATACATATCCAAACCAAAAGAAACACAGCTCCCACCAAGTTCGTCTTCTATTTCCTTCCCTTCATACTTCTCACTGCCCTTATATCGTTTCTCTCCACTTCAACCCACAACAAAACAACTCCATTCTGCCACCCATTTTCACACTTGCTTGCCACCTTCTGAGATCATCTGCCGACGGTCCACAACACCTCCCTCGCCACCAGAACCACCTCTCCTCACGATAACTGCTTTCATATACAAATAGGCGACAATATCTCCCCATACTCCATCTTATGCGAGCCTCTACCTTATTACTTCACATGCAAATAGAATCTTTCCATTTCTGCATCCAAATTCTACGGCCACTTCTCTGACCATTGGAGCTCCAGTGAGCCACCCGAACAACTGCACCTCCTCGACTACCCAGAACCCATGCTTCTCCCGCCATTATATTTCGTTCTGTTTTTCGTAATGGGGTGCTGTTTTAGGTTACGAAAAATGGAAAATGATACACATGTATATATATATAACAATGTTCAGATAGGAATGATGTCCATTCAATTAGTACTAGCTAGGCACTTTCTGTGCAGATAGAGTAGCCGTGCAGTCTTCGAAAACACATGGCACAGAGTGGACGCGTTATTTCACTTATGCATATGGGAATTTTTACAGCATGATAGGAAAGTTGACATGATTTTACATAGGAGGGTAGGTTAGTTGGAGCTCTGCGTATTACTTTGGGAAGAAGGAATAACATAGGGGAAGAAAAATATAGGGTCTAGGAGAGTAGTCTGTGCGTGAAGAACAAATAATGAATAGTTATTTATTAAAGTAGTCAGGCATGCGCTTATTTGAAGAGTTTTCATTTCCTAAGTTGTTTGATTTAGACTTAGCAGGGATGCATTTATTTAGGTTGTTAGGCTAGCCGTAGGTGAAGGTTAGGATAGGCTTGTATGGCATGTGCATGGTGAAGTTTTCAATAACTATTAATTTTAGTTTTAGGGTATAAATCTAAAGTTCATTACAGTTAATTTAATTATATCGTTATTTAACGTTACATGTTAAACATACGCACCGCCACACATCAACACCAAACGCCACGAAAAAAGGCACACAGCTACGTCTTCTCGTTCCATATCCAATGAAATTAATTTTGTTGAAACGGACTTCGTTTGCATGAACAACGTATTTTAGTTTCAATATATTTATCGGTTCACGTTTAAATTTCGTCCACCGACAAAACAACTCCAATTGGCTCTAGAAATCTAGCCATAACTAGCGATACGTTTTCCAATAAAATTCGTTTTGTCGAAAACGGATGTTGTTAAAAAAACAATTTCTATAGCCTATATAATACCGTAAAAATATGAATAAATTACATAACAATTTATTTAAATAATAATAAATCATTATTATTACATATATATATATCAAATAAAATAATATACACTTCAAATATAACCAATATAGATTTATAACTCAACGTCACCATTTTCGAGTTGGACGGTATCAAATTTATATTGAAATTCCTATAAAATTATTAAATAAACATTATCGTTTATTAACGATTTCCATAGCAACTATTTTAAAATTTGATTTGGCCATAACTTACAATATATTTACTGAAATCTCAATTTTCCATTTCATTATAAAATTATAGTCTAATAGATCATAACATTTCTTGTTTCACAGAATTCCGACTTAGAACGGATTCTGTATGCTCAATTGAAGTTCAAAACTCAATATTACGAACTACCGTGACGTTTCGAGTTCGTTTATAAATTAATATAAGTATGAACTTTCCATCGTCGTTTTATTAACTAATTCAATATTAAAATCTATTAATATTATAAATATAATATTTAAAATAAATTTAAGTATTCAGGAAAAAATCCGGGTCGTTACATTCTTCCCCCTTTAAAAGAATTTCGTCCTCGAAATTACTAAGTTATGAAGAATGCTCCAAACCCAATTATTTTCAAAATAATTAATATTAAAATATTCTAAGTTTAAAATTTTACGAAAAATTCGCCAGCATTTTCTCTATGTGGTTCGATCGAACAACTACAACTCGCCACTGCGGGCCTCACATCAATCAAAAGAAAATCAAAGCCAAGCGGTTACCCAACTAAGGGGTTTTAAATCAACCACCCAAATCAATAAATATTAAGGTTCACCTTTTTGTCAGGCAACTAATACTCTAGTCGCGTAGCAAATCAACTATCAGTTATTCTCTTCCCAACCTGCACTTAACTCGATATATAATGTAAATAACAGATACAAGGTTAAACCATTACAGTATTATTTCATATTCGATTCAATTCTCAAGTTTATTATATTGAGACTTACCTCTTAACTTTCAATTCATATTTAAAATAAATGAATTTTATAGTCAATAATCTATCATCCAACAAACAAACAGTTCACAATCAACATAATCAAATCATTCCATTATTATCTTTCCAATTTTACATAACTCATCTTCAATTAAATTCTGGTTTATTTAATTCCATTTTCACAAAATTCTAAATTCTCTTCTCGTTTTATTAAACCATTCAAATTTAAGATATCATTTGAATTCCCATTCAAATCAGTCCAATAAACCAATATTAGTAATTAATAAAATTATTTCTCTTCTACATAAAATTATAATTTAGGTAAAATTATTTCATTCCCCTCTTTACAAAACAATATCGCGTCAACTTTCAGTTCAACTTGAACCGATGAAACAACACAATAGAAAACATTTGTATATAAAATCTACAAATACCTTCTCTCGTATATATACACTCAAACTCAATCTAGGGTATTACTAACCCCATCTCTATCGAGTTACTCCACAGAGCCAAGGTTATTACTAAACCATTGCTTTGATACCAACTGTAGCGTCCCAGAAATTTCGACACTTGAATCCTAACTCCAAATACATTTCGCGTCCAACTCAAGTATCGAAAACCCCAGAAGGCTAAAAGAAAGAATTTAAGGGTGAGATAAGAAGGAAAGAGTATTAGAATAAAAGAATAAGAAGAAGAACCAAAACAGAATCAGAGTCTCACATCGCAGCGTAACAAAATACAATATATAAATAGACTTTATTGAGAGTTTGAAATAAAAACTTACAACTATCAGAGTACATCAACACATTTGGATAGTTATAATAACCTGTCCTCATATACAACACACTACGGTACAATAACTATATAATATCATACGTTTGAACTCTTTCAGCTCATTATTAGACTTAACAACATCCGATAACCTAAAACTGTAAAACCCGGTCTAACCGGAGCATTTACAAACGCCGGATCAGTCTGGTGAACCAGTGTAAAAAAACTCATTTAAGTTTAAGGGTATCATCCAACTTGATTTTTAACGTTAAAAATCCTCTCGAAGAAAGAGATAATTGTAATACCAAATCCACAAATAAATACAGACGGTTTTTACCGTATGATAACCTAAAATATTTTGAAATCATATCTTATTCTGATATTATAATAGTGTCTAATACAAATAAATAACAATCTAGTGGAACGCTTGCATCTCACACTCCACATATATGGTATACAATCAAAACTGCGGGCGCTTATTGGAGATTGGATTCTGACTATGACAAGGTATGAAACCACCTACTGTTAGTGTATCTCTAGAAGAGAATACACTGGGTTCAGTAAGAACATCTTGCAACCCGACCACACATGACCGACCACTCATTTCGCTTGAGTGTATCGAATGTATATCACCAACGGTTGGGCTCAAACCACCGTTTCCTGAAAGGGACAACATCGAAATAGATTAAAGAAGGAAATGAATTTTCTCTAGATAGGCGATTATACACCCTAATAGGAGCGAACCACTTAGCCATGCTGCTTGCCCGATTTTTGTCATTTCCCGGTTGATGAGGCTTGAGGTTATAACTTTTGGAACATCTGGCCACTATTCACTTTTGAATCCCACATCGTCCATACATGTCATATAGGAACATGATGAACCGAAGGCACCCTCCTACCACATTCTAGGAATCACCCTATAGATCAGTAGCGAGTAGTCCGTGCAATCCGTAGATTTCGGTCACGACAGAATCATTGTCAAATATATATATCTCTAGGGATCAGCTAGAGAAATTGAACAATATTTCCCCCGCTCATGAAGATTTATGGTCTTCAATTGCTCCATCTCGATCACTATCTTCTTCGTTTACATAGTTGCTGATTCAGAATGGTTTTAGAAAATAAACTCGATCTCGTTCTTTCTGTATCACAACGCGTTATGTATGATTTTGATAGTCGGTTATTTAACTATCAAAATAATCAATCGTAAAAATAAATACATCCATCGGTTTATTATACAACGTCACTTAGCCATTAAAATAATATATTAATTTTAATATATTAATATATTCTCAAATCATTTTATTTATACACTTGGAAAAATATCTTTAAATCATGTCTAATTCTTCCTTTAAATATCGTTTAAACATTTTCCACTTATTATCTATCATTTGGAAATCGATTCAACTTATTCTTTTAAACAGTCGTTACGATATCTCCTTTCTTCGTTATTTGAACACCATAATTGTCACTTTACTTTTCAGAATAAACTTATTCCAAATCTCATCTTCTTACTTCTGAAAATATCATTAAATTTTCACAAATCTCCTTATTATTTCTTTCATTATGGAAATATCACTTCGTATTCTTTAGCCATTTTTATTTCCTTTTATTTTTGGAATCCCATCATATAAATTTCCAAATTATTCAAATAACATTACACTATTATTTCCCAAAATAAATTACTTCTAACATTTTCACCATTATGACTAATATCATCCTCCGATAGTCCTGAAGTCGTTCAAGTTGGGGTATTTTTATTACCTCTCACACCTTGATCAACAAAGTTCTTATCTTAAGATAGATATCATTGGTAATACCAAAACCGATATTTATTCCCAATCTCAAATAAAATATCATTTTAATTCTATCTTGATGAAACATCATCCCTTATTTAAAATAGAGGATCTATATCACAACTTTATAACTCAACTCGTTTAACTACTCTAATTCAAACTTGGGTGTTCTTTTGATTTCCATTTCATATCTTAATTAGTCCCTAACCATAAATCAGTCAGAAACTAATTCCCTAAATTTTAACCCCGAAGGCCGAAACCAACATCAGATCAATACTCAGAAAATCATTTATCTCAACCGATCTCCAGTTAGATTCTAATCCCTTATTTCATATCCTCAACTATTATCCCATTCATAAGCCATTTTAATAACCTGTTCCATGTATATATTCAATAAACCATGGGTTTTAAAATTTCGTCTAACTTGGATTTCATAGAATCCCATTTACAAATAATTTAATAAGAATTAAATTAAACTTCGATTTAAACATAACTTATATTATTATAATCCTTAAATCGTTAAATATTCATTTAAACTATAACATTGCTTTAAAACTTCACAGTCTTCCATTACTAGATTTCACATTCCCAGATTATCACTTCGATTTTTATTAAATCACTAATAATCAAGTTTCAACATTTATTAAAAATAATACTTGGTTTACCTTACCATTAACTATCTCCATAAACTAATTTAATAAAACGATCTCAGTTAACGCAGTTTCTAAATATGATTTACTCCTTAATCAATTTCACTTAGCCGTTTCCATTTTAAATCAATTAATAATATAATTAATTTAAAATTACTCCATTTACTTTGATTATTAATAAATTAATAATAATCAATCACGATAAAATTCTGTTCTAATTTTTTCTTAAAAACAACAAATCTCGATTATTAATCGTCACATAAATTCCCGCTCACTTGCTTATCAATCATATTAATATAAGAAAAATCTTTACAAAATCATTTAATAATCACTTATAAACTTAAATAAATAGATAATAAATATTTAATCCCTTCTATAAACTTCTATTCGAATAATATATTCAAAAATCTATAAATTTTATAACTTCAATTTTCTTTTGAATTACCTTACGGTAAATCAGACTTTATAAAACGATGTCTTACTAGGCCATCAACTATTATTCCTCAACCACTATCACCCATTGGCAAATAACAAACAAACGTTGAATTCATATTCAACAATCAATAATCAAATCATATCGGTTAAATAGTCCATATAACAATCATATGAAAATAAATAATAAATTTGAGGAATCGAGTTGTATCCCTCCAACCTGTTTTTTCCTGCATCCAAATAGGTTACCTCAAAAAAAAAACAATCCATTCAATACAATAATTTATAATAAACACGAATAATACTTTCAAATGATACAATCGACTAATAATTCAAGTGTCTGATTTAACTTAATACGTTTACATTATTATAAATGTAACCAAGAAGGTAACTTACCTCGTTTGGAAATAATCGATAAAAATAACTATTTGATTTAGATTAAATTAAACGAACCGTTTAATTTAAATCAGTTATATAAATATCAACGAATATCCAAATGATCAACATATCAATCTACAACTAACAAGCATGTCACATAAACAATAAACCCCACTTATATTAAATATAAGTGGGATAACTGAGTGAGTTTAACACACCGTGATTTTCATTTGACGTTGAAATAGTCCATTTTAATTAAATTAAATCAGTGTTTAATTTAATTAAAAGTTACAGCAGCTTCCGTCTCAATTCGTTCCACTTTAGAATGTAGTGATCCTTAATAGGGTGCTGACACTTCCGGTTTGGTCTGATTCTGCATACGAATGAAATATATACACATATATGGTTTAATTAAATAATTTATATCCTTAATTATTATTTAATTTTACTTAAATAATGTGCTTAACAAATATGGTAGGCCAAGCATACTTACTTCTGGTTTAAAAATTTCGGCCCAAACTTTTGTTAAAATATAGACATGCCACTCATTTTCCAGTTAGTTCATGTGAATCTGCGATGCTGCTCCATCACGTCTAGACACAGCCATGAATACACTATTGCCTTTCAACCATTTACCCCAACCTTGAAAACATTCCCACCTGCTTTTGAATCGCTGCATGCCTCCAAGCCCTGCGTCCCCTTTTTTAATAAACGAGGTCCAAAAGCCCACTATTTCCATGCACAGGCCACACCCCATATTGCTCAACTTCTTCCCACCTTCTTTTACCTTCCCACGAGCACAACCTTTCCCTCACGTTGATGTTCTTTGTCCCCCCCTCGACTACATTTGGTTCTGCCTTTTTTCTCAAAATAGGCTCAAGCCCATCCGTAAACCCACATCTAAATTAAATCCCACGCCTCAAAGTCCTTCTTTCCCAAAATGCAATATACATATCCGAACCATAATAAACACAGCTCCCACCCAGTTCGTCTTCTCTTTCCTTCCTTTCATACTTCTCACCGCCCTCATATCGTTTCTCTCTGCTTCAACCCACGACAGAACAACTCCATTCTGCCACCCATTTTCACACTTGCTTGCTACCTACTGAGATCGTCTGTCGACGGCCCACAACGCCTCCCTCGCCACCAGGACCACCTCCCCACACGTTAGCTGCTTTCATATACAAGAAGGCGACAATATCTCCCCATACTCCATCTTACACAAGCCTCTCCCTTATTACTTCGCTTGCATACAGAATCTTTCCGGTTCCACATCCAAATTCTGTGGCCACTTCCCTGACCATCGGGGCTCCGGCGAGCCACCTGAACAACATCGCCTCGACTACCCAGAACCCATGCTTCTCCCGCCATTATATTTCATTCTGTTTTTTTGTAATGGGGTGCTGTTTTAGGTTACGAAAAATGGAAAATGATACACACGTATATATATATATATATATATAGATAACAATGTTAGGATAGGAACGTTGTCCATTCTATCAGTACTAGCTAGGCACATTTCTGTGCAGATAGAGTAGCCGTGTAGTCTTCGAAAACACAAGGCATAGAGTTGCCATGTTATTTCACTTATGCATATAGGATATTTCACTTATGCATGTAGTAACTCGTACAACATGATAGGAAAGTTGACGTGATTTTACATAGGAGGGTAGGTTAGCTGGAGCTCTGCGTATTACTTTAGGAAGAAGGAATAACATAGGGGAAGAAAAATATAGGGTCTAGGAGAGTAGTCTGTGCGTGAAGAACATATAGTGAATAGGTATTTATTAAAGTAGCCGGGCATGTGCTTATTTGAAGAGTTTTCATTTCCTAAGTTGTTTGATTTAGGCATAGCAGGGATGCATTTATTTAAGTTGTTAGGGTAGCCATAGGTAAAGGTTAGGATAGGCTTGTATGGCGTGTGCGTGGTGAAGTTTTCAATAACTATTAATTTTAGTTTTAGGGAATAAATCTAAAGTTCATTACGGTTAATTTAATTATATCGTTATTTAACGTTAGACGTTAAACATATGCACCGCCACACGTCAACTCCAAACGCCATGAAAACAGGCACACTGCTATGTCTTGTCGTTCCGGATCCAATGAAATTAATTTTGTTGAAAATAGACTTCGTTCGCATGAACAACATATTTTAATTTCAATATATTTGTCGGTTCACGTTTAAATTTCGTCCACCGACAAAACAACTCCAATTGGCTCCAAACTGGAAATCTAGCAATAAGTAGTGATATGTTTTCCAATAAAATTCATTTCAAAAAAACTATTTCTACAGCTTATATAATATCATAAAAATATGAATGAATTAAAAAACAATTTAATTAAATAATAATAAATCATTATTATCACATATATATATCCAAATAAAATAATATACACTTCGAATATAACCAATATAGATTTATAACTCAATGTTACCATTTTCGAGTTGTACAATTTGAATTTTATATTGAAATTCCTATAAAATTATTAAATAAATGTTATTGCTTATTAACGATCTCCATAGCGACTATTTTAAAATTTGATTTGGCCATAACTTACAATACATTAACTGAAATCTCAATTTTTCTGTTTCATTAGAAAATTATTGTCTAATAGATCGTAACATTTCTTGTTTTTCATAATTCCAACTTATAACGGATTCTATATATTCAATTGAAGTCCAAAACTCAATATTACGAACTATCGCAATGTTTCGAGTTCGTTTATAAATTAATATAAATATAAACGTTCCATCGTCGTTTTATTAATGAATTCAATATTAAAATCTGTTAATATTATAAATATAATATTTGAAATAAATTCAAATATTTAGAGAAAAATCCACGTCGTTACATTTACTATTCATTTCAATTACTCGTTTTCGAGTAGTTATTTCAACTACCATTTTCACTACATATTTATTTCGTTTTGGATGCAGTAAATTATCCAAACTCCATTGTTATCTACTTAATCACTTAACAACCCAAATATTAACTTGCCAACATTTATTTTCAACAAAGTTTTCATGCAATATTGCAATAAAGTTATAATCCAATTCAACCAATATTTGTGTTTACGGTTTTAACTTCCAAATCACTTATTAACATAAAAATTACTAACCAACTTCAACAATTCATATTCAAGCTCTAACTATATTCAACATTAAGCCACATAGCATATAATTAACTTGCATATAATTACATAAAATATCAAGTACCACATATGCAATATATTAATTTAAACGTGAGTTATAAATTGCTCACCCTTGCTTTCCCGTTTGTCTAACTTTTAAAGCAAGAATTTTTATCACCCTGCAACTTTGCTAGAAACCAAATAAACACATTTACACTCAACATCTCTACGTAAGCAAATTATATACGTTATATAGGGTCAAAATTGAGCTTAAAGAGGAAAGATAGGATCTTTATAGGTTTTAAAAAGAAAAGGTGGAGTTTTGGGGTGTATGGGGCTCACGACCTTGGTGGGGCCTACGGCTTGGTGAATTGGTAGTGGGGGAGGCTGATGTGGAAGGGTGTGGGGCTAGGGGAGGTAATGGTTGGTGGTGGTAGAAGCTAATTTTGGCGGTGTAAACAATTTTAGAGAAGGGTTTAAAGGAGTTTTTAAGGAAAGAGGTGGTTTGTGGTGCCGGGGGGAGGGGAGGCAAGCTGTTCGCTGGTGGTGGACGGGGAGATGTTAGCGATGGTTGTGGGGAGGGTGTCGGCGGTGGGTTGGAGAGGGAGGAAGGGAGAAGGAAGGAGGGAAGTGGATAAAGAAGAGAAAAGTGAGAGGGGAGGTTTTTTTATATCCGAAATGGAGGAGCACTTGGATCGGTGAGGTGTCGGTATCCTAAGGAGATGGCTTGACAACTCAAAAGAAGCACACTTGGGTTAGGTTAAGGAGTGACGCCTCATTGAAAACACACTTCCCTTTTTAACGTATTGTTTTAGTTAATATAATTGCACTATATCTTCTTGTTTCTACTTGTATGACCACATACTAATCCCGATTACTACGAAATTTGAAACTCTGCTATATTTCATATGTTTTATCGAATTCAGAGACCGTTTGTAAAGTGGCCTTTCTCCGTGTTATTGTTTAATTTTAACTGGGATTTCCGACCTATGTTTATATTACGCTCGCTCACACACTAACTCTGATTGACTTGAGATTTGGGACCGTTACAATAATTTACCATTACAGATCCAATAAAATTGGTTTCGTCGAAATCCGAGATAGTTTGAAAAATGGTATTATTTTTTGCTTTTAAAATAGTACTGAATTAACGATTTTTAAAATATTATTTTTAGTTATCATTTAAAAAACCCGATAACCTTATTTTGACTATTTTATAATATAAAATAAATTTAAAATTTATTTTCAACAATTTTTAGGTCCTGATTTTATATTCAAACATTTAAAAATCCCCTTATATGTATTTGAAACCATATTTTAAATTAACTGAAACTTCAGGTCATTATAAACCCCCTACTCAAAAAGATTTTGTCCTTGAAATTGAAGAAAAAGCAAAGAGCAGAGTGTTGAGACAGCATATATAACCAAAAGGTGTCATGTCATATCATATATCAACATATCATAATCAAAATAATATCTATATCACAAACATAACTTATACCCTAGTGTAAAGTGTGTCATGCACAGAGGGTCTAGAGGTTGTGATGTCCTCTGCTCCTGGCCCACCTTATCATCTGAATCAGGATCATCCTAACCATCCCATCTGGGTTCCATAATCTGATGTGCATTAAAGCCATCGGGATTGTCCTTCATAAATTCCTCCTCATCATCGGCATAGTAGCCATCCTTGTCTATGTCTAGCTCGATCTCATCATCTCCATCATAATCATCCTTTACTACCCCGAGTCCCATCTTCGGCTCGATCTCGTCATCGAACTCTGGTGCTGTGTCCAATATAGGCTCGTCCATTTCTAGGGGTGGTATATCTAGTATTGCGGACTCAGGCTCCCCGTGAATCGTCTTAGGGATAAAATCGGGTATGATCTCTAGTATAGGGGGAGGATGAATCTCTACTACAGGATGTGCTAGTATTGAATCTGTAACACCCCGTATTTTGGGTTAATACTAAAATTCACTAATTACAGAATAAATAATCTCAGATGTGAGAATTGGGGGAAACGGGCTACGTCGTTGCGTTCGTCTCGGAAAAATACGCGAAATAGAGTCCGAGTTTTCGAAAATCGGAGTCCGTATGGCCCAGTTATGGCCCGATGAAGTTTGCAGAAAATTCAAAACTAAAACAGATTTAATAAATTCAAATATTCAGATTTGGGATGGGCCAGGCGGGGTCAGGCGGGAAGGTTCCCGCCTAACCCATGTCGACAGGGCTGTCGACAGGCCTGTCGACAGGGGTGTCGACATGCCTGTCGACTTGCCTGTCGACAGGGTGGCACGTCCAGTGAACCTGGGTGCACCAGGTTGCACCAGGTTGGGTCTTGGGCTGGCTTGGAGGGCTGGTTCTGGAAGCTTCTTGGATCTGATGGTCCTAAATTAATCTAGGGTTAATCTAAGGGTCTAAAATGCAACCTAATCCTATAAATAACACCCTAACCCTACCCTAATTCATTCATAATTAAACCTAGTAACTAAACTATGGCAAAATGAAACTTGGTCATGGCCTCCACAAATCAATGAAGTGGAAAGCAAGCTCTAATCAATCTCTAATCCATTCTAAGTATCTTAATCTTCTTCATTAGCTTGCTAATTGTGTTTTGGTGAGTTTCTATGGCTTTAATAATCAATTGTTAAATTGATTATGGTAGGATGTGATAAGACATGGTTATGTTTGTGGATAAGTGAGTTTCTATGGCTTTAATAATCAATTGTTAAATTGATTATGGTAGGATGTGATAAGACATGGTTATGTTTGTGGATAAGTGAGTTATATGCAAGTTGTATGATATGTGAATTGCAAGTTTTATGCCATATGCAAGTTTATTTCCATGTTTTATGATGTAAAATATTATGTTGAACATTTATGCATATGTAACATGTTATGCAAACTATATGTGAGAATATATGCAAGTTATATGTAACATGATATGCAAGTTATGCATGTGATTTTATGCATAGTAGTTGGTGTTATGCATATTAAGTATTTGATGTTGTGCATGCTAAGTATTTGATTGTATGCATGTTAAGTATTGGGTTTTATGCATGCTAAGTGTTTGGGTTTATGCAAGTTAAGTGGTATGTTTATGCATAATAAGAAATTGGTTCTATGCATGCTAAGTATATGATATTATGCAAGTTTAGTATGTGATTCTATGCATGCTAAGTATATGATATTATGCAAGTTTAGTATGTGATTCTATGCATGCTAAGTATATGATATTATGCAAGTTTAGTATGTGATTCTATGCATGCTAAGTATATGATATTATGCAAGTTTAGTATGTGATTCTATGCATGCTAAGTATATGATATTATGCAAGTTTAGTATGTGATTCTATGCATGCTAAGTATATGATATTATGCAAGTTTAGTATGTGATTCTATGCATGCTAAGTATGTGATAATATGCATGATTAATAAGTTGTTTTATGCATATTTAACAAGTGGGTTTATGCATGTTTAACAAGTTCATATGCAAGTTACATGTATGATAATATATGCTATGCAAGTTACATGTATGTTAATATGCAAGATATGCTATGCAAGTTACATGTTTGTTAATATGCAAGTTACATGTATGTTAATATGCAAGATATGCTATGCAAGTTACATGTTTGTTAATATGCAAGTTACATGTATGTTAATATGCAAGATATGTTATGCAAGTTGTGAGAATGCTTATATGCAAGTTCAACATGTCATGCAAGTTAGGTGTGCTTATGCAAGTTATGTGAATGCTTATATGCAAGTTTGGGTTAAATATAGTTGGGTTAATATATGCTCATATATGCAAGTTGACGTCCTCTTAACCCATGACAAAGTTATATTTTAAGATTTGGTTAAACCCATGATATTTGTGATAGATCTTCCCTTTTATTATGTCGTGAAATGAGAACGATTTGCGTGGGGAACGATGGGGTTAATAAATATGTTAATTAAAGTATGGTTGGGTATGATTAAGCATACCATAAAAATAAATTAACATAAGTGGGAATTTACCTATTGAGTTAGGTCTACCCCATGGGAATTTACCTATTGAGTTAGGTCTACCCATGTTATGAAAAACTTGATATTAATTAGGGATAATTAATATAAAATATGAGGGTGGTTAATTAGGGGTAATTAATCGACTAAGACACGAGGTTGGACTCAGTTGTAGCGTAAAACTGCCCGGACCCAACCGGCTTAACCAGTTGCTACAAATGTTAGCCCAATGTGAGAGGTCTTAGGCACAAACTAAATACGTGATTAATGTAAAGACACGAGGTTAGACTCGGTTATGACATAAGGCTGCCCGGACCCAACCGGCTTAACCAGCGGTCATAAAAGATAGTCTAATGTGAGAGGTCTTTATGAGGATCACGGTCTTAATTAATTAAGAAACACTTAACCAAATTAGCATGTAGTGGGACATGAGGGTTAAGTGGGTACCTTGGGTGGCACGTAGTAACTAGTGTGGGTGCCTTGGGTGGCATGAGAAAACTAGTGGGTTGCCTTGGGTAGCAATAGAAAACACGATTAGAATACTTAACCAAAGTGGAACATGTAATTAAACATGATTAAGGGGTTAAGTAAGTGCCTCGGGTGGCATGTGGGAATTAAGTAAAAGGACTTGGGTGTCAGGTGGAAATCTAGTGGGTGCCTTGAAAGGTAATTAAAATATGATTAATGACTTAACCAAAGTATTTATAACATGTAAGTAGACATGGTTAAAGGGGTTAAGTGGGATACACTAGATAAAATTAACAAGCTTAAGTGGTAGCTTGTGGGGGGCCCATCTCAACCAATATCCCAAACGTATCTTTGTGGGCTCGACCCAAGTCGAGTGACGGGACACGCATATTGGGCTTGACTATAAGAGGCCAAAAACGGGTTAGCGGTGGCAACGTAGGACCAACGGGTTTCATATGCGTGTGTGGACCCGGGCTGGTTAGTAAATCGTTGTTACATCGTGTAGATATAAAGCCGTGCACCGTTGATATTATCAGGTTGCCACTTTGGGGAAATGATACATCCCATTGTGGGACCAGCACGGGTATCTACGTTAGGGAGCCGATCGCTTGGGAGTAGTGGGTACACCTAGTAATGATAGGGGCAGACGGCACCTATATAGGGGTACTAGAAACTACTGGGTAAAAATTACTAAATATATTTAGTGGGATCAACCTTTAAGTAGGAATTAATCTTAGGTAGGTAAAACTGGTGTGGTGCAGTGTAGGAATTACCCATAAGGTGAATAAGTCTAGGGTGTGGTAAGAATTATCTTTGGGTGGATAAATGCGTCTTTTCGGTTATCGTAGTACATCCGGTGTTTAGTTGGCTACTTAGTGTAGTCATTATCCCCAGAGGTACCGTACCTTGTTTATGTCATACCCTAATTACTTTAATGGTTGTATTGTTAGGGTTATAGGACTCACTCAGACTTATGTCTGACCCCGTTGTTTTTATTTTTTTTCCAACCCTCAGGTTATCAGAGTGGGCCTAGCACTAGTGGGCTTGGATCAGACCGCTATATCTATCTTTTGGGCTTGGATCGTAGAAGTAAAGCTCGGTTTATCTTTTCTGTTATGGCTATTGTCTATGTAGTGGGATTATGTACTTCTATTTTATCAGGATGGATATTATGTACTTGACTCTGGTTTATGGTTTTGTGATGTAACCAAACATGTATTACTTTCCGTTGCAATTAAATGATGATTTTAATTTTCAAGTATTACTTATATCTGTCTTGCTGTAATTTTACTGTTCTATATTCACTTAAAATACTTCACCGAAACTAAGGCATTCCCCTGGTATGAGTGACCTTAGCGGACGTGGGGTGTTACAGAATCATCCATGATAATGTGGTCCTCAAAATCTAAATCAATGCCCTCGTCGCCCTTAAGCATCCAATCTTCATAATCTCCCGAGTCCTCAGCTTGCACGGAGTCTGATTCTACGGGAGTAGGTGTTGAATCAGACTCAGAACCCATAACTCCTATTGGTCTATATGCTGATGTGGCATCAGAGAAATACTCGTCAATGCTGTCGTGACTAGACAAGTCAAAATAACTACAACTCTATGTGTCATCAGAAAAAGAACTAGTGGGTGGAGTAGGCTCCTGAAACTGGGCCAAATATCGAAGTACAAATAACTGCTTACCTCTACCTCTACCTCTCAACAAATTAAAACCAAAGAGTTTCTAATCAGTACACAAGTCTAAACAAATCTTTTTAAGACTATTTAATTAAAACAACAAATGACTTTCGTGTATATTCACTATCCAAAATCGTTATACAACTACCTTTATAATATTTTACCTACTATGTGTAAGAATTTATTGACTGTCTAAAATTGTCAAAAATTCTGTGTACTTACCATAATCTAACCTTTTAAGTTCTTAATCACTCCTTAAATATTTAAATTAACTACATACATCACATCTAGCAATCAATTAGTTGATTAACTTCTCAAATTCAACTTTATTTTTATAAAAACAAGATTTTTCTTCTTTAACTTTATTTCTACAAAAATAGTTGTTACTTTTGATAATCAAAATCACAAATACGTCCCTCACATGTATATGATCCTCTCAAATCATTCTAAGGTATGAATAACCCTATCTCTAATGAGTCACTCATCTTAGGATACTACTGATCCAATTTCTGATAAGTTATTTGTCCTGGAATACTACTGATCCTATCTCTGACTAGCTATTCATCCTAGGATACTGATCCTATCTTTGACGAGTTTTTTCATCCATAGAGGCAAGGTTTATCGCTAAACCAAAGCTCTGGCACCAAGCGGAGACGATCCAAATCCGACCGCCTTCTGAACTGATTATAAACCACATAAGTCCAGTCTAAAAGGTAAGCTTTATCAGAAAGTCATGCGATATACCAAACTTTCGACCTTCAACTATTGACACTTAACACATCCACAGTGTTCATGTATCGCAAAATCAAATATCGCAAACTCGATTCATAAGGGTTTTATCAGAGCAAACAAAACGGAACAGAAACAAAATATAATATTCAGCATATGTCTTTGCAGCGGAAAAACAATTACATTATCAGAGTTTGAAATACCACGGAGAGGTATAAATGATATCCTCACATCATCCATCCATATCATCTAAATATAGATAGTAGAGTACGTCCTGCCATTTGATGAAGAACTCTAGCTTTTTTGAATAAAATAGAAACTCCTCATCCACCTAATTAAACTGAAACACACTTGGATCTGACTGAGCAACAAGCACTCGGGTCAGGCTTGGATTAACCAGCTTGAGAACTAGATAACAAACAAAAACCTATTTCATACAATTATTTGAAAAGTTTCAAAATTCATGGTTTTGAAAAATAAAGCTATTATAAGACTCAAGCCACATCAAATAATGCAACGCATACCGGAGGATAGAGTTTTTCCTGATAATAGCCAAACATGCTTGATATTCTTAAAACAAATAATTTGATATTATTATTAATGTCTAGGTGTGGAAATCACTTTCGAAAATAAATGTATAAATCTTAGCTCGCATAATGCCTCGTCTAATTATTTTGGCTATTAGGTTACAAATGAAAACACAAAAATCGTGTTGGAAATAAGATTCCAACAATGGCCAAGGCAAAGGATCTTCCTTAACCGTTCAGAATACCTCTAGCGGGATGTTCCAGGACTCATACGCATGTGATCTTTCCGACCGACAGCATTGTCCAACACTAATAAGCTGGTTCGAATCTTACCTTAGCAATACGTTCCCCGGTCGTGACCGACCATTATCCCGGTCGTATTTGACTATTTCAAGATGCCTCGATCCATCATCCACGTAAGTAAACTTGCCAGGACTCCATACCATAGCATCACTTTTTAACTAGAAGGAAACACAAGTCCTAATCTTTGCGGTCCATTATCTTGTTTTCAGCCATTTATGGGTTGTGAGGCTCTAAAGTCACGTTTCAACACAAAGCTACGTTATATCAGCCATTCTTTGATCATTATCCAAAAAATCTGCTTTTCAACAAAGGCTTTGATTGGCTCAGAACTAAGCATGCCACATTGTCAATTCACAACATATAATTGGTGTCTATTAGTATATAACTCTCTGAGTACATAAGTCTTAGAGGAGGGTGTTAAGCTAAGAGAATAATTCTCTACCACCAACTTATATAACATCAATAGAAACCAATAGGTTAAGTTGTAAAATACAACGCCAGACACACATCCACTTAAAATTCCGTTTTGGGTTGTGAAAGAAACTGAAGGCGCTTTATTCCATAACCCCACTTGGGTGCGAAAGCCCTTGCAATCTGAATCATCCCAAGTACGGTTAGATCGCCGTCACAATATAACCCCATGATTGGGTGGTTACCCCAGGCATCGGCGAGAAGTCCTTCCGACGTGAAGGTCTTGGGTCTTCAATCACAGTCAACGCCAATCTTATTACATCATATAGTTATTCACAATAGGTCAGAACCCGGTCATTCTGAATTACTAGCACATCTTTAAACTCAATAAAGATATACAAAATATCATGAGTCTTATTCCATTTTGGGAATATTCTTTTACTCAAACCCTTCTTTACATTCGGGAATTTCTACCTTATATCTTATCAAAGATTTTTATACTTTAAACATTTGTTTAAATCTTTCATTGATCATATCACTCGTCCAAAATCGTATTTTGGATTTCTTAATCTTACCGCTTACGCGAAAAACAAGCTTATCTTCTTTTAAGCAATTCTTAAACTCATTTTCATTGTCGTTTGTTTGGTAAAACTCTTTCATTAAATATTTATATTTGAATTAAATAAAGATTTCATTTCAACTCGTCTTGGACAAATTATCTTTTCCTTTACATAGGTTTAACAAATGTTATTTAAAGACATCATTCGCGATAAACCTAAAATCATACTTCCATTTCAAATGAAATCATCACGGAAATCATATCAATTTATAATAAATATAAATTCCCATATCCGACTTATACTATAAATAGAAAAACGAAAAATCCTTTTAAATTTCTTAAATAGTAAAGGTCTTCATCCATAGAGGCCATCTCGAGTATTACTAAATTGATTTCTATTCAATTCCAATTTTATTTGAGAAACTAAGCTTTGGTTTAATCCTTTTTAAAATCCAAATATATCTTAAAATTCATTCTAACTCTTGTGATATATTTCCAAATCATTTGAATATCATTGGTTATCTCAAAACCTTTTGATTTTAAATCGTTTGAAAAACCATCGCAAATTGTGCTAGTGAAATAGCTCGTTTTCAAAAAAAGGGAATTCTAACTTTCCGAACTGGGTATACTCAATTCAAATCTATTTTAAATTATATATTATTATTTATCATAATTTATTCATATTTTAATTATTTAAAATTGCTTATTTCTTTTAGAATCCTTTTTCGGGTCATTAATGACACTAGCGCTGTTTTTATTCAAAATTGATTTGAACTTATCTCCAAATCTATTCGTTTGATTTTAAAACTCTTAGATTCATTTGAAACCTCTTTTCATTTCGAACCAAATGTTATTCGTTTTGTAAAAATCCGATGGTCGAATCTCCCAGTATGTCAATTTGAAGTCAATGGTCGAATTCACGAACTACCGCTGCACGACCAGTTCTATTCGTACCAAACTTCGATTTTATTTAAAAATCAAATCAATTTGCTTCTATTTTTTTATTAATTATATATAACATATAAAATAATTTTCAGAAGCTATATTTTCAATATTCAAATTCAAATATTCCATTAAATGGATATTATAATATTATTTTATTATTAAATAATATCATTTTTTCTAAACTCATCCATTTGAACCTAAACTTTCCCGATGCCCATTATGAAAAGAAATAAGATAGTTTTGAAAAGGAAATCTTCTTAAAACTTTTCTCAGGTTCCCTAACCCAACTCCACTTTTCTTAGTTACTATTAACTTTAAAATAAAATTCAAAACGTGTCTTAATTGTTTGAAAACTCCTTCAAATCAATTTCACTACAAGAAAATATGATATACATAGCATTGTTTCACAGCCTTGTATTAAGATGCTATAATAAAATAATTAAAGAAAAAATAATGCATAAATTGTGCTATATAAAAGAAGCAAAGAAGATAACAAGTAAACTATGCTATGTATATATGTATTCTGCTACATTAACGTTGCTCAGCAAAAAAGCGGGAGCGAAAAAAATTCAGGAAAAAAATAAAATGTAGAGCCGCGAAAATAAAAAATATCCCTCCATCACTTCCATTTGTATCAAACTTATCCCCAAATCCCTAGTATTTTCGATTCACTCCAGGACTTCTAGAAAGTCGGCCATGTTTGATTTAATCCAAAATCCAGGTCGACCATCTCCGATTCAGTCAACTGTAAATCTAAAGCATCTCCCTGACTCGCTCAGATTCTTCCAAATCAACAGTGGGCTTATTTCAAAATCGGTAATGTTTTTACTACTTTTTTCCCTTTGTAGATTAGCTTTGCCCGCTATTTAACTTTTCTTTTTCATCTAAATCCTAACAATCAATCAATGGCGATGACAATTATTTTATCCAGCTTTATTCGAAGATATCATTGTCAGATTTGTACAAAATTTTGAATTTCTTTACTTTTATTTTGAATCTCACTGTTTTTGATTTGGGTTTTTTCAACTCAGAAATTGCTTTAGAACATAAGTGTGAAACCTTATTAAACATAAGAGCGAAACCTTATTATACATCTTTTTGCAATTATTTTGATGTATTGTGGGTGTGATGCAGTTATGGACATCCTAAAACCCACGTGGTATTCATTCATTTTTCTAACCTGACATCTTGACCAAACTTCTAGTTGTTATTGATTATTATTTTATTTTCTATTATTATTGATTCTTGTATTCATTCATTTTTAAGCCAAGATCTAGAACATGCATCAGGAGCTGTCTAATAACATGCATACTCATTCATTTTAATTAAGTACTATTATAGGTTGATGAATGAATACCACAAGATGAACAAAGCTCGGCGCAGAGCAAAAACTAGTTTTTTAATGTAATTGGAACAATTTTTTATTACTCGTTGATGGTTTATGAATCGACGAAACAGCACATGCAAAAAACAGCTTTTCTAAAGCTGATTTGTTGGCATTTTACTTGTCTTCTCGGATTTTCTGGAAAAAATGGTTTTTTTTGGAATTTCTGCCAGTTTGTCAATGATTCGAAAAAATTCGCTACAGGCGCTCTGTGGGTGCCAGCTCTATTAAGTGAATACCATAGTGGCCTGGCTTTATTATCTTACGTCCCTGCCAAGTGCAACTTTATGTGTTGCCTCACTTTGTCATTTCACCTTTTTTACATATCCTTGTCATATTTCCTATTAATGTCCTTAAATTTATACAAGAATTTATTATGTTGTTTGCTTCTCTTTGGATTAATTCATATAAGTTTATCTTAATTGTATATGTATCAAATAAATAAATAACCCCAGAATATATGCAAGTTATGTTTATTGGTTTCAGTGTACATGTATTGATGGGGTAGAATTTTGCAAGTAGAAAGGGCGAAAGCCTGCAAGTGTTTTTGTATATACACATTGCTTGACTCAATTATCTTACTATATATAGAATGGAAGTTTTGAGAGGAAAAAGTGGCTGCTAATACATGCGTGAGAAACTGAGTACATGATGTTTCTGTGTGCTTGTGTTGTATCCTCTTTTGGTCTTTTTCCTTATGTGTGTGTCTGAACTTGATCACTGTCATTGTTTTGTTTCGTTTGCCTTGACTTGGGTGCTAGCTATAAGCATGTTGTCAAAAAAAAAAAAAAGGTAGATGGACAAAGTTTTAAAAAAAATCATCTTATATAAATATATAAACTAGAACAATTGCTTTTATACATGATGTTCTTCTCTGTTTTGTTGGATTGTAATTGTACATGATGACTTTGTTTTGTTTAACTTTCGGGCCTGTTATGCACTTCCATGTTCTGCCATACTATTGCATGCCTGTGTGAGACGATAGTTAGAATTTGTGATGTACATTTCTCTCCGTTTATCCTATGAAAAATAGCAATAGTCTATTTGGTTTAATGTGTTAAATTTTATCCTGTAACTTGGGTAAGCTAGTATTTGTAGGAAGGACAACCATTGTATTAACTTATTCCTGTTTAAATTTGTGCTTTGTTGTCTCGCTTAATATAAGATAGATAAGCAAAATGATGATATACGGAGCATGGAAAATAATATGGTTGTAGAATGATTCTTAAATGCTGAATTACAATTAGTTTGTGATGTTTTTATATATACCATTCAAATAAGCTTCATGATGTATGGATCACACTCCTATTATATCCACTTTAATAAATATATACTTAAATTTATCCTAATCTCACTAGTATATTTGAGATGTGGTTATATGATGGGACATTATAACATATAATGACATGCTATGTTTCTATCATCATGTAGTAGTTGGTAAACAACTAAAAAAAAATAGCAGCAGCAGCTTAGCTGCTGTTTACATGTAAGAGCCGCTGCCATTAGCAGCGATAGCGGGAAAAAATGATAATGATAAGGGAAAAAATTTGCAGCTGTGCTATGTTATGCCCCTTACACTTGCTTGAGTTTTAAGTGCCTAATTGTGAGTTTTTATCTTTAACTGTTGAAAATGTTGTTACAGATTTAAATACACGTCAAATTTGAAGAGCCTATTTGACCATGCCAGTAGCTTTTAATTTTGATTCAAAAATTTTAGGGAAGTTTGTTAAGTTATATCAAATGTTGCAGTTGGTTTTACAAGCAGTTTAACTCATCCATCTTAATACTTCAACTTATTATTTATTCAAAGGTGATTTTGGTTTTTGTTTTTGTTTCCTGTATTAAGTGAATTTATTTAATGATGATGTGTGTTATACCTTTTAATATTGAACTTATGATCAAGGTTTTGGTTAGGTTGGTGTTGTAATTGGTAAGAGTGGAGAAACCTCAAGTATCTTTAAGCATAATCTGGAGCAAAGATGCAGGTAACAAGAGATGCTGATGTAACACATTTTCAAACTTTTCAACTTCTAGATTGTATTTATAGGTTCAGAGTATCTTTTTTGGTATTTTGTATTTTTCTTTAGCTAGTGCTTACCTTAAAGTTAACAATATTCGTACGCAAATGTTTAACCTATATTATTCTCTGATGTACATTCAGTCAGGTGCCAAACATATTTAGTTGAAGTCTAATATCCAATAGTTTAATGTGGTTACCATAAGTAATCTTACATGATGCAAAGAATTTTTTATAACTTCATTTTCCTCGCCACCATCATCTTCTTCAACTATGTATCAGGTAAACTATTATAGAAATGGGCTTGTATATCCATAAATCATTACTGGCTTATCGCTAACTAAGGTTTTCAGCTATGCTTTGGTGTGAATCAAAGTAGATTTTCGATAAGATAAACATAGAAGCTGATGAGAACAAAAGAGCTCCAGCAAAACAAGCAATATCTAATCCAGTCACCGAAGGCATGTTCTTGAATTTTTCTATCACTCCCACTTGCAGTAGTATTACCACTGCTTGCCCCAACCTTGTCTTCGCAAGTGATATTGAGTTCATCTTCGGACAAACTGATAGCATCTATAAACACAGGTATATTTATGTCAATTATGCTACAATTTTTTTTACATTATTTTTTAAACTGTAGCTTTATCTGACAAAGTATAAAGTGTCATGGAGGATATGCTTAAATTGACTGGGTAGCTTTTCCATTATGGTATTTCTTGTTCCTTAAGTTTTTAAATGTATTGCACATGTTCTTACTTTTTCACGCTCTTTATAAGCTTTTCATGTATCTTCATTTAGTTGGATAATCGTATAGTATGCAAAATTAATTCAACCATAAAATGTCAAAATCATTTATTCACTGAAATTGTTATTTGAATATTTGGCTTATAGTACTCATGTAGTGAGACTAGTCAGAGAGGAGCTGATATATATATATATATATATATATATATGTGTGTGTGTGTGTGTGTGTGTGTGTGCGTGCGTGCGTGCGTGTGTGTGTGTGTGTGTGTGTGTGGAAACAGAGCTAGCTTTGTTTTAACGTACACAATTAGAAAGCCAGAAGTGTATAAAGTGTTAGCTGAAGTGTTGGTTTTAAAGAAAATCAGATGAAAGATGCATATGATTATATATTTTACAATGCATATCTAAGTAAGGGGAAAACTACATTTCCCAAGCCTAAAATTTAATAGCTTTTATACTTATCAACCTCACAGCTAGTGCTTTAGTGTTTAGTCATCAAATGATTTATTGTCATTGTCATGTTATTGCTTTGGCAGATTAGTTATTCTTTAAGGGGTACTAATAAGATAGATAACCTTACAGTCATGGGACATCTATGACAGGTAGTCATGTTGTTGTATATTATTAATTGTGTTCTGAAAAAAGAGTTGTGACAGGTTAAACGTCAATTTACTACTGAGGGGTAGTAGCTAGCGGTCAATTTCTTTTGCTTCAAAGTGTCGCTGTTAGTATTTCTTTCCCTCTGGTGATCAAATCAAGATTTGTGCATTATGATTTGAAGAAAATACATCTTAAGGTTAGGATTTATGGCTAGCCTCCATTATTGATGTAAGAAGTAGTTTCTACTTGTATTCAACTTCGTGAATTTCTCTTTTCCTCTTACATTTGGATTCAGCATATATTTATGAAGTACTAACTTGAATACAGACTTATTTGGACTGTCATGGTTAGGAAAATTGTACAACACTATCAGGCGTGGGGACTACTTATACAACACTACAGAAGGGAAACATATATCGATACTGTCAAGTTATAGAATTGGATGGACTGGTGGAAATCATTGGTGAGAGGTAAACTTGAAATAATCACTTAGAATGTTGAACCTACAAATAGCAAACTCTTTGAAATGGATGAGGAGACTCGCCCGATAGTCGAAAAGATGATGGTAATTACATTACAACCTTCTTAGCTAAGATGAACTATCAAATAATGTAAAATTTCAACCTTGTTTATTTTGTAAGAAATGCAATGCAATTTGACCAGAGGCTGCTAGCAACAACATCTCTGTTAATCTTACAACCTGGAACAATTGGGCCATTCAAAGTATAAACTTCAATTTATTTAATTAATTAAGCTAGCTTTATTTAGTGAAAATTTAATTATATTATAAAAATTAAAACCATGGGTAGTGGTAATGTCCTACTGGATCATTATGATAAATAAGTAGCTAAAAAAAATTAACTACGTTTTACAAAATTTAAACGAATCTATAATAATAATAATAATAAGTTGGTTATATTTATAAAAATTAATTAAGCTAGCTTTATTTTTTGAAATTTAATTATATTATAAAAATTACAACCATGAGTAGCGGTAATGTCCTACTGGATCATTATAATATATAAGTAGCTAACCAATTTAACTACGCTTTACAAAATTTAAACGAATCTATAATAATAATAAGTTGGCTAAGTTTATAAAATTAACCAAGTTAGTAAGTTTATAATATCAACTAAGAATTATAAAAATATAAAATATAAGTAAATCTACAATAGTAATAATAATAGTTTAACTAAGAGTTATAAATATTAAATATATTTATAAAAGTTTACTAATTACAGAAATTTTTTAATCAAATTTTGTAAACATAATAATAAAATAAATAACTAAGTTAACTATGGTTTATAAAATTTAGACGAGTCTATAATAATAATAAATTAACTAAAATAATAGTAATAATAAAATAAATTACTAAAATAAATAACTTCGACGTTATCTAGCCATGCATCCTTAATTTTATTCCGACCAACATATTTAACATAATTTCCATTTGCATCAAAATACCCCTCTTCTCTTTCTTGCTTTAAATTAAAAGGTTCAAGTTCAATTCCATCATCTCCAAACTTGGCATTTTCATCATAAGCAACTTTAGCAGCAGAAACGTCGCCTCCGACACCAATAACATCCTCTTCCTTCATCTGATACCTTCTCTTAGCTCTTTCTTTTGTTGCAAGTACTGGATCCATCTATGCCGACTACGTCATCTTCTTCATCTTTATTTACAATGAATCCTTCTTTCTTCGTTTTCGCCCCTTTTGGAAATCTCGTCTTCTTCTCCATGGTAGCATATCATTAAGTATTGCTTTGAATTAACCAGCAATGGTTAATTAGATATGAAGTATGATAGCAACATGTAATTACACTACTGCACTGTCAATATGCCTACACTGCTATATTGTTAATAGCCACATCGTTAGCTATTGCTTTGAATTTGTGTTTGCTGGGTTTATCTGTTTCATGATAAATTTGGGTCTCCATTTGTTTCATGTATGATCTCTACCATTATTATGTGTGGTGGACCTGCTTGTTTGTAATGGACGCACCTGGATGGTTGAATCCTGTTACTGTTTTGAGAGGATATAGCAGTTTGAAGGGTCATCTCAAGTTACTTGTGGTCGGTTGGGTGAGTGATGAGTGAATGGTTTTTCTATAGTCTATTTGAACATTGTTAATAATGTGTAAATGAAGAAGGAAGTGTTTGGTTTGGTATTTCTTCATACAAAGGAAAGATGAGAGGATAAGAGATTTAAGACTGATTCCTAACTAGAAAGCGATTTTTTCCGTTTTCTTTTCAGTTATTCTACAACAAAACGAAACAAATAATAAAAATTAAAATAAAACATGAATGCATCTGAATACCTGCATAATACCCAAAAGGTAGGCTACATGATATATAAAATATAGATAAGCTTGTTAATAAACTTGAAGTTTTATTCCATTTTGCTAATCGGTTGTTGTGAGACAAAACAACGAGATTCTTCCCAAAGCTACTTGCAACTGAAAAGTCAATGCTTAGCTGCAGGCAACATTGGTAGCTAATTAATCAATCAATATCAATACATTTCTTCTTTTTTCCCTTTCCAATGTTTCAGTTGCAATGATATCTAAGCAAAAGACACATTACATATTCTTCAGACATTAAATGTGATAGATGAACTTGTCATGAACAGTCAATGAATGTCCTGATCCAAAGCCAAACAGGTGGAGCTGGGCTGACCATCCAGGTGCTTAATCCGGTTGTTCCTCCAACTGGCACCAACGGGAACAATGTGCAGGGTGCCAACAACAGTCCAGTACTGACGGCAGCTTCTGCAGAAGTGTCTGGGCTGATTAACATTGTCATTGTTGAAGTAGGTTGGGGGATGTGATGAAATCTAGGGTCGGCAGAAGTTGATTAAGTGGATTTGGATGGACATCGATTGCAGAGGTGCTTTTTGGTTAGGTATGAGGTCTGTGGTATGATGATTCTGATAAGCATGTACTTTTGTGATGAAGTCACTACAAGAAAATATCTATTAATGTAATAAATAGCATTTATGAAACTAGTTATCATTAATGTAATAAATAACCGTAGTTTGCTTGGCATCAACCAAATATCTGTTGGCCTTTTTTCATTTACATGCTTGAACAGTAACAACCTGCTTGTTGCATAATTACTGTGTGAATGCATTATTTGATATATTGAATGATGGTTCTCATGTAATGAAATGACCGAAAATTACCCGTAACGGAAAGCCCGGATTGAATTGAGAACAACATAAATCAAAAAACAAACGATAGCACATTTTATTTCTTATTACAACAATTACATCAGAGTACAAAAATATATCAGAGTACGAACAAATATTACACATTCGAAATACACTATCAGTGATTTAAAATTACATTTAAATAGCAGTGGAAAAATAATACAAAATACAACTGAAAGAAATACACGGATACAGAGCTTTCCGAATATCGCTCCAGCTATAAACCAGGATCCTGTGAATATGAATCTGCAAAACCAAAACTACCGACTGCCCGTGTGGAAAATATGGGCACCTAGAGTTTAGATTAAAACAATAAACTCCAATTAGTCATGTGACTGACGTGAGAACTAAAACAGTTGTTAATCTTAAATTTTAAAGTGGGGATATCATGGGACCACGCCGTATAACACGGAACAGGTTTACTCCACATGAATCTTAGTTTAAATTAAAACAACACAATGCTTTTCAGAAAAATGAAGCTATTATAAGACTCAGGTCCCATCACACAATCCAACGCAAGACGGAGGATAGAGTTTTCCCTTATAATAGTCAAATTTGCTTGATACGCGAAATTTCATCTTTTATTATTATTACTATAAGTGTATAGTGTCAAAAACAGCTTCATATATAAATGTATCAATCATAGACAGCATGGGTACCATATATCATGTCGCCATACTAGTTCTACAATCAAAAACGCATGATGTCGCATTGGAAGTTGGATTTCCAACTATGAACCAAGGCAAGGGATCGTCCTTACCTATTTCGAGACAATCTAGCCCATGTCTCAGGATTCAGCCGCAACTATACCTAGGTAACATGCAGGGCCGGTCCACACTAAGTGTGATGGTGGATTCATAATTCCTGAGCATGCGTCCCCCCCCATGGGGCGTAAAATCTGGTCAGTAATGTCGACCATAACAATATCCGAGGCGCCTCTCTATCCATCAAGTAATAATAAGCAACATCCACATGAGTAAAATCTTCGGGTTTGCAAAACCCTGACACCCCTCCTAGCTAGAAAGAAACGCAATGCCCTCCCTGCTGTCCTTTCCTGTTTCTGGTTCATACCGGGGTGTGAAGCTCGCGAAGTAACGATATACACAAAGCTATGCTAACTAAAGCTGTGCTTTGATCATCATCCACAAGAATTCGCTTTTCAACAAAAGCCTTGATCATTTGCATCTTGGCATGCCACATTGTCAATCTATACCATACCATTGATTTCTGCCAATATATAACCTCTAAGCTCGTACATCTCAGAGCAGGGTGTTAAGCAAGAGAATAAATTCTCCGCCACTAAACATATATATATATATATATATATATATATATATATATATATACACGAATACAACATAAAGGAATACAACGTCAGACATACTATCCATTTACAAGTCCGTTTTGGGTTTGAACGAAACTGGAGGCACCTTATTCCTCGTCCCATATGTCCAATACAGGAGAGAGGCCCTCACATATCCATCGATCTCCAAGTACGCTTGGACGATCACCACTTATTACCTTGTCTTGGGTGTACGGCCCAGTCAAGACATCAATAATCATCCAAATGATGTGAAGATCTCCGGTCTTCAACCACCGTCTTCATCTTCGACTCTTAATCGTCGTAGTAATTATTCAGAATGGGTAAAACCCGGTCTTTTCGAATAATTCGTGTATTTTATAATCAAGTGCTATAAAAACACATCAAACGCCTCATTCCAATTCAGAAAATTCTTTTAATAAAATATCACATTACTAGGGAAAGGTTCCCATTAATTTTATCAAAAATAAATTCTTTAAATTTATTCTTTGATTTTCCTATGGATCTCATTTCAAAAGATTTTATTTTATCTTTTATCAAATCCAAACCAAATTAAGGTTTATTCACTAGTTGGGATTAACGAACCTTACCGAAGTAATCCGTTATTATTCCAATCCCAACCTATTCATCCCATGGAGAAAAACTGGTAGCACCCCATATCTAACACCCACTGTGTTATTGGTAAAATTAATTACCTTTTCACGTTCAAATCTGATTAAAGATTTTACTATCGCCTAGAGTAAAACTGGTGGTACTCCATTCTCTATCATTTCAAGAATTCGATAAATTTAATTATCTCCTTCGCATTTTAATCTAATTAAAGATTTATTAGAACTCCAGTTTGGTTTTAATATCAAAAATCTTTACTTTATGATTATTCAACTTTAAGAAATTAATCTTATCTTTAAATGGGTTAAAGAACCAATGTCATTTAAAACACAGTTCACGATAAACCCAAAATCATCTTCCATTAAATACGGAATCTTCACAGAAATCAGATCAATATATAATCGATATAAATTCCCGTATCAGACTGATAATATAAATGGAATAATGGAAAATCCTTTTAAATTCCATATATAGTAACGGTCTTCATTCACAGAAGCTCATCTCGATTATTATTAAATCGAATTCTATTCAATTCCAATTGAATATATAAAATTGGGAAACTTTACTTTGGAAATTTTCCATTTAAATCTTAATAAAATACTTATAAATTCCAAATTGTATTTTCACTGTTAATTGGGTTAAAGAACAAATGTCGTTAAAAACACAGTTCATAATAAAACCAATTCATATTTCATTTTATTCCAATTACGAAATATAATTGGAAACTCTAATTATCTTAATTAAAAGATTTATAAATTCCAAAATTATATTCTATTTAATTCCAATTAAATATTAGTTGGAAAACTTCATTAAATCTTATTTAAAAGATTTATTCTTTTCTAATCGGGGTTTAAGAACAATGTTATTAAAGACACCGTTCACTACAACCCAAAATCCAATTTATTCTCTTTAATTGGATTTTTATTCTAGATAATAACTAGTTCATTTCGATAAAAATATATTTTTATCTTTTCGAATATGGATTTTTTTCATCCAAAAACTTTCCAAATCACGTATTATGATTTTATATAATTTTTCCATATTTTTAATAATTTTATCAAGGCCCGTACAGTCGGTTTCCAATAACAGCCACCGAACTGCATTTACAACGACCTTTCCCAAAATTTATTTGGACATATTTTAAAATCTAACCATTAGATTTTAAATCTCTTATATTCGCTGGAAAGCTCTTTTCGATACGAACCCAACGATTCCGGTTTTAGGAGAATCCGACGGTCGGATCTCCCGTTACGCCAGTTTGAAGTTACTGGTCGAAATTCGTGAACGATCACTGCGCGGCACGTTCTATTCAGGCCATTAAATATATATAATATATATTATATATATTTCGTCGATTTCCATTTAAAACATATTTATAAAATATTTATAATTTCATTTCGAAACGATTCCAACTTCTTTTTCAATTTTAAATAAAAATTGAATATTCTATATTTTTATCATATTAAAATGATAATATTTTCAAAACATTAGACTTTGAAATTACTTCTTTTCTATATTCATAATAAAGTGAAATAAATCGATCAATAAACCCGTTCGGGTTAAAATGGCGTTTCTATACTTAACCCGACTTCATATTTTTATATTTTTGTGTCCATCTAGAAACGACCATCGAAATCATTATTTTATGCTTCACTGAATATTATTTTAAAATATTCGATATTTTAAAATATTCTTTATTTAAAAATATTCTTTATATTAAATGTTATATTTTAAAATATTCTTTATATTAAATGTTCTGTTACATTAAAATGTTCTTTTACATAAAAATGGTTCTTTACATTAAAATGTTTCTTTTACATTGAAATGTTCCTTTATTTAAAAATGGTTCTTTTATATAAAAATGGTTCTTTACATAAAAATGTTTCTTTTACATTGATATGATTCTTTTATATAAACATGATTCTTTTATATAAAAATGATTCTTTTATATAAAAATGATTCTTTACATAAAAATGTTTCTTTTACTTTGAAATGTTTCTTTTATATTGAAAATGATTCTTTAATATAAAAATATCTTTTATATTAAAAATGTCTTTTTACATTCTAACATGTCTTTTATATTCTAACATGTTATTTTATATTCTAACATGTTATTTTATCTTCTAACATGTTATTTTATCTAAAATGTTATTTTATCTAAAAGGTCATTTATTATAAAATGTTGTTTATTTCTGAATCGGAATGCGACTTAATCAATTACCATATAATTTCAGTTATTTGGATTTCATACATCGTAGGTGTGCAACAATAATGATAAATAATCATCAGCAGTCCAATCACATCCAGAGTGACATTTACAACTGTGTGAGCATTAAAATAAATAAATAACGCTCATCACAGACTGCCAATCCATAGATTGACATACAATTAAATTCAAGGGAGATGTGAATAAATTATCATCCCCAGACCCGTGTGGGGTTTTCAAACAACAGCAGATTATTTAAATAAATAATTGGTTAGCAAATTAAACCAATTCTAATTCGGTTTGAATTATTTTTCTAATTAGCCAATTTTCACTGGGTAAAATTGTAAATGAATATTCATAATTTAATTCCAACTGCTACATTAACATTAACATTATTTTTAATATGTTAATCATCACAACAATCACACAATACAGTCAATTTAAATCGTCCATGGTCTGTGGACGAGGGAAGCGATCTAACAGGCACCGTATACAATTTATGATGATTTAATTGATAAAAATCTAAACTGGTAATTCTATATATTTTTCAATAAATAAATAACTATGTAGAATTTGTAGTGAGGAGTTCTCACCTTCGTTTCCACACCGTCATTCTTTATTGGCGATCTGTTCGCTTCCAGTCGGTTGCATCGCAATCTGTTTCACATGATTTTTATATTAAAAATCATATGTTTATTATGATGCTACATATAATTAGAAATCACATTTGTAAACTGTTCTATATTTTTATAAAAAAAATATTTTTAAAACAAATTCTTTCCCAATAAAAATCACATTTTTACATAATGATGTATATAATAAAAAACACATTTTTAATACGATGTTATTTAAATAAACATCATATTTTTATAACGCTATTATATATATATATATATAAAATCATATTTTTATTCCAAATCTAAATTATAAAAATCATATTTTTATTACAAATCTAGATTATAAAAATCATATTTTTTTATTTACGTTATGTATATGTAAAAATCATATTTTTATATTGCTGTATTTTATTTTATTTTTTTAATTTAAAACAATGCTAATCCTACTTTTCAAAACAATGCTAGTTTTACTTTTCAAAACAATGTATATTATTTTTTTCAAAACATTGTTTACAAAACAATGCTAATTTTATATACAAATTACAATGCTAATTTTATGTACAAATTACAATGCTAATTTTTTGTACAAATTACAATGCTAATTTTATGTACAAATTACAGTGCTAATTTTATGTACCATTATAATTTTAAACCAATGTATATTTATGATTTTTAAAACAATGTTATTGCATTTAAAATTCACATTCTTAAAACAATGCTTTATATATAAAATATTAGATTTTAAAACATTGTTATTTTATATATTTTAAATCAAGGCAACTTTTATTTTCTATGCTACGTATATAAAAATAACACATTCTTATTTCAATGTTATATATATAAATCAGATTTTTAAATATTGCTATTCATTTATATAAACAAAAATCGATTTAGAAAAAATGTTATTTATTTGTACAAAACAAAGTTTATTTATTTTTACAAAACAAAGTTTATGTATTAAAAAAAATTATATTTTTATCAATGTTGTTTTTATTTAAAAAATCAGAATTTAAACTATACTCTTATATTTAAAAACTGAATCAAAACTAAGTATAAGTAAAATAAAAACGAAACCTTCCTCTGTTCATTTCCTTAAGCCGATAACTAAACACATCATCACCAACCTAGGGTTCGCCGCGCCGCCACCCACAAGCGATCGGGACTCGATCCGTCGACCCCCCCGATAGCCCTTTGTGTCACCCTCTTGCCCTGGCCGTTGTGGTGAGCACGAGGTCCCCAGGCCTCTTGGATTTGCGTGCTATTGCAGTGCTTTTGAGCATGAAATTCAACCGCCTCTGTCTCTTATAGCCGATCACTGCCATTGTATCAGAGCTTTGGTTTACAAAGCTCGAGAACAAGACACATTAGAACCATACGAAAGAATTCATCAGAAATTGGATTAGTAATATCCAATGAGAATGACTCGTTAGAGATGGGATCAGTAGTATCCTAGAACGAGTGTGAAGAGTATATTTTTAAAGTGAAAACAAATTTTATTTTGAAAAAATTAATTTAATTATACGTATTTGAATATTTATTTGTATTGAATTTGGACAATCCAGTATATATAGATTTTGCATATACGTCTGATCCACGGGTATTCGAAATTTTAATATACTGGATAGATATAGAATCACAATCTAGTCGCCCGAAGATGGTTCTGATGATGGCATGTCATCATCAGCACTTGTGTTTGAGTTTCTAAATTGTGATATCTATATATTTCCAATTGACTGATGTGAGAACCAAAATTAGATAGGGCTATTTGTTGTGATCTGGCATCAAAAATGTGATTTTTTGATTATATATCCAAGTTATAATTTTGAAAAGATAATCAACTAATTGATTGCTGGTTGTGCTGTTTGATTATTGTTTTGATTAATTAAAAGTTGAACCATTTAGCCAAATTGTATCAAATAGTGATTTGTATTGAAAATTAGTCGCATTTGCATGCATATACATGTACTTATATTGAACAGGTCATAGCAAGGAGGCTAGAGAAGAGGAATAAAATTATTTGCCCGACAAATAGGTACATGTTTATCGTATATCTTTGGGTTTGGATGATTTTATGAGCCGATTGGCTGTTTCTTTTTCTTTTTGGATTGGTGAGGGCCATGGGAGGCTATTTGAAATATCCCGAAGTCCCCGGTGCAGGGGAGATTATGGCAAAAAATTTCGAAAATTTAGGGTGTTAGCCAAATTTTTGAAAAATTTGAAAAGTTCTTAGAAACTGAAAAGTTGAAGAACTTAAGCCGTATAGAAAATAATGGAAGTTGAGTTGATTTGTGAAACAACTTTCGGCTTCGTTCCTTTTCGGGGACGAAAAGTTTTAAGTGGGGGAGATTGTAATAACCCTGAAATCTGAGCCAAATTAAAAACTTTATTTTGGCAATTTTGGTGAATTTTGGATATTTAAAATAAATTATTTTAAATAATAACGACGAGAAATTTATTTTGAATAGAATTAGAACGTACATATTTATTTGAATCGTCGTTAGAATATAATTATTTTATTTTAAATATAAAAGGAATTGAAAATGGCGCGGTAGTTCGAAAATTCGATTTCAAATTTCAAATGAATGTACAGGATTCAAAATAAACCAGATTTTAGCGAAACCAAAAATATTTGAATCTATTTGAGAATATCTTTCCAACGAATCCGAAAAACTGAAATTTCATAGCAGGAATCAAAAGATATGTCCAGTTGAAAATTCAGAATAGTCGCTATGGAATTTTGGCCCTTAAAAATGGAAATTTTGCAAACGACTTCGGTTTTCGACGAAACCACTTTTGTTGGATCCGTGATGTCAAGTTATTGCTAGATTCCAAAATTCGTAATTTTCTGAATTAATATGTGAGTGTGATGAAGTAAAATAAATATTCATTTACAAATCGAACGATTTGTTTATGTACACCGATTTGACTGATATTGATTGGGACGATAAATTTTACACATCACCCAACTACACAAATAAAATATGTGTTTGATTTATTGAAACCCCACACGGGTATTGGGATGATATTTGACGTACACTGATCCCGATTGTTTAGTTGTATGTCAATCGATGGGTTGACAGAATGTGTAAGCATTAATTATTTATTTTTAATGCTTATGCAGTTGTGTGGTGCACTCTGGATGATGGTTGATGATTTATCGTTGCTATTATATACATGTGTTGTAGGGAATCCATATAATTAACGTTATATGGTAATTGATTGGGCCTCATTCCAATTTGGAAAATAAGAAATATTATAAAAATAATTCATGTGTTGAATAGAAAAATTAATTCATGTGTTGAATAGAAACATATATTCATGTGTTGAATAGAAATATAATATTCATGTGTCGAATAAAAATATATATTCATGTGTTGAAATAAAATATATATTCATGTGTTGAAGAAAATATTCATTTGTTGAATAGAATAACGAAGTTATTGAAATATATAAAGCCGTGTTGATTAGATATGCGCCATTTTGACGCGAACGATATTTATATCGATTATATTCATTTTTAGAATGAATATAGAAAAGGAAATAATTTCAAAATATAACGTTTGAAAATATTATCATTTGTATATCGATGATGTGGAATATTCAATTTTGATTAGAAATTGAATATGAAGTTAAAATCGTTTCGAAAACGAATTTAAAACGATTTATAAAATACGTTTTAAAAGGAAATCGACGAAATATATATAATATAAATATTATATATATTAAATGGCCTGAAAAGAACGCGCTGCACTGCGGTAGTTCACGAATTTCGACCATTGACTTCAAATGGATATTACGGGAGATCCGACCATCGGATTCTCCTAAAACCGGAACCGTTGGGTTCGTATCGAAAAGAGCTTTCTAAGGAATATTAGAGATTTGAAATCTAACGGTTGGATTTGGAATTATATCCAAATCAAATTTGGAAAAGGTCGTTGTAAGTGCAGTTCGATGGCCGTTGATGGAAATCGACTGTACGGGCCTTGATAAAATTAATAAAAATAGTAATAATTTGTGTAAAATCATAAGAAATGATTTGTGAAGAATTGAGATGAAAAATTCCAAATTTGAAAAGATAAAAATAGATTTTATCGAAATGAACTAATTTTGAACTAGAATTATAATTCCATTTATTTTTAAAATAAATAAATTGGAGTTGAAAGGGTTTTAAAAATAACCAGAATTTCCAATAATTGAATTGGAATTGAATAGAATGCGACCTTGGGTTTATCGTGAACCGTGTTTTAAATGACATTTGTTCTTTAACCCAGTTAAAGACAGGATGTGATTTCCCAAGTTAAATAATCATTGATAGTGATTATTGGGAAGATTAAAACCAAGTGGAGTTTTAATGAATCTTTAATTACATTGAAATGATCGAGAATGGAGTATCACCAGTTTTGCTCCAGGCGATAGTTAAATCTTTAATTAGATTTGAACGTGAAATGGTAATTGAATTTACCGATAACACCGTGGTGTTAGATATGAAGTATTACCGGTTTTACTTCATAGGATGAATAGGTTGGGATTGGGAAATAAAATAAATGATTACTTCCTGTGGTTCGCTAATCCCGACTAGTTTGGGTAAACCATAATTTGGTTTGAATCTATATTCAAAGGAAGATTAAAGAATAAATTTAAAGAATTTATCTTTGATAAAATTAATGGGAACCTTTCCCAAAGTATAAGAATATTTGAATAAAAGAATATTCTGAATTGGAATGAGGCTTATGTTGTGTTTGTGTAACACTTGTTTATTATATACGCGAGTTATTCAGAAAGACCGGGTTTATCCCATTCTGAATAATTGATTCGACGTGGTGTCAAGGATGAAGACGGTGGTCAAAGACCGGAGGTCTTCACATCGTTTGGGTGATTACTGATGATCTTGATTGGGTTGTACACCCAAGAGGAGGGAATTAGTTGGTGATCGTCCAGACGTACTTGGAGATCGATGGATATGCGAGGTACAAGGTGCCTCCGGTTTCGTGCAGACCCAGAACGGACTTGTAAATGGACTGTGTGTCTGACATTGGATTTTATTCTGTGTGATTGATTTCTATTAAATATATATCTGTTTGGCGGATTTCTATTAAATATATATCTGTTTGGCGGTGGAGAATTTATTCTCTTGCTTAACGCCCTTCTCTGAGACGTACGAGCTCAGGGGTTATATATTGATGGATATCAATCGCATGGAGTGAATTGCCAGTGTGGCATGCCTAAGTGGCAAATGATCAAGGCTTTTGTTGAAAAGCAGAGTCTTGTGGTTGATGATCAAAGCACGGCCTATGTGGCATAGCTTTGTGTAACGTTGATTCGCGAGCCTCACACCCCGGTTGTGAACTAGAAACGGGAGAGGACATCAGGGAGGGCATGCGTTTCCTTCTAGCTAGGGTGGTGTCAGTGACCTACCAGCCCTGACATTTATATTATTTTCACCTGTGTGGTTGTTGCTGTTGCGAGGCGCCTCAGATATATCGGTGACTGTGTGGAGCCTATGGAGTCATTTGGCTCATTTACGCCCCAAAGGGCGGGGAAATGTAGTGTTCAGGCATAATAATCCACATCGGTGGACCGGCCCTGACGATACAAGGCTTGGTCTGCGCGCTTGCCTGAGGCTCGAGCTAGAGAGTCTCAAATCGGTAGAGGACGATCCCTGGCCTCGGTTCATAGATGGAAATCCAATTTCCAAATACGTGACTTTACGGTTTTGATTGTAGAACCTAGTATGGCGACATAGTGGTATGGGGCACTTATGCCGTCTATGATTAATACTTATGATTGAAATTGTTTTCTTCACTTTTAGTAATAATAAAAGATGAAATTTAGCGTATCAAGCATTCTTTGGCTATTATAAGGTAAAAACCCTATCCTCCGGCTTGTGTTGCATTGTGTGATGGGACCTGGGTCTTATAATAGCTTCATTGTTCTTTATTTAGCATTGCGCTGTTGTTTTATGCACTGGTGTTCTCGGGAGGAAACCCGTTCCGTGTTATACGGCGTGGTCCCTTGATTTACCTAACTTTAAAATAAAGATTAATAACTGTGTTAGTTCTCACACCAGTCACATGACTGACCTGGAGTTTATTGTTTTAACCTAAACTCTGGGTGCCCTTATTTTCGACACGGGCAGCTAGTAGTTTTGGTTTTGCATATTTATATTCACAGGAACCTGGTTTACAGCTGGAACGATATCCGGAAAGCTCTGTATATCTCTTTCAGTTGTGTATTGTATTATTTTTCCGCTGCTATGTAATGTAATTCAAATCTCTGATATTTTCTGTGTAATATTTATTCGTACTCTGTATATTCTTGTATTTTGATGGAATTGTTGTAATTAACAATGAAATGTTCTTCTGTTTGCGTTCTGATTGGTCGTGTTCTCAAAACAATCAGGGGTTTCGAACAGCCTTTGTTGGTTTAGCGATCGATTCAGATCGAGCGAAATTGTTTGTTGTTACACATTGAGATTTTCCAGTTCAGAGAGATGAAGATTTTTGCCATTATGAGTTATTCGTAAAAGAGAAAGGATCGAAAGATAAAGAGGGAGTAAGGGGTGAAGGCGCTGCCATTGATTTTGGAAGCTGGAGGCTCGTTTAGAAATTAGGGTTAGGAGAAATACCGTATACGGTGTATTGTATGGTGTATTTATAGTATTATATAATTATTTTATTTATTTAATTCAATTTAATTCCAATAATACTAGTTTAGCACCTCGAACTCCAAATGAATCCCAACGACTATCGCCCCTATCTAAATACCCCCATTCCGGACAAAATGGGATATATCCCGCCAGCCAATTCTATCATTTTGATCAATTTTCATTAAAATTAAAATATAAATCAATATATATTTAATTTGAATGCACATTTTAATTTACCGGAGCCACATACGGACTCCAAAAATTACAGAAAAATTATTTCTGACATTTTTTTGATGATACAGTCCTAACAAAATTAGTTTCATCGAATTTGGAGACCGTTTGAAAAATGGCCATTTTCTGGTCGATCCACTTTGACTGAAATTGACATAACATGTTTTCTTTTGCCACACTCACATATTAATTCCAAAAATTATTAAAATTGGAATCTTGCAATAATTTGACATTCCGGATCCAACCAAAGTGGTTTCGTCAAAAACGGAGGCCGTTTACAAAATGACTATATGACTATTTATTATATTAAAAAATATATATAAATTCCATAGCGACTATTCTGAATATTTAACTGGCCATAACTTTTTATTTCCGCTATGAAATTTCAATTTTTTAGATTCGTTGGAAAGATATTTTTAAACAAATTAAATTTTTTTTTGTTTTACTAAAATCCAATTTATTTTGAATCCTCCGCATTGATTTGAAATTTGAAATCGAATTTTCAAACTACCGCGCCATTTCAGGCTCGTTTTATAATTAAAATAAATTTATTCGTTCTAACTTCGATTTAAATAAATTTTTTCATCGTTATTATTTAAAATAGATTATTTTAAATATTAAAATCCATTAAAATTGTTAAAATAAAATTTTTAAATAGGCTTGGAATTTCCGGGTTGTTACATGTAAAGTGTTGTTTATGTTATTGATCCAGGTTATTGACAGTGAACTTGCAGCACTATAACTATTGGAGTGTGAAAATGTCTTTGGGTACTTTAGTTTTCTTTTTGATTTTATTTACTAGTTTAGACTTCGAATCTAAGCTTTTTCAATATTTTAATCAAGATTGTTATTTTCTTTGTAAATAGGATACCACAGTCTCTTCCATGCCTCCATGATAAAGTCGTTGTTGCCGCTATAAATGCCACCATTACTTGTTCTGATCAAAAGAAATGCCAGGTTTCATATTTTCTCATATGTATTGCATTTATTACTGTTATCACTTTTTTTTCTTTCTTTTTTTGCAAGGCAAGCGGGGTTAAGTGGACCCCTACCACATTTATTAAAAAGAAGAGAGGACACACAAAGTACAGTGCAAAGATGCAGAGTACACTACACAAAAAGAGTAACTACAAACACACAAACGAAGAAACAGAAATTTACAACAGAGAATGGAACCAAGCAGTAGCGAAAAGAGAGTCTAAATGAGATGAAGACATGTCCCTCCTCATTTGAAGCTTCCATTCCGCCCACATTTCGTCGTTAGTTTTCAACCTGGAAGTGAAAACTCTAGAGTTTCTCTCCGTCCAAATCATCCGAACTAGCTTTTTTATGCACTGGATGAAGAGGATAAGCACCTCCTTTTTCCATTTTGTTGACAACCTAATGCATTCCCACTGCAAAGAAGATATGCCGCTTGGATTACTAACGTTGAACAGCATTAGCACTTTCAGCCATAAAATATACGAAAACTGACATTCAAAGTACAAGTGCGTTGCCGTCTCCTCCTCAATTCCGCAAAGCAAACATAAGATTGGCACGTTCATTCCCATCTGAGAGAGTTTCTTTCTGGTTAACAGAGCACCCTGTATGAATTTCCACAGCATAAAATTTTCTTTGGGTACAGAATACTTGCTCCAAACAATCGTAGACCACTGATAGGAGGGAATCGACTCAAGACCCAGAAGGAAGGAGTATGCATTAGCGACAGAATGGAGGGATCCATTCCAAAGCACCTCGACATTCTCAGAGTAAGAAATATTATTAAGGAGCACAACACAAATATTGCGCGCTTGATGACTGAACAGGTTCGGCAGAACCACTTTACCAGTTCGGAGAAAATGGGAAACATGAGCATTTCTGTTGATTCCCGATTGAGCAACACATTCGTGGCTTAAAACCTTCGATAGAATTACTCCCTTCGCAATCCACAGATCATCCCAGAAAGACACTAGACCTCTCGGGGAGACAGTGTATTGAATGCAAGGCAATAAACTATCCCGCAAAGCTAGAATACTTCGCCAAGCCCAGCTGGCATTATTCGGACAGACCATGTTCCAAAACTTGCGATTCTTTACGTTGAATCTCCAGCTCCACTGAACCCAAGAGCTATTATTTCGACTGAGGAGGTTGTTTAAATGAACGCTGACAGCTGCCACGTTCCACTTGTGAAGGGAAATCAATCCAAGTCCTCCATTTCTTTTCGGAAGCAGTATCTTCTTAAACGAACACGGAATCGGCTTTTTACCATACATACTTCCGGTCCACAAAAATCTCAACAGAGCGGAGCTAATCATTGATACGAGTTTCTTTGGGAGGACAAACGCTCTCGCCCAATAAACGGATAAGGAAAACCCAATGCTCTGCACAAGAACCGACCTTCCCGCTTGAGTCAAGAATTTGTTAGCCCAGCTATTCAAAGAGTCGGTTATTCTTTTAAACAGAGGCATACAATTTGCTTTGTTAATGCGGGAAGTGCATAGAGGTAGACCAAGGTAATTCATTCCTTTTTCAAGAGCATGCATGTGAAGTAAAGACCTGAAATGAGCTTCCTGTTCAATGCTAATACCCGAGACATAACCTGAGATTTGGCCGGACTAATGCGCAACCCAGTCATTTCATAGAAGGTGTTCAGAGTTTCAAGAATGGCGTGGAGCGAATTGTCTTGCGGCTTAGTGAACACCATAATATCATCCGCGAAGAGGAGGGTTGATATAGAATTGTGCTTGAATTTTGGATGGAATTGAATTATTCCATGTTCGTATTTCTCCTTGAATAAGGAAGTTAACAACTCCATGACTATGATGAATAAGTACAGCGACATTGGGTCTCCTTGTCTTAATCCTTGCTTGCCCTTGAAGTATCCAGAACTAGAACCGTTAAAGACAAGGGAGAAACTCGGCGTCGAAATGCATTCATAGATCTATGCCACGAAGACTAAAGGGAAGTTCATTCTTGCAAGGATCCGAACAATAGAAGTCCACTGTATAGTGTCAAATGCTTTGGTCAGATCAAGTTTTAACAATGCCGCAGGGGTTCCGTTGGCAGTACCGTAACCCTTGATAAGTTCGTGTGTTAATAGGACATTGTCGATAATACTTCTAGAAGGTAGGAAAGCTAACTGGTTGCTGGAGATCAGGGACGGCAGCACCTTCAGCATACGGTTCGAAATAATTTTGGAAATGCACTTGTATGTGACATTGCAACACGCGATTGGTCGAAAGGAAGAAACGTAAGTTGCCGGCTTGAGTTTCAGGAATGAGAACCAGATTGGTTGCGTTCACTTGCGAAAGAAGCTTAAATTTGTCGAATAAATTGTGAATTGCTCTAATAAAGTCAGCAGCTATAATATTCCACGAGCTAAGGAAAAAATTAACATTGAACCCGTCCGGTCCTCCACAAGAAGTTTTGTTCATGGAGAAGAGAGCGAGTTTGATTTCGCTATCGGAAACTCTGGAAGTTAAAAAATCCGATTGCATCGAAGAAATGAAAGGCAGAGTGACATTGTCTATCAAGTTCAAGTTAGGAGAGAACCCTGTACTGTTGCTGAGAAGATCCGAATAATACTTTAAAAGGGCTGCCTCAATTGATTCAGGCGTATCATAGTTATTACCATGTTCATCGACAATTTGATGAATTTGCTCCGTCGCTTGCTTGGTCTTCACGGCAGCGTGGAAATATCTAGTATTCCTATCACCGTGGTTTTTCCACTTTAGATTAAGCTGCTGTTTCTTCATGCTTGCTTCCGACTCTAGTGCGGCATTTAATTCAGAAAATAACCTACTTTCTTCCAGGGCCACCTCAACATCATTTGGAGAAAGTTGCATATTGTCCTGGGCCTGATTTAAAGAAAATTTAAGGTTGTCAGACAACTTGGACCCATTCCCAAATTTTGTACTTGCCCATTGCCTAAGTACATTCTTCGTTTCCTTAAGCTTCCTGCACAGAATAAACATTAGGTTACCATTGAAATGAGGAGATCAAGAAGTGATAATTTTAGAAGAATATTCCGGATCTTGGATCCAAGACTTGAAAATTTTGAAACTTCTTTGCTCTCTTCTCGACGGCATTCCTTGGGTTAGGATGATAGGGGAGTGGTATGATAGGATAGGATTTGGGAGGTGAGCATGGAGTTTCGACCAGAAAAGCAAAGCTTTAAAATTGCAAAAAACATGGTCAATATTGGTGAAGGTTCTCACACCGCTCTTGCTTCTATTATTCCAGGAGAATCTTGCACCAGATCTACTTACATTAAGCAGGTCCGCATCGAAGATAGCGGAGTTCAGCGGCTCAATATCCCTTAGGATCAAAGGTATTGAACCAAATTTATCCAGCAAGGAAAGACAGCAGTTAAAATCGCCAAGCACAACCCAAGGGTGGTTGTCTTGCCTGAAGGCCAGGAGGAGGTTGAAGAGAGATTGACGAGCATTGATGGAATTATCGGCGTAAACGATGGTTAGGTAGAAAGTGGAAAGGTTAGCTGGATCCGTGACATGAAAATGCATCAGTTGCCTTGTAGAGAAGTCAAGCCTTAGAGTAAGGTAAGAGGGATAGTGAATTACTAGGATCCTACCATAAGCAGCATGGTCCAGGTTGTGAGATAATGACCAGCTAGGCATTATATAGGAAGCCGAGGATAGGGTTAGGGAGAGGTTGAGTTTAGTTTCCAGAATGGCAAAAAGATGAAGTTTGTTTTGGTTAATAAGGTCTCTTACTTGGTCTAATTTAAGACGGTTGTGGGCACCTCTAATGTTCCACACAGCAAGATTTTGACTCATTAATTAAACTTTGTACAAGATTTTTTCTTAGTTGGACTAGCATGATATATTTTCATAAACAAGTTGTAGGAGATGGCATTCTTGGTGGTATATCAAAGGTCTGAAAGCCTTTAAACAAGAACATGATCATAACATGTCTAGTGGTGCTGAGGTAACCAGTTTCTTGAAGTTGAAGGAATTTTTTTCCAAAGGATTCATCTATAAATATATCACACACTGTTGTCAAAGACAGCGACATGGAACTGAGCATAACCAATATCTCCTTTTCTCGAAGTTGCAGGTATTTTTTTTCTTTTTATAACGTAGTTTGATAAGTCTAGCTTTTAATAATAATGAAAACAAACTTGTTAAATATTAAATTATCGATTTAAAATCATGTAATGTCCATTTTAACTAGATGCCACTTCATGTTCTTAAGCCTGGAGATTCTTACAGGTCTGTTTGTATAAGTTTTAGGAGATTCTTTACAGGTCTGCTTGCTTCCTTAGAAATATTGCAAATACAAAATTTACTACAAGTCTTTGCACATACAATATTTAGTAATAAATAAACTTTGTACATCGGTAGAATTGCACTTCTCCTTTGCCTAAGGAAATTCACTGCAAAAGAGAAGTCCCCAAGAAATATGCATAAATATTTTGTTCAGAGCTAAAGTAATACAAATAGCTCACATTTAAATCATGTAAGCTAGCTAGTCACTTAGCTAGTCAGTATACTTCAGTTTGAGCAGCTCAGTTTGGGCTCAGTATGCATCCTTTAATTTGTGCATACTATTTAGGACCACCTGGAACATTAGTAATTACGATAATTATCCATATATGTTTTTCTTGTTTGTTTACTTAGTTCTATTCATGTTCTAAATTAGCTTTAGATATAGATGAGATTAGCTACTGTTTTTGTTATTTGTCTTTAGTTCTGTCACTTTCAATTTATGCTGTATTCATGTTCTTGTTATCGTTATTTTCTTACATCTGCACATTTCTGTTGTTTTTTTGTTAAAGCTTGTGAAAGTTCCTTGGCTGTTTGATTGATTAAAACTACTGCTAATAAAATTGAGATGACATCAAACACTGTTTCAATTTTGTATTTTAATCGTGTTTCTTGAATTTTTCTTTGTTACAAGACTGTAACTTGTGCTTGTGAATTACAGGTTCTAGAAGTTACACGAGCTTACAAGCTGAAGACTAAGTGATTTTTTCATGTAATCTTGTTTTGAAACGATATTTGAACAATATGTATGTTGACTTATTTCTATATTTATTAATAGACCTATTAACTATGACTTTGTAATTGAACTTAAATATGCTTTTGGTATTAATTTTTTGCTATTGACAATTTTGTCTTGTGACTTTACTGCTTAATTGTTTGAACTAAGCACAAATTAAATAAGAGTTTTGCTATATAAAGATTATAGCTGAAATATGTGCTATATATTAAAAATATTAATAGCGGAAAATTGCACTTATGGAAATAAAAGGTGAAATGCTATGTAAAAAATTAGATAGTATGCAAAACCTTGTCATATCATTGAATCTGTGCTATGAAAACACTGAAAACACTATATATACAACAAATATTCATAGCGGAAAACTACTCTTAGAGAATCAAAATGTGAAATGCTATATAAAATGTAAACCATGTGGAAAACTTTTTATATTACTGAATACGAGTTATGAAAACAGTGATAACGCTATAAAAAAGCGAGTATTTAATATAGTAAGGTCTGAACGCTATATATCAATGGGGAATTCAATAATAGAGGATTTTTTTTTTAAATAAAATGGAAAATATTTTTCATAGCAATGAATATGTGCTATGAAATTACCGTAAACGCTATAAAAAAATAGGCTGGGATTTTAGTAAGCAGATATAATTGCAAGGTCTAAACGCTATGTAAAACATTTCATGTCGGTGAACGTGCGCTATAAGAAGTATAATACTATAGCGTTTAAATTTGAGCTATAAGGTATAACAGGGCTATTATTACATGTCGTTATATAGCGTCGTCACTAATGCTATGGTAACTATTATAGCGTTTTTCACGTGCTATTAAAAGGTAAATCTGTTGTAGTGTTTCCAACCTTTAGAAAACTATTCTAATTATTTAATCTAGCTTTCCAAATCGTTTCGGATTTGAAATTCAAACCTATAACTTTCACCCAATATTTTATTAATAAATTATTCAATTAATTCCAAATTTGCAATAAAATTCAGTTAATCTCCATTTAATTCAATTTATATGGATTCAATATGTCAATAATGTCCAATTAATATTTATCAATCATCAAATACCATATTACGGCATTGTCGGCCTAAGTGTCAAAATCATCAATACTTAAACATTGTTCCAAACCATTTTTCAACCAAATTATTAACTATCGCTAGTAACTGATCAACAATGATTTTCTAGCCAATTCATATCAAATCACAAAAATATACAACTTGTAATAGTGTTTACACATGTCAGGTTTATATTGACAAAAGCTACGTTAATATAAACAAATGTTTACTACTCATTTCAATTACTCGTTTTTAAGTAATTATTTCAAATATTAATTTCACTACATTTTTATTTCATTTTCGATATAGTTTATTATCCAAACCTCATTGTTAACTGCTTAACCACTTAACTACCCAAATATTAAGTTACAAATATTTATTTTCAACCAATATACATGCGACATTGAAACGAAGCTATAATCCAATTCAACCAATCTTTTTGTTTACGGTTTCAACTTCCAAATCACTTATGATAGCTTATAAATTACTAACCAACTTCAACAATTCATATTCATTCTCTAAGCGTATTCAACATTAAGCCACATAGCATGTAATTCACTTGCATATTATCACATACAACATCAACAACCAACATGTAATATATTAATTCAAACGTGAGCCATAAAGTGCTCACTGTTGCTTTCCACTTCATCTAACTTTTAAAGCAAAGATTTTTATCAGTCCGCAACTTCACTAGGAACTAAACAAACATGTTTACACTCAACACCTTTATGTAAGCAACTTATATTTCATATAGGGTCTAACTTGAGTTTAGAGAGGAAATATAGGATCTTTAGGGTGTATGGGGCTCACGGCCTTGGTAGGACCCACGACTTGGTGAAGTGGAAGTGAGGGAGTTTGACGTGGAGGGGTGTGGGGATAGGGGAGGTGATGGTGGTGGTTGGTTGTGGTAAAAGCTATGTTTGGCGGTGTAAACAATTTTAGAGAAGGGTTTAAAGGAGTTTTGGAGGAAAGAGGGGGTTCGTAGGGCCAAGAGGGAAGAGAGGTTGGTTGTTCACGGAAGGTGGGGGCTGGGAAGGCGGAGACAACTGTGGAGAAAGGAGAGAAAAGTGGGGGGGGGAGGGTTCCTTTTTTATATAGGAAATGGAGGAGAACTTGGATTGGTGAGGTGTCGGTATCCTAAGGAGATGGCTTGATAACTCAAAAGAACACTTGGGTTAGGTTAGGGGATGACACCTCATAGAAAACACACTTCCCTTTTTAATGTATTGTTTTAGTTAATTTAATTCGTAGACCATTTGCAAAGTGACCTTTCTCTGTGTTATAATTTAATTTTAACTGGATTTTTCGACCTGCGATTATATTACGCACGCTCACAAACTAACTTCGATTCACTTGAAATTTGGAACCTTACAATAATTTACCATTATGGATACGATAAAAATGGTTTCGTCAAAACCCGAGATTGTTTGAAAAATGATCTTATTTTTGGCTTTTAAAATAGTATTGAATTATCAATTTTTAAAATATTCCTTTTAATTATCATTTTAAAAATCCAATAACCTTATTTTGACTATTTATAATATAAAATAGATTTATAACTAATTTTCTATGATTTTAGGTCCTGATTTTATTTTCAAACATTTAAAAATCCCCTTATATGTATGTAAAACCATATTTTAAATTGACTGAAAATCTGGATCGTTCATTGTGGTGGGCTACTATTAATGGTGTCAAAGAAAATCCATTTCTTCACTTCTTTTCCTCTCACAACCAACTCTATTCAAATCATTTCTTTTCTCACTCGTCTCCTCATAAATGTGTTCTCTCCTTCTTTGTTTTCACTACCATGGTATCCCCATTGTCCATCGATTTTTCTCTTCCAAATCTACCTTTTGCGATGAAATTCGAGCTAATTTCCGATAGCCCTAATCTCTTCATTCTCATCTCTTTACCTCATGATACCCTTTAACACCATCTCAGTATGCTCCTAACCACTGCGTGGTTATTTAGGTGATTATTTGCCTTCTGGTTCGTTGTTATATCAGAGGCTAGTTTTTCAACTATGGTTACGGCAGTGGAAGGGAGACTGGCATTAACACGGTGTTACTGGTGAGCAGCAACTCGTAGAATGTTGATTTGCTTTCATGTTTCTACATCTTGTCTACAATGGTCCATTTTGCCTTTTGGTTATTCAGTGTAAGCTAGTTTTCAACTTGTTGGTTGTTTATGGTATTTGGTTCTGTGCTTTGGGTGTTTTGTTTTGTCGAGGTGCTTGATTGTCTCTGTTAGTATTTGGAGCTCAGTTCTTTGTCTATGTCATATACTCAAATGTATGCATGGGCCAGGTCTTTGTTTTGGTTATACTTGGTTTGGGTCATCTTAAGTTGGCAATGCACAAGATGCTATGGCATTGAACTTTTCCATTGCTTTCGATGGAGGTTTTCTTGTCTGCTTGAGTTTGATCAGAATTATGTCTAGTGTCTCCAATTGCTGTGCTGATATGTTATTTTGTGGTGATGCCATTTTTCGCCACTGATGGGACTATCAGGCTCTTGCCTAGTAGCCTACCTAGGTGTTTTCTCTGAAGGTACAATGCGCATCTATGTTTGGTGGTATGGAGCTCTAGTGTTATGTAACGACGGTCGAAACAATCCCCCTTCCTTGTATGCACATGAGCTGGCATACAACTCCCATATAACAAAAGGAATCCCTGATGTTACGTTCCTACCAACTCATATTTGTACACAATTCCTTTAATTTATTCCATGATGTGGGACTATTAATTCTAACTCGTCATTCCTCCTTAACAACATGCGAGACAATCCTAACAGTTTCCCCCTTCACTCGCATCCTACGAGTATCTTTGAGAGCATTGCCTTTCTTGCATGGCCCAGTCCGTAACCTTCGGCTCTAATACCAGTGTTATGTAACGACGGTCGGAACAAGTCCCCCTTCCTTGTACGCATATGAGCTGGCACACAACTCCAATATAACAAAAGGAATCCCTGATGTTACGTGCCTACCAACTCATATTTGTACACAATTCCTTCAATTTATTCCATGATGTGGGACTATTAATTCCAACTCGTCATTCCTCCTTAACAACATGCGAGACAATCCTAACCTCTATTTGGTGCTGTTACAGTTGTGTTGTCACGTTGTATGCTTGAATATCCTGCAGCAGTCCCCTTTTAGTTCAAGAAACGTGGGTTACTTGATTTACTGCAGTGGCCCTTCCCATGTGATTTCTCTATGCAACACTGTGCGTATTGCCTGTATGCGGTTGCACGTACCTAGTTGTAGTTGTATACTTTTGCTTTTTGTGTTATGGAATCTACTATGTAATTTTATTACTGTTGTAGTATGAAATATAACTATGTCATATATTGCAGTCTAGTAAAATTGCTTGCTCCAGTGCTCTAAGCATGCACAGCGTATAGTGGACAGAACACTATAAATTTTGTATGTGGTAGATGATCCACCTTAAAAACCGAATATAACCGACTGCTAACTACAGTCACCTGAAATGTATTGTATTTTTTATTATTAGTCATAATAAAAGGTGTTTGCGGTCATCTTAAAAACCGGTCGACTATGCCAAAAAAATTTGGGTCGTTATAGATTGTTTCACGCATGCCGATCCAAACTCACTTTGATCCCAGACCGATCCATTTATTCAAGCAGCACATTAAGCCAACAACCAGTTGTCTCACTCAAAACAGCTTTCCAATGTAAAACTGGATGAAGATAAAGTGAAGTATAGCCCAAACCCAATCCATACCAGTCAACTAAGTTACAACTGATTTCTACTCCATCTTGAATTTAGCATGACTCCGGGCCAACTCTTTCTTGAAGTCACTTCAATTGCCAACCGACATGGCAACATCTCTCCAAATGTCCCAAGTATTTGACGAGACTAGCTTAAGCATGAGCTATATTTGTCTTAGATTCATTATTACCACCTTCATCCGGGCCCAAGCAGCCCTCAGATAATCTCATAGCTCTCTGACATTTATTTTTGAAACATGGTCATTTGCACCAATCGACTCACAATAAATTTAGGCATTGTGTTGTCGAACCATGCAGGCTGATCTACATCCAACCTTGCTTTATGCTAGCTTGTTAGGACCAGAATCTGAGTCAGTCGACTTGCTCAAGACGGCTCCAAAATAGAATCATCCATGAAAATTGGCTTAAGCATGACAATTTTTAGCTTGGCTAGACGATCGACCCATTTGACGAGACCATAAATCGACTTACAGTATGCGCCGCAAGTCGGGCTCTGAAAAATGGGCGAGAGGTCTGGAGATGGAAGAGTGAGAAGAAGAAAGAAGGTTTAGAATGGAAGAAAGAAAAAGAAGACAAACACAACAAGATCAGAGTAGACCAGAATCTCACACTGGAATGAATACAATATCATATAATAATAATGTTTCCCATAAAAGAGCAAGCTATAGATACATAAATACATATAAAAATAATAAAAGTACAATTACATATCAGCTAAGACAGATGTAATAACATATCCTCATAAATGCTAATATATACAATACATAGCACAATGGAAATACAATAGCAAAATAAATAATACCAGAAATACGAGAATACAACTTGACCACTTCTCTTGAACCTCCAAGTAAATACAGAGTTAGTCTGGAAAATATACTCGGTCTGACTAGAGCATTAAGAAAAACATCTGGATCTACTTTCATATATTGTCAGATTTGAGAAAATTCATATCACAAACAATGTACTTAATTTTAGAAAATCTTTTGAAAGAATGAAAATCTTGTAAGACACGACCACTTAAAATATGACACATGTTTTTCCCTTATGATAATCAACGCACTTACACGAAATCAATTGATGTTTCTTTTGATGTCTATTTATGATAGAAACCAAAAAGTAAATCAAATCAAAATACAAAATTGTCACATTTATTAAATTCCGTGCATGTTAAGCAATACAAACAAACTAGTTGGTTCGTAGTGGAAAATGAATTTCTATACAAATGGCAAGGCTCAAAGATGTCATCCGTACAATGTATCTTTGGAGGTATACGCTGAGGACTTACTTCCATCTAGGTATTATAGCAACACCTTAGCTACACATACTAAGTGCACTGACCGGATATGTCATCACCCTAGTCTCCCGACCTACCGAGCGCACCCCACTTTATCATACTCGACATAAAAAGAGTAAAACATATAGAACGGTAACATACATAGCCTGATGGGCAAGACTCACACAGCCTGACCACATATCATGTTTCACCATTTTTGGGCTGAAGAGGGGCAAATGTAGTGCATACCTTTCGGAACACATAACACATAACCATTTATAGATGCTACCCATCAATCATGAATTAACGTCCATAAAAGTACTACTTCCAAGCTCATATGTCTTAGAGAACGGTGTTAAGCTAATAGAAGTTATCATACCTACTTCCAAGCAAACATGTTTGCAAAAATCAGTGTATATATGCAATATCAAATATCTATCCATGTAAGTTATGTGGGAACAAGAAATACCAACGACACTTTTTTAACACATTTGGATGATCCACAAGATTAGTAGCAAGAAATTCTCACATCATGCAGATCTCTAGAACATAGAGACCACTGCTATATATATAAGTATATTCCCAATGGCGAGCTAGGACATCAACAAGCAGTCCTTTCTGCCTTGAAGGTCTACATTTTTACATCATTGTCATAAGCATAATCATAATCATTAGGATACATGCATATACATTTTGACACAAAGTTAGTTCGAAGTGGTTTCAAATCATTTTGATTTAGATTCCTCAAACCAATACATTATAAGTTAAAAGGGATTTTTTAATAGTCACTTACTTAACTATCAATTATATATGTACAGTTAAGCACATCAACAACATAAGACCTTTTAACTAAAATTATTTCATTGATTCTTAAGAATATTTTTCGTATACTAATCACAACGGAATAAGCATATTCAAGAAATCTCCCGATTTCAGTGCTTGAGAATCATATACATACATTCACCTGAATAGAATAGAAGTATTCGCAAATCATATAATTTCGTTACTTTGAAAACATATACATACTTATCTTATAGACACAAGTACAATCATAAATTGTATATAGGTCCAAAAGAGTTTCATGTGATACAATGTTTCATATTCAAAGTCAAATCAATTAATATTTAATACAAACAAGATGTGTAGTGATTAGAATGATCATACTCAATACCAACTTCTAAATCCTTTCTATATTATTCGTCGACAAATAGTGAAACCTCCTTCCAAATTCAGACGATAGTACAAGTTCTGTATTCGGAATTCAATACAAGTCAAATTGGAATATTGTAAATACTTTATTTCAAAACATTTTAAATCATTTGAAAACTTCGAATCTTATTTTCAACTCTTATAAAATTTATTTGATTTTCAATCAAATCATTTACTTTTAGCTTATAAAATAATAAAATCATTTACAATTTCTTTTTAAAATCTTTGAACTATATAAATTCTATTTATAAGTTCTAAAATCCATTTATAAGCTTTTTACAAGTTCTTGAGTCATTTTGTAAACATGTTCAAAAACAACTGAAATCATTATAAGAATTATTCACTATGAAAAATTCGCTTATATAGACTTAATAAAACTAAATTATAGACTTGGTTAAGTTTAAATAATTGTATTAAACTTGCATGGTTATAAGACATTTTTTACGACTTTTGGCTTATTCATTTTTCCTTATAGAAACTCATCGTATTCAAAATCCTGAATTTATGCCATATTCCGTGGATCACTTAACCAATATAGTTTATTGATTAACAGTATATCAGGGTTGAATTTAATTTGGCAATTATCAACCAAAAAATATTTTAATGAACTTATGTTAGACAATTAATATATATATATAATATGAAAGCGAATAACATTCAACACATTAAGGAATCTTGTTGGATCCCTCCAACTTGTCGCCCGCATAACAGCTCATATGTCAACACAATATGCGTAAAAATGATATAATATAATCTAAGTTTATAGGATGAATCTTCCGCTATTTAGCAGTTAGTGTCAAAGATCACCTGCTTCAGGGGCGGGAATGTATAACCAAACCAACTAAGTAAGAGAAAAAACATCCAAATAACTTATCAAAATATAGAAATGAAATCGATAAAAAAATAAAATCGTATGATATAATAATAAATATGTGAGTTTTAACTCACAATCCAGTCCAAATAACGAATTTTGTGCAGTTGCATAGTTAAAATCGAAGGCCCTTGATTTTAATTAAAAATTCAACAAGCTTCAAATGAGTTTTATCCAATCCTGTACGCGTGGATTACATATGTATCCAAGGTGACGATGGTGCCTTAATTGAACCTTGTATGAAACATATACAATAGTTACAAAATCAAAATAAAATAAATCTATAAATTGATGATGGTCTTTCTCTTATGTTAATTACCTGCCTATGGTTAAATAATCACGTTAATCAAAATTAAGTTGTGCCTCTCTCATGTTCTTGGATTCGAGACTTCGAACCGCATGCCTAACCATCTTCATCAACGTTCACGCATGCTACAAGCCACTGGACCAGCATCGATGCTGGGATCGTGTCAGCCACCCTTGCTTGAAGGCATGACCCATAACGTCTACCGGAAGCGCCATAAAATGAGAATGAACGGATTTTGTTCATCTCCCAATAATTCTTCCTCCATGTCACTAAACACCACATGATCATACGCGAAACTTCCCCACCCTCTTGCGAACATTTTTCCTTCAGACACGATGGTCCAAAAGTTCATACAATGAGATTTCAGCCAAAATGCAAAATATTGATAGTCGGGGTTTTGGTATTTTTGGCCAACTCGAACATTCATCGACGATCTGCCAATGTCAGTGAGTTAATATTATCGAAAAGAACCACTTTCATGTTAGTGGCTTTAGCTTGAAGTGGACATATCGTTTGAAACAATTCCTTCCATTAATGGAAGCTTGTGGAGTCTTAGGGGTTTATCTTAGAAATTAGATGAGAATGAGATGCTTATATAGCATCCTCTGAAACACAATTCATTAAGTTAAAAAAATACTGAACTCCAAAGGGACATGCTTACTATCATCCATAGCTAATAACTCATATTTAGAATTCAATAGAACTAGTTTTGAGGGTTAATTCGATTGTATGCAAAATATAACTTTTCAAATCATATTATAATTTTAAATCGTTTATCGATATGTGTATTTAGCGCATATAATCACACAATAAGTCTAGTTGCTACGAAACTTGAAATCTTATAATAATTCATCATTTTGGATCCGGTGAAACTAGGTTCATTGATATTCGAGATTATTTGCAAACTACTTATTTTTACGTGTTAACCAAAATCGAGTTTTTATTAATCAATTTCAAAACAATCAAATTCATCAACAATAGTTTACTATTATCGTCCCCATTCAAATAAGATTTTACATAAGCTTCAGCCCAATTTACTTTCATTTTAAATTCAAGATTCATATTTTTTATTTAACTCAATATTCGAATTCTCTTATAAATTCAATTCGGATCATTAAACTCTGAAGTTAGTCATATTAATAATTATCTCCACTTAATATTCAAGTGCCAAATGCCGAATTATTCCATTATCTTCTTCTTAGAAAGTATTTCGACTCGAAATCACAACCAAAGACAATACCATAAAACCAATAAATATCCTTTAAAAATATTTCCCAAACATGATTAAATTTTTCTAACATATGAAATTGCAAAAAAATTCAGCAACATCCCATTTGCACTGCTAGGTCCGAATAAATCACAATATCGGTATAAGCTCACTTCTGAGACCATCCATGTAACGACCCCACCACTATTCCCTTATTATTAGATAAGAGACGACCCGAACTTCCCCTTAAAGGAAAACCCAGATTGAATTGAGAAAACGACAAATCAGAACACAAGCAGAAGAACATTTCATGGCTTATTGCAACAATTTACATCAGAGTACAAAAATATACAGAGTATGAGCAAATAATATACATTTGATAAATATCAGAGATTTACAAATTACAATGCAGCAGAAAAACAATACAAAACACAATTGAAGGAGATAAATGGATACAGAGCTTTCTGAATATCATTCCAGCTATAAACCAAGATCCTGTGAATATAAATCTACAAAACCAAAACTACTAGCTGCCCGTGTGGAAAATAGGGGCACCCAGAGTTTAGGTTAAAACAATAAACTCCAGGTCAGTCATGTGACTGGTGTGAGAACTAAAACAGTTATTTAAAACTTTACTTTAAATCAGATATATCAAGGGACCACGCCGTATAACACGGAACGAGTTTCCTCCCAAGAATGCCAGTGCATATAACAAAACAACGCAATGCTTTTTAGAAAAATGAGGCTATTATAAGACCCAGGTCACATCACACAATGCAACGCAAGCCGGAGGATAGGGTTTTCTCTTATAATAGCCAAACATGCTTGGTACGTTAAAACAAATCGTTTGATACTATTATAAGTGCATAGTGTATAAAACAACTTCAAATATAAACGTATCAACCCAAGGCAGCATGGGTACCATATATCATGTCGCCAATACTAGGATCTACAATCAAAACCGCAAAGTCACGCATTGGAAGTTGGATTTCCATATATGAACCAAGGCAAGGGATCGTCCTTACCGCTTCGAGACGCTCTAGCTCGTGTCTTAGGATCAGAACGCATCGACCGTTGGATCGTCAGGGCCGGTCCACACAGAGTGGATTAAAATGCCTGAACACTACGTTTCCCCATCCTATGGGGTGTCAATCTAGTCTGTATAAAGATCATACCATCCATTGGCCTCGCAGCGCTGATATAACCGAGGCGCCTCGCTATCCATCATCCACATAAGTAAAACATATGGGCGTGCAAAACCCAGATACCACTCCTAGCTAGAAGGAAATACATGTCCTCCCTGAGGTCCTCTCCCGTTTCGGGTTCGCACCGGGGTGTGAGGCTCGCGAATTAACGCTACACAAAGCTATGCTATATTAAAGCCGTGATTTGATCATCAACCACAAGGCACTGTTTTTCAACAGAAGCCTTGATCATTTGCACTCAGCATGCCACACATGCAATTCACTCTATGCAACTGATGTCTATCAATCACACAGAATGAAATCTTATGTCAGACACACATCCATTTACAAGTTCGTTCTGGGTCTGAACGAAACCGGAGGCACCTTATTCCTCGTCCCATATGTCCAATATAGGAAAGATGCCCTTGCATATCCGATCGATCTCCAAGTACGTCTGGGCGATCACCACTTATTACCTTGTCTTGGGTGTACAACCCAATCAAGACATCAGTAATCATCCAAACGATGTGAAGACCTCCGGTCTTCGACCACCGTCTTCATCCTCGACATATCGTCGAATCAGTTATTCAGAATGGGATAAACCCGGTCTTTCTGAATAACTCGCGTATATAACAAACAAGTGCTATAAAACACAACATAAGCCTCATTCCAATCCAGAATATTCTTTTACTTTGGGAAAGGTTCCCATTAATTTTATCAAAGATAAGTTCTTTAAATTTATTCTTTAATCTTCCTTTGGATATCATTCAAACCATATCAATGTTTTCCAAACAAGTCAGGATTATCGCTCCTTACTGAAGTAATCATTTGTTTAATTCCTCAATCCCAACCTATTCATCCCATGAAGAAAGACTGGTAATACTCCATATCTAAGTGTTATCGGTAAATTCAATTACCATTTCACGTTCAAATCTAATTAAAGATTTAACTATTGAATAGAGTAAAACTTGTGGTACTCCATTCTCGATCATTTCTCGAATTTGATAATTTTAGTTATCAAATTCACCTTTCAATCTATTTAAAAATTCATTAAAACTCTAATTCAGTTTTAATTTCCAGAAATCATTAGTTAATGATTTTCTTCAAAGTTAATAAATTAATCATATCTTTAACTGGGTTAAAGAACTAATGTCATTTAAAACACAGCTCATGATAAACCCAAAATCTCATTCCATTAACAATGGAATTTTCATGGAAAACAGATCGAAATATATAATCGATATAAACTTCCATATCCAACCGATAATATAAATGGAATAAAGGCAAATCCTTTTAAATTCCATATCTATTAACAGTCTTCCTCTATAGAAGCTCAATTCGATTATTACCAAATCAAATTCCATTTAATATGTTAAATTGGAAAATTTTACTCTGCAAAATCTCCTTTAAATCTTAACAAAAGATTTATAAATTCCAAATCACATTTCACTGTAAATCGGGTTAAAGAACGAATGTCGCTAAAAACACAGTTCACGATAAACCCAATTCACATTCCATTTTATTCCAATTATTAAATATAATTGGAAACTCTTAAAAGATTTATTCTCTTCACATGGGGTCCAAGAACAGTGTTACTGAAGACACCGTTCACAACCAACCCCAAAATCCAATTCTTTTATTCCGTTCCAAATAAATATTAATTAATTGGGAAAATTTCACTAAATCTATATAAAAAGATTTATTCTTTCTTCAACTGCGTTTAAGAACAGTGTTAGTGAAGACAACGTTCACGACAAACCCAAAATCCCATTTGTTATTAAATATAAGGCTTTGAATAGAAAATATATTGGCTTATATCAATATCAAATTCTGAAATCAACAAATATCGTATTGGAATAACGATATATATCTTCCAAATTCCTCCATAATATCCGTATAATCACGGAATCCAATATCGAAATATGCCGAAGATAATTTCGATTCCAATCCATATATTGGAGATTTTGGTTATTTTTAAAACCATTTCAAATCCAATTTATTTATTTAAAAATATTGGATTATAATTCTAGTTCATAACTAGTTCATTTCAATAAAAATATATTTTTATCTTTTCAAATATGGAATTTTTCATCCCAGTTCTTTCCAAATAATTTATTATGATTTTACACAAATTATTGATATTTTTAATAATTTTATCAAGGCCCGTACAGTCGATTTCCATAAACGGCCATCGAACTGCACTTACAACGACCTTTTCCAAATTTGATTTGGACATAATTCCAAATCCAACCATTAGATCTCAAATCTCTTGTATTCGTTGGAAAGCTCTTTTCGATACGAACCCAATGGTTTCAGTTTTAGGAGAATCCGACGGTCGGATCTCCCGTAATGTCCATTCGAAGTCCATCGTCGAAATTCACGAACTACCACGGCGCGGCGCGTTCTATTCAGGCCATTATATATATATATATAATATTATATATACTTCATCGATTTCCATTTAAAACATATTTTATAAATCGTTTTAAATTCGTTTTCAAAACGATTTCAACTTCATATTCAATTTCAAATCAAAATTGAATATTCCATATCATCGATATATAAATGATAGTATTTTCAAAACATTAGATTTTGAAATCTCTCCCATTTCGATATTCATTACGAAAATGAATAAAATCGATATAAATATCGTTCACGTCAAAATGTCGTTAATCTAATCAACACGGCTTTATATATTTAAATATTTTCGTGTCCATCCCAAATCGGACATCAAAATCACATTTTGATCGTTTACTGAATATTATTTTAAAATATTCATTATTTTAAAATATTCGTTATTTTAAAATATTCATTCTTTTGAACTGGAATCAGACACGGTCAATTACCATATAATGTTATTTATATGGATTTCATACAACACATGTATCGAACAACAATGATAAATAATCAACCATCATCCAGAGTGCATTCTACACTGCATAAGGATTAAATATAAATAATTCACGCTTACACAGTCTGTCAACCAAACGTTCGATATACCACTGAACAATTGGGATAGTGTACGTCAAATATCATCCCAATACCCGTGTGGGGTTTTCAAACAACAAACACAAATTTTATTTGTGCGGTTGGGTGATGTGTGAAATTTATCGTCCCAATCCATATCAGTCAAATGAGTGTACATTTACAAATCGTCCGATTTATAAATAAATATTTATTTTATTCATATACACGTTAAAAATTATTATTTTTAACGATAAAATATTTTATTCTCCATTCCATATCACAAACCAAATTCACACAAACAAATCAGTCCAAACACATAACCAAACAAGTCGTCCATGGGCTGTGGATGACGGGGAGCAGTTCATATATGCAGTTGTAAAATAAATAACTGTATAGAAACAATTTCAATGCGGAGTTCTCACCTTGGGGATCCACTCCGTCATTCTTTATTTCTGAACGGTTTGGATTTGCCTGTAATTCCAATGCAGTATTCTCTAGGCTGTTTATATATTGAAAATCACATTTTTATTTCAACGCTATAAAAATCACATTTTTATTTCACTATATATATAATAAAAATCAGATTTTTATTTCCCTACATATATAAAAATCATATTTTATATTCTCTATTATATAAAAATTCTATTTTTAATCTGCTACTCATATAAAAATCAAATTTTTATATATGCTACTTTATGATAAAAAACGAATCTTTATTCTATATTAAAATCTAATCTTCTTGTAAACATGTTAAAAATTATAGCTTTATATAATATAAAAATCATAACTTTATATTCGCTATATATATATAAAAAAAAATCTAATTTTTAATCGTTAATTTTTTCATAACATAAAAATCCTATCTTTGGATAATCAAAGATCATATCTATTTCCTTTCAAAAATCTAACATTTTTCTAAATGAAAATCATATTTTTAAACACTTGAAAATCATATTTTTTCAAACACTTCAAAATCTAAACTTTACATCAATAAAAATAGGAACTTCATATCAATAAAAATCTGAACTTTGCAATGCTATTTATATTAAAATCGAAAATAAATTAGATGTGGATAAAAACTCTCGGTTTTACGTTTCTACTGTGGAGGGGGGGACAAAATGAAGGGAGGAGGAGCTGGAGTTGCGGTGGGTGGACTGAGGGTCGGCGGTCAGGTAGGGGTGGTGGCGCGCTGGGCTCGCGTGGCGGTGTGTCCTTCGATGGGGGCAATGGATCCTCGGACGCACGAGGGGGTAGAGGGTGCGCGAGGTGGAGAAGAAGAAGAAGAGGGGGGGTTTGCACGGCGGCGGCCGCCTGAGATGGCGTGGCGGTAACCACGAGGAGGGTGGGCGACGGGAAAATTGGGGGCAGCGGTCTCGATTTCTGATTTGGGGGAGGAATGACATAATGAGAGGCTAGGGCATAGGAATTTAATATATATATATTATAATTTATTAATATTCTATTCCATGAAAGTTGACTTTACATTTGAACTCCAAAAAAAGCCCAATGACTGTCGCCCCTAGCTAAATACCCCCATTCCGAACACAATGGAATATTTTTCGTAAGAAAATTCTATTGTTTCGATCAGTTTTCGTTTAAATCAAATTATAAATCTTTATATTTTTAATTTGAACATACATTTTAATTTACCGGGGCCACATACTGACTCTGAAAATTCCAGAAAAATTATTTCTAACTTCATATTGACGATACGGTCCTAACAAAACTAATTTTGTCAAATTCGAAGACTGTTTGAAAAATGGCCATTTTCTGGTCGATCCAAATTGACTGAAACTGTCAAAACACGTTTTCTTTTGCCACGCTCACATGTTGATCCCAAAAATTATGAATTTTGGAATCTAGCAATAGTTTGACATCCTGTATCCAACAAAATTGGTTTCATCGAAACGGAGGTCGTTTGCAAAATCTCCATTTTTAAGGGCTATATTTCCATAGCGACTATTCTGAATTTTCAATTGGGCATAACTTTTTATTCCCGCTATGAAATTTCAATTTTTCGGATTCGTTGGAAAGGTACTTTCAAACAGTTCAAATATTTCTGGTTTCACTAAAATCCGGTTTATTTTGAATCATGTACGTTCATTTGAAGTTTGAAATCGAATTTTCAAACTACCGCGCCATTTCCAATTCCTTTTATAATTAAAATAAATAATTATATTCTAACTCTGATTCAAACAAATATATACGTTCTAATTCTATTAAAAATAAATTTCTCGTCATTATTACTTAAAATAAATCATTTTAAATTTTCAAAATTCATTAAAATTGCCAAAATAAACATTTTAAATTGGTTCCGATTTTTCGGGTTGTTCCAATCTCCCCTACTTAAAACCTTTTCGCCCTCGAAAAGGAACGAAGTTGAAAGTTGTTTTACTAATCAACTCAACTTTCAGTTTGGTGTTCATTCTTCAACTTTTTAGTTTCTAAGAATTTCTAATTTTTCAAAAATTTGGCTAACACCCTAAATTTTCGAAAAATTTCGCCATAACCTCCTTTGTACGGAGAGCACCGGGAAAATCCCCAAACCGCCACACAGGCCCTCTCATCTCAAAAGGAAAAAGCCAAGCGGCTAACCAATCGGCTCATAAAATCATCCAAACCCAAGAAATTAGTAAACATGTACCTAGTTGTCAGGCATACAATTTTATTCCTCTGCTTAGCTTCCCTGCTATGACCTGTTCAATATATACATGCATATATGTATGCAATTTTACACAATTTTCCATTCAGTCCAATATTTGATTCAATTTGGCTTATATGTACCGTTCTTTCACATAATGGTTTTATTAGATAACAAATAATCATACAACACAACCATCAATCAATTAGTGAATTAACGTTTCAAATTCATAATTTTGACATATATACAGAAAATAATGTTTTTGATGCCCATTCACAACAATAACCCTATCTAGTTTTGGGTTCTCACACTAGTCAAATGGAAATATATAGATATCTCACTTTCGAAACTCGAACATAAATTCTGATGATGTAGCTACAATCATTAGAATCATCTCCGAGAGACTAGAGTGTGATTCTATATCTATCCAGTATATTAAAACTTCAAATACACGTGCATCAGACGTATACGCAAAATCTTTATATACTTGATTGTCCAAATCAATATAAAAATAATATTCAAATACGAATAATTGATTTAAATTTTCAAAACAAAAATTGTTTTCATCTTTATTTGAAAACAACTCTCTTCCTTCTCATTCTAGGATACTACTGATCCCATCTCTAACGAGTCATTCTCATTGTATATTATTAATCCAATCTCTGATGAATTCTTTCGTTTAGTTCTAACGTGTCTTGTTCTCCGAGCTATGTAAACCAAAGCTCTGATACCAAATGAGACGACACGAAATTCCGCGTAAAGGAAAGCCCAGATTGAATTGAGAACACGACAAATCAGAACACAAGAAGAAGAACATTTCATGGCTTATTACAATAATTTACATCAGAGTACAAGAATATACAGAGTATGAGCAAATAATATACATTTGATAAATATTAGAGATTTACAAATTACAATGCAGCGGAAAAACAATAAAAAACACAACTGAAAGACATAAATGGATACAGAGCTTTCCAAATATCATTCCAGCTGTAAACTAGGATCCTGTGAATATAATTCTGCAAAACCAAAACTACCAGCTGCCCGTGTGGAAAATAGGGGCACCCAGAGTTTAGGATAAAACAATAAACTTCAGGTCAGTCATGTGACTGGTATGAGAACTAAAACAGTTATTTAAAACTTTACTTTAAATCAAATATATCAAGGGATCATGCCGTATAACACGGAACGGGTTTCCTCCCAAGAATACCAGTGTATATAACAAAACAGCGCAATGCTTTTTAGAAAAATTAGGCTATTACAAGACCGAGGTCCCATCACACAATGCAACACAAGCTGGTGGGTAGGGTTTTCCCTTATAATAGACAAACATGCTTGGTACGTTAAAACAAATCATTTGATACTATTATAAGTGCATAGTGTATAAAACAGCTTCAAATATAAATGTATCAATCCTAGGCTGCATCGGTACCATATATCATGTCGCCAATACTAGGCTCTACAATCAAAACTGCAAAGTCACATATTGGAAGTTGGATTTCCAACTGTGAACCAAGGCAAGGGATCGTCCTTACCGCTTCGAGATGCTCTAGCCCGTGTCTCAGGATCAAAAAGCATCGACCCTTGGATCGTCAGGGCCGGTCTACACGGACTGGATTAAAATGCCTGAACATTGCGTTTCCTCGCCCTATGGGGCGTCAATCTGGTCTGTATAAAGACCATACCATCCATCGGCCCCGCAGTGTCGATATAACCGAGGCGCCTCGCTATCCATCATCCACATAAGTAAAACATCTGGGAATGCAAAACCCAGACACCACTTCTAGCTAGAAGGAAACGCATGTCCTCCCTGAGGTCCTCTCCCGTTTTTGGTTCGCACTGGGGTGTGAGGCTCGCGAATTCACGCTGCATAAAGCTATGCTATATTAAAGTCGTGCTTTGATCATCAACCACAAGACTCTGCTTTTCAACAGAAGCCTTGATCATTTTCATCCCAGCATGCCACACAGGCAATTCACGCTATGCAACCGATGTCTATCAATCACATAGAATGAAATCTGATGTCAGACACACATCCATTTACAAGTTCGTTCTGGGTCTGAACGAAACCGGAGGCACCTTATTCCTCATCCCATATGTCCAATATAGGAGAGAGGCCCTTGCATATCCGATCGATCTGCAGGTACGTCTGGACGATCACCACTTATTACCTTGTCTTGGGTGTACAGCCCAATCAAGACATCAGTAATCATCCAAACGATGTGAAGACCTCCGGTCTTCAACCACCGTCTTCATCCTCGACATATCGTCGAATCAGTTATTCAGAATGGGATAAACTCGACCTTTCTTAATAACTCGCATATATAATAAACAAGTGCTATAAAAACACAACATACGCCTCATTCCAATCCAGAATATTGCTTTATTCAAATATTCTTTTACTTTGGGAAAGGTTCCCATTAATTTTATCAAAGATAAATTCTTTAAATTTATTCTTTAATCTTCCTTTGGATATCATTCAAAACATATCAAGGTTTTCCAAACTAGTCGGGATTATCGCACCTTACCGAAGTAATCATTTGTTTAATTCCTCATTCCCAACCTATTCATCCCATGAAGCAAAACTGGTAATACTCCATATCTAACACCACGATGTTATCGGTAAATTCAATTACCATTTCACATTCAAATCTATTTAAAGATTTAACTATCGCGTGGAGTAAAGCTGGTGGTACTCCATTCTCGACCATTTCTCGAATTTGATAATTTTAGTTATCAAATTCACCTTTCAATCTATTTAAAGATTCATTAAAACTCTAATTCAGTTTTAATTTCCAGAAATCATTAGTTAATGATTTTCTTCAAAGTTAAGAAATTAATCTTATCTTTAACTGGGTTAAAGATCTAATGTCATTTAAAACACAACTCACGTAAAACCCCAAATCTCATTCCTTTAACAATGGAATTTTCATAGAAAACAGATCGATATATATAATCGATATAAACTTCCATATCCAACCGATAATATAAATGGAATAACGACAAAGCCTTTTAAATTCCATATATATTAACAGTCTTCCTCTATAGAATCTCACTTCGATTATTACCAAATCGAATTCCATTCAATTCCAATTTAATATGTTAAATTGGAAAACTTTACATTGGAAAATCTCCTTAAAATCTTAACCAAAGATTTATAAATTCCAAATCACATTTCACTGTAAATTGGGTTAAAGAACGAATGTCGCTAAAAACATAGTTCACGATAAACCCAATTCACATTCCATTTTATTGCAATTATTAAATATAATTGGAAACTCTAAAAATCTTAATTAAAAGATTTTTTCTCTTCACATGGGGTCCAAGAACAGTGTTACTGAAGACACCATTCACAACAAACCCCAAAATCAAATTCTTTTATTCCATTCCAATTAAATATTAATTAATTGGGAAAATTTCACTAAATCTATATAAAAAGATTTATTCTTTCCTCAACTGGGTTTAAGAACAGTGTTAGTGAAGAAACCGCTCACGACAAACCCAAAATCCCATTTGATATTAAATACTGTTGAGAATGGGTCCCTTCCTATGTGGAAAAACTCATATTTAATTAATTGGAGCAATAAGTGTTGCTACGGTTTTTGGTGCTTTTATTTGAATAGGTGACTATTTGACTTTTGGTGTGCTTTGTTAACTGCACTTTTATGGGAATTGTCACCTTATTAATTATGGCGGTTGAATGGAGACTTCAAGGTGCCTCTTTGGTGGCTATATATACATCCATTCTTGGGTAGCAAACATACACACAAGATACAAGTCAACAACATCAAAAACTTTGTTAGTTTCTCCAAGACTTTGTGGGCTGCTTCTACTACTTTGAGATTGCCTTTTGCTGGAGTGTTTGTGCGAGATCTCTCAACTTTTCTAAGCTCTGTTTCCCGGTGATATTTTTCACTTTTCTCGCTTTTTTTTATGCTGTTATTGCTAGCTATTTTTGGATAATTTGTGTATCCACTTTGTAACTTAGATTTGGATTTGTGTACCAACCCATTATCATAGTAAGAGAAGTTTGGGAGGACCCCCGTCACTGGTCCCGTGGTTTTTACTCTTCACATCGAAGAGGTTTTCCATGTTAAAAATTCGTGTGTTCTTACTTTATTATTATCTCTTGTTCTGTGGATTATTTGCATTAATCATTGGTGATTGTGGTGCATTTTGCTGGGTTTGTCTGTGTCATTCATAACAAACTGGTATCTGAGCAAGGTTGGTTAATTTGTAATATCCCTTGATGGATTCTAGTAATATCAACACTAGTAGAATGATTAGTTTGAATGGTGCTAACTATCATATTTGGAAGAGAAAAATGAGAGACTTGTTGTATGTCAAAAGTTGGCATTTACCTATGTTTAGTGATGAAAAACCAGAAAGTAAAACTGATGATCAGTGGCAATTTGAACATGAACAGGTGTGTGGATTTATTCGTCAGTTGGTTGATGATAATGTTTTGAATCATATAAATGATAATGTTCATGCTAGATCACTATGGAAAAAACTTGAATCCCTTTATGCTAATAAGTCTGGAAATAATAAATTGTACCTTATCAAGCAATTGATGGGCTTGAAGTACAATTCAAGCAAGTCACTTTCTGATCACCTGAATGATTTTCATGGTATTATTCAGCAATTATCATCTATGGATATAAATTTTGATGATGAAATTCAAGGACTTTTGTTACTTGGCACTCTTCCTGATTCATGGGACACTTTCAGAATAACACTTTGCAACTCAGCACCACATGGCAAAGTTACACTGGATATTGCCAAAGTTGGTATTTTGAATGAGGAGATGAGGAAGAAATATCACGGTCTGTCTTCTTCATCCGAGGAAGCATATGTTGCTTAAAGCAGAGGAAGAAACAAGAGTAAAGCTCCAGTTTCTAGAGATAAAAGCAGAAGCAAAACTCGTGGAAGGTACGCAAATATAAAGTGCCATTATAGTGATAAATCCGGTCACATAAAGAAATATTGCTACAAGTGGAAAAGAGACAGCAAGGGTAGTAATGTCATGGAAGATAAGATGCAAGATCAAAAGGATTGCATTAATGATGATAGAGCTTCTACTGCAACTGGCGGTGATCTTATCATTGTACATGATGAGAGATATGTGAACCTTGCTAAATATGAGTCGAGTTGGGTCGTTGATAGTGGATCATGACTACATGTGACATCACGGAAGGAATTCTTCACATCTTACCTGGTGACTTTGGGGTGTTAAAGATGGGTAATGATGGTGTGGCTCAGGTTGTGGGCATTGGAGATGTGTGTTTGGTGACCAACATTGGAGCAAAGTTAATGCTTAAAAATGTTAGATATGTTCCAGAAATCCGATTAAACTTGATCTCTACTGGAAAACTCGATGATGATGGCTACTGCAACACTTTTCATGGTGGTCAATGGAAGCTTACTAAAGGAAACATGGTGCTAGCTCGTGGGAAGAAGCACACAAGCCTGTACTTGCTGCAAGCCTCAGTTCCACTGATTCTGTAAATGTGGCAAATGACGATCTTTCAAAATTGTGGCATAGAAGGCTTGGTCATATAAGTGAAAAGGGGCTAAGTTGTTTGATGAAGAAAAATGCACTACCTGATTTGAAGTATGTAAAATTGGACAAATGTTCTTATTGTTTTGCGGGAAAGCAGAATCGGGTCTCCTTTAAGAGACATCCTCCTTCAAGAAAATCAGGTTTGCTTGATCTTGTTCATTCTGATGTTTGTGGTCCGTTAAAAGTTAAGACCTTTAGTGGTGCACTTTACTTTGTTACTTTTATTGATGACTGTTCAAAGAAATTGTGGACATATGTTTCAAAAACAAAAGATCAGGTTCTTGATGTTTTTAAGCAGTTTCAAGCCTTGGCCGAAAGGCAATCTGGTAAAAAGCTAAAGTGTTTACGTTCTGACAATAGTGGTGAGTACATCGGTCCTCTTGATGAATATTGTAAGGCTAAAGGTATTCAGCATCAATTTACACCAAAGAAGACTCCACAACTGAATGGTGTAGCAGAGAGAATGAATAGGACTTTGTTAGAGAGAATGAGCTGCATGCTTTCAGAGGCTATGTTGCCAAAACACTTTTGGGGTGAAGCTTTATTTACAGCTACACATGTGATTAATTTGTCACCATGTTTTTCTTTGAATGGTGATGTTCCAGATAAGGTTTGGCTTGACAAGGAGGTTTCTTACAGTCATTTACGCGTCTTTGGGTGTAAGGCATTTGTGCATGTGCCTAATGATGAAAGATCGAAGCTGGATTCCAAGACTCGCCAATGCATCTTTGTGGGCTATGGTCTTGACAAGTTTGGCTATAGGTTTTATGATCCTATCGAGAAGAAATTGATTCCTAGCAAGGATGCACACTTTGTTGAAGACCAAACAATTGAAGATATTAAGAAACCATAAGAAACTGCATCACATAGTGGCTATGATCTGGTTGATTTAGATCTCCCTCCATTAACTCCTACAGCTCCTGCACCAGCTCCAACTGAACAAGTACAAGAAAAGGACAATGAAGGTCATGTACCTGAGGAAGATGATCCCCATGATGAAGATGCTGAAATTGATCATCATGCTTCTCCTGAAACTCAAACAACCTTTGTAAGGCGATCTACCAGGGAACGACGTCCTTCCACTAGGTATCCTTCTTCCGAGTATGTTCTCTTAACCGACGGAGGAGAACCTGAGACCTTTAAGGAAGCTATAGACAGCGATGATAAGCAACTTTGGTTGGATGCAATGAAAAAAGAAATGAAGTCGTTACATGATAACAAAATTTTTGATCTAGTGAAACTACCGAAGGAAAAGAAGGCTTTGAAGAATCGTTGGGTTTACAAGCTGAAGCAAGATGAAAATGCAAAGACGCTTCGGTACAAATCAAGGCTTGTTGTAAAAGGATGCAACCAAAGAAAGGGAATTGACTTTGAAGAGATATTTGCACCAGTTGTCAAGATGTCTTCCATCAGAGTTGTTTTGGGTCTTGTTGCTAATTTGAACTTAGAAGTTGAGCAGTTAGATGTGAAGACTGCATTTCTTCATGGTGAGCTTGAAGAAGACATTTACATGGAACAACCAGAGAGCTTCAAAGTTAAAGGGAAGGAAGAATATGTGTGTAAATTAAAGAAGAGTTTGTATGGTCTAAAACAAGCTCCAAGACAATGGTATCGCAAATTTGATTCTTTTATGGGGGAGCAAGGCTACAAAAAGACATATAATGATCATTGTGTTTTCTTGAAGAAATTTGCTAACGATGATTTTATCATTTTGCTACTTTATGTTGATGACATGCTTATTGTTGTGCAAAATGTAGATCGGATTGCTTGTTTGAAGCAACGGTTGAGCAAGACATTCTCCATGAAGGAACTTGGTCCGGCGAAGAGCATTTTAGGAATGAGAATTATTCGTGATCGCAAGGCTCGAAAGTTATGGCTATCAAAAGAAGCATATATTCAGAGAGTGCTTAGAAGGTTCAATATGGAGAAAGCAACGCCTGTGAGTACTCCACTTGCTATGCATTTTAAGTTGAGTTCTCAATAGTGTCCTTCCACAACTGAAGAGAAGGAGAAGATGACGCATGTTCCTTATGCTTCCGCCGTGGGTAGTTTGATGTGTGCAATGGTTTGCACTCGGCCTGATATAGCTCATGCTGTAGGTTTGGTTAGTAGATTTCTTTCTAATCCAGGTAAAGAGCAATGGAATGCTATGAAGTGGATTATGAGATACTTACAGGGTACTGCTGATATGAAGCTTTGTTTTGGGAGTGACAAGCTTTGTCTTGTTGGTTATTCTGATTCTGATATGGCAGGTGATATTGATTCGAGAAAATCTACTTTGGGTTATTTGATCACTTTTGTAGGGGGAGCAGTGTCTTGGCAATTTAGGCTACAAAAATGCGTGGCTTTGTCTACTACTGAGTCGGAGTTTATTGCTGCGACAGAGGCATGTAAGGAGTTAATGTGGATGAAGCAGTTTGTTCGCCGGCTTGGATTTTCACAAAAGAGGTATGTGTTATATTGTGATAATCAAAGTGCAATCCATCTTGCTAAGAATTCCACTTTTCATGCAAAGTCGAAGCATATTGATGTAAGATATCATTGGATACGTGATGTTCTTGATGATAAGTTAATTGAGCTTGAGAAAATTCATACCGATAATAATGGTTCTGACATGATGACTAAAGCTTTGTTAAAAGACAAATTTGAGACCTGCCGTTCAATTGACGGAATGGAAACCACCTCCACATAGTCGGGAGGGGGAGATTTGTTGGGAATGGTTCCCTTCCTATGTGGAAAAACTCATATTTAATTAATTGGAGCAATAAGTGTTGCTACGGTTTTTGGTGCTTTTATTTGATTAGGTGATTGTTTGACTTTTGGTGTGCTTTGTTAATTGCACTTTTATGGGAATTGTCACCTTATTAATTATGGTGGTCGAATGGAGACTTAAAGGTGCCTCTTTGGTGGCTATATATACATCCATTCTTGGGTAGCAAATATACACAAGATACAAGTCAACAACATCAAAAACTTTGTCAGTTTCTCCAAGACTTTGTGGGCTGCATCTACTACTTTGAGATTTCCCTTTGCTGGAGTGTTTGTGCGAGATCTCTCAGCTTTTCTAAGCTCTGTTTCCCGGTGATATTTTTCACTTTTCTCGCTTTTGTTTTGATGCGGTTATTGCTAGCTATTGTTGGATAATTTGTGTATCCACTTTGTAACTTGGATTTGGATTTGTGTACCACTCCATTATCATAGTAAGAGAAGTTTGGGAGGACCCCCGTCACTGGTCCCGTGGTTTTTACTCTTCACATCGAAGAGGTTTTCCACGTTAAAAATTCATGTGTTCTTACTTTATTATTATCTCTTGTTCTGTGGATTATTTGCATTAATCATTGGTGACTGTGGTGCATTTTGCTGGGTTTGTCTGTGTCATTCATAACAAACTGGTATCTGAGCAAGGTTGGTTAATTTGTAATATCCCTTGATGGATTCTAGTAATATCAACACTAGTAGAATGATTAGTTTGAATGGTGCTAACTATCATATTTGGAAGAGAAAAATGAGAGACTTGTTGTATGTCAAAAGTTGGCATTTACCTATGTTTAGTGATGAAAAACCAGAAAGTAAAACTGATGATCAGTGGCAATTTGAACATGAACAGGTGTGTGGATTTATTCGTCAGTTGGTTGATGATAATGTTTTGAATCATATAAATGATGATGTTCATGCTAGATCACTATGGAAAAAACTTGAATCCCTTTATGCTAATAAGTCTAGAAATAATAAATTGTACCTTATCAAGCAATTGATGGGCTTGAAGTACAATTCAAGCAAGCCACTTTCTGATCACCTGAATGATTTTCATGGTATTATTCAGCAATTATCACCTATGGATATAAATTTTGATGATGAAATTCAGGGACTTTTGTTACTTGGCACTCTTCCTGATTCATGGGACACTTTCAGAATGACACTTTGCAACTCAGCACCACATGGCAAAGTTACACTGGATATTGCCAAAGTTAGTATTTTGAATGAGGAGATGAGGAAGAAATCTCACGGTGTGTCTTCTTCATCCGAGGAAGCATATGTTGCTGAAAGCAGAGGAAGAAGCAAGAGTAAAGCTCCAGTTTCTAGAGACAAAAGCAGAGGCCAATCTCGTGGAAGACATGCAAATATGAAGTGCCATTATTGTGATAAATCTGGTCACATAAAGAAATATTGCTACAAGTGGAAAAGAGACAACAATGGTGGTAAAGGCATGGAAGATAAGAAGCAAGATCAAAAGGATTGGAGATTTTTAGTTATTTTTAAAACCATTTCAAATCCAGTTTATTTATTTAAAAATATTGGATTATAATTCTAGTTCATAACTAGTTCATTTCAATAAAAATATATTTTTATCTTTTAAAATATGGAATTTTTCATCCCAATTCTTTCCAAATAATTGATTATGATTTTACACAATTTATTGATATTTTTAATAATTTTATCATGGCCCGTACAGTCGATATCCATAAACGGCCATCGAACTGCACTTACAGCGATCTTTTCCAAATTCGATTTGGACATAATTCCAAATCCAACCGTTAGATCTCAAATCTCTTGTATTCGTTAGAAAACTCTTTTCGATACGAACCCAACGGTTCAGGTTTTAGGAGAATCCGACGGTCGGATCTCCCGTAATGTCCATTCGAATTCCATGGTCGAAATTCACGAATTGTCGCGGCGCGACGCATTCTATTCAGGCCATTATATATATATATATATATATATATATATATATATATATATATATATTTCGTCGATTTTCATTTAAAATGTATATTATAAATCGTTTTAAATTCGTTTTCAAAACGATTTCAACTTCATATTCAATTTCAAATCAAAATTGAATATTCCATATCATCGATATATAGATGATAGTATTTTCAAAACATTAGATTTTGAAATCTCTTCCTTTTCGATATTCATTATAAAAATGAATAAAATCGATATAAATATTGTTCACGTCAAAATGGCGTTAACGTAATCAACACGACTTTATATATTTAAATAATTTCGTATCCATCCCAAATCGGACATCAAAATCACATTTTGATCTTTTACTAAATATTATTTTAAAATATTCATTATTTTAAAATATTCGTTATTTTAAAAAATTCATTCTTTCTAAATTGGAATTAGACACAGTCAATTACCATATAATGTTATTTATATGGATTTCATACAGCACATGTATCGAACAACAATGATAAACAATCAACCATCATCCAAAGTGCATTCTACACTGCATAAGCGTTAAATATAAATAATTCACGCTTACACAGTCTGTCAACCAAACGATCGACATACCACTAAACAATTGGGATAGTGTACGTCAAATATCATACCAATACCCGTGTGGGGTTTTCAAATAACAAACACATATTTTATTTGTGTAGCTGGGCGATGTGTGAAATTTATCGTCCCAATCCATATCAGTCAAATGTGTGTACATTTACAAATCGTCCGATTTGTAAATGAATATTTATTTTATTCATATACACATTAAAAATTATATTTTTAACGATAAAATATTTTATTCTTCATTCCATATCACAAACTGTAACACCCCACCTCCGCCAGGGTCACTCTTGCAAGTACACTGGCTTTGGAGGGGTGTTGGACAAGGTAAACATGCATAAAGATATCACAAGACAGAACATATAAGTAAAACAGAGTAAGTAAAGCAGCGGATAAAACTACTATTTCAAAACCATAGTCAAGTTACATCAAAAGTACTAAGTCATTATTTTCCAACTACTACAAGTCCAGAAACATAAACTGAAAACTGGAAATAACATAAAGTAAACTATCCCCAAAGTAGACGTGGTAAAGCCATAGTGAGCTCAAGTCCAAACCGTACATGAGCTATCCAGAAAGCAAGCTAAAGATCCAAGCTAGGTGCTAGTGTTCCCACCCTGAGAACCTTGGGGGGGGGGGAACGGAAGAAAAGAGGCGAAAGAAAAAGGGTCACTCATAAAGACTAGTAAGTCCTACCTACTATTGGTATAAAAACTAATAAAGTTAACTAAACATGAGAAACTGAGATGAAACATAACTGGCATGATAAATAGATAACAAGGTAGATCAAGTGTGGCATCACATATACAAGGTTAAGTTTTTGCACCAATAGTACTAGTAATCCAACCCATGTCAAGTATAAACAAGAAATGATCCCTTGGCCCAATAGGCCCAATATCATGAGATGACCCCAGTCAAGGTCCATCTATACGATCTAGTCGATCGGCTCACTATAAGCCTAACTCGTCGTGTATCGGTGTCATATGGCTTAATCATGAAATGTAGTTAACTGTGCAAGGTCCACCCCAGGGTGTATCCAGCCCTAAGGTGTTAACCACAGACACAAAACAAGCACACACAGTCTAAACCTACTGGTGCCCATGTTCAACCCCGGACTCATGTGCACGATCATGGTCCGCCTGAACTAAACTGGTGCACACATTCAGCCGTCTCTTTTGGTCTCTTACAATCAGCCCAGTAATCGTGCCCCATCCTAGCCTAGTCCCAGGGTATCCTGATACTATAGTTTACTGCTGAAAAGGACCACATAACTAGAATTTTAAATGGGTTAAGTGTGGTTAACCCTATCCTAACCATGTATCGAGTTGGTTAAGTGTGTCCAAGAAGCTCGTGACTTAACCCTATCGATATATCGTGTCCAACTGGTTAAGTATATTCAAGTGGTCCATGACTTAACCCTACCATGTGGCATTAATTAACTTAATGCACCCCAACCTCTCACATTAGACTTTGTTGTGGTTACTTGTTAAGCCGGGCGGGTCCGGGTAGCTTTACACCACAACCTAGTCTAACCTTGGGTTTTAAGTGCGATATGACCAACTACTCACATTGGGTCCTATTATTTGTAGCCACTAGTTAAGCTGGTCGGTTCCGGGTAGATTTATGCTACAAACTTAACCCAACCTCGAGTTGGCCACTTTCATGTTTTCTACATGTCATGTCCACGTTCATGTTTTCAAGCATAATCCCATGTCATATTTTCAAGTCATGTTTCATGTCATTTAAGTTTACCCATAACGTAACCCCATCGTACGTAATTTTGCATCAACACAAATAGATCAAAAGGGGGAACATAATGATATGATAAGTTGGACATAAAGTGGCAAAGTCTATCACAAGTTTAACATGGTGATATATGAGGAAAAGGTGTTCATCACAACTAGCATATGGCATTATTGGCCTCAAAACATGTATGACATCAACTTAGCAAATATGTGATAACATGGTCATAGTTAACATAAGGCGATAACTTGTGATTAGCATATAGTTCATAACATCATAGGCAAGTTAACATAAAGATCATGAGAGGATCTATGTTGCATTATGCATAACTACCAAGTTCTATGTTGCATTATGCATAACCACCAAATAAAGCTCATAGCTTTCTACCCAAAAATCAAGGTAAATGATACTAGGTTCATGATAATGCCACAATCATAGATCAAAAGAGTCATACATGGATCTATGCATACAAATATAGCCCCAAGACAAGTATTATACCCAAAAGTCTCATTTCAACTTGCTACATGATCACATTAACTTCATAGTTTAAATCTAAGAGTAGAATAGGGCTTACAAAGCGTGGCTATGAGAACTAGAACACAATAGAACAAGATAGAGACGTTGTAGAAGCTCTAGGAATGATGTAGCAACGCAAATAGCCTTGAGAATAAGTAGCTCCTTTGATAGAAAGAAGAAAGATGGCTCCTTTTTGCCGTAGAGGCTCTCAAGATGAAGACCGAGGCCATGATTAGGGAGCATTTTGGCAGCACTTAGTTGTAGGATTGATTTGTGTGGGTTTAGGCTAGTTCTTAGGGTCTTTTTATAGAAGTTTACGTTAGTTTAGGCCATAGGATTAACCCTAGTTTAGATCTGAGCCATCAAATCTCGTCACAGGCCTCAAAACATGACTCAAAGGGGACAGCAGGTGCACCAGGCCAAACTGGCCCGACCACCCAGGTCGACAGGGGTGTCGACTGGGCAGTCGACACCACCTGGGGAAAGTCGACTCCCCAGTCGACTTGGATCTGTTTGGCTCTAGATTTGATTTTCGAACTGTTTTTAAACTGTGGATTTTCTGAAAACTTCGACGGGCCATAACTGGGTTATACGGACTCCGATTTTCGAAAACTCAGACTCTATTTCGCGTATTTTTCCGAGACGAACGCAATGGCACAACCTGTTTCCCTTGATTCAGATTTTAACATTTAATTCTGCCTTGATTAATGTTATAACATGTTATTCAAAATACGGGTTGTTACACAAACCAAATTCACACAAACAAATCAATCCAAACACAGAACCAAACAAGTCGTCCATGGTCTGTGGATGATGGGGAGCAGTTCATATATGCAGTTGTAAAATAAATAATTGTATAGAAACAATTTCAGTGCGGAGTTCTCACCTTGAGGATCCACTCCGTCATTCTTTATATCTGAACGGTTTGGATTTGCTTGTAATTCCAACGCAGACTTCTCTACGCTGTTTATATATTGAAAATCACATTTTTATTTCAACGCTATAAAAATCACATTTTTATTTCACTATATATATAATAAAAATCAGATTTTTATTTCACTACATATATAAAAATCATATTGTTATATTCTCTATTATATAAAAATTCTATTTTTAATCCACTGCTCATATAAAAATCGAATCTTTATATACGCTACTTCATGATAAAAATTGAATATTTATTCTATATTAAAATCTAAACTTCTTGTAAACACGTTAAAAATTATAGCTTTATATAATATAAAAATCATAACTTTATATTCGTTATATATATATAAAAAAAAAATCTAATTTTTAATCGTTATTTTTTTCATAACATAAAAATCCTATCCTTGGATAATCAAAAATCATATCTTTTTCCTTTAAAAAATCTAATCTTTTTCTAAATGAAAATCGTATTTTTAAACACTTGAAAATTATATATTTTTTAAACACTTCAAAATCTAAACTTTACATCAATAAAAATATGAACTTCATATCAGTAAAATCTGAACTTTGCAATGCTATTTATACTAAAATCGAAAATAAATAGATGTTGATAAAAACTCACAGTTTTACGTTTCTACTGCAGAGGGGGGGCCAGAACGGAGGGGGAAGGAGCTGGAGTTGCGGTGGGTGGACTGAGGGTCGGCGGTCAGGCAAGGGTAGTGGCGCGCTGGGCTCTCGCGGCGGTGTGTCCTTCGATGGGGCGACGGATCCTCGGATCGCGCGAGGGGGTAGAGGGTGCGCGAGGTGGAGAAGAAGAAGAGGGGGTTTGCACGGCGGCGGCCGCCTGGGATGGCGCGGCGGGGACCGCGAGGAGGGAGGGCGACGGGAAAATTGGGGCCATCGGTCTCGATTTCTAATTTGGGGGAGGCACGACATAATGAGAGGTTAGGGCATAGGAATTTAATATATATATATATATTACAATTTATTAATATTTTATTCCGTGAAAGTTGACTTTACATTTGAACTCCAAACAAGGCCCAATGGCTGTCGCCCCTAGTTAAATACCTCCATTTCGGACACAATGGAATATGTTTCGTCAGCCAATTCTATCGTTTCAATCAAATTTCATTTAAATCAAATTATAAATCTTTATATTTTTAATTTGAACATACATTTTAATTTACCGGGGCTACATACTGACTCTGAAAATTCCAGAAAAATTATTTTAACTTCGTATTGATGATACAGTCCTAACAAAACTAATTTTGTCAAATTCGAAGACCGTTTGAAAAATGGCCATTTTCTGGTCGATCCAAATTGATTGAAACCGGCAAAACACGTTTTCTTTTGCCACACTCACATATTGATCCCAGAAATTATGAATTTTGAAATCTAGCAATAATTTGACATCCCGGATCCAACAAAGTAGTTTCGTCGAAAACGGAGGTCGTTTGCAAAATCTCCATTTTTAAGGGCTATATTTCCATAGCGACTATTCTGAATTTTCAATTGGGCATAACTTTTTATTCCCGCAATGAAATTTCAATTTTTCGGATTCGTTGGAAAGATATTTTCAAACAGATTCAAATATTTCTGGTTTCACTAAAATTCGGTTTATTTTGAATCCTGTACGTTCATTTGAAGTTTGAAATCGAATTTTCAAACTACCGCGCCGTTTCCAAATACTTTTGTAATTAAAATAAATAATTATATTCAAACTTTACAAAAACAACAACAACAACAACAACAACAAAGCCATATATCCCAAACAAGTTGGGGTTGGCTAGATATGGAACCCAAAATTAAATTAAAATAAAATAAATAATGAAGATAATATATATATATATATATAAAAGGGTTTAAAATAACCAATTATATAAAAGTCGTCCGATAAAGGGTTTTTTTAAATAATAATAATAATAATAAGAAGTAAAAATGTTCAATAAAAGTGAAATAAAATCTAAAATAGTAAATAAAAAGTAAAAAGGTTCAGTAAACGTGGAAAAAAAACTATGGTTCTGGTACATGGATTGCCAATTTCCATGCACTCCTATCAACTACCAGCTCTTCCGATAAACTCCAGTTACTTAAATCTCTCTTTATTATCTCCTCCCATGTCATTTTAGGTCGACCTCTACCTCTCTTTGGGCCTTCGGCGCGACCTAGAATTCCAGCGCGTACAGGTGCATCGTATGGTCTACGTTGGATATGTCCAAACCATCTCAAGCGGTATTGGACTAACTTCTCTTCAATAGGCGCAACTCCAAGTTTTTCCCGAATATCCTCATTTCTAATCCGATCTCGTCTGGTGTGCCCACAGCTCCAACGCAGCATTCGCATCTCTGCTATACTTATCTTCTAGATGTGTTGCCTCTTAGTAGGCCAGCATTCTGCACCATATAACATTGCAGGTCTGATTGCTGTCCTATAGAACTTTCCTTTAAGCTTCTAAGGAATCTTCCGATCACAGAGAATGCCATATGCTAGTCGCCATTTCACCCATCCTGCTTGAATTCTAAAACTAACATCCTTATTAATCTCTCCATCAAACTGCAACATAGATCCTAAGTATCGAAACGATTCCTTCTTGGGTACTACTCTACCGGCCAGGGTAACATCTCCGTCATCTGACCTGACACTGCTAAACTCACACTTCATATACTCTGTTTTAGTTCTGCTAAGCCTGAAACCCTTTGATTCCAAGGTCTCCCTCCACAACTCCAGTTGTCGATTAACCCCTATTCTACTTTCATCAATCAACACAACATCATCGGCAAAGAGCATACACCAGGGAATCTCCCTTTGTATATCTTTTGTGATTTCATCCATCACTAATGCAAAAATATAGGGGCTCAAAGCCGAACCTTGATGTAACCCTATGTTAATTGGAAAGTCTCTGGTCTCACCATCGCATGCCCTAACACTAGTCACAACCCCCTCGTACATATCCTTAATAAGGGTAATAAACTTTGATGGCACTCTCTTCCTTTCTAGCGCCCACCACATAACTCTCCTCGGTACTCTGTCATAAGCTTTCTCCAGGTCGATAAAAACCATGTGGAGATCTTTCTTTTGCTCCCTGTATCTCTCCATAAGTTGCCTAACCAAGAAAATCGCCTCAGTGGTTGACCTTCCCGGCATAAAACCAAATTGATTCCTAGAGACACTTGTTAACCTCCTCAAACGCTGCTCGCAAACTCTCTCCCAAAGCTTCATTGTATGACTCATAAGCTTAATTCCTCTATAGTTTGTGCAACTTTGAATATCTCCTTTATTCTTGAAGATTGGAACTAAAATGCTTCTCCTCCACTCATCTGGCATTTTGTTTGATTTGAAAATATTGTTGAACAACTTAGTTAGCCATCTTATCCCTACATCTCCAAAGCATCTCCACACCTCAATAGGAATATCATCAGGCCCTACCGACTTGCCTGATTTCATACGTTTCAACGCCCCCTTTACCTCAGCTTCTTAAAATCTCCGCACAAAATGTCTATTGGTGCTATCGGCTAAGTCTTCCAACTCGATCGAAGAGCTATCACTTTCTTCGTTGAAAAGCTTATCAAAGAATTCTCTCCACCTATTCTTTATCTCATCTTCCTTCACCAAAAGTCTATCATTCTCATCCTTAATGCATTTCACCTGATTGAAGTCCCTTGTCCTCCTCTCGCGTAGCCTAGCTATTCTGTAAACGTCTTTTTCACCCTCCTTTGTACTTAGCCTTTGATATAAATCTTCGTACGCTCGTCCCCTTGCTTCACTCACTGCTCTCTTTCCAGTCTTCTTTGCCACTTTGTACCTGTGCATGTTCTCTTCGCTTCTATGATGGTACATGCGTTATTATTTAAACAAATATATACGTTCTAATTCTATTCAAAATAAATTTCTCGTCGTTATTATTTAAAATAAATCATTTTAAATATTCAAAATTCATTAAAATTGCCAAAATAAAAATTTTAAATTGGTTCTGATTTTCCAGTTTGTTACATATTGCAAGTAATATTGTCTAATAGCATGGTGAATACGACTGACTAGGGGCGATCTAATACGAATATATCATTGAACTAACACTGACATGTTTTTATTACAATTATAAGGAGTTGAACCAAAAATTTAACCTGTATAGTACAAATTCAAAGTACACACTGATTTAAAATATTGAAAACAGTATAAAATATAAATAAATTAGAATCATACTCATAGATTGTAACGAAGTAATATACATCATATTCAAAATATTGCATCAGGTACACACTGACTACTAAATTATATACATGGTATAAACTCGCAAATACCAGAATATAAGATTATGAACTAAACTAAAGCAATCTAAATAGTGTACTTCAATGTTAGCTCAAAAACCAAATCTCCATAAGTCTCTGTATATGTAGAGTCTCAAACTGGCCTAAGTATGACAAAAACAAACGAGTCAGACTATTTAATAAGAAGGTGATATTAAAATATATGACTCAACCATAACATAACTCATTTCAAAGTATACCTAAGAACAATTTATTATAATAATACATATCAAACGAAATTACTAATAAAAAAAATCCATATTAATATATGACTTATAATATAATAAGTCATAATAAATTATTCTTGAATTCCAATAACCACATATTAATAAAAATCATTATTTTATAAATCCATTATCATAAAAATGTGGCTTAATAATAAAACAATCCATAATAAAAATATGCCTAAAACCAAATAATCATAAATGGGCATATGCATCAAAACCACTGTTTCATAAATCAATATAAAGTCTCCAACGGACTCTCATAAAAATACGGTAATAATAATTCAAAAGTTCTCCAAAGCAAAATGCTACTAAATATCAATCCAAAAGTTTATGGACAACAATCGTCACCAATAAATAATCATAATCTCGAATCTAAAAAGATAAAGATAACCATAACAAGGTCGATAACATCTCCTCAAGCAGTTTCGTTAGCCCTAACAAGGTCGCAGACATCTCTCAAAGCAATTTCGTCCTAAATAACAAGATTGCTAACCCCTCACAAAGCAGTTTCGTCGGCCATGGTAAGATCGCTAACACCTAACAAAGCAGTTTGGTCCTTGATGACAAGGTCAATAACACATAGCAAAGCAGTTTCATCCAAAACGACAAGAATGCAAACAACTAGCAAAGATGTTTTGTCATGTGCTATAAACATTTACTCTCGGGTCAATGAAAAATAATCATCTTCTCTTTAGGATCTATCAGTCTAGAAATCAAATCCGAACACCCTAAGATAATACAACTTTAAATGTTAGTTACTACCACTTAAGTAATCATGAGATTTAGCTAACTATCCCAAACTAGAAAATAAATTCAAATATTTACTAAAAAGTAGTAATTCCACTCAAACTCTGCTTAATAAGTTATACAATTAAGTGAATGAATTGTAAGGAAAATCCCATACCGATCTGACATGTCAATCATTTACTAAAATTCCTTATTTCATAGAAAAAAAAGAAATTCAATAGGATTCAAAATTAAAGATTATTTCATAGAAAGAACGAAATCTCAATAAAATCTCAAATTCATAGTAGATAAAATAAGAGATCTTGAAATTAATTTTATACTTGCAAAGATAAATTTTTCCAAAATCACTGTTAAATCTTTAAATTCAATTTAAGCAAAATTTGTTTATTTATAAATGCTTTTGAAGAATTTCATAATCACATAAAAAACTTTTATAACTAGAAATATTTGAAATTGTAATTATTACTTTCATAAAGGATTTTATAAAATAATAATATTTATCGTTTATTTCCAAAACATTTCCAAAATTTATGTTCTTGAAATAGTACAAATTTTTTGAAATTTAATATTACATTTTTTAAAGCTTTAATTTAGGTTTTACAATAGCGTAAATTTTAGATTTTTATATATTTTGACTATAATTTATTAACATGATACCAATAATGATCTAAATATATAAATTCTCATTTTGAGAGTCTTTTAACCATAAGTAGTAAATCCATTTAAAATAGAGCAAACATTGCTCTATAATATAATTCCATAATATATAATTATTTAACAGTCTGGGTTCCTTTCCGACAACTCCAATTCCTCAATAATGCATAACCGTCATATAATTTAATTACACAATCAACCGCACTTTGATGATTTTCAAAATACATGTTATTTCAAAATTTATCATTGTTTTAGTCTAGTGTTTCAATGCATAATCAACCAGTACTATAACATCCCATATTTTCTGTGTATTTAAATTTCGATTTAAAATAAATAAAATGGAATAAAATTAGATAAAAATCAAATTTTGTTGATTTTAATGTTGATGATTGGTTGAATTGAGTACAAATAGATTTTTAATTTAGTTTTATTTAGGTTGGTTGTAATTAGAAAATTTTATTTTTAAATTAAAAAAATTTGAGATGTTTAGTTTATATTGGGAATTCAAATTTAATTTGAAATGGAGAATTCTAAGTTGTTAATTGTAGTTGAAACTCAATCAAAAATTTAAATAATCAAACTTGAGAACTTAAAATTCATGAAATTAATTTATAGAATTTATTTAAATTGTAATTTGATTTAAATTTGAATTTAACGAATATTTAAATTGAATTAAAACAATTAAATGAACAATTGAATATTTTATTTATTTATTTAACTGTTTTGGCGACAGTCTCGGAATTCGACGAAACTAGTGCCATCGGAACTGGAACGGTGAATTATAGTAGGATTTCAATTTGCGTTACAATCCGACTTACCGTTTGATTGTACGGGAGAAAAAGTGAAAAGGAATCAGTGTAATAAGATAACTCTATGTTGATCATATTGGGCCTCCTATATCTATACAAATAAACCCTACTACCACCTCACCAACTCATTTCTCATCCACGTATAATTTCATCTGCCTATTCTCTTTCTTCAATGGAAGAAAATCAAATTTCTAACCTAGATTTAAATAAAAATCCCAGCTTGAAATTAAAATCTCCACAAACCCTAGCTTATTATATGTCGAATCGAAGCTCTCAGCGATACAAACCTGCGTGTACAACTAATTTCGACATCCAATGAGCAATTTGGCCAAAAATCGCAGTCAAAGTTGTTATTCGAAACCCTAGGGTTGAAATTTGGGTATTTGCGATTTACTAGTTAATCGAAGAAATTGTGATTTGGGTTTGGTAGAGGAGGAGAGCACGAGTCTAGTGGTGGTGGTTGGAGGGTCTATTGTCGACCACAGCACCGGAATTTTGTGTTTTTGCATCAAACTAGGGTTGCGTTCATCTCGTCGTAGCGGGGCCCACGAGCCACTGGAATCGAAGGCTGCGATACAGGGAGGTGTGGTTTTGGCTGGGCTCCAGTTTGGCGGTGGTCGGAGAAGCTCTCGTGGCCGGAGTTGGTCACAGTAGGCGGTCAAAGCTTTCGTGTTTTCTGGGTTCTTTCCGTCGATGCACTATAGCGGGTAAAGAAAGAGGAGCGGGAACAGGAGGGTGACGTGTAAGATGTTAATTGGTGAGGAATTAGTTTTAATTATTTTATATATTTCAAAATTCAAAAGGGTAAAACACTGGTAACTTCTTCATATTAACTCGGATTTGGATGCGGTTGGTTGCGTTGGGATCATGGCAGAATTGCGGACAATCTGATACTGGTTTCACTGCATTTGGAGACTGTGAAATTTTGGGCTTTAGTTGGACGTTCGATCCATTAAAGACCCAAAGGTGAGTGATTTTTCCACTCACGATAAACTGAATTGCTCCCATATTTATTAAATTAAATTATGAAATAAGTTTGGTTGCATGGTTTTGTTGGATTGTTGATGTGTTGTTTAAATTTGACCTGCAAGTGTGTTAACATGCAAATTTAGACCAATGATTAGTTATTTAATTTAATTCAATTTTCTAGTTGGAAATTCGGACCCTCGCTAAATCCTGAAACAATTTAATGCTGGTCAGTTGAATGGAATGGTTGTGATGGATGTTGGTTAAAATTTATTACTGAATTTATATTGACACTACTAATGCTCCATATTTCAATATATTGTATTGCATGTTGATTTTTGGCGATAAATCCCATTTATCCTTGATGTTACAGGCATCTAATGAACCCGGGATTAATCGATTTAAATAAATTAAGAACACAGAGTGAAATGATAAATCTCTGTGACCCTGATTTGGATTGAAATGATAGATCCATCCCTGAATATCGAGAAATTAAATTTAAAATCACTTGGCCATAGGATAGCAAATTATATATGGACATCGATTGGTTAAATGATTTAAATATTTGAAATTCTATTTGAGGGAAATTTCATTTAAAGGAATGTGTCGATTTCGATAAAAAAAAAATTCTTCCTTTAAAGATCTGAATCTTGAATGTATTTGAAATGATTAAGGAAATTTTTCCTAAGGTGAATTTGAAGCTTTAAAGGTTCAAAATTAATATGATTTGGGATTTTCAAGGATTGGGTAGACTCGAATTTAATAAATTCTTATTGAATGTAATATTGGAACAAAGAAAATCGAGGATACTGGGAGTGTTTTAAACTTAATACGAGTATGGTTTTGAATCCTTGAATTCGAAATGGGTTTGAAAAATGGGTTTGGAATGGGGTTGGGACAAGTCATTGGGCTAGGCAAACTCCATTGAGACTGGAGTTTAGATTCAAGTATTGAAGTTCGGAAGAAAGAAATGATTTTTAGTTAAAAATTATAAATATATATATATATATTTACACTGTTGTTTTAAATAACTATTCCTTTCCTTTAAAAAAAGTTTATTTATTTAAACTTTTTACCTATAACTGTTTTGTTGTAACTAAATTTTCCTTGTATTTTATTATTTAAACTGTATAGTAAACTTTTAATTTACGTATATATATATAGTTAAAATTTATCTTATCCTATTCTAACCATTTTATTCTATATATATATATATAATTTTATTTAAAGGTTATCTTTCATAAGTATCTGTTTCCATAATTATATTTTTATAAGTGTAAATATCTGAATGGAAAGTGTTTGAATCTAAACCGTTGTTCAAATGGAGTTGAGACAAAAATTTCATTCTATTTGAATATGAATCGATTTAAATCGATTTTTATATGGAAATATGAATTATATTCTTCTCGAATATAAATGGATCTCCTAAGAGATTTAAAATGAGTTGTTATGAAATATATATCCTAGTTGAATATGAATAGATTTCAAACGTAAATCGATATGAAATAATTATAACCTCAGATGTGAAGTATATTCTTCTGGAATATAAATCGATTTGGAAATATTATATGAGTATAATATAATGATATGAAAATATTTTAATTGGAATATAACCAGTTTGGTATGATTATGATATGTTGATATGAAAATTATATTCTTTTTGAATATAAATTGGGTTCCAACCAAGATATGATATTTTGATATAAAAGCGAACCTTTGTGAAGAGTAAAAGAACCGACCGATGTGGAAAATATAAGCGTTGGTTGTTAAAGAGACCGGAGTCTACAAATGGCATACTCTCTGTCTGTGTCGATACTACTTTAACAACTGTGAACGTTACGACGTGTCGAGAATGAAATATTATGACTTGGAGGTGATTATTGAATTGAAGGAGATAAACGATGACGAAATAGCCCTGACCTTTGGGTCAGAATTGAAATGACTAAAACAAGAGCTATACCATGACTAATTGAGGTAGCACCTTTGATCGGACACACTTCTTCGATACTATTTCTATGACTATGATGATGATGATTTGGGCCCTTTATGACTTTTGGGAGTGTGTTCCGAGGTGGGCGGTAGTGACTGCTATGCGTTACCACCGGTCCGGGAGTGCAATTGGTAAAATCCTACCCTGGGCATTGCCTCGAGTGCCTTGTCATATTTATCCGTATCGAGCCCCATACAATTTTGATTTAGCATTGCCTTCTATGGAGTGCCCTCTGATAACACCAGTACGGTGAATTTACGGTACTATATAGACTGTTGATGCCTGTAAACGGCGTAAGGGTAATATGGTAATCCCGCTTACGCTATTTTTACGATATTTACTTTACTTGATAGACACTATCATGATAGCGTATTATACTATGTATGTATTAGTTTAACAGATCCTCGATAGATGGAAAAATCCCGTAACATCTCTTGAGTTACTGCACCCATGGCACTCAAGTTGTTTCGTATTTTAATTTGAATAATATGAGAATGATTTAGTGTTGATCCGAGTGTTTGTTGTGTTTTCTTTTATGCAATATGCTCGGGTCAGCAGAATTTTGCAGTTAATGAAGATTACTCTGCCTTGGAGATCGAAGACGAAGGTCTGTTATACATCTATTGTATATGTATGTATTTTCGCTGCACTGTGTTTCCGTTGCTAGTTATGTATATCTGCATATGTGTAACTCTGATAATCAATTGTACGTCATAGCCAAATGTATATGTTTTAAATGCTTTGAACCATTATTTGTTTATTATATGTTGTCCTTCCACTGTGAGATTCTGAGATTTGTTTTTCTCTTCTTTTTTTCCTTTTTTCCCCAATAACTTCCTGTGTTGGTGATTTGTTTGGGTCGACATGTGTGGTTTATTGTCGATTTGAATGGTCAAAAATATGGGTCGTTACAAGTACGGTAGCAGACTAATCGATGCTATAGTAGGAAATTGTACAACACTCATATCATGAAATCCCTATCAGTAATTTATTCCGTTCATAACCAATTCATAAGCTAAATCAAAAATGCAAATATAGATATACTTGCATAAAAAGATGTGTGAGTTAAAGTAACTCACCTTATCGATGTATAATAATCTACCATAGCCATTGTTGCCCCAACTTGCACTTGCCAACTCAATAATGCTAGCAACAAATGGTTTAATCGACATGCTTTTCAATATCTCAGCCTCTATCATGAGATCAACTTGGCAGTCGCCAACTTCTTCTCCTAAACCTAAGTGAATACGACAAGATCGGAGAACTCAAGTCATTGCTGAAGACGAGATTCATATCGCCTTGAACCTCATACTGCCAATTTCTTAGAAGCTCATGCATCCCCTTGAAACATGTCTTGCCGCCGCTCTGCTCCTAACTACCGACAATCGTGCTTGACATCATGGTCTCCTCTGTCTTTGACGAACAAAACCTGACCTAAAAGTCCATGTTATGATAACATGTTGCTCATTATCATCGACGAACTCATGAGGCTACTTGCGTCTCCTATTCGTCCGTGATAGCCAACATCGCGACCTTCATTTTTTTTTTCCATGAATTTATTTTGGGATTTCTATTTTCACGAGGCTAGGATGACGATAAAAAAAAATGAAAAATGGGCCCGTTGTTGGAAAATAAGGGAAGCGGGTTGGATGAACAAGCATTAGCTAGTTTTTGGTTCTAATGGACCAACGAATAAGTTTACATTTCATTTTTATTATATCATTACTTTTATTTCATTTGAATTATATTCCAATTCAATTTTTAAGCTAATATAAATTTCACTTTGCGAAATATGTGCATTTCAACAACACAATTCTATTCGATCCTGACATTGTTTAATTTGCTAAAATAACAAATCTAATATTTACTATATTTCAATTATATAAAACCTCATTTCCAAAAATATAAATAATAATAAATTTTCAAAAAAAATATAAATAATAACAAATTAGAATACTTTATGTAACGACCCACATTTTTTATAGTTTAACTTAAACATTTAAAATTTGTTTTAAGTGTTGAACTGGAAATGTAAATGGATTTTTATATGAATTTTGTATATTTAATAAGCGGAATACGATTTAATTTCGATTATATCGAATTATCGTAATATGAAAACAAAAAATAATTGAATTCTAGGTTAAAAATGAATCGAAACGATCCTAATAATAAATTTAAATTCTATTTGATTTAGAATGTTAATAATAATTTGTTATCAATGGATTTGATTGTTTTGAAATCGATTTATATTTTGTTGATTTAATTTAACATAAGAAAATAGCTAATTTTCAAACGACCTCGGATTTCAAGGAAATTAATTTTATAAAATCTATTATGGTTAATTATTGCAAGATTTCAAGTTTCGAGTCAATCAGAGTTGTTTTGTGATCGTGCATGATATAAATGTGTATCAAATTACATTCAAAATTAAAATAGGAGTTTTTCAAAACATCTCAGAATTCGACAAAACCAATTCCATCAAGTCCGGAATATTAAGTTGTTGTAGGATTTCAAATTTCATTGCGATCGGAGCTTGTAAGTGTTCGTGTGAGATTAAAACGCTCATTGAGAATATTATTAAATATAATATTAAAATATCTAACTCCTATCACCCATAAATATATGATCTCCCCTGAAACCTAACCCAACATCTGAAAAGTCAAGGAAGAAGCCACCATCCACATCAATTCTTCAAAAATCAACATAAAATCAGAACATAATGGAATAAGAAGTTTTTGGATTCGTTGGAATCACAAACTGGATAATTTTGAGTGTAGCTGGATAGTTTGTGGTGCGATGCATTTTTGGGAGGATCGACCTTTTCACAGTAAACTAAGTCATGGGTGTGCAGCAAGCTAGGGGAGGCCGGAGGTAAAGGCAAGGTGACGGAGTAGTTTGGGTGGTGTTTAGCAACATTTAGTAATTTTTAAGGTATTTCCATTCATATTTTGATCGGATCATTTCTGGGAAGTGCAACATGACTGGAGCGCGCATTTCGATAGCAAGGGCGGAGCATGGCCTGGTTGTGTGAATATTGTTGAGGAGAAGGTCGGAGGTCTTTGTATTGGATTTCATGCACCGCAGAAAGAGGGTTCGAGATGGTAAGTTCGGCTATGGTACCTGTAGCGAGTTTAATTTGAACGAGAAAAAAGGATGGTTTAGGTATTAATGAAATATTTAATTTATTAATGATCTTTTTGTTACTTAAAAATGTATTCAAACGTGGAACACATATAACTCTGTCATATGTGATCAGAATTGGATGATTCAAAAAGTGTTGGAATCGTCAATCAAAAATGAAATGTGAGTTAACTCTCACCCATGACAATGGTTATACTTCCATTGTCTTAAATGCATTAGATAAAATTCTATTTTATATGCATATATATATAATGATCTTAGTGGTACAGGGAAAAACAGGTTGGAGGGATCCAACTGATTCCTCAAATATTTTGCATGTTACTTGTTTTCATATTATTTATATATGAACTGTTTAACCCAAGCGATGTTAAAATTCTATTTGGATGTTGATTGTTGAATTGAAATTCGACATTGATGTGTTGTTAATCAATAAACAATATTGATTAAGTGATTGGTAGCAAATGGCCTAAAATCTATCTTTCTAAGATGTAGTAGATTCGTCGTCAGGCGAAAAGACGAATGTAAGTCATAAATTTTATTTTTATGACTGAAGCAAGGTTTAAAATTATGTTTTCTGTAAGTTATATAAAATAGAAGTTTTATCGATATTTAAAATTGGTTTTTATAAAGTAAATATAAAATTATTTATATAGCGAATTTCCGGTAATTGATTGGAATACTAGTTTTCAAGAAATAGTTAAATGAGATTTATTTAAATTAATAATGTTGTTAATCAATTTAAGAGGAAAGATTAGTTGAAACCAGTTAACAAGTTAACTGTGTTTTCAAGTTGACTAAGTCAACTGTTTTAATTGGTATTGGATATTTAAATTAATTAGTTTCAATTAATTTAATAGAAATTGTTTTTAATAAATAGTTGTTTAAACTTAATAAGGATTGGATTGCTGAAATTTAATTAATCTTCTAATTAACTGTGTTTAGAGGTAATTATCGAGTTGTTTATTAATAGAGTTAATTTTTTTTAATAACTTTTGAAGGAGATTAACTATTTTATTCTTAATTAATAATGAAGTTAATGACTTTTATTTTGGTTAACGATGAATTTAATTATTTTTAATTAATAATAATTAAAGCGATTACCATTTTGATTGGAATTCAATTAAGAAAGTAATCAAGTTTGTGATAAGATTTTAGTTGAATATGATAAAGGGTTTTGTAAAGGGATTTGAAAATAAACCCAAGTCGTATAATCAAAGTTTATAAAAGAAGTTTAAACTAAGGCAATGATTTTAAAATGAGCTTTTACTTAAGAATTGAATTAAGTATAATGTTGTAATTGAAAGAAGGATTTCAAAAATGCAAAAGGAAGTATGTTTAATGGGTTTTGCGTAAAGGAGCTAATAAATAGATTTTGGTGAAAAATCCAAATTGAAAGTGAATTATATTAAAGAAGGTTAAAGCTAAGGGTTTGTGTTTTGGTAAGAGTTACTTAATCAACGAATTAAGTAAAAGTAGTTTTAATTAGAAAGAGATTTTTTTTTCAAATACATGGAATGGTCTATAAAACCATATTTTAAATGGAATAGTAAATAAGATTTGTGATATTTTAATTTATATTAGTTTGAGCTACAATTTTTTATCTATCTTAAGATAAGAACGTTGTCGAGTCAAGGTCTGAGACGTAAATAAAATATCCCATTGAATGACTTCGTTATTATCCAAGGGATAATACTAGTTTTAAATGGTAACGATGTCGTAAATAATAATTATTTCCATAAGAAATGTGGCAACTTTATTTTGCAAAATTTAGAAATTTAATAAAACTATTGGGTTTTATAGTAAATAATGTTTCACTTGACATTATTTTTGGCCCAGAAATGAAGTGTGAGTATAATTATACCACTTGGTTAAGTATATAGCATTATTTTCTAAATAATGAAATAGTATGTTTTGGGAATTCACTTGTTCCAAGAAATAAGTAAATGGCTAGAGTAGTTGAATAAAGTGGGACAAGAGGTTATACTGGTTTGGGAATGGAAGCAGATTCAGAAATTGAATTATTATTTCCATCAGTGAAGTTTTAAACTAAAATCTGCAATGTTTTAAAGTCAAATAAACCATTTGGGGTTTATATAATAAATAATGTGTCATATGCATTGTTTTGATCCATATAAGATTGGCAATTAGACTTATACCATTGGGTTAAGTATATATAGTGATATTTTCGAAGAAAACGAAATAAAAAAGGGATTTTGTGAATATGTTTACATTAAGGATATAAGGGTTGGTTATCGTTTTCAAATTAATGGATAAACAAGAAATTTGTGAATATTCTTATCCAGTTGAGATAAGTATATGGAATTCAATTTTTAAGAATTGAGAAAATCGTTTTAATGGACGTTTTTAATTTAAAAAGGTTTGAGATGCTGATATACTTAACTGTACTATTTGATTTGACAGTTAAAGATCCACATCAATGAATATCCCTTTGTACTACTGACGTGTTAGTTTGAAGAGATTGGGTTGGGAACTAGACCCATTACAACTTCAAACAAACTTTACACTCGAAAGTTAACTTGTAGGGATGCTTATGCATATGAGATGTTTTGAAGGCGTATATCTTTTTGAGCGAGAGGGTTGCTCGTTAATGTCTCTGGTTAACCACCAGGATCAAACTTCCAGCAGTAATCCCAACGTTCTGGGGTATCTTCTATTTCGTTCAATTCTAGAAGGAACTTGTATGGACGAATGTCTTACAAAGTATTTCCTAAAAATCACGTATGTTGATTTTTACAAATATACCGAGTATGGTGGCGAAAATGGCAACTTCTTTTAGCCTAACACACAGAGTATCTTTGTGTAAATCAATTAGTGATTTGACGGATCTGATAACGTGACATTCAAAGTCGAATGTGATATTTCCGAAAAGGCAATCATGATCTCAAGCCTTATCAACCTGGAAATAATTGAAATCAGGCAGGTATCAGGGCTATGTGGGTCATACCCATTAGGGTATATCATCACCTGATCTAGAGAAACCGGTTGTCCCTATTTTTGTATGCTTCGAAATGATATGGTTGTTGATCCCAACTTTGGTGATGATATATTCGGTACACTCCAATTGAATGAGTGGTCGATTCTGTGTGGCCGATTGCAAGATGTTCTTGTTGGACCCTAGTGTTTTATCTCTAGAGAACACTGATCGTAAGGTGGTCCATATCTAGTCATCTATGGAAATCCAAACTCTAATACAAGCCGTACGTTTTTAAAAGCAAAACCAACTATGTCGAAAAGTGAGATGCAAGCTTTTCGGCTATATTCTTGTTTTATTTGTGGTTTGATAGACATTATTATAATATCGTACTAGATTTGATATAATAAAAGTGATTTAGTTATTGTAAGAGAATAACACATGCCATGTTTATGCATGGTCGTGTCTTACGAGAGTTCCATTCTTTCAAAGGATTTCTAAAAGTTATGCAAGTTGTTCATGGTGTGAGTTTTTATTACGGAAAGTATTACAAGATGATCTGGGTGATTTTGCTTTCCTCAAAATGTGCTCGGCTCAAACCAAGTATATTTTCCGGGTTGTAGGGGTTTTACTTAGATATTCAGGAAAGGAGCCGAAGTCGAGATGTATTCTCGTATTTTCTAGTATTAATTTATTTCCATTATGTGTGTTGTACTTATCAGCTTTGTATAGGCTAATATAATTATGTACTATGATATTGTAATCACATATAAACATTTTTCTCTTTGTGTAAAGTATTGATATATTATATTTTATTCATTCTGCTATGAGATTTTATTATACCCTGATTCTATAGTATGGGTGCTCCTTCTTCTTTTTATATCATAACATTTTTTTCTCTCTTCTTCTCACCCTCTAACTTCTTTGCCCTAACTGTCCACTTTTATGTGCATTTGAGTTGGACACATCAGTTTAAATGTCACCTTAAATGGTATGGAAAAGTTGATTCATTACAATTTGGAATTAGAGCAAGGTTAAACTGAAGGTTAATTAATAACCTTTTTTTAACAAATATTTATGTGTCATACCAAAAGGGAGAATCCAGCCATTCTCCAACGGCTCACAAAAACGATTTCTGAATAACAGAAACCGTGCACACACAAAGAAGGGACAAAACCAGAATACAACAACAGGGAACAGTAGGCCTAAAAAATGGAAAAGCAGCTCCAATCAATACTCTCTAAGGGGGCCTAGAAGCCCCGGCTCAGCACGCTCCAAAGTCGACGAATAATCTCTGACATCTGAAAATCTGTAATTTGAAATCTTCCAATGCTCCCACTAACACAGGACCCCCGAACTCAAAAGACATCTAGTGTTGAAATCTCCAGAAGAAAGCGCTCCATAATCCCAAAACATGAGCACCCACCTAGCTCCACCTTGCTCCAATCTATCTTAACAGGTGCCTAATAGTCCTGCACAACTAGTAAACGTCATAGTTTGGGGGGGGGGAGGGGTATAAGGAGGAGGCCTAAAAATAGAATTCAAAATCATCACTGACTACCAAAAAAAATCAATTAAGAATAGAAAACTAAAGAATAAAAACAGAGGACATAAGCGAAAAAGAAACCAAGAACAAAAAATCAGAAACCAAAGAGGGGAAAACCTAAGTCAACCGATGCCTGCTCTAAGATCTGCCGTTGAAGATGCAACATCAAACAAGACGGCCAAACTCCTAGAGCGCCGACCAAAGACACCACCGAAAGGACGGCCCCGAAATGCTAGAAAAACATCATTCCTAATCTTCCGGATAATTGAAAGAGGATCCATAGCTACTTCGTCGAAAACTGCCTTATTCCTGGTGCACCAGATGTGCCAGCATGTAAGACAAGGAATCAAAATACGTAGCATAGAGTGGAAGGATTTTCTGGTGTTCCCGGCCCACCAGAAACTAAGCAGACCTTCCAAAGAGTAGGTATTACCTCGGTAACCCATCAGGTTCCCGAAGTAATTCCAGACAGCTCTGGCACATGCACCAGAGATTAACAAGTGAGAGGAGGACTCGGAGTGTCCAGTGTTACAACACCTGCATCTGGACACAAGTGGGATGCCTATACGCTGAATGTTCTCGTCTATAGGTAAACCATCATGCAAAGTTTTCCACATAAACATAGAAACCTTAGGCCGAATATGAACATTCCAGATAAAGCTGAAGGCAGGAAGACGAGGACCAGACAGCCTCACAGACTCCCACACTGCCTTTAGAGTGAAGGGATTGCCATCCCAGATGGTACCATTCCCATGGCCATCCGAAATTGCCTTCACGGATTGCATACGTTTCCACGTCTCACTAGCGTAAGACGGGATACCTGTGTAATTCGTGATTGCTAGCCTGTGGTACTTGGCATGGAGGAACGTCGCCCAAAGGGAGTTGTTTGCTCCAAATCTCGCCCAAAGCTTGCAAGCAAAGGCTAAACAGATATCCTTAGGATTTCGGAGGCCAAGACCTCCCTCTTCTTTTGGACGACAAACGATGTTCCAAGAGATCCAGTGATGCCTAGTAACAGCGTCCTTGTTGCCCCAGAAAAAGGAAGAGGCCAAAGAACGGAAGGAGCGGAAGAAGGAAGCAGTGGGTGTCATAGCAGCAAAGATATGAGAACCCATGGAGTCAAGGACAGACTTAATGAGAACGAGTCTACCAGCTTGGGAGATGAGAGCAGCATTCCACCTAATAATCTTACCCCTGACTTTATTGGTTAGGGGATCCAAAATGGCGTTAAGCTTCCTGCCTTGATATAGAACTATACCTAGATAAGGAAGTGGAAGTGAAGAAGCCTTAAAGCCAGAGGTAGCTTCGATCCAGGAGGATCTAATGGAGGAAAGATCTTTAGCAGGCATAAAGCAGCTTTTGGCGGTGTTCACGAGTTGCCCCGAGCAACTCTCGTACCGTCTAATAAAACCAAGAAGGCAGTTGATAGACCGACGAGAACCATTTGTGAAAATGATGATGTCGTCTGCAAAGGATAAGTAGGAGATGATAGGGCAACCTCTTGGAAGACCGAACCTATGGATCTGCCCCGCAACCGTTAGAGAGTGGAGACCACGAACAAAAGCCTCAGCGGCAATAACGAACAGGGAAGGGGACAGAGGGTCTCCTTGCCGGAGACCCCTACCAGACTTGAAATAATCGGTCGCCGAGCCGTTAATGAGAACGGAGAACCAACAGTTGGAGATAAGTCTCCAGATCACATCAATAAGTGGTTCTGGAAAACCGAAAGCCCTGGGGATCTTGATGATGAAGAACCACGACATGCGGTCGTAAGCCTTAGCCATGTCTAGCTTGACGACTAAATTAGAGCCACGAATCTTCTTGTCAATCTGAGAAATCAGTTCCTGGGCCAAAAGAACGTTATCAGTGATAAGTCTTCCTTTCACAAACCCAGCCTGCGAAGACGAAATAATGCGCTCAAGAAACGGTGCAAGCCTAGAGGTTAGGACCTTGCAAATAACCTTATTAGAGAAGATACACAAACTGATAGTTCTGAAATCCGAGCAAGAGGATGGGAGATCACTCTTCGGGATGAGAACTAAATTGGTGGAAGTCCAACCAGCGGGAAGAACTTCACCAGAGAAGAAGGACTGAATGGCAAGACTAAAATCTGCCTGAATGATTGGCCAAACGCTCCTATAAAATACCCCGTTGAAACCATCCGGCCCACTCGCACTGTCCTTGCTTAGAGAAAATACGCAAGCACGTATTTCTTCCAAGGTAGGACGTGCAGCTAGGTCGGTGTTATCTAATGGAAGGATCAATCTAGGAATGAAAGCAAGCAGAGACTGATCAGGAGAAGAAACCGAGGGAACCGAGAGAAAAGATTGGAAGTGGGAGAGAATGGTATCCTTGACTTCTCTAGGAGTGGAAGCCAAGGAATTGTCAGGGCGACGAATCTGACGGATCGTGAGAAGACTATTCTTCTTACGAATAGTCGAGTGAAAGAACTTGGAGTTCGTATCTCCTTCCACAATCCACTTAATTCTAGCTTTCTGCCGAAGATGGTCATGTTCGATACGAAGTTCAGAGGAGAAGGCGAGCTGAGCCAAAGCCCAAGCCTCCTGGTTGACTGCACTAGGCTCCTCGTCAAAAGTCGATTCTGCTTGGATAAGAATTTCTTCAGCCACTCTGACGCGGTAGAAAATATTCTTGAAAACCAGCAGATTCCATTCCTTAAGACAAGACTTAAGCCTTTTCAGCTTACGAGAGAAGGAAACGCATGGGGCACCACTCATTGGAGAGTTCCAAGAGTCGGCAACGACACTAAGGAAGGAGTGGTGAGAATGCCACATGCTCTGGAACCTAAAAGACGAAGGGCCGGACAGGGAGCGGGGGGAACAGCTAAGAAGCATAGGTGCATGATCGGAAAAGGTGCGATGAAGATGGGAGATAGAAAAAGTAAAAGGAAGACAAAACCAACCCTCAGAAGCGAAAATTCTGTCTAGCCTGGACAGAATTCGGTTAGGGCCTTCTTGGTTGTTACACCAAGTGAAAGATGACCCTACAAAAGGCACTTCCGAAAGACCAGAACGAACGATGAAAGCATTGAAATCCGCTACCACCAAACGGTTAACGACATTTCCCCCACGCTTTTCTACTTGACTAGCAACAACATTTAAATCACCGCCAAGCACAGAAGTAGTAAACCCCAAGTCAGATAGAGAAAGAACATCCGCCCACAAGGCTTGCCTCTCTATCCTATCGCACTTAGTATAAATCGCCGAAAAAAGGAAGGAAGTAGAAAAAGCGGGAAACGAACAAGCCACAGATAATAGATGCTCTGAATCAAAGATAGGGTGGACGACAACACCTTTGGACCAGAGGATCCAAATCTTGTTGGAAACATTAGCTATGGCCCCACCAAAGCCAAGAGAGTGAAAGGAAGAGGTGACCGCTTCTGGTACCACTAGTGGTTCCAGAAGCGCCACCAAACAGATAGAGTGCTTACGGACAATACTTTTAAGCCTAGCCACCGATGCATCGTTCGCAATCCCCCGAATATTCCAGAAAAGGAAGTTCGCTATGAAGAAACAAACCCGAAGAAGCAACCAGAGCACAAGCAGAAGGACGAGCGTACCGCCGCACTCAGATAAGGTAAAGAGTATGACGAGTAGATCTGACGATCTGCTCGGATGTCGCTACAGAGCGTGTGCGAATGGTACGGAGATTGCGAGGAGCCGCCCGCCGACTACGCCGATAGGATCGCGCAGCCAAGGCGGTCAAGTCAGCACAAGGACCAGAATTCCCGGAAGAAACATCAGTACTCAGGACAGGAGCACAAGAGCCCCTTGCCGCACAGCGAGGGGGATAAGAGTTCTTAGTAAGGCATGATAGACGTTCGTTAATGATTGCTATCTCGGCCTTACTAAGAAGGTGAGGAGACCCAAAAGACACAGACGCTGCAGAACCTGAACAAGAAGAAACAGAAGAAGAAGAAAAGGAAGAAGAAGAAGAGGAAGAATCAATTGACTGAAACGAAGCAACATAGGAATCTAAATCTAAATCTAAATGAAGAGTGGGGTTGCTCAATGGAGACAACACCAATTGCTGTATGAACTTTACCAATGCAGATCTATCATCAGATTGATAGACCTGACATAGAGATAAAATTCCACCAACGGACCTCGAAAAAATTACCGGCGATCGAGGCAACCATGGGAGGCCACATCTCCGGTAACCCGTATAGTGAGCGAACTCATCGCCCACTATACGTCTACAACAGAGAAGCCACCCATCCCATGATGCCGTACCATAGCGAAGCCTACAAAAGGGGCCAAAATCAAACGATAACCAAAGCCAAATAAACAGCCTAGTCACTAGCGACACGGAAGAGGCCTCGTAGTGACTAAAGAACAAAACAAATCCAAAGACCGAAGCAGATCAAAGCCATAACGCAAAAGCCCGGAAAAACCAATCAAAGCTGGAGATCAAGTCCCAGCTGACACAGGAAAAAACACATGCCCTGTGCAAGCCTGAAGCAAACCAGCCCGCAAAAAAACCAAAAAACCAGTGCCCAACTAAAAGAAAAACCCCAAACCCACAAAAGTCAAACTGAAACCCAATAGGGACAAGGAACAAGGGCACAATGAATATATAAGAAAGGGCAAAGTATAGGGGACAAACAGCACTTGCTGAAGTAAGGCCAGAAAAAGCAAAGTGATTAAGTAAACCAACAGTAAGCCTGCCCATAACTTGCATCAACCCACAAGAATTACCAAAAGTGAAAGAAATGGGTACCTGGCATAAGAAGAGAGCCGCCTCACTACAAACCTGAACATTCAACTTGGCAAAGAAAGGTGCAACCAAAGACCGTAATCCCGACGCAAGCAACACTTGAAAACCAACCGTAACCTGGTCCTCGGACTTCTGCCCCACACCCTCCGAGCCAATCACCACTGAACAAGGCACCGGTAGCAACAAAGCCGGAGTTGCCACGCCATTCGTCCTAGAGCGTGACTGCAGCTCCACGACCTTGTTATCCAAGCAAAACGATGAGGAAGCAGCATAAATGCCGCAGCAACTCCACCCAAAGTCAACGTCTAAACTCAAGCTCACTGACGAGAAGCAAATCAACAGTTCCCGTGAGGACGCCGATGCCATGCGTAGAGGAGGACTCTCTGGCTGCAATCGACTATCACGAGACGCCTTCTTCCTCCAACGATGAAACTTAGCTCCCCTTAGCCAGGAAGACCCTACTGAAACATGAGCCTGATCGCCAACAAACGTTGCAGCCTTAACTTCCTGCAACTCCTCAACACAAACTGAATCTGCTGAATCCCCACTAAAGCTGCCTGTACCAGAATCTTCCACGGTGACTGCGAGCTTTGCAAAAGAGTTTGATGTTGCTAGAGGGGGTGGTGGAGCCGCAAAATCTAGCGTTGGTTCAGTGGTTGGACTGGAATGATTTGGAAAGCATTTCGAAACTGGATTCAAGCGTTTTCGACGCCGATTTCATTTCGAACTCCTTCCATACCACTTCTGAACAGCTTCTGAACTCACGCCCACTTTAGCCTTTCCACGCACCTCCAACCCTTCAGCAAAAGCAACTGTTCCCTTGCAATTCACAGCAACGCTGAGCGGGGTGGTCAATTCCCCAGCATCAGCTAGGAGTACCGGAAGCAGAACACATGAGTTGTGACTGAAAAACCCACCATAAACAATCGTGCCAACAGCAAAGCCAGCCACAGATCGGAAAAAAGAACTATTAGAACCACAGAACCTTAAACTGGGTGCAAACGAGGTAGTCACTTCCTCTTTGCCCCGACAAATTTCAGACGCTGGAGATAAGCCCATAGCCGTAGACAAAATCTGAGTTCCCAATACCCCTTTAGGGGAGAAAGGAGACGCAAACTTACCACAGAAAACAGGAGTCAATTCCGCAAAACGATTAGAAATAAGCAAGAATTTGTGCCTAACCAGAACCTCGAAGGCCTTCAGCGAACAAACCATCACTGCATAAGAGTGGGTTACTGAGAAATCCACAGTGAACGGCTCATCGACTACCTTCTTAATCGCAGCAATAACGATGACTAAAGGAAGGCAAGGTCCCACAAGCGAAACCCCCACCACAAAATCACCAAAAAAACCCATCTTAGCCAACAGATCCGCATATCTAGAAGAAGAGAGAGCAGCGTAGATTCACGAGAGAAGCTAGAGCCAGCGATGAAACACGAGAAAAGCGATTGAAGAAGAAGAAGAAGGAAGAAAGAGATTTGTTTTAGGAAACGGTCACCATTATTTTAGCCGTTTGAAAATAGATGATTTGCAAGTGAATTACGTTCCCGTTAATTAATAACCTTGGGTTTGTGGCGTAACTCAAGAAAGATGGGGTTAGTAATACCCTAGATTGAGTTAGAGTGTATATATATGAGAGAGCGTATTTGTTAGTGTTATAAAATGTTTTATATTATGTTTGTTTATCGATTGAGTGGTATATAATTCCAAATAGATGCATTTAGCTGGCGTGTTCGACAAGGATTTCTAAGCACTTAATAAGGCAAATTGACATAATATTATTTTAAAAAGGGGTAAATGAAATAATTTTACCTAGAATTATGTTTTTGATGTAAAGGAATAATTTTATTAAATTATTTGATATGGTAGGTTGTTATTATTATAATAAAATGAGATTAAAATATTGAGATAGTTATATATAACCAAGTAGAATTTGTATAAGAATGGAATATCCAAATGAGCTAAATTGAAATTGAATTTAGACCAAAATTGAGAATTTAAATCTTGGATGTTTAGAAAATATTTTCTAAAGTATTATAAAGTAATATAACATTACTTTAAAGGAATTTTCGAATGAGAATGGTTTTAAAGGATTTTGAAACTGATAAAGTACTAAACTCACTTTGGTCGCTGGAAAATAGGTCTGATGATGACAGTCGAATCATCAGTATTCATTTTCTAGTTTCTAAGTGACAGATTGCTACCATAATTACTTGCTAATGAAAATTTGTCTGAAAAAACAAGTTTCTTTAAAAAAAACTTAAATGTTTTGAATTTGCAATTTTTTTATAAATATATGCATGTATTCATGTTTTTTTTGAAATAAACACAAGGAATTTGAATTCTGAAATTTAAATTTAACTTGTGCAAATTAAATAGATTGAAATGATAAGATGAATCAAATGGATTAAAATTTAACTTAAGTTAAATAAAATTGGATTGCAGAAAAAACATCGAGTGGAATCGAATTTAGAAAAAATTGAGTTGTACATGATTTATAACTTAGTTATGAATTTTGAATGAAATATTCGACGATTTTGGACAGTCAAAATATTTAAGTTGGATCTGAAAACCTAACTTAATTCATATTAAAATATATGAGATTGGAGTTGAAATTTATTAATTTAACGAAGTTGAATGCATTAATTATATTTAACTAAAAAGAGCTCGTTGCATCGCGGTAATTCATAATTTAACATTTTGAACTTTAAATGGATGCATACGATTCAATACAAGTTGGAATCCTTTGAAACAAGAATCTTCTGAATCTATTAGATTATAGTTTTCTAATCCAAAAGAAAAATCAAGATTTCATCTTGTAGGTTTTGAGTTATATCAAAAACAAATTTCTAGAAAAATCGCGGTTTGATCATTTATAAATTATAACTATTTATTAAATAAAATAGAACGATTTTAAGGGAATTAAATTTCACAGCTTATAAACAGGGCCAAGATGGATTAAATTAAGGAAAGTAAGTTTAAAACTTCGAAAGATTTGAATAATTAAACAAATATGAACCTATGTGAATGTATTGTGTGAAGAATATGAACTGAATGTAAAGATATTGATTGGAGATTATTCAAAACTAAAAAAAATGGTACGTAGATTGATTGAAATGAATAGTTGAATGATGGAATTATGAGATTTACTTATAAATACATGCATAACATGCGAAACAAGAAATTTATGTGTTTGTTCAAATTAAATGAAAGGACTTTGCGTCATGGTAACAGTGGCGTGAGTTCGAACCCGAAATGGCATGCTAAGAGCTTACCATGTGCATAGGCTAAGATCAGCCACTTATGTGGTGCTCACGGACAAGGTTAGGTGCACTAGGGAGGGTTTTACGACTCCGATCGTTTTTCCTCCTAAACAAATTCAAAAAAAACTTCATGTTATGAGACTTATGCACTTAAACTGAGTAAGTACATGTACATGGAGTTGCATGGCTTGGTTTTTCTTGCGTAGATTTCATAAAACTTAAGCGAACTCGCTTAAGAATGCTTATATAAGCTATGCCTATGCAAAATACACAAAATTGGATATCGGAACTGTTATATATTATGTTTTCCGACCGTGTGGGTCGATGTAAACATTTTTTTTGGTATATTGCAAAACTAACTTCGTGCAGGGGAGACACTGCTAAAATTTAAGGAGTCAGAAAAATTTTCAAAATTTTTGAAAATTATTGTAAGAAGAGATGATTTTTTAATTGGGTGCAATTTGAAGGAATTTGAATTAGAAATGAGTTGCATGTAAACTAAAAGTTGCGTATAGAACTAAAGTTGTAGAAATGTGAAGTGTAAGGTTTCAAGTAAGTACGGTTTTTGAAAAGTTAACGAGTTTGAAGCATTTTTTCTACCTTAGTAATTTTGGGGTTCTTTTAAGGGAGGAGGAATTAACGAACTGGATTTTTAATCGTTTAATTTTGAACATTTTTTTTAAATGTTGAATTGGAAATACAAAAGTATTTTTATATGAAGTTTACCAATTTAATAAGCATAATATGATTTAGTTTCGATTATATAGAATTATCGTAAAACAAAAACGACAAATAACTTAATTCTAAGTTAAAAATGAAACGAAAAAATTCTAACAATTAATATAAGCTCTATTTGAATTAGAATGTTAATAATAATTTAGTAACAATGGATTTGATTATTTTTATATCTATTTATATTTTATCGATTGATTTTAACATATCAAAATAGCCAATTTTCAAACGACCTCCGATTTCAATGAAACTAGTTTTATAAAATCCCTAATGGTTAATTGCCGTAAGATTTCTAGTTTTTAGTCAATCAGAGTTGTTTTGTGATCGTGCATGATATAAACACGTATCGATTTATGTTTTGAAATTAAAATAGGAGTTTTCCAAAAGGTCTCAAAATTCGAGGAATCCAGTTTCGGGTCTGGAATAATAGTTATTGTAGGATTTCAAATTTCATTGCGATCGGAGCTTATAGGTGTTCATACGAGCTTAAATCGTTCGTTGGTAGTATAACAGAATATAATATTAAAATATCTAACTCCTATCACTTATAAATATATGATCTTCCCTAAAACCTAACTCGACCTTCTGAAAAGTCAAGGAAGAAGCCGCCACCCGCATCAATTCTTAAAAAATCCGTATAAAATCAAACACTTTGTGTAATTGGATGTTTTCGGATTCATTGGAATCACAAACTCGAGAACTTCAAGAGGAGATGCACAGTTTGTGGTGCGATACATTTTTGGGAGGATTGACCTTTGTACAGTAAACTACGACATGTGTGCGCCGTGACCTAGGGGAGGCCAAAGGTGAAGGCGAGGTGATGGAGGAGTTCGTAGGGATGTTTAGCAATGTTTGGCAAATTATAGGGTGCTTCCATTCATATTTCTATCAGAACATTTCTAGGCAGTGGGACCTGGCTGAAGCACGCATTTCGCTGGCAAGGGTTGAGCATGGCCTAGTGGTGTGGAGATTGTTGAGCTATGCAAGAGGAGAAGGTCGGAGGTCTTGGTGTTGGATTTCGTGCGCCGAAGAAGGAGGGTTGGTGATGGAAAGTTTGGTTGTGGATAGGTATTACCTGTAGCGGGTTTAATTCGAACGAGGAAGAAGGATTAAAGGATTGTTTAGGTATTTAAGAAATGATTATTTTATTAATGATCCTTTTATTACTTAAAAATGTATTCAAACATGATGATTGGTATTCTTTAATCAGTAAAGTGGATTCAAGATTGTCGAAATGGAAGGGTAACTCATTATCAAAAGCAGGCAGGCTGATATTGGTGAATTCAGTTTTATCAGCGACTCCTTTATACTGGTTATCTTTCTACAAATTTCCTCAATGGGTTTTAAATAAAATTGACAGTATCAGAAGAAGCTTTCTTTGGTCAGGCAATAATGGTTCAAGTGCTGCTGCATGTTTAGTTGCTTGGGATCAAGTGTGTAAATCAAGAATTCAAAGGGGTTTAGGAGTGGTAAATTTGAAGGAAATGAATTGTGCTTTATTATGCAAATGGTTTTGGAGTATGCTGTCTCAAAAGAATTCTCTGTGGTGTGAGTGGATATCCAATACTTACTATAATGGAGTTTTTTCTTTACATGAAGAAGTTACTCGTCCTTCTTCTTTTTGGAAGGGTGTTTTTAGTTCTTCTCAATTGTTCAGATTTAATGTTAATATCAAGATCAATAATGGGAGATGTTGTTCGTTTTGGTTGGATAGATGGATACCGCCAATCCCTTTGGCCTCAGAGTTTGATTGCTTGTTTGAAATTTTGAATGATAAGCTAGCTTGTGTTGTTGATGTCTATGATAAGGAGCAAGATGGTTTTAAATGGAAACTGTGCTTTAATTGCATTATTGAAGGGAGAGCGTTAAGGCAGCTATTTGTTTTGTTCAAGTTACTGGAGCTTGTTAATTTGAATGATGAAGTTGATGTAGTTGAATGGAGTGGCAAATCAAAGTTTTCAGTTAATAGTTGTTATACGCTGTTAAATTTTTCAAGGAGGAAATTGTGTGGTTTTGAAAATATGTGGAAGCATCAGAAAATTCCAGCAAAAGTGAGGTTACATATGTGGACGATAATGCATGGCAAACTCAACATGAGAAGTATGCTTAAAAGAAAGAACTTAAATGTTGAAGAGAAATGTTTGTTTTGTGAAGAGTTGGTGGAGGATTATGTACATCTTTTTTGTGATTGTGATGTGGCTTTTTATGTTTGAAGTAAGGCGTTGGTGCAGTTAGACATTGATTTGCGATGGAGAGATGCTATTCGTGATCAATATGCATTTTGGGATACTTGCAACTCTAATGTTTTAGCCTACATAAAATTTTCTTTTTGCTGAGTTATGTGGTGAGAGAGGAATAATAGATGTTTTAACAACATTGCTAAATCATCTAACTCTATTCTTTTTCAAGTGCTAAAGTTTTTTCATATTTGGGCAGGAGTGGAGTGTTGGCAATTTGCTGATTTGCTTGAAGATTGCTTTGGCAATAGAGAGCACAACAGATGGTTGCAATAGTTCTTGTGCATGGTTAGGTTTGCTGTTGTATTTTGGTTGTTTTGTGTAGTGTGCGTTGTTCTTTGGTTGGGTTAGTTGTATAAGTCTTGTTGGATGGACGTTTGGTAGTATTTTGTTGTATAAGTCTTGCTGGATGCAAGCATGTTTTGGGGCTGTAATCGATACTATGTATGTTTATGGTATATTTATATATGGCGTGAAACTCTGTTGAGTTTCACTACCTTTTGCCTCAAAAAAAAAATGTGTAACGCGTATAAATTTTTCATACGTGATCAGAATTCGATGAAACAAAAAGTGTTGAAATCGTATAGACGATATCTACGCATATGAGCTAGTTTGGTTAGATTTGGAGCTAACCAATTTTTTTTGTAATTTTAAACACTAGTTTGAAATTTGACAAGCGACCTGAAATCGTTAATTGAAAATGAAATGTGAGTTAACTCTCACGCTTTTTGTAATACTAATATATGATTAAGCTCGTTTAATAATATTCGTGGTTGTTATTATAAGTTGTGTGTTTTGATGTTTTGGATGATTATTTTTTTATTGTTGTTTAACGATATTTATGTTCCCGTTGTTTTAATTGCATTAGATAAAATTTCTATTTCATATGCATATATATTTAAAATGATCTTATGAGCTATGATACAGTGAAAAACAGGTTAGAGGGATTCGACTGGATACCTCAGATATTTTGTGTGTTACTTGTTTTCACATTATTTATATATAAACTGTTTAACCCAAGTGTCGTTAAAACTCTATTTGGATGTTGGTTGTTGAATTGAAATTCTACATTGATGTGTTGTTAATCAATAAACAACATTGATTAAGTGATTGACAATAGATGGCCTATAATCCCTTTTTTTAAGATATGGATTCGTCGTTTGGCGAAATAACGGAACTAAAGTTATAAAATTTATTTTTATAACTGAAGAAGGGTTTAAAATTGTATTTTCCATAAGTTATATAAAATAGAAGTTTTATCGATATTTATAATTGGTTTTTATAAAGTAATAATAAAATGATTTATATAGCGAATTTCTATGTTTTTAATAAGATTTATAAGTAAGAAAGTCGACAATTAACCTAAGGGTTAATAAATTGGAATAATTATGTAACACCCCGCAAATTCTATAACTATGAAATTAACAAATTAAAGTATAATTAATCTGAAATCAAAGAACTAAGGGAAACGGGATACGCCATTGCGTTCGTCTCGGAAAAATACGCGAAATAGAGTCCGAGATTTCGAAAAACGGAGTCCGTATGAAGAAGATATGGCCTTCGGAAGTTTGAGAATCAAGTTTAAATTCAAACAGAATAAAATAATTAAAAATCGGGCCCAGTGGGCCAAGGCGGATAAACACCCGCCTAGGCCACCCAGGTCGACTGGGCTGTCGACCTGGGCTACCCATGTCGACAGGGCTGTCGACAGCCCTGTCGACAGGGGTGTCGACCTGGTCGAGCCCAGTCAACCTGGCTGGCCAGGTCTGTGTTTGGCCGATTCTCAGTGGTCTGCTTTGTCATTAGGGCTAGGTGGCGGGTTCTAATTGGTCTCTCTATCTAATGAATGGCTATGATCAATCCAAGCAACATCAATGGTCCTAATTAGTTCCTAACCTCTATATAAACAACCCTAGACTAAACCCTAATCTATTCATTCAAAATTAAGAACATAGCCGCCATGTTGCTGAGGAACGACTAAGAGTAGCCGCCAACTAGAGAGAGAATTAGGAAGAAAGTTCTAAAGCCTAAAGCAATTCAAGCAACCTAAAGCCAATCAATTCAACATAGGAATCATACCTCTTAATTAGAGAATTCGCCGCAACCATTGTAAGTAGAGTATTACTTTGGTATGAATAAACAACTGTATTGATTTGTATGCTTGAATTGGGATAATAAAGTAGTTCATATTTGTGCAAAATTATGTTATTCATTATAAAGAACTACATGCGGTAGTTCTATGCAAGTCTACGTTTGGAATATTGCGCAAAGTATGTAATCTATGTTGAAGCTACATGTATGTAGTTGATTGAAATCCATGCAAGTTTGGGGCTTTGTTATTATGTCATCATGATGTATATTTATTTTTGTGCATAAATCATTTTGCAAGTAATTGAAACAAGTTTGGTTATTATAGTTCATATGAAACTATTTTGACACCATAATCCATGTATTAAGTCATGCTTTTGCAAACTTATGAATATGGCTAGGCTATGAATGATATTTGGCATAATTGAAATCCATGATTAAGTCTATCTTGTTTAAAAGAATTATATGATGACATATGTGAGACATGGCTAGGTTAGACTCAAGAATCCCTTTTTGCAAGTTTAAAGCAAACACCATGTTTAGGAATATTTATGCACAAGTATGTTTATACCATCGTTATGTGATTAGACTTAAATCATGATTAAGTTGAACTATGCTATGTTCATGCTAGAAGTATTTATGCCATGCTTATGTTTGACATTATGCCATGCTTATGCTAGAAGTATTTATGCCATGCTTATGTTTGACATTGTGCTATGCTTATGCTAGAAATATTTATGCCATGCTTATGTTTGACATTATGCCTAAATAAAAGTATAGGTTCATGTGTCAATAATGATACCTCAATTACAAGTTCACATGCTTTGATTCATGTCACCTATGTTTTATGACCAAAGTATATGTCACTACTATGCAAGTACACCAGTTTCTATTATGTATTTCCAACGTCATATGCAAGTTCATGCGCTCACCTTCCCCTCTTTGTGTATGTAATCACGCTTTAAGCCTCCCCTTTTCGCATGGCTAAATTGGGCTTTAAAAGGCTAAGCCCGATGTATATAAACGGACGTGTTAAACGGGGGAAAATGACGTTGGGTTAAAATTAATTAATGAATGAAAATATAAATAGAAGGGCCCAAATTCAAGTATGAGTTGGGCCCATGATTGGTGTAACCTTTACACCATTAACTTAATAATGGGCCGCAAATATTTACATAAATAAAGAAGAATGACAAGATATGTAAATATAGAAAATACGATGTGTTTAACCCGAGGTTGGATTGAGTTGTGATGTAAACCTGCCCGGAACCGCCCGGCTGTCCAGTAGTCACAACAATACCTATCCAATGTGGGAGGTTAAACATGGAGCCCAATAAAGACCCGAGGTTAGACTGAGTTGTGGCGTAAGACTGCCCGGAACCAACCGGCAACAGGCAGCCACAACAATACCTGTCTAATGTGGGAGGTCAGGGCCTTAATAAGACAATTAAGGCTGAGTCAGGATTGTTAGGATTAAGTGAACTAAAGACTTAATCAAAATGGAACATGCTAAACTAAACGGACTGGTGGGGTTAGGTTAGGAAACACTTAACCAACTTAGCATGTTGGCTAGAGATAGAAAACCTAGTAACGGGGGACCCTTTTCAGCAGTAACCCTAAAAGGTGTATCAGGATACCCTGAAACTAGGCAGGGTGGGGCACGATTACTGGGCTGATTGTAAGAGGTCAAATCGACGGCGGTGGTGTAGCAGTGTAGGTTCTAACGGGGTGCGGGCGTGCACACACTCCGGCGCAGAAAAATAAGGCACTGGACACCAGTAGCATACCTGTGCACTCTAAGGTTGTGTCGGGTTGCCACTATGGGACTTGATACACCCCATGGTGGGACCAGCATAGGTTACTACAACATCGGGGGCCGTAAGACACATGTAACTATGCGAGTAGGAGCCGATCATCATAGAATGGATCACATCACCCTGATTATGGGGTGCAAATTGGAAACTAGTTTATATGGGTTCAGAGATTAACATGGGGTACGATAGTATATTCGACCCTAGACAACTTAACCAAGTTTATAGTGCATGCCCACTTCTTGTTTATACTTATCATATCCAGTTCTTTATTCATAGACAAAATAGTAATTGACTTACTCAGGCTTTATGTCTGACTCTACTTTTCTTTCGTCTTCTTTCTTCCGTTTCCCCCCCCCCAGGTCCTCAGGGAGGGAACACAGAAGCTTGACCAACCTCAACATCCAGCTTGAAGAAGAGAAATGTATTGCTTGGACTTTCCTGTTTTGAACTATGGCTTTGGACAATCCACTATGGGGCTTTTGCAGTTTATCTATGTTTTATTTATGCTTCTTTAAATGATGTACTCAAGACAGATTATGAAAGTGTTATGTTATGTTTTTGGAAAGGATGTTGTTGTAACACGTATTTGACTTTATGAAATAAAAGTTTGTTGTTCTTCCGCTGTTTACAAATATGTGTTCTTATATCTGTCTTGTATATCTGTGATTTGTACTTATAAACCTCCACCAAAATTAGGGCATTCCCTTTGAGAGTGACCCTAACGGAGGTGGGGTGTTTCACTTGGTATCAGAGCATAGATTTACCAGATAAGATAAAAAGTTTTGAAAAATTATTTTCAAAAAGGAAATTTAAAGAAGCATTTTTAAAAAAAGAAAAATATTATTTTATTTTATTTTTTAAAAAAAAAGGGCAAAGTCCACTCCCCAAAGCCATAGGTATTATCTCTTATCCTTCGTTTTGAATCTATCCTTTTTGTTTCAGCATGTCCCAAGAACTTAACTTGCCGGAAGGGGTGCCAATACCTGGTTGGTTTAGACGGTTCTTAGAAGCAAGGGCCACTCAGCCAGGTCCTACCGTTCCTCCTCCCCCAGCTGAAGGAATTCATCCAGCCGCAGCGGCACCTTTTCCTCCACCTCCTCCTCAGGGAAACACGTTTGCTAAGATATGTAAAGATTTTAAAGCTATGGGAGGAAGGGATTTCCATGGAACTGAGTCCTTCGTGGCAGCTAGGAATTGGCTGAAAGAAACAGAGGACCTATTCATCATCTTTGAGGTAGAAGATAGGCAAAAAGTACAACTGGCAGTATGGCTACTAAAGGGCGAGGCTTCCTACTGGTGGGAAGTCACCAATGCTGAAAGACCAGTGGAGACATGGGAGGACTTTAGGGCAAGGTTTGAGAGTAAATTTCTCTCAGATGCAGAAAGAAGTTTGCAGTTGGAAAAATTCTTATTTCTTAAGCAAGGGGACAAGACAGTCAGAGAGTATGTGAATCAGTTTGATGAGCTGGCTAGGTTTGGGCTTGACCTAGTCAACACCCCGCACAAGAAGGCTCTCCGTTTCGTCAAAGGGTTGAATGAGCCATTACACAGTTTGGCCATGACCCACATACCCATGGGAGCCACGTATGAAAGATTGGTGCAAATGGCATTGCTGAATGAAGAGGATAAGAGTAAGAAGGAGACAAAGGCGGAAAGCTCTCAAGGGAAGAAAGAGGGTTTGCAGCCTAAGAAGACAGACTTTAAGAAAGGCGGGAAAGGCAACAAAGAGAAGAGGAAGTGTAATTTCTGTGGCAAAGTGGGGCACTTAGTAAAGGACTGCCGGAAAAAGAAGACCAAGGAGAATGGTGGGTGCTTTTCTTGCGGTGAGACGGGCCATAGGGCTAAGGACTGCCCAAAGAAACGAGGACAGGGGCAGAGGGCTGGATCCACCCCAGGGGCACAGGTCCATGTGCTAGAAGCGCCACCTCTGCAACAGCGAGGTATAAATACTTCTGTAGAAAGTGTAGTTTATCTTTATGATCACCCCGTTCGCACTTTGTTTGATTCTGGCGCATCACACTCCTTTATCTCGTCTGCTTTAGTAGAATCTCTGCACCTAAAAACTAGTATGGTAGAGGACCCCTTAATTGTTTCAAACCCAATTGGGGGCCCAGCTCATTTGTCTATGATCTGTCTGGATTTGAAAATTTCTATCCTAAGTGTTGAATTTCAATGTAGTGCCTTTGTTTTGGGCTTTTCGGGTTATGGTTTGATTTTGGGTATGGATTGGCTATCCAGTAATGGGGCCATCCTTGATTGTGAGAAAAGGGTTGTTAGGCTCCTAACCCAGCTCGGTAATACTTTGGAAATTTCTTGTAATCCCTCGTATGCGGTTATGCTTAGTTATCTTGAATCGCTAGATGCCTCTGTTGAAAATTTGCAATCAGTTAGAGTGGTCCGGGAATATCCGGATGTCTTTGAAGAGGTGAAGGGCTTGCCTCCGAAGCGGGAAATAGACTTCCGCATATATCTTGTAGATAATGCAAACCCCGTTGCGTTGCCCGTTAGACATATGGCTCCACGAGAAAGGAAAGAGCTCAGTAAACAGATTAAAGAGCTTCTAGAAAAGGGGTTCATTAGGAGAAGCATTTCAGAATGGGGCGCTCCAGTGGTGTTCGCTACAAAGGCGGATGGTTCACTCCGTCTATGTGTTGACTATAGGGAGCTCAATAAGCTAACGAAAAAGAATAGGCACCCTCTCCCTAGAATTGACGATTTATTTGACCAGCTTGTAGGAGCGACTGTTTTCTCCCAACTCGATTTAGCACCCGGTTTTCATCAGCTAAGGGTGGCTGAAGATAGCATCGATAAAACGGCGTTCAGAACCCCAGACGGCTTCTTTGAATGGCTTGTCATGCCTTTCGGCTTGACAAATGCACCTGCTTACTTCGTGGACCTGATGAGTAGGGTATTTAGAGATTTCCTCAACAAATTCGTAGTAGTCTTCGTAGATGATATCCTTATCTTCTCAAAGAGTGAAGAGGAACATGCTCAGCACTTAAGGGCAATCATGGAAACTTTGCGAGTCCATCAACTAAAAGCCAAATTCTCCAAATGCCACTTTTGGAGAGAAGAGGTGAGGTTCCTTGGGCACATAGTATCCAAACAAGGGTTAGCAGTGGACCCCGCTAAGGTAGTGGCGGTACAGGATTGGAAGACACCAAGGAATGCGACTGAGGTCCGAAGCTTTCTAGGACTAGCGGGTTTCTATCGAAAGTTCATAAGGGATTTTGCGAAAATCTCCGCTCCGCTCACGAAATTGACTAAGAAGAATCTAGTGTTCAATTGGGATTTGGATTGCGAGTTTGCTTTCCAACGACTGAAAAGGGCTCTCACAACAGCCCCAGTTTTGACGCTGCCAGATGGGAGCAAGATGTTCACTGTTTATACGGATGCATGTGGGACAGGGCTAGGCGCCGTCTTAATGCAAGAAGGAAGGGTGGTAGCTTATGGCGGGAGGCAATTGAAGGTGCACGAAAAGAACTACCCAACCCACGATATAGAGTTAGCCGCCATCGTCTTTGCACTCAAGTCTTGGCGACACTATCTCCTAGGTGAGAAGTTCGAACTTTACACTGACCATAAATCGTTGAAATATCTTTTCTCGCAGAAGGATCTTAACTTGAGGCAACAAAGATGGATGGAGTTTCTTGCCTCGTACGATTTCGAAATCTCCTATACTCCGGGCAAAGGCAACGTAGTGGCAGACGCGTTGAGCCGAAAGAAATTGACCCTAAGCCCGTTGTTTGTTGAAAGACAAAGCCTAGAGTTTATAGCCAGCTTCGACTTTAGGCCTTCCTCCGATTTCGTACCAGGCTTGCTTGCATCTCTCGAAGTGCGCCCAACTTTAGTAGATTCAGTAGGGGCAGCACAACGCGAAGACCCTCAGCTTGTGGAAATAATTGATAGGCTAATTAGGGGTGAGACTTCAAGTCACCTCAACAGATACTCCATTGACGATAGGGGTTTGCTAAGGCGAGACGGAAGACTATGCGTCCCACAGACAAAAGATTTAATAAAGAAGGTTCTAGAGGAAGCACATCACTCCAAGATGACGATACACCCAGGCGGAGATAAAATGTACAAAGACATAAAAAGGACTTTCTTCTGGAACGGCATGAAAAAGGACGTGGCAGAATTCGTTTCTAAGTGTATGGTGTGCCAACAGGTTAAAGCGGAACAGAAAAAGCCTGGCGGACTGCTGCATCCTCTGGAGGTCCCGCAGTGGAAGTGTGATAGCATCTCAATGGACTTCATCGATGGGCTGCCTAGGTCTAGGAGAGGCAACACTAGCATTTGGGTAATAGTGGATAGGCTTACTAAAAGCGCCCACTTTTTACCTGTCAAAAGTAAAAGAACTGCCTCATCCCTAGCATCACTTTACCTTAAGGAAATCGTTCGACTCCATGGAATACCATCTAGCATTGTTAGTGACCGAGACCCCATCTTCACTAGTGAGTTTTAGCGGAGTCTGCAAGAAGCGGTAGGAACGCAGTTATGCTTGAGCACAGCCTATCATCCCCAAACCGATGGCCAAACAGAAAGAGTGAACAGAGTTTTGGAAGACCTTCTAAGACTATGCGTCCTTGACTTCGGAGGGACATGGGAAGACCACCTTCCTTTGGTGGAATTTGCCTACAACAACAGCTATCAAGCAACCATCGGAATGGCGCCCTTCGAAGCTTTATATGGAAGACCGTGCCGATCGCCCACTTGTTGGTGGGAGTCTACTGATAAGCTCATACTTGGACCAGATATGATCCGAGAGACTTCAGAGAAGGTAGACTTAATACGAAGAAGGATGAAGACGGCCCAAGACAGACAAAAGTCCTACGCCGACAAGAGGAGGACCGACCTTGAATTCGAGGTTGGAGACAGAGTTTTTCTCAAGGTATCACCGCTAAGAAACGTTGTTCGTTTTGGAACCACAGGAAAGCTAGCACCAAGGTTCGTAGGGCCATTCCCTATCATCGAGAAGATTGGGAAAATGGCCTATAGATTAGAGCTACCCGAGAAGTTGGCTGGAGTCCACAATGTTTTTCACGTTTCACATCTCCGAAAATGTCTACATGAGTCTGCTGAAGTGGTAGAGCCAAATATACTCGAAGAGGCCGAAGTGGAACGCGAAGCAACCATAAGAAAAGTTCCAACCCGCATCATAGGAACGGAAGTGAAAAAGCTACGCAACCGCGAAGTCAAGCTCGTCAAAGTTCAGTGGAGCGACGCCGTGGGAGACGCGACTTGGGAAACTGAAGCTAGAATACGTACTGCCTACCCTTTTCTGTTCGAGGGTACATCCTTGATCTTTCTTTTTCCTTAATTTGCGCTTTTATCTATCTTTTTAGGTATATTTCCTCGACCGTATCTTTTAGATAGAATCTTTTTGGATGGAAACATGTAGTTGAAACATGTTATGGATGATGGTTGCAAGTGGTTGCAAGTGATTGCTAGTGGTTGCTCGTGGTTGCATATACACACACAATCTAGGTTTTAGATCGGCTCAGTCACTTCATATTGCATATGCATATATGTTTGCATTCGTATATGGTTGAACTTTATTGTGTTGTCATATGGATGTTGCATTTGTATTGAATGATTGAGCACTCATGTAGAATCATGAATAGGAAAATTTGCATACATAATGGATTCATGGCACCTACATAATTCGCATTAAGGAGGTCAACTGAATCAGTAGACCGCCTGATTTTGCATTAGATAAGTACATGTACACACACACTTCGCATATGATCATGAAGCATTAGAAATCTTTTAAGGACAATGGATGCTCGTGTTTGATGGATGAATAGATGGATGATTGGATGTTAGGATATACATTCCTCCTAACTTGAAGATTTCGGGGACGAAATCCTTTTAAGTGGGGGAGAATGTAACACCCCGCAAATTCTATAACTATGAAATTAACAAATTAAAGTATAATTAATCTGAAATCAAAGAACTAAGGGAAACGGGATACGCCATTGCGTTCATCTCGGAAAAATACGCGAAATAGAGTCCGAGTTTTCGAAAAACGGAGTCTGTATGAAGAAGATATGGCCTTCGGAAGTTTAAGAATCAAGTTTAAATTCAAACAGAATAAAATAATTAAAAATCGGGCCCAGTGGGCCAAGGCGGATAAACACCCGCCTAGGCCACCCAGGTCGACTGGGCTGTCGACCTGGGCTACCCATGTCGACAGGGCTGTCGACAGCCCTGTCGACAGGGGTGTCGACCTGGTCGAGCCCAGTCAACCTGGCTGGCCAGGTCTGTGTTTGGCCGATTCTCAGTGGTCTGCTTTGTCATTAGGGCTAGGTGGCGGGTTCTAATTGGTCTCTCTATCTAATGAATGGCTATGATCAATCCAAGCAACATCAATGGTCCTAATTAGTTCCTAACCTCTATATAAACAACCATAGACTAAACCCTAATCTATTCATTCAAATTAAGAACATAGCCGCCATGTTGCTGAGGAACGACTAAGAGTAGCCGCCAACTAGAGAGAGAATTAGGAAGAAAGTTCTAAAGCCTAAAGCAATTCAAGCAACCTAAAGCCAATCAATTCAACATAGGAATCATACCTCTTAATTAGAGAATTCGCCGCAACCATTGTAAGTAGAGTATTACTTTGGTATGAATAAACAACTGTATTGATTTGTATGCTTGAATTGGGATAATAAAGTAGTTCATATTTGTGCAAAATTATGTTATTCATTATAAAGAACTACATGCGGTAGTTCTATGCAAGTCTACGTTTGGAATATTGCGCAAAGTATGTAATCTATGTTGAAGCTACATGTATGTAGTTGATTGAAATCCATGCAAGTTTGGGGCTTTGTTATTATGTCATCATGATGTATATTTATTTTTGTGCATAAATCATTTTGCAAGTAATTGAAACAAGTTTGGTTATTATAGTTCATATGAAACTATTTTGACACCATAATCCATGTATTAAGTCATGCTTTTGCAAACTTATGAATATGGCTAGGCTATGAATGATATTTGGCATAATTGAAATCCATGATTAAGTCTATCTTGTTTAAAAGAATTATATGATGACATATGTGAGACATGGCTAGGTTAGACTCAAGAATCCCTTTTTGCAAGTTTAAAGCAAACACCATGTTTAGGAATATTTATGCACAAGTATGTTTATACCATCGTTATGTGATTAGACTTAAATCATGATTAAGTTGAACTATGCTATGTTCATGCTAGAAGTATTTATGCCATGCTTATGTTTGACATTATGCCATGTTTATGCTAGAAGTATTTATGCCATGCTTATGTTTGACATTATGCTATGCTTATGCTAGAAATATTTATGCCATGCTTATGTTTGACATTATGCCTAAATAAAAGTATAGGTTCATGTGTCAATAATGATACCTCAATTACAAGTTCACATGCTTTGATTCATGTCACCTATGTTTTATGACCAAAGTATATGTCACTACTATGCAAGTACACCAGTTTCTATTATGTATTTCCAACGTCATATGCAAGTTCATGCGCTCACCTTCCCCTCTTTGTGTATGTAATCACGCTTTAAGCCTCCCCTTTTCGCATGGCTAAATTGGGCTTTAAAAGGCTAAGCCCGATGTATATAAACGGACGTGTTAAACGGGGGAAAATGACGTTGGGTTAAAATTAATTAATGAATGAAAATATAAATAGAAGGGCCCAAATTCAAGTATGAGTTGGGCCCATGATTGGTGTAACCTTTACACCATTAACTTAATAATGGGCCGCAAATATTTACATAAATAAAGAAGAATGACAAGATATGTAAATATAGAAAATACGATGTGTTTAAACCGAGGTTGGATTGAGTTGTGATGTAAACCTGCCCGGAACCGCCCGGCTGTCCAGTAGTCACAACAATACCTATCCAATGTGGGAGGTTAAACATGGAGCCCAATAAGGACCCGAGGTTAGACTGAGTTGTGGCGTAAGACTGCCCGGAACCAACCGGCAACAGGCAGCCACAACAATACCTGTCTAATGTGGGAGGTCAGGGCCTTAATAAGACAATTAAGGCTGAGTCAGGATTGTTAGGATTAAGTGAACTAAAGACTTAATCAAAATGGAACATGCTAAACTAAACGGACTGGTGGGGTTAGGTTAGGAAACACTTAACCAACTTAGCATGTTGGCTAGAGATAGAAAACCTAGTAACGGGGGACCCTTTTCAGCAGTAACCCTAAAAGGTGTATCAGGATACCCTGAAACTAGGCAGGGTGGGGCACGATTACTGGGCTGATTGTAAGAGGTCAAATCGACGGCGGTGGTGTAGCAGTGTAGGTTCTAACGGGGTGCGGGCGTGCACACACTCCGGCGCAGAAAAATAAGGCACTGGACACCAGTAGCATACCTGTGCACTCTAAGGTTGTGTCGGGTTGCCACTATGGGACTTGATACACCCCATGGTGGGACCAGCATAGGTTACTACAACATCGGGGGCCGTAAGACACATGTAACTATGCGAGTAGGAGCCGATCATCATAGAATGGATCACATCACCCTGATTATGGGGTGCAAATTGGAAACTAGTTTATATGGGTTCAGAGATTAACATGGGGTACGATAGTATATTCGACCCTAGACAACTTAACCAAGTTTATAGTGCATGCCCACTTCTTGTTTATACTTATCATATCCAGTTCTTTATTCATAGACAAAATAGTACTTGACTTACTCAGGCTTTATGTCTGACTCTACTTTTCTTTCGTCTTCTTTCTTCCGTTTCCCCCCCCCCCAGGTCCTCAGGGAGGGAACACAGCAGCTTGACCAACCTCAACATCCAGCTTGAAAAAGAGAAATGTATTGCTTGGACTTTCCTGTTTTGAACTATGGCTTTGGACAATCCACTATGGGGCTTTTGCAGTTTATCTATGTTTTATTTATGCTTCTTTAAATGATGTACTCAAGACAGATTATGAAAGTGTTATGTTATGTTTTTGGAAAGGATGTTGTTGTAACACGTATTTGACTTTATGAAATAAAAGTTTGTTGTTCTTCCGCTGTTTACAAATATGTGTTCTTATATCTGTCTTGTATATCTGTGATTTGTACTTATAAACCTCCACCAAAATTAGGGCATTCCCTTTGAGAGTGACCCTAACGGAGGTGGGGTGTTTCAAATTATTTAAACAATTAAATGGGATTTATTAAAATTAATTATGTTGTTAACTCATTTAAGAGGAAGGATCAGTGGAAATCAATTAACAAGTTAACTATGTTTCCAAGTTGACCAGGTCGACTATTTTAATTGAAATTGATTATTTAAATTAATTTGTTTCAAATAATTTAATTAATGAAAATAATTTTTAACAAATAGTTGTTTAAACTTAATAAGGATTGCTAAAATTTAATTTATATGTTAATTAGCTGTGTTTAAAAGTAATTATTGAGTCATTTACTAATAAAGTTAATTCTTACTTTAATTACTTTTAAAGGAGGTTAACTATTTTATTTTTAGTTAATATTGAAGTTAGCGATTTTTATTTGGGTTATTGTCGAACTGAATCACTTTTAATTAACAATAATTGAAGCGATTACCTTTTTAATTGGAATTCAGTTAAGAAAGTAATCAAGTTTGTGATAAGATTTTAGCTGAATCTAGTAAAGGGTTTTGTAAAGGGATTTGAAATAAACCCAATTCGTGCAAACGAAGTTTATGAAAGAGTTTTAAACTAAGGCGACGATGTTAAAATAGGTGTTTTACTTAAGAATTAAATTAAGAAAACATTATAATTGAAAGAAGGATTTCAAAATGCAAAAGGAAGGATGTCTAATGGGTTTGCGTAAAGGAGTTGATAAATAGATTTTGGTGAAAAACCCAAGTTGTAAATGAATTGTATTAAAGAAGGTTAAAGATAAGGATTCGTGTTTTGGTAAGAGTTACTTAGTCAATGAATTAAATAAAAGTAGTTAAATTTGGAAAGTGTTTTTTTTTTCAAATAAAAGGAATGGTTAATAAAATCTTATTTTAAATTGAATAGTAAATAAGACTTGTCATATTTTAATTAATATCAGTTTGTGCTACATGCTTTTAACTATCCTAAGATAAGAACATTGTCAAGTGAAGGTCAAAGAGGTAAAAATAATACTCCAACTTGAACGACTTCATTATTATCCAAGGGTATTACTAGTTTGAAATGGTAACGATGTTGGAAATATTTTATTATTTCCATAAGAAATATTGCAACTTTATTTTGCAAAATTTAGAATTTTAATAAAACTATTGGGTTTTATCGTAAATAATGTTTCACTTGACATTGTTTGGCCTAGAAATGAACTGTGACTGTACTTATACCATTTGGTTAAGTATATAGCATTATTTCATAAATAATGAAAATAGTATGTATTAGGAATATATTTACTCCAAGAAATAAGTAAATGGCCAAGGTTTTCGAAGAAAGTGAGACAAGAGTTTATACTGGGTTGGGAACGGAAGCAGATTTGAAAATTGAATTATTATTTCCATAAATGAAGTTTTAAACTTAAATCTACAAATTTTTGAAGTAAAATAAAATTGTTTGGGGTTTATATAATAAACAATGTGTTGCATGGCATTGTTTTGACCCATATAAGATTGGTAGTTAGACTTATACCATTGGGTTAAGTATATATAGTTATATTTTTGAAGAACCGAAATTAAGAAGGGATTTTGTGAATACGTTTACTTTTAAGATATAAGAGTTGGTTATCATTTTCAAAGTAAAGGAAAAACAAGATATTGGTGAATATTCTTATCCAGTTGAGATGAGTATATGGAATTCAATTTTTAAGAATCGACAAAATGGTTTTAATGAATGTTTTTATTTTTAAAAATGCTCGAGATGCGGATGTACTTAATTTTACTATTTTATTGGATAGTTAAAGAATCGACTATCAATGAATTTCCCTTTTTACTATTGACGTGTTTGTTTGAAGAGTCTGAGATGGGAAGTGGACCCAAAACCACTTCAAACAGACTTAGCGTTCGAAAATAAATTAGTAGGGATGCTTATGCTATGAGATGATTTGAAAGCGTAGATTTTTTGAGCGAGACGGTTGCTTGCTGATGTCTCTGGTTAACCACTAAGATTATATTTGTAGTATTAATCCCAACGTTATGGGGTATCTTCATTATCGTTCATTCCTAGAATGAACTTGTATGGACGAATGTCTTATAGAGTATTTTCTAAAAATCACGTACGTTGATTTTTATAAATATACCAAATATGGCGGCGGAGAAGGTAACATCTCGTAGCTTAACACCCAAAGTATCTTTGTGCAAATCAATTAGTGATTTGATAGATCTGACAATGTGGAATTCAAAGTTAAATGTGATATTTCCGAAAAGGTAATCGTGACATCAAGCCTCATCAACTGTGAAATAACTGAAATCGGGCAGGTAGCAGGGCTATGTGGGTCATACCCATTAGGGTATATCATCACCTAATTTAGAGAAACCAGTTGTCTCTATTTTTGTATGTTTCGGAATGATATGGTTGCCGATCCCAACCGTGGTAATGATATATTCGGTACACTCAAGTTGAATGAATGGTCGTTTCTATGTGGCCGGGTTGCAAGATGTTTTTGTTGGACCCTAGTGTTTTATCTCTAAAGGACACTAATCGGAAGGTGGTCCCATACCTAGTTATGTATGGAAATCTAAACTCCAATACAAGCCGTATGTTTTTAAATGTAAACCAACTATATCGAAAAGCCAGATGCAAGCTTTTTGGCTATGTTCTTATTTTGTTTGTGGTTTAACAAGCATTATTATAATATCAATGGATTTGAGATAATAAAACTGATTTGGTTATCGTAAAGGAAAAACACATGCCATGTTTACGTGTGGTCATGTCTTACGAGAGTTCCACTCTTTCGAAGGATTTCTAAAAGTTTAGTAAGTTGTTTGTGTTATGAGTTTTTATCACTGAAAGTATTCCAGACTGATCCAGGCGATTTTTCTTTCCTCAAAATGTGCTCGGGTCAAGCCGAGTATAATTTTCCATGTTGCAGGGATTTTACTTGGAGTTTTAAAAGAGGTGCTTGAGTCGAGACGTATTTCCGTATTTTCTGGTATCAATTTATTTCCGCTATGTGTGTTGTATTAATCAGTTTTGTATAGGCTGATCTAGTTTTGTACTATGATATTGTAATCAGACATGTACAGTTTTCTCTTTGTGCAAAGAGTATTGATATATTATATTTTGTTCATTCCGCCATGAGATCTGTTCTACTATGATTCTGTAGTGTGGGTGTTCTTCTTCTTTTTCTATTCTAACATTTCTTTTTTCTTCTTCTCACCCTCTAACTTCCTTTCCCCAACTATCCACTTTTCTATGCGTTTGAGTTGGACATGTGTGGTTAAAGGTCAGCTTAAACGGTACGGATTGGATCATTACACTTATATTATTGTTAGATTTGTTCAATGTTATTGTTTCAAAATTGGGTTTTAAACCTCTTCCCTTACGAAAATTGTGTTCTCACAATTTCTTATGGGGAAACATCACATATAACTCTAACAACTTTTATCCGTATCATACAATCAAGTTGAAACTCGTTCAATTCTCGAATGGTCAATGTCAAAACCAACTTACCATCTGCTATCTATTTAAATATATTCATCCATTTCTTTCGCATATGAAACTTTTTCTGCGTGTTAGAATTCTCAGAAAATTTTAGCAGAGTCTCCTTTGTACGAAGAGCCATTTGCAATTTTCAAAAATATGACACACATCGGCCACATGGTTAGAAGCACAATGTATATAAATATTTCTACTATTGTTGCATTTATTCCAAAAACATGGCTTTATTTAAGCATGTTATAGTAAGTTAGCTTATTATTAAGCGAGAAAACACAAGACGATGAGTCCAAGGATGCTTCATATGTGCTTATACTCAACTAAAATCAAACATGTAAGTTGCATATATGTACATTTAATAAATGTTGCATTTATGTATTAACAAACAAACAACCTTGCATAGAATGCAAGCAACAAAAATAGTCTACTTGCTAACTCATTAATATGAGTACAAATCTGAAGTAATAAACCTTCAATGCAAACGTTGAAGTTTTAATATCAGTTCATTGGAACAATGAATATGTTTGTATCATAACATGTTATTGTTCTAATTAGGAAATTATATAGTTGTGTTCAAAAATTGAAAATTCAATTAACATTCTAAATTAATATTATTATCAGTTTTCTTTAACCTTCAGATGAGGAAAGAGCTCATGACAAATGAATTAAAATATGCAGAAACTGCTTGCCTTTTTTAAGGGTAGCTGCAGTCTTGACGCTGCTGCATGATATTGCTGGCAGCACCCTGGTGCTAATGGTAGCGACTTGCTACAAACATATATCAAATTAAAGACTGCCATTTTTTGTTTCTAGTTGCATAATTCAATCTTTTAAAACTATGCAGTTAAAGCCCCGCTAAAGCCCTGCAAAATCCCTGCTATATCCTGTAACGCTCTTCGGCTGCTATGTTATTTCAATTTAGCGATGATGAAGAATAGTTCCGATTTAAGCCCTGCTATTTTCCATTGCACCCGCTAAATCAATGCTATTTAGCACTCGCTTTAGCAATATTAATATATAAAAGATGATTTGACCGGTTCTCTTTTAAAATAAGTCAAAAAAATTAATGTAAAGAGCTAATTTTAAGTGGTAAGTCCCTTATAAGATAGAAATCTGTAGTAATCTTCGAATCTAGTGTGCATAATCATGATATTCTTAAATTTGTTATATTAATTAATATTCGTTTCTTCTGCACAAATGATGGAGAATGATAATTAATTAATTTTAATTATATAGTTTTATATCTAATTAACATTTTTGCACCTCCGCTATGTCCCCGATTTATCCTCGCTTCAGCTTTTTACACTTTTACCGTTATAAAACCCGCTAAGCGCTTTAACTGCACAATTTTAAAATAAAGTCTGAGTCCGACTGACGACTGAAGTTTTTGTCTCTGAATTCCAAGTTGCAAAAAATAATTGAAACAAGATTTTCGGTCTTATATTGCATAGACTAAAAATTCAGTTTTAAATTTGGTTTAAGGACCGACAATTAAAAGACGAAATTATAGTCCCTTGTGGGTCTTAAATGATGGACATTTTAAATGATATATAATTTAATTTTAAGTTTTTTAAATTTTTGAAACATATATTAGATTTTTGTAAAATGCACCATATAACTATGTTCTTGTATTAAAGCATTCATACAATACAAAATGTATTGAAATAGAGAAGATGCTAAAGATGCACATGAAGCAAACTGAAGAAAAAACTTTATAGAATAAAGAACCATTCTTACTTATTATTGTACAAGATAACTCTTTCAACGAATCATAGGACAACGAAGACGCACACTGATTGTTAAATCAGATCTATTTTCTCAGATTCATGAGCCAATTTTCATTTTGTCTTCCGTAATTTAAACCATTCTTCTTGGCGTTCCAAGATTTCAGCATGCCTTTCAATTCGGCTTGACGATATTTGAGTTTACATCTTCATCATCATTAACTTTTCCATTACCTCTGACTTTCGACTCTCACCCATAAGTTCATGCTTCAAAATCTCATAAGGAAGGTAGTTAAGTAATATGCTTTTGGCTGTTCGAGGCAAATGAGATGATCCTTAGTGGAACCCCATTATACTTCCAAATCTTTCTCATGCCTACAGAACAAATTCTTTCCAAATGAACTTGTTGTACAAAATAAAACGTATAAATAAGATTAAACATCTACAGAGCCATGTTGTAATGAAGTTGAACAAAAAATTACCCATTTGGGTATAGGAGTTCCTAAATTTAGTTAATAATCTAAACTAACATAAGCTTTCTCTGAAATTACATAAAATACCTATTGATCTCCACGACAGAGAGAGATAGCTTATTGCATTATGCTCTTTATTCAAATTAAATTTGGTTCTAGTACTTTGTTAGGATCTTCATTATTGAATTTGATTTGTTGCCTTCATTTTGAGTTAAACTCTTTATTTCCATCTGAAGAAGAAAAAGAAGAAACACGAGGGAGGAGGAGTGAAAAACGAGAGGGAAAAGCCACTGAAACTAAATACGTGTGAGATAATGAGATTACGGCTGTCAATGAATACCCAAAATTTTGACAAAAGATTTAATAAAGAAGGTTCTAGAGGAAGCACATCACTCCAAGATGACGATACACCCAGGCGGAGATAAAATGTACAAAGACATAAAAAGGACTTTCTTCTGGAACGGCATGAAAAAGGACGTGGCAGAATTCGTTTCTAAGTGTATGGTGTGCCAACAGGTTAAAGCGGAACAGAAAAAGCCTGGCGGACTGCTGCATCCTCTGGAGGTCCCGCAGTGGAAGTGGGATAGCATCTCAATGGACTTCATCGATGGGCTGCCTAGGTCTAGGAGAGGCAACACTAGCATTTGGGTAATAGTGGATAGGCTTACTAAAAGCGCCCACTTTTTACCTGTCAAAAGTAAAAGAACTGCCTCATCCCTAGCATCACTTTACCTTAAGGAAATCGTTCGACTCCATGGAATACCATCTAGCATTGTTAGTGACCGAGACCCCATCTTCACTAGTGAGTTTTGGCGGAGTCTGCAAGAAGCGGTAGGAACGCAGTTATGCTTGAGCACAGCCTATCATCCCCAAACCGACGGCCAAACAGAAAGAGTGAACATAGTTTTGGAAGACCTTCTAAGACTATGCGTCCTTGACTTCGGAGGGACATGGGAAGACCACCTTCCTTTGGTGGAATTTGCCTACAACAACAGCTATCAAGCAACCATCGGAATGGCGCCCTTCGAAGCTTTATATGGAAGACCGTGCCGATCGCCCACTTGTTGGTGGGAGTCTACTGATAAGCTCATACTTGGACCAGATATGATCCGAGAGACTTCAGAGAAGGTAGACTTAATACGAAGAAGGATGAAGACGGCCCAAGACAGACAAAAGTCCTACGCCGACAAGAGGAGGACCGACCTTGAATTCGAGGTTGGAGACAGAGTTTTTCTCAAGGTATCACCGCTAAGAAACGTTGTTCGTTTTGGAACCACAGGAAAGCTAGCACCAAGGTTCGTAGGGCCATTCCCTATCATCGAGAAGATTGGGAAAATGGCCTATAGATTAGAGCTACCCGAGAAGTTGGCTGGAGTCCACAACGTTTTTCACGTTTCACATCTCCGAAAATGTCTACATGAGTCTGCTGAAGTGGTAGAGCCAAATATACTCGAAGAGGCCGAAGTGGAACGCGAAGCAACCATAAGAAAAGTTCCAACCCGCATCATAGGAACGGAAGTGAAAAAGCTACGCAACCGCGAAGTCAAGCTCGTCAAAGTTCAGTGGAGCGACGCCGTGGGAGACGCGACTTGGGAAACTGAAGCTAGAATACGTACTGCCTACCCTTTTCTGTTCGAGGGTACATCCTTGATCTTTCTTTTTCCTTAAGTTGCGCTTTTATCTATCTTTTTAGGTATATTTCCTCGACCGTATCTTTTAGATAGAATCTTTTTGGATGGAAACATGTAGTTGAAACATGTTATGGATGATGGTTGCAAGTGGTTGCAAGTGATTGCTAGTGGTTGCTCGTGGTTGCATATACACACACAATCTAGGTTTTAGATCGGCTCAGTCACTTCATATTGCATATGCATATATGTTTGCATTCGTATATGGTTGAACTTTATTGTGTTGTCATATGGATGTTGCATTTGTATTGAATGATTGAGCACTCATGTAGAATCATGAATAGGAAAATTTGCATACATAATGGATTCATGGCACCTACATAATTCGCATTAAGGAGGTCAACTGAATCAGTAGACCGCCTGATTTTGCATTAGATAAGTACATGTACACACACACTTCGCATATGATCATGAAGCATTAGAAATCTTTTAAGGACAATGGATGCTCGTGTTTGATGGATGAGTAGATGGATGATTGGATGTTAGGATATACATTCCTCCTAACTTGAAGATTTCGGGGACGAAATCCTTTTAAGTGGGGGAGAATGTAACACCCCGCAAATTCTATAACTATGAAATTAACAAATTAAAGTATAATTAATATGAAATCAAAGAACTAAGGGAAACGGGATACGCCATTGCGTTCGTCTCGGAAAAATACGCGAAATAGAGTCCGAGTTTTCGAAAAACGGAGTCCGTATGAAGAAGATATGGCCTTCGGAAGTTTGAGAATCAAGTTTAAATTCAAACAGAATAAAATAATTAAAAATCGGGCCCAGTGGGCCAAGGCGGATAAACACCCGCCTAGGCCACCCAGGTCGACTGGGCTGTCGACCTGGGCTACCCATGTCGACAGGGCTGTCGACAGCCCTGTCGACAGGGGTGTCGACCTGGTCGAGCTCAGTCAACCTGGCTGGCCAGGTCTGTGTTTGGCCGATTCTCAGTGGTCTGCTTTGTCATTAGGGCTAGGTGGCGGGTTCTAATTGGTCTCTCTATCTAATGAATGGCTATGATCAATCCAAGCAACATCAATGGTCCTAATTAGTTCCTAACCTCTATATAAACAACCCTAGACTAAACCCTAATCTATTCATTCAAAATTAAGAACATAGCCGCCATGTTGCTGAGGAACGACTAAGAGTAGCCGCCAACTAGAGAGAGAATTAGGAAGAAAGTTCTAAAGCCTAAAGCAATTCAAGCAACCTAAAGCCAATCAATTCAACATAGGAATCATACCTCTTAATTAGAGAATTCGCCGCAACCATTGTAAGTAGAGTATTACTTTGGTATGAATAAACAACTGTATTGATTTGTATGCTTGAATTGGGATAATAAAGTAGTTCATATTTGTGCAAAATTATGTTATTCATTATAAAGAACTACATGCGGTAGTTCTATGCAAGTCTACGTTTGGAATATTGCGCAAAGTATGTAATCTATGTTGAAGCTACATGTATGTAGTTGATTGAAATCCATGCAAGTTTGGGGCTTTGTTATTATGTCATCATGATGTATATTTATTTTTGTGCATAAATCATTTTGCAAGTAATTGAAACAAGTTTGGTTATTATAGTTCATATGAAACTATTTTGACACCATAATCCATGTATTAAGTCATGCTTTTGCAAACTTATGAATATGGCTAGGCTATGAATGATATTTGGCATAATTGAAATCCATGATTAAGTCTATCTTGTTTAAAAGAATTATATGATGACATATGTGAGACATGGCTAGGTTAGACTCAAGAATCCCTTTTTGCAAGTTTAAAGAAAACACCATGTTTAGGAATATTTATGCACAAGTATGTTTATACCATCGTTATGTGATTAGACTTAAATCATGATTAAGTTGAACTATGCTATGTTCATGCTAGAAGTATTTATGCCATGCTTATGTTTGACATTATGCCATGTTTATGCTAGAAGTATTTATGCCATGCTTATGTTTGACATTATGCTATGCTTATGCTAGAAATATTTATGCCATGCTTATGTTTGACATTATGCCTAAATAAAAGTATAGGTTCATGTGTCAATAATGATACCTCAATTACAAGTTCACATGCTTTGATTCATGTCACCTATGTTTTATGACCAAAGTATATGTCACTACTATGCAAGTACACCAGTTTCTATTATGTATTTCCAACGTCATATGCAAGTTCATGCGCTCACCTTCCCCTCTTTGTGTATGTAATCACGCTTTAAGCCTCCCCTTTTTGCATGGCTAAATTGGGCTTTAAAAGGCTAAGCCCGATGTATATAAACGGACGTGTTAAACGGGGGAAAATGACGTTGGGTTAAAATTAATTAATGAATGAAAATATAAATAGAAGGGCCCAAATTCAAGTATGAGTTGGGCCCATGATTGGTGTAACCTTTACACCATTAACTTAATAATGGGCCGCAAATATTTACATAAATAAAGAAGAATGACAAGATATGTAAATATAGAAAATACGATGTGTTTAACCCGAGGTTGGATTGAGTTGTGATGTAAACCTGCCCGGAACCGCCCGGCTGTCCAGTAGTCACAACAATACCTATCCAATGTGGGAGGTTAAACATGGAGCCCAATAAGGACCCGAGGTTAGACTGAGTTGTGGCGTAAGACTGCCCGGAACCAACCGGCAACAGGCAGCCACAACAATACCTGTCTAATGTGGGAGGTCAGGGCCTTAATAAGACAATTAAGGCTGAGTCAGGATTGTTAGGATTAAGTGAACTAAAGACTTAATCAAAATGGAACATGCTAAACTAAACGGACTGGTGGGGTTAGGTTAGGAAACACTTAACCAACTTAGCATGTTGGCTAGAGATAGAAAACCTAGTAACGGGGGACCCTTTTCAGCAGTAACCCTAAAAGGTGTATCAGGATACCCTGAAACTAGGCAGGGTGGGGCACGATTACTGGGCTGATTGTAAGAGGTCAAATCGACGGCGGTGGTGTAGCAGTGTAGGTTCTAACGGGGTGCGGGCGTGCACACACTCCGGCGCAGAAAAATAAGGCACTGGACACCAGTAGCATACCTGTGCACTCTAAGGTTGTGTCGGGTTGCCACTATGGGACTTGATACACCCCATGGTGGGACCAGCATAGGTTACTACAACATCGGGGGCCGTAAGACACATGTAACTATGCGAGTAGGAGCCGATCATCATAGAATGGATCACATCACCCTGATTATGGGGTGCAAATTGGAAACTAGTTTATATGGGTTCAGAGATTAACATGGGGTACGATAGTATATTCGACCCTAGACAACTTAACCAAGTTTATAGTGCATGCCCACTTCTTGTTTATACTTATCATATCCAGTTCTTTATTCATAGACAAAATAGTACTTGACTTACTCAGGCTTTATGTCTGACTCTACTTTTCTTTCGTCTTCTTTCTTCCGTTTCCCCCCCCCCCCAGGTCCTCAGGGAGGGAACACAGCAGCTTGACCAACCTCAACATCCAGCTTGAAAAAGAGAAATGTATTGCTTGGACTTTCCTGTTTTGAACTATGGCTTTGGACAATCCACTATGGGGCTTTTGCAGTTTATCTATGTTTTATTTATGCTTCTTTAAATGATGTACTCAAGACAGATTATGAAAGTGTTATGTTATGTTTTTGGAAAGGATGTTGTTGTAACACGTATTTGACTTTATGAAATAAAAGTTTGTTGTTCTTCCGCTGTTTACAAATATGTGTTCTTATATCTGTCTTGTATATCTGTGATTTGTACTTATAAACCTCCACCAAAATTAGGGCATTCCCTTTGAGAGTGACCCTAACGGAGGTGGGGTGTTTCAAATTATTTTCAAGAAACAATTAAATGGGATTTATTAAAATTAATTATGTTGTTAACTCATTTAAGAGGAAGGATCAGTGGAAATCAATTAACAAGTTAACTATGTTTCCAAGTTGACCAGGTCGACTATTTTAATTGAAATTGATTATTTAAATTAATTTGTTTTAAATAATTTAATTAATGAAAATAGTTTTTAACAAATAGTTGTTTAAACTTAATAAGGATTGCTAAAATTTAATTTATATGTTAATTAGCTGTGTTTAAAAGTAATTATTGAGTCATTTACTAATAAAGTTAATTCTTAATTTAATTACTTTTAAAGGAGGTTAACTATTTTATTTTTAGTTAATATTGAAGTTAGCGATTTTTATTTGGGTTATTGTCGAACTGAATCACTTTTAATTAACAATAATTGAAGCGATTACCTTTTTAATTGGAATTCAGTTAAGAAAGTAATCAAGTTTGTGATAAGATTTTAGCTGAATCTAGTAAAGGGTTTTGTAAAGGGATTTGAAATAAACCCAATTCGTGCAAACGAAGTTTATGAAAGAGTTTTAAACTAAGGCGACGATGTTAAAATAGGTGTTTTACTTAAGAATTAAATTAAGAAAACATTATAATTGAAAGAAGGATTTCAAAATGCAAAAGGAAGGATGTCTAATGGGTTTGCGTAAAGGAGTTGATAAATAGATTTTGGTGAAAAACCCAAGTTGTAAATGAATTGTATTAAAGAAGGTTAAAGATAAGGATTCGTGTTTTGGTAAGAGTTACTTAGTCAATGAATTAAATAAAAGTAGTTAAATTTGGAAAGTGTTTTTTTTTTCAAATAAAAGGAATGGTTAATAAAATCTTATTTTAAATTGAATAGTAAATAAGACTTGTCATATTTTAATTAATATCAGTTTGTGCTACATGCTTTTAACTATCCTAAGATAAGAACATTGTCAAGTGAAGGTCAAAGAGGTAAAAATAATACTCCAACTTGAACGACTTCATTATTATCCAAGGGTATTACTAGTTTGAAATGGTAACAATGTTGGAAATATTTTATTATTTCCATAAGAAATATTGCAACTTTATTTTGCAAAATTTAGAATTTTAATAAAACTATTGGGTTTTATCGTAAATAATGTTTCACTTGACATTGTTTGGCCTAGAAATGAACTGTGACTGTACTTATACCATTTGGTTAAGTATATAGCATTATTTCATAAATAATGAAAATAGTATGTATTAGGAATATATTTACTCCAAGAAATAAGTAAATGGCCAAGGTTTTCGAAGAAAGTGAGACAAGAGTTTATACTGGGTTGGGAACGGAAGCAGATTTGAAAATTGAATTATTATTTCCATAAATGAAGTTTTAAACTTAAATCTACAAATTTTTGAAGTAAAATAAAATTGTTTGGGGTTTATATAATAAACAATGTGTTGCATGGCATTGTTTTGACCCATATAAGATTGGTAGTTAGACTTATACCATTGGGTTAAGTATATATAGTTATATTTTTGAAGAACCGAAATTAAGAAGGGATTTTGTGAATACGTTTACTTTTAAGATATAAGAGTTGGTTATCATTTTCAAAGTAAAGGAAAAACAAGATATTGGTGAATATTCTTATCCAGTTGAGATGAGTATATGGAATTCAATTTTTAAGAATCGACAAAATGGTTTTAATGAATGTTTTTATTTTTAAAAATGCTCGAGATGCGGATGTACTTAATTTTACTATTTTATTGGATAGTTAAAGAATCGACTATCAATGAATTTCCCTTTTTACTATTGACGTGTTTGTTTGAAGAGTCTGAGATGGGAAGTGGACCCAAAACCACTTCAAACAGACTTAGCGTTCGAAAATAAATTAGTAGGGATGCTTATGCTATGAGATGATTTGAAAGCGTAGATTTTTTGAGCGAGACGGTTGCTTGCTGATGTCTCTGGTTAACCACTAAGATTATATTTGTAGTATTAATCCCAACGTTATGGGGTATCTTCATTATCGTTCATTCCTAGAATGAACTTGTATGGACGAATGTCTTATAGAGTATTTTCTAAAAATCACGTACGTTGATTTTTATAAATATACCAAATATGGCGGCGGAGAAGGTAACATCTCGTAGCTTAACGCCCAAAGTATCTTTGTGCAAATCAATTAGTGATTTGATAGATCTGACAATGTGGAATTCAAAGTTAAATGTGATATTTCCGAAAAGGTAATCGTGACATCATGCCTCATCAACTGTGAAATAACTGAAATCGGGTAGGTAGCAGGGCTATGTGGGTCATACCCATTAGGGTATATCATCACCTAATTTAGAGAAACCAGTTGTCTCTATTTTTGTATGTTTCGGAATGATATGGTTGCCGATCCCAACCGTGGTAATGATATATTCGGTACACTCAAGTTGAATGAATGGTCGTTTCTATGTGGCCGGGTTGCAAGATGTTTTTGTTGGACCCTAGTGTTTTATCTCTAAAGGACACTAATCGGAAGGTGGTCCCATACCTAGTTATGTATGGAAATCTAAACTCCAATACAAGCCGTATGTTTTTAAATGTAAACCAACTATATCGAAAAGCCAGATGCAAGCTTTTTGGCTATGTTCTTATTTTGTTTGTGGTTTAACAAGCATTATTATAATATCAATGGATTTGAGATAATAAAACTGATTTGGTTATCGTAAAGGAAAAACACATGCCATGTTTACGTGTGGTCATGTCTTACGAGAGTTCCACTCTTTCGAAGGATTTCTAAAAGTTTAGTAAGTTGTTTGTGTTATGAGTTTTTATCACTGAAAGTATTCCAGACTGATCCAGGCGATTTTTCTTTCCTCAAAATGTGCTCGGGTCAAGCCGAGTATAATTTTCCATGTTGCAGGGATTTTACTTGGAGTTTTAAAAGAGGAGCTTGAGTCGAGACGTATTTCCGTATTTTCTGGTATCAATTTATTTCCGCTATGTGTGTTGTATTAATCAGTTTTGTATAGGCTGATCTAGTTTTGTACTATGATATTGTAATCAGACATGTACAGTTTTCTCTTTGTGCAAAGAGTATTGATATATTATATTTTGTTCATTCCGCCATGAGATCTGTTCTACTATGATTCTGTAGTGTGGGTGTTCTTCTTCTTTTTCTATTCTAACATTTCTTTTTTCTTCTTCTCACCCTCTAACTTCCTTTCCCCAACTATCCACTTTTCTATGCGTTTGAGTTGGACATGTGTGGTTAAAGGTCAGCTTAAACGGTACGGATTGGATCATTACACTTTTATTATTGTTAGATTTGTTCAATGTTATTGTTTCAAAATTGGGTTTTAAACCTCTTCCCTTACGAAAATTGTGTTCTCACAATTTCTTATGGGGAAACATCACATATAACTCTAACAACTTTTATCCGTATCATACAATCAAGTTGAAACTCGTTCAATTCTCGAATGGTCAATGTCAAAACCAACTTACCATCTGCTATCTATTTAAATATATTCATCCATTTCTTTCGCATATGAAACTTTTTCTGCGTGTTAGAATTCTCAGAAAATTTTAGCAGAGTCTCCTTTGTACGAAGAGCCATTTGCAATTTTCAAAAATATGACACACATCGGCCACATGGTTAGAAGCACAATGTATATAAATATTTCTACTATTGCTGCATTTATTCCAAAAACATGGCTTTATTTAAGCATGTTATAGTAAGTTAGCTTATTATTAAGCGAGAAAACACAAGACGATGAGTCCAAGGATGCTTCATATGTGCTTATACTCAACTAAAATCAAACATGTAAGTTGCATATATGTACATTTAATAAATGTTGCATTTATGTATTAACAAACAAACAACCTTGCATAGAATGCAAGCAACAAAAATAGTCTACTTGCTAACTCATTAATATGAGTACAAATCTGAAGTAATAAACCTTCAATGCAAACGTTGAAGTTTTAATATCAGTTCATTGGAACAATGAATATGTTTGTATCATAACATGTTATTGTTCTAATTAGGAAATTATATAGTTGTGTTCAAAAATTGAAAATTCAATTAACATTCTAAATTAATATTATTATCAGTTTTCTTTAACCTTCAGATGAGGAAAGAGCTCATGACAAATGAATTAAAATATGCAGAAACTGCTTGCCTTTTTTAAGGGTAGCTGCAGTCTTGACGCTGCTGCATGATATTGCTGGCAGCACCCTGGTGCTAATGGTAGCGACTTGCTACAAACATATATCAAATTAAAGACTGCCATTTTTTGTTTCTAGTTGCATAATTCAATCTTTTAAAACTATGCAGTTAAAGCCCCGCTAAAGCCCTGCAAAATCCCTGCTATATCCTGTAACGCTCTTCGGCTGCTATGTTATTTCAATTTAGCGATGATGAAGAATAGTTCCGATTTAAGCCCTGCTATTTTCCATTGCACCCGCTAAATCAATGCTATTTAGCACTCGCTTTAGCAATATTAATATATAAAAGATGATTTGACCGGTTCTCTTTTAAAATAAGTCAAAAAAATTAATGTAAAGAGCTAATTTTAAGTGGTAAGTCCCTTAAAAGATAGAAATCTGTAGTAATCTTCGAATCTAGTGTGCATAATCATGATATTCTTAAATTTGTTATATTAATTAATATTCGTTTCTTCTGCACAAATGATGGAGAATGATAATTAATTAATTTTAATTATATAGTTTTATATCTAATTAACATTTTTGCACCTCCGCTATGTCCCCGATTTATCCTCGCTTCAGCTTTTTACACTTTTACCGTTATAAAACCCGCTAAGCGCTTTAACTGCACAATTTTAAAATAAAGTCTGAGTCCGACTGACGACTGAAGTTTTTGTCTCTGAATTCCAAGTTGCAAAAAATAATTGAAACAAGATTTTCGGTCTTATATTGCATAGACTAAAAATTCAGTTTTAAATTTGGTTTAAGGACCGACAATTAAAAGACGAAATTATAGTCCCTTGTGGGTCTTAAATGATGGACATTTTAAATGATATATAATTTAATTTTAAGTTTTTTAAATTTTTGAAACATATATTAGATTTTTGTAAAATGCACCATATAACTATGTTCTTGTATTAAAGCATTCATACAATACAAAATGTATTGAAATAGAGAAGATGCTAAAGATGCACATGAAGCAAACTGAAGAAAAAACTTTATAGAATAAAGAACCATTCTTACTTATTATTGTACAAGATAACTCTTTCAACGAATCATAGGACAACGAAGACGCACACTGATTGTTAAATCAGATCTATTTTCTCAGATTCATGAGCCAATTTTCATTTTATCTTCCGTAATTTAAACCATTCTTCTTGGCGTTCCAAGATTTCAGCATGCCTTTCAATTCGGCTTGACGATATTTGAGTTTACATCTTCATCATCATTAACTTTTCCATTACCTCTGACTTTCGACTCTCACCCATAAGTTCATGCTTCAAAATCTCATAAGGAAGGTAGTTAAGTAATATGCTTTTGGCTGTTCGAGGCAAATGAGATGATCCTTAGTGGAACCCCATTATACTTCCAAATCTTTCTCATGCCTACAGAACAAATTCTTTCCAAATGAACTTGTTGTACAAAATAAAACGTATAAATAAGATTAAACATCTACAGAGCCATGTTGTAATGAAGTTGAACAAAAAATTACCCATTTGGGTATAGGAGTTCCTAAATTTAGTTAATAATCTAAACTAACATAAGCTTTCTCTGAAATTACATAAAATACCTATTGATCTCCACGACAGAGAGAGATAGCTTATTGCATTATGCTCTTTATTCAAATTAAATTTGGTTCTAGTACTTTGTTAGGATCTTCATTATTGAATTTGATTTGTTGCCTTCATTTTGAGTTAAACTCTTTATTTCCATCTGAAGAAGAAAAAGAAGAAACACGAGGGAGGAGGAGTGAAAAACGAGAGGGAAAAGCCACTGAAACTAAATACGTGTGAGATAATGAGATTACGGCTGTCAATGAATACCCAAAATTTTGAAATCCGTCCGCATCCACATCCGAAAAGCGGATAAATATCTGATATCCGAAAAAACGGATGTGGATGCGGATATAGACATATCCGCATCCGAAAATTATCCGTCCGCTTTTTTTCATGATTATAGCTTAAATTATGTGTATTCTAATATAATTGAATACACTACTTTATTATTTTATAAAGTTGAAAGTCTATTAAATGCACGCTAATTGTTCAAAATTACATATTACCATCATATTTATTTATTTTTAGCACTTTAGTCAGTGGCGTAGCTAAGAATTACATATTATCATCATGTTGTCTATATGATTATGTATATAAATATCATTTCACACCATCAAACAAATACAACTAAATATAATTATATCACAATATTCGATTACAAAAACGATCAATTATTGATCTTTCAAACAACAAAACATGCATATATTGTAGTACTTTAAAGTTGCCCACGTCGAGTTCTCATGTTTTAAAAGCGATCGAGAATTGTATCGTTGCTAATCTCTTTCAATATATCTTTTTCAATGTATGCAACACAACTATCATTCAACCATTCATCTCCCATTCGATTTCGTAGGTCATTCTTCACTATATTCATACCAAAAAATGCTCTCTCCACAGTTGCAATTGAAACGGGTAAGATAAGTGATAATGTCAAGAGCTTGTAAACCAAATTATACACAACATTTTTTTGTCAACACCATCTTCCTAGCCAAATCACTGATCCCTTTCACATCTTTAAACATCTCATTAGACTTCATATCAATTTCATAAATTTCCAACTGATTATAAAGATCCATACGTTCTGCTTCAGAAAAATCATCGGGATAAAATTCAGATAATCGAACTAGCTTCACTTTGAAAGTGTCAAATGAATCGACTGGACTAAGAGAGGACATACAAAGAAGTAATTCTGAATTTACCTCATCAAAGCGGTTGTTAAGCTCAACAATCTGCTTATCTAGACAAAGATAAAACAAATCAACTCGGTAATGATGTAAATTTGTAATCATTGGTCCTCTTCTTGATCTACCCAAAAGCATGTTATTCTCATCCATATTCGAAATAGGAATTTGTTGATTGGTGCAGAAAGAGTTAACCTCTTTTAGAAGAGTGTCCCATCCACTAGCTCGCATTTTATTTAACCTCTGTTTAGATACTTTTACCAAAATCAATGCATTTATGATATCTTGATCTTTTCTTTGTAGTGCCTTGGAAAGATCATTAGTAATTGCAAGGACACTTTTCATCAAATGCAAAAGAAATATGAAATCATAAGATTGCAACACTTTGATTAAATTTAAAGGTTCCCCTTTTTTATCACCAGACATATCTTCCATTAGATCGGTAAGGACATCAATAACCGAAGGAAACATAATAATCAAATTGACTAGTGTACCATAATGTGAACCCCAACGTGTGTCACCTGGTCGTTTCAAACTGCGTTCTTGATTTAATCCCTGTCCACTAGATAGTTCACCACTTTCAAGCTGATTAAATATTCTACTTGCTTCTTTTTCTCTAAGAATGCCCCGACGTTTGTATGAAGCTCCAACGAGATTTACCAAATTATTGACCAAGTAAAAAAAACTCGGAAATATGGTCTATATCTTTGGCGACACGAACAAGTGCTAATTGAAGTTAATGTGCAAAATAGTGAACATAGAAAGCAGACTTGTTCTCATTTAGAACAAGTGTTTTAAGTCCATTAAACATGCCTTGCATATTACTTGCACCATCATAGCCTTGGCCTCGCAACATAGACATACTCAATTCATGTTTATCAAGAAAAGCATCAAGTGATGTTTTTAGAGAAATTGATGTCGTATTAGGAACATGCACCATGCCTACAAGCTTTCAATAACACTTCCTCTCTCATCCAAAAATCTTATAACAATTGCCATTTGTTCTTTAATTGATGTATCACGAGCTTCATCAATAAATAATGCAAATAGTCCTCCGGAAAGATGTAGATGTTGTAAGATAGTGTCTACAATTTCCAGGGCAATACAATTGACTATATCTTTTTGAATATCCGGTGATGTCATCTTATTATTTTGTGGTGCATTTTTTAGAACAACCGCATCAACCGATGGCTTTTCGTGAGCAAGCCATTGTAGAAGCTCAAGAAAATTTCCTTTAGTCATTGATTCTTCGGATTCATCATGGTCACGAAAAGGCAAACCTTGATGTAACAAATATCGAATGCATACAAGAGTTGAGTTTAATCGATGTCGATAGTCAATTTTGCTTTGGGTTTATTGTCTCTCGATGCCATTGCAAAATGTTGATTTTGATTCATCAAATTCTCGGCCTTTATATATGCTGCTCTATGAGTATCCGAAATAGCCTGTTCTTTAAGCCTTTCATTATGTTTCCAATTCCTAAACCCCTCCCGAATAAATACATCACTTGTATTTCTACTCATTGATTGGGGACGAAATAAGTAACATAGCAAGCAATATATTCCCTCTTCTTTTACATTATATTCCAACCAATTCTTATAATCGGCAAACCATGATTGATTAAAACGTCTAACTCTTCCACCAATTATCATTTGTGGAAATATTTGCAAAGAAGGCTGACAAGGACCTTTTTGTAAGTATGCCCTTCTTACTGTATCTCGATCATTTGGATCATAATCCAAAATTTGATGTCTTAACTAGGATCGGATGGAAGATTTGATAAATCGACATGAATACGACTTCGAATTACTGAATTTGCAATAATTGGGTTTTGATTATCATCATCAACTGCATTACTAAAAGGTGTAACGACTTCAGCATCAGTGTAAACATCTTCAATGGTTCTCTTAAAATATTTTCGTATATCTAGCATATTACAAAAAAAAAATTATTTTTTTCAACACTCAATTAAAGGAATTAACAAGCATAAAACATTATTTTGACATAATCAAAGAACAGACGAGAGCTATGGCCATGGTTAACTAATTTTCAAGTCACAATATCCAGGCAAACATTATACTGTGGAGGAGATAACACAAAAAACTGGGTAAAGTTCATTCTAATTCCTATGCAAGTAACACAAAAAACTAATTTTCAATTCACAATATCCAGGCCAAAGCTCATCCTAAGTCCAAAGCACATTACACAATATCCAGGTAATCAAAACTCATTTTAATGGCATGTAAACATTCATTATAATGGCCGATATGTTGATTTTAATTCCAATTCCAAAATCAATGTACCTTCATCCTAATTACACAAAAAATCCATCACCTCTTAAACCCTAATAACACAAAATATTGGATAAAGCTCATCCTATGTTGAGAATGTTTATTGGCAGTGGCGTACCCATTAGAAGAGTTGCCCCTGCATGGAGGAGCTGTGCCCAGTGGAGGAGCTGGAGGGCAGAGCCACAGAGGAGGAACTGGAGGGGCAGAGGAGGAGCTATGATTTCTAGAGGCTTAAGGATTAGGGCTGCGGTGTGCGATTAGGTTTTGAGGAGCGAAGCCGAGAGCGATCTTTTACTTTTTTTCCTGAGCGGGCGGTTTTGGCAAAAAATAAAAATAATTTAAACGAAGATTTATGGGGGGGAGGGGGCATGTGCCCAGGCCAGCTTGCACGTGCCTCTGCCCCTGACATTAGTAATCAACTAGGTTGGAAAAGCTTAATATCAAGCTAAAAAAAATTCATTTATATTCATTGATTTATCGATCGTTGGCAGAGCGGATAATTATCCGGTATCCGTCTGTATACGCGGATGCGGATATTCGATACCCGAAAATGATTTTGGATGCGGATGCGGATATGATATTATCCGTATCCGAAAGTATCCGTTGACAACCCTAAATGGGATCCATAAATTAAGGAAGTAGTGGTATTATTTGCCTTGAACCATTTATGTCACTTGAAAGCGGGAAAAAGAAATCATTATGATCTAAAATTGTCGTAACCAACTAAAATTGAAAGTGGGAAAAAAATCTTCTTGAAACTGATTACAAGATGATTTAATGACTGAGTTTTAGTTTCATCTAAAATTGTTATAACCGACTACAGAGTAACTTTCAGTCGCTAATCTCGAAATTTAAAACCAAATCATTATGTCTATAATTTTTCTTAAATTAGCAACTGAGAAAAATCAGTTTTAAATTTCAGTCTTTAATAATAAATTTTTTTTGTAAAGTTGGAGCTGTTGCACAGTTGCATGTTTATCTGCTTCATTCCTGTTATCAGAAATCACTTACTTTCAACTAAACAAATGACTTCCTCCTTAAAGCTATTTTATTGAAGTCAAGTTGCCATTTATAACTGAAATTTTTATTATCATCGATTCAACCATGTTCTATTGTTAAAAAGAAGCACTGTAGACCAAAGTTCAGCGATTTAAAAATTTCAGTCTGGGAAATGTTTATACTTAATTTACTGTTGCAGTACTCTAAACTCCTTTGTACAAAATATGTATGTAATTAATTTGTGTAAGAACATGTCCAAGAATATACACACACACACAAAAACATGCTACTATACTATGGTATGCTGACAATAATGCTTTGAGTCAATTTCTAGTTGCTTTTCATGTTCACAAAGTTTAATATTCATATTTTATAACCTGTTAGATTGAAAACTGGAAATATAGACTATATAGTTACTTCAGATGCAAAAGGAATTTCATAGATAAATGTACTTTAAAAGGTGGCCAAAGCATTCAATGAAGATATTAATTAGTTTTCTCTACATCGTTACAACGACCTCCATAATAAAGATGATGTAAATGACAGTAGTGACATTTATACCATAATGTTTTCCCAGAACATCCTATTTTTTTGAACCAGTGCAGTAGTATCTTATCAAATATCAACACAACCTAGTGTGTTTCAATTAATTTTTTTCCATAAGGTAAGTATATGTTTCATATATATTTACCTGAGAAGTGATCGGACCTAATATGACCATCAACAAATAAGTAAAATAAGTAAGCATTCAATTATGCTAGTCTATCATTGGCAGAAACAACTTCCGATGACAAATCATCATTCGATTATTGGATACTTATTAAAATTCATATATTTTTATTCATTCAACTTTAAAATCTTATATACCATATTATATAAAATAAATAGTCATTTTTTCAAAATATATGAATATATATATATAGGGTTTATCTTCTTTTAAGATCATGCTATATCTCTTTTATGATTCAACCAAGTATTATATAATACTATTTGTCATTCGGATTAAAACAAAATATCTTTATTGGTATATATACAAAATGAATTTCAAATTCGTGTATAAATATTTTCAATATCATTTTATAGAGAAGCTTTTCTAAATATAAAACTATAAAATTCTCCTTTCATTACAAGAATATAATAAACTAGGCTAGTCACTTTATTATCCAAATTTGTTTGCAATTTTGGATTTTAGAGTTCGATATTATATACTCTCTACAACTACGCATTTATAGATGCAAGACCGTTCAAATTCAAATCCACATTTACTGAAACCTCAAAAGAAATATAATTTTACCGAATGTAGAATAGGGTGATATATTTTTAAGGTTAACAATCATTCTGTTATTTCTAAGAACATTTTATATAGTAATGGTTTACATATGAATGGACCATTTATCGTTATTTTCACATTTGTGCATACTTTTATAAATAACTAATGTGCAGTCCGTACGTTGCACAAGGTAATATTATTAAAAATAATATTTATTATTTTAATGTTAAAGTGACAACTTTATTATGCAATATATATGATAAATTTTGATGTGAAATACATAAACTATTAAATAAAATTATTATTGCTTATGCATAATTTATGTTCTATGGCTGACGCAAACAATATGTACGTGTGTGTATTTAAGAATTCTTTTAATCATTTTTGTAAATATAGGCATACATGTTGAAATTGATGTATGTTAGTAATTCATTTGATGAATTAGCAAATATTATTTAATAAAGAATCTTTAAATAAATTAAATGTAAAATTATGAATTTAGTTTAACTGCATAGCATAGTAGGGAAAATTGAAAAGAAATCTGCAAAAAATGTTCAAATTTGTTCTAGAACTACTGATGTTCAAAAAGAATTTTATGATATAATATATGATAGATTCTTGATATAAATAAATCATAAGTAATTGACAAATTAACTTTGTTATTATTTTTGATATACTTCGTTTATGTTATGTGATTTAGAAATCTTTATAGTTGCATGGATAACTTTTTTTAATATCAATAAAAATTGACGTATATTTTAGAAGTTATTAGAAAATTGGACAAAATACACTCTACGGTTATTTAAATAATTAAAACTTAGAATTTATTCAGTAGTTTAAACATATGGATTGAAATATAAAGTATCACGAAAGAATTTTTTATATTTAACTGGTTGACTACTGAATTTATTCAAAATACACTACTGAGATAAGTGTATAATATCTTTAATTTTTTTTATTGTTTACATATATTATTTAAACTAGTTGACTTAGTTAACTTTATATTTAAAAGAAAAACTAATTTTTCTATTTTAGTTGATATGAACATAGTATACATTTTAAAAAATCACATTTATTGTTACTTATATGAGTTAACAACCATTTAATGATTGAATCAATTTGTTAAATTCAAAATCACATAATTAATTTAAACATATTTGTTAAATTTGGTGATGCTAAATCAGATTAAATGGAAGGAAATTTTTCTTAGGGGGAGAAAGAGAAATATTGTTTTCCCTAATTAATGAGATTTGGGTAGATATTACATTCCCAAATTAATGGGATTTGGGTAGATATTGCATTCCCAAATTAATGGGATTTGGGTAGACATTGGTTTCCCTCATTAGGTGACATAATTGATAAGGTATTTTACCATATATATAAAACTTGGGTATGAAGTAATTTGACTTATAAAAAAGGAGCCTAACGGGGAGAGTGAAAGGTATTCATTCATTTATCTCTCTAATCAAGATTTAGGGATCTCTAATCTAAACCTAATTACTTCAATTCTTTATCTCCACAAAACAAATTCTCGAGTGAATTGAGTGACCATTGTAATCAATATCTTGTCCTCTTCATTGATATTAATAAAAGGCTCTCTCTCAAGTGGACGTACACTAACAAATTGTTAGTGGAACCATTATAAATCCCTGTGTGATTTACTTTTCGTTGTTGCCCCTTTATTTCTCTTGTATGGTGCTTGTGATTGGTTTTTGGATTGGGTTAAGATTGTCTTTGATATTGATTAGTTGTTTTTGCACGTTTACCACGATCTCGTCTTTCGCTTATTTGGGTTTTTTTTATTTAAGCGGTTTTGAATCAAAATTTCTCCACAACATTTGGTATCAGAGCATTGATGTTGGTAGATAGTTGTAAAAAAAGCTAGAATCGGATTCAAATAATGCCTCAACAGTTGGTTCAAGTGGTGTAACTCCTTATGTTTGTGGTTCATATGAAGCTTCTGGATCACAATTGGTTATTGACAAGTGGAATGACGATAATGATTATGATAAATGACAATGGAAGATGAAAGCGGTTCTTAGGCGGAATCAGGTACATCGGGTTGTGTTTGATACATATTTATTGCCAGCGGACATCTCAGATGTGGAGAGACAAGAAATAGAAGGGTGGGCATTCACTGCACTTCAACTTGCCATATGTGAGAATGTTATTTCCGAAATTAGTGGTGAGACAAATGCTGAAGGTATTTGGAACAAGTTGGAGGAGTTGTATGTGAAAAAGTTACTTACAAATCGACTAATCTTGTTGCGGACTTTCTTTACCTATAAGACGAAGGAAGGAACTTCGTTAAAGGCACAATTAAATGTGTTTGATGATTTGCTAAAGAAGACGAAGACAGTAGATTTAAAGATTGAGGAGGATCAGAAGGCAGTGATATTGTTATATTCATTGCCTGAAAGCTATACTGGATTCTCAAATAGTTTGATATATGGTCGAGATACATTGACTCTTGATGATGTCAAGACGGGTCTTCTTAGTGAGGAGTTGCGAGATAAGATGAAGGTGATGAGTGATGGAAGTAGTGGTGCAGGCAGTGGTCACGGTTTATTTGTGGAGAAGGAGAAGCCTGAGAAGAAGGGAAACTGGGGGCGTTCTAAGTCTAAGAAGCTCGGTTGGAGAGAGGAAGGTCAAAGGAAAGAAATGGCAAGTGCTTTATATGTAAGAAGCCTGGCCATTGGAAGAATGAATGTCCAGACAAGGAAAGAAGGAAGTAGCATCTTCATCAGTTGCAGTGGAGAGAGATGTTGGTGAAAGAGACATAGATGTTTTGTCAGCTGTAGCATCATATGTTTCGGACAACGAATGGGTGCTTGATTCGGGGGCTTCATATCACATGACGCCTAATAGGAATTGTTTTTCTTCTTATACTGGTCGGGAAAGAAATTCAATTGTTATGGGAAGTGGTGCAGTTTACAAGTCAAAGGGCATTGGATCCGTGTAAATTAGGATGTTTGACGGCGTGATTCGTACTCTCACTAAATTAGAATGAATGTCCGAGACTACGAAAGTCACTTGTCTCTTTGGAACAGCTGGATTCTTTGGGATACAAGATCACTATTGAGAGTGATAGCTTAAGGGTTTCGAAGGTAGCGCTTGTGGTTATGAAGGGTACTAAGACTCATGGAATGTATTTGTCATTCGGTAAAAGAATAGAGTGTCATTCGGTGAAGGAAAACATGAAAGTGTCAATGCAGCGGTAGGATCGTATTGTATGGAGTATAAGCAATGTAATGCGCAGATAGTAGAGTAATAATACTAAATAAAATCACACAGTCGATTTTATACTGGTTCAGACCAATGTCCTACGTCCAGTCCCAGACTCCCTTCTTGTATTTCACTAACACAACAACCCTCACTTCACCCGGAGGAACAGGTTCACAATTACCCGAATAGCCAAACAAGATTTCTTGCCTCAACCGCTGAAGAGGACTTCCACAATATAAATAATTTGCTGACTACTTGTGTTCTTGATAACACGGATATGTCAAATTGCTGTACACCCTTCCTATAATCTTTCCTTGATGATAATAGTGTAATTCGTGAAAGAATATGGAAGATTTAAAAGATTTAAAATCTTAAAAATATGGAAATAGAGTGCTTTTGTGAATCTGATTGCTAGAGATAAGATAGAAAGAATTAAGGTATGATTCCATGAGAAAAAACATTTGGTAGAACCTCTATTTATAATATATAAAAGGTTACAATCGTTCACGAAGAGATTCGAAGAAAGGATATGAATTAAAAGTTGTGACTCTTCATGGAATGTTGCATCCTTTCGTATTCAGATGTCTGTTTTTGAATAAAATTCAAACAGAAGGGAAATAGGCTATATCAGCCAATATTCAAATGTCTGAATTATTAATTCAGATGTTTGAATTAAAAATTCAGATGTCTGAATTAAAGATTCAGATGTTTGTTTTTGAATAAAATTCAAACAGTAAGGAAATATGTTATTTCGGCCATTATTTAGACGTCTGAATATTTCAGAACAGATGTCTGAATATTATGATAAATTTATTTTTCTTTCAGCAGACAAACGTCTGAAATGGAAATTTCAAACGTCTGTTTGTCATTTCATGCCTATGCCTTGTGTATGTCTTATATAGAATCTTATAAATTAAAAAAGTTCATGTGTGTGTATCACCAAGGAAGATTTTAACAATATATACTAACATTAATAGACTCTAAACACATATAATCTTCAATTTGAGCTCTTGAATCTGTTGTTTGAGTTTTTTTCCTGCAAAACAAGGTTAGTTGATATATATGTGTACATGTATAGTTGTCATAATCAAAATTCCATAAAGCGAGATCCAACATTCTCCCCCTTTTTGATAATGACAACTATATATGTAACTCCCCCTGTCAGTATGCATATATTATCATATATTTCTCCCCCTTTGTCATTGACAAAAAGGAGATACTTATGTAAATAATACACATGAATATGCATAACACCCAAACATACAATATGAGCATAAGTATTTACAAACAAACAGACAGATGATAAACATTTTAAGCACATTCAGACCACTGAATCATGGCATAAAATTGTGATGCCTTGGACATTTAGCCAGCTGAATCTGGGATTCAATCGACTGAATATGTAGTTTTTCTGAGTTATGCATATGATATTCATGTTTAGATACAACTTGTAAGTTTATATTCAAGTTCAATACATATTCCATGGCACAAGCTACAAGTTGATCATATGAAGGCATACTTACATAATATTTATTATCATTTTGAGATGTATTCATATATGAGTCGAAAAAGAAATTGTGTAAGATAAATTTACTTATGCTCTTGTGATATATATTAGCATGAAGTATTTCCCTAAGGAACTGTATAAAAATACGTAGTAATGATAAAGTATATCAATTGACCATTGATATGAAACATGATGTGTAATAAAAAAAAACAGTTGCATATCAATGATAATATAAATATATAAGATTACCATATTTTCTAATTTATTCTATCATTTTGAGCTCTGAATCCAAAGATTTCAGAGATATTAGAATAACCTCCTTATTGTTGTGGTCTACCTGTAAAAAATATGATAAATACTTTAGTACTCACTTCCTTCGTCAGGCTCCTGGGGTTAAATGGAAGGTAACCATACCCAAGAGGGTTTAATGAAACCTTTAAAAATAAATTTTCTATTATTGACTATTGAATCAAAATAATCATCGATATATCTTTCTCTATTTTTCCAATTTACAGGAACCCAAATACTTAAATAATTTATATTGGTATTTTCTTTCGTACTTCCAGATCTATTATTAATATCTCTAGCTATAAGAGATTCGAATTTCGATAAAAATAAATTTTGGATTTACTCGTACTTTAGTACTAGCAGTGATATTTTTGTTGTACATAGAAGCATATCTAGTACTATTCCTATGATTAGTTTTATTATATCCTAAACTGCTTTTGTCATGTAAAGGTCTAGAACTAGATAAATCACATTTAAATCATTTTGACCTTTATTTAATTTCGCGAATTTGTTTGTAAATTTGATTCTAAAGTTGCGATTGACATTTCCAAAAGGAATTTTGTTATTTTTTAAATCATCAATTTTCTTATTTAATTCAGAATTCTTCCTTTTTAAAGTACTATTCTCATTTAGAAGACAATTTTGAGATTCTAAATTTTCCAAAGATGATTGTAATATTTTAGAATTTTCTTTTGATTCAGAATTTGCTTTTTGCAAAATATTATTATTAACTTTTAAAATCTCATTTTCTTTAGATAATTCTAAATTCTTTTCAGTTAAAGCTCCATTCTCTTTTTCAAGAGACAAAATCAAAGAACTAGAATTATTTAAAGAATCTTCTAAAGATATATATTTATTTTGTAAAACATCGACTTCCTTTAAAAGATCATTATTTTTATCTATTAGCCACTCTTTTTCTTCTTGAAGAAAATCCTTTTGAAAAATAAGCTCTTCTAAGGTATTTTCAAAACATTTAGTTTGCTTTTCTAAAAATTTATTCTCCTCTTTTAATTTGAAATTTTGTTGCTCACAATCTTTTGACTTAACTAAAATAACTGTATTAAATTTAGGGGTGTCAAAATATGATCCACACCATTTACCCAACCCATTTACCCTATCCACAAATGGGTTGGGTTAAACCCATTTATGAATTTTATTAAATGGGTAATGAGTTGGGTTGACCCATTTTTAAGATGGTCATAAATGGGTTACCCATTTTACCCATTTATAAAAAACTGAAAATTTAAAATTATAAATTATAAACACACATTTATAAAAAAATTAAAATTTAAAAATGTCAAAATTACGAAAATACCCTTTATTTTGAAAAAAATGGAAAATTTTCAGAAAATCTAGAAAATTACTAAATGAACTGTAGAAAAAAGAATTATTTTAAAATAACGATTTTTAAAGCTAAAAAGACCAAAATTACGAAAATGCCCTTCATATTGGAAAAAGTGAAAAAATGAAAAAATTTATGAAAATCCAGAAAATTACGAAATGAAAAGTAAAAAAGGATTTATTTTGAAATAACGATTTTAAAAGCTAAAAGGACCAAAATAAAGAAAATGCCCTTCGTATCGGAAAATATGAAAAAATCCAAAAAACTACGAAATGAAAAGTAAAAAAAGAATTTTTTTGAAATAACGATTTTTAAAGCTAAAAGAACCAAAATTACGAAGGTGCCATTCATATTGGAAAAAAATTTAGAAATTCTAAAAAATTTAGAAATGAAATGTAAAAAAAGAATTATCTTAAAATAACGATTTTTAAAGCTAAAAATGATCAAATTACGAAAATACCCTTTATTTTGGAAAAAATGAAAAAATTTCAAAAATCCAAGAAATTACGAAATGAAAAGTAAAAAAAATTATCTTAAAATAATAATTTTCTGGATTTTTTGAAAAATTATTATTATTTTTTCACTTTTTCAACATTAAGGGCATTTTCGTAATTTTGACATATTTAGCTTTAAAAATCGTAATTTTCGAATAATTCTTTTTTTACTTTTCATTTCGTAATTTTTGAATTTTTAAAATTTATTTATTTTTTTCACTTTTTTCAACATGAAGGGCAATTTCGTAATTTTGACATATTTAGGTTTAAAAATCGTAATTTTCGAATAATTCTTTTTTTACTTTTCATTTCTTATTTTTTTAGATTTTTTAAATTTTATTTTTTTTCGCTTTTTTCAACATGAAGGGCATTTTCATAATTTTGACATATTTAGCTTTAAAAATCGTAATTTTCGAAAGGTTCTTTTTTTACTTTTCATTTCGTAATTTTTTTAAATTAATTTATTTTTTTCACTTTTTTCAATATAAAGGGCATTTTCGTAATTTTGGCTTTTTTAACTATAAAAATTATTATTTTCGAATAATTCTTTTATTACTTCTAATTTCATAATTTTCTGAATTTTTTTCCATTGTTTCCTATATGAAGGGTATTTTCGTAACTTTTATATTTTTAGCTTTAGAAATCGTAATTTTCGAATAATTCTTTTTTTACTTTTCATTTCATAAATATCTGGATTTTTTAAATTTATTTATTTTTTACACTTTTTTCAAAATAAAGGGTATTTTCATAATTTTGGCCTTTTTTACTTTAAAATTTTAGCATTTGTTTTTATTAGCTAAGTCAAATTTAGATACCTAAGTGGGTCAAATTGGTAACCCATTTATTAGTGTGTTGGGTTATAAACGGGTTGGGTGATAAATGGGTCAAAGAGAATGGGTCATAAATGGGTTAGGTCAAAACTCGACTCTACCCATTTAGACCCAACCAAACCCATTTGACACCCTAACTAAATTTATTCAAAGTTTTAATTTTTTTTAACAATTTTTCATGGTCTAACAAAAAGATCTTTATATAATGATTCTACACATATTTATTGTGATCTGACTTTAGCCATGAGACATTGTTCTTTTGATTCTGCTTTGTTCTTCATCTTTCTAATACCTTGACTAGATTTCTTTATTGCCATATATTCTAGGATGTTGTTATGATATCTAGAATCCCATGCTTTATACCAGTTGAAAGTTGTGACTCTTCATTGAATATTGCATCCTTTTTGTATTCAGATGTCTGAATAAAAAATCCAGATGCCTATTTTTGAATAAAATTCAAACAGTAGGGAAATAAGCTATTTCATCCAATACTCAAATGTCTAAATTAAAAATTCAGATGTCTACATTAAAAAGTCAGATGTTTGCTTTTGAATAAAATTCAAACAGTAAGGAAATTGGCTATTCCGACCATTATTCAAATGTTTGAATATTTCAGAACTGACGTCTGAATATTATGATAAATTTATATTTCTTTCAGCAGACAGATGTCTGAATTGGAAGTTTCAGACTTTTGTTTGCCATTTCATGCCTATGCCTTGTGTATATCTTATATAAAATCTTATAAATTAAAAACGTGCATGTGTATGTATCACTAAGGTAGATTTTAACAATATATACCACCACTAACAGACTCTAAACACATATAATCTTCAATTTGAGCTCTTGAATCTATTGTTTCAGTTTTTCTTCCTACAAAAGAAGGTTAGTTGATATATGTGTGTATATGTATAGTTGCCATAATCAAAACGCCATAAAGTGAGATCCAACAAAACATGATTCAAGGGGGGTTCTTTAGTATGTGCACATAGATCTTGGGGGACCAGCACTAGTAGTTTCTTTGGGAGGAGAAAGATATTATATTTCTTTCATTGATGATTTTTCTTGGAAATTTGGTTGTATATAATGAAGGTCAAATCGGAGGCATTTGCAAAGTTCAAGGAATGGAAGGCTCTTGTTAAAATTGAGAGTGGAAAGTCTTTGAAGATTCTTAGGTCGGACAATGGCGGGGAGTATGTTTCCAGAGATTTTCTGAAATTTTGCAAGCATCATGGTATTCAGAGGCATTTTACTACACCTGGGGATCTGCAATCTAATGGAGTTGCGAGAGAATGAATTGAACACTACTGGAGAAGGCTCGATGCTTGAGATTGACGTCGGGTTTGTCTAAGGGATTTTGGGCTGAAGCTTTGTCAACCGCAGTGCATATAATTAATCGAATTCCGTGCTCGGCTATTGATAATAAAATTCCAGAGGAAGTGTGGAAAGGGAAGAGCATTGACTTGAGTTATCTTCGTGTATTTGGTTGTCATGTTATGTGCATGATCTGGGGAGTGATAAGCTTGCTCCTAGAGCATTCAAGGAGATTTTGCTTGGCTACACGGATGGAGTTAAAGGCTACCAGATTTGGAATCCAGAAACGAAGAAGGCTATGGTTTCTCGTCATGTTACTTTTACTGAGTCGGCCATGTTCAAGGAGAATGAGGGCTCGTCGGATGTTCCAGGTTTGGTTCATGGTGAACCGAAGGAGAAGGAGGTTATTCCCACTTTCAGGCCTAGAGAGTGTAGAGTTATTGGAGATGCTTGTGAGGAGGTAACAGTTGATGTTACATCACATAGTCCACAAGATTCCTCTAGTAGTGTTGGTCATGTGCATGATCCTAGAGAAGTTTCAGATCAAGGTGGAGCAGAAGGAAGACCGGGTAATGGTATTGCTACTCGGGTTGGTCGTCGTGCTATAAGGCCACTCGAGAGATATGGTGACTGGAGTTATCTTAGCTTTTGTGAGAATTTAGACTATTCATGTAGTACAAGATGAGCCGATGGACCTTGATAACGTCATGAGTTCAAGTGATAGCTTGAAATGGGTTTGTGCCATGGAGGAAGAGATGCAATCATTGATGTAGAACCAGACTTGGGAGTTGGTTCCACTTCCTAAAGGAAACCGTGCTGTTAGGTGCAACTGGATATACAAGGTGAAGGACGATGGAAGATATAAAGTTAGGCTAGTGGCTAAGGGGTTTGCACAGAGAAAGGGAAAGGAGTATGATGAGATCTTCGCACAATTGTGAGACATACTTATATCCGGATATCACTTGTCATAGTTGCTATTCATGACTTGGAGTTAGAGTAACTTGATGTGAAAACCGCCTTCTTGCATAGTGAATTGGATGAAGACATTTACATGGAGCAACCAGAAGAGTTTGTTGTAGATGGTAAGTCAAAGTTGGTTTGCAAGTTGAAGAAATCACTATATGGTCTGAAGCAATCACCTAGGCAATGGTACAAGAGGTTCGATCATTTTATGCTTGAAAGTGGCCTTCATCGAAGCATGAAAGATGCTTGTGTTTATTTCAAAAAGTTGAATAATGATTGTTGGGTGTATTTACTCTTGTATGTGGAAGATATGCTCATTGCTTCTAAGGATAAGGCTGAAATCAAAAGGTTGAAAATGAAATTAAAAATAGAATTTGAGATGAAAAACCTTGGAGAAGCAAAGAAGATTTTGGGCATGGAGGTTGAAAGGGATCGAAAGCATTTTGAGTTGAAATTAACTCAAAAGGAATATATCAGAAAAGTGCTTTTCTGGTTTAGCATAGAGGATGCAAAGACGTCAAACACACCTTTACCTTTGCATGTAAAGCTTTCGAGTAAGGGATCACCTATCGCAGAGAAAGAAAAGGCTTACATGGAAAAAGTGCCATATGCTATGCGGTTGGTAGTTTGATGTATGCCATGGTGTGTACAAGTCCCGATATTGCAAGTGTTGTCGGGATGGTTAATCGGTTCATGGTAATCCGGGGAAATCACATTGGGAAGCAGTGAAGCTTATCTTGAGATACTTGAAAGGTACAACATCTCATGGTCTTGCTTTTGGGGTTTGTAAGTTTAAGAATTGCATGTTGATTGGTTAATGTGATTCAGATTACGCTGGTGATAGGGATTGGAGAAAATCAACTTCCTTGATATGTATTTACTCTTGGTAGTACTACCATAAGTTGGAGAACGAGATTGCAGACCGTAGTTGCTTTATCCACTACGGAGGCTGGATTGGCAGCTCCAGTGGAGGCATCAAAGGAAGCACTCTATTTAAAGCGATTGTTGTGTGACTTGGGCTTTGAACATGACAATGTTGATGTTCAATGTGATAGCCAAAGTGCTATTCATTTAGCGGAGAATTTGGCAATTAGCTCATGGACCAAGTATATTGAAGTGAGGGAGCCATTTCTAGTTGCCATGGACGAAAACAAGCAAGTATGCCTTCGGATAGTGCACACAAAAGATATTGCGACAGATATGTTCACTAAAGCATTGCCGATTAGGAAGTTCGAGCATTGCTCGAACTAAATTCGCTTTGAGAGGTGCTAGGTGCCACGGGTTGGCACGGTTAAGAGAGGAGATTGGCCATGGATGAAAAAGAGTATCAGTGAGAGGTTGAAGTTCTATCTTCTTGGTATGTTTTTCTCTTGGTGAGACTAGTTTTGGAGTTGGGTGTTTTCAACACTTTATTAGCGGGTGGGGGCTTTGCCTGAACTAATTGATGAAGTGCAATGGGGGGTGGCTTTGCCAAAACTCATTGGGAAAAATTCAAGCTCGGTGAAGATAAATATGGTGATAGTTGGAGCTATCGGTTACAAGTGATGGTATGGATACCATTAGTTTATGGAGTTGGAGATAGGTGATTTTGCATCAAGGTAAAGTGTTAAATTTGGTGATGCTAAATCAGATTAAATGGAAGGAAATTTTTCTTAGGGGGAGAAAGAGAATTATTGCTTTCCCTAATTAATGGGTTTCGGGTAGATATTGCATTCCCAAATTAATGGGATTTGGATATATATTGCCTTCCCAAATTAATGGGATTTGGGTAGATATTGTTTTCCCTAATTAATGGGATTTGGATAGATATTGCAATGGGATTCGGGTAGATATTGTTTTCCTTAATAATGGGATTTGGATAGATATTTCTTTCCCTCATTAGGTGGCATAATTGATAAAAAAATTCACCGTATATATAAAACTTGGGTATGAAGTAACTGGTCTTATAAAAAGGAGCCTAAAAGGGCGAGTGAAAGGTATTCATTCATTCATCTCTCAAATAAAGACTTAGGGATCTCTAACCTAAATCTATTTTCTTCAATTCTTTATCTCCAAAAATCAAATTCTTAAATGAATTGAGTGACCACTGTAATCAATCTCTTGTCACTTCATTGGTATTAATAAAAGGTTCTCTCTCTCTCTCTCAAGTGGACGTACACTAACAAATTGTTAGTGGAACCACTATAAATCTCTGTGTGATTTACTTTTCATTATTGCCCATTTATTTCTCTTGTGTGGTGATTGTGATTGGTTTTTGGATAAGGTTGAGATTGTCTTTGATATTAATTGGTTGTTTTTGCATGCTTATCACGATCTCGTCTTGTGCTGATTTGGTTTTTTTATTTGAGCGGTCTTGAGTCCAAATTTCTCCACAACAATATTGACTTAAATGTACAATGTTAAGTGATAATGTATAGTGTTTTGTAAATAACTAACTAAATTTTAAAATGTAAGGTTTGACATTAATATTACAAAACAATACACGGTATATATATTTTGATGTAAATGAGTTCAACTATGAATTATTACTGATAGTTATCTATGTGTATAATTTATATTGCATGCTTAAAGCGTTAATATGTTTAATTTTTTCAATATGAATATCGTTAACATTAATGTGATTAATTAGGCGAATCAACGAATAATAGTTTGTTATAGTTATTTGAATAGTTTTAATATTATGCACTTAATTGTAAAATATGGTGCCAAATAAAAATATATTAGAAAAAAATTGAGAGAAACTAAAATGATTATAGAAAATTTGAAGTGTAGGCATTTAAGTCAAAAAACATAGTTTTTTCATTTTAAGTATTTAAAAGAAATACTATTAATTAAATTTATTTAAATTACTTAAAATTTATGTTTTGCAATTAATTTAGATATATGGACTTAAATATAAAATGATAGGAGCTAATCGTTAATAAAAAATTGTGTAGAATTTGTAATGTCCATATCAAATGTTAGAAGAAATAAAATAATATGAGAGAAATAGTAAATAATTGTAAAGTGATAAGTTAATTTAAAAATAAAATATCCAGAAAAAAGTAAGGAGGAGAGAGAAAACTCCTTGAATTAAGCAGAGAGCTTTAAAATGTTCCGCTTTACTATTATTTCATAGATATGCTTATATATTCCCACAAAATATTATTTTAACTCCAAAAACACTTTTACGTAATAACCCCTTTATGTATGTAATATTTAACTTATTGAAAAATTATGTCTTCTTTTCTCGTTTTCTATCCAAGAATGCGGATTAGGTCTCCGATATTTTTTCTTCTATCGCCATCTATCTTAATCTAATTTATCACGATCTAGACATCCCTGATCCATGAAGAGAACGAGGATCCCGGATTATGTTGAGAACATGACGCATAAAAACACAAACATGATAATATTTCATTGCTATTACAACAATTTACATCAGAGTACAAGAATATACCAGAGCATGAATAAATAATATACAGCGGAAAACAATATCAGAGATTTAATTTATATTTAAATACATAAACATAATATGCAGTGGAAAATACCAACTACCAAACTGAATGAAATACACAGATACAAAGCATTCCGAATACAGACCCAGCTTTAACCCAGGATCATGTGAAAAGAAATATCTGCAAATCCAAAACTACTAGCTGCCCATATGGAAAATATGGGCACCCAGAGTTTAGGTAGAAACAGTAAACTCCGAGTCAGTCATGGGACTGGTGTGAGAACTAAAACAGTTATTAACTTTATTTTAATGTTGGGTAAATCAAGGGAAACGTCGTATAACACAGCATGGGCTTCCTCCCAAGAATATAATAAACAAACAACACAATGATAAAAAGGAAAAAATGAAGCCATTATAAGACTCTGGTCCCATCACACAATGCAACAGCCGCAGGATAGAGTTTTACCTTGTAATGGCCAAATATGCTTGGTACGCAAAATTTATCTTTTATTATTACTATAAGTGCACAGTGTCAAAACCACTTCAAATATAAATGTATCAATCATTGGTGACATAGGTACCATATATTCTGTCGCCATACATAGGTTTACAACTAAAACCGAAAAGTCGCGTATTTGAAATTGGATTTCCATCCAATTTGAGACACACTAGCAATGCCTCAGGATTACACCCTCTGGGCAACCCTAGGTTAGCGGCAGGGCCGGTCAGCTGTCGCTGATTGGCAATACCATAAACTATATGTTAGCCGGTTCAATCGAACCGCCAAAACTGGTCAGTACGTCGACCAAGTCTAGGGCCTTTTAGTCGGCCCTGATATCAAACCCGAGGTACCTCTCTATCCATCAAATAATATTCAACATCCACATAAGCAAATGTCTGGGCTCCATACCATGACATCACCTATAGCTAGAAACCAACATTTGTCCATTTCCCTGCGGTCCTCATCCCGTTTTTGGTTTGTACCGAGGTGTGAAGCTTGCGAATTAATGCTACACAAAGCTACGCTACTTAAAGCTGTGCTTTGATCATCAGCCACAAAGCCTTGCTTTTCAACAAAAGCCTTAATCCCTGCAACTCAGCATGCCACCTTGTCATTCCATACCATACCACTGATTTCCACCGATACATAACCTCTAAGCTCGTACGTCTCGGAGAAGGGTGTTAAGCAAGAGAATAAATTTCTCCACCACCAAACAGATATGTATTTAGCAAAGATCAATAAATACAGCGCAGAATACAATGTCAGGCATATAATCCATTTTCAAGTTTGTTCTGGGTCTGAACGAAACCGGAGGCACCTTATTCCTCATCCCATATGTCCAATACAGGAGAGAGGCCCTCACATATCCGGTCGATCTCCAAGTACGTCTGAAAGATCACCACTTATTACCTTGTCTTGGGTGTACATCTCAATCAAGACATCAGTAATCATCCAAATGATGTGAAGATCTCCGGTCTTCGACCACTGTCTTCTTCGACTTTTAGTCGTCGTATCAATTATTTAGAATGAGTTAAACTCGGTCTTTCCGAATAACTCGTGTGTCTTATAATTAAGTGCTATAAAAGCACATCGTACGCCTCATTCCAATCCAGAATATTCTTTTATTCAAATCTTCCTGGAAATCATTTCAAAAGATTTTTAATATATTTTCACAACTTAAACCAAATTAAGGTTTATCAACTAGTCGGGATTAACGAGCCTTACCGATGTAACCATTTATTTTATTATCCCAATCCCAACCAATTCATCCCATGGAGCAAAACTGGTAGTACTCCATATCTAACACCCATTGTTTTACTGGTAAATTCAATTACTACTTAATGTTAAAACTTAATTAAAGATTTAACTATTGCATGGAATAAAACTGGTGGTACTCCATTCTCGTACATTTCTTGAATTCAGTAAATTTAACTACCTTATTCTCTTTTGATTCTTATTAAAGATTCGTTAAAACTCCACTTAGTTTTAATCCCAAAAATCATTACTTAATGATTATTCAACATTAGGAAAATTAATCCTGTCTTTAACTAGGTTAAAGAACAAATGTCATATAAACACATTTCACGACAAACCCTAAATCATCTTCATTAAACCTCAGTTAAGAGATTTATAAATTCCAATATCATAACATAAGATGCACAAGATAAATTGTGCATTTCTTCATAGGTCAGACTCTGACATAAAATGCACAGACGTCTGATCTTGCAGGGTAAGATTTCCAGAGTGTTTTGGCAGACGTCCGTCCATTTATGGTCAGATGTCTGACCTAATGCAATTATTTTTATTCTTAATAGAACTTGAACAGATGTCTAAGCCATTCCTGGAAAGACGTGTAATTACAGGAGAATAAATTCCTGAGAGTTTGTACAAACATCTGCCTATTTATGGTCAAACGTCCGACCTGCTGAAATTAATTTTATTCTTAAAAGAACTTGAACAGAAGGCTGAGCCATTCCTGGAAAATGTCTGATTATAGGAAAATAAATTCCCGAGAGTTTTAACAGACGTCTGACCTATATGGGTCAGACGTCTGAGCTGATACCTCGGAAAATGTTTGCCTTTATTAAAAGATTATAAATTCTAAATCATAACTTCACCGTCAATTGGGTTCAAGAACTAATGTCATTCAAAACATCATTCACAACGAACCCAAATTCAATTTCCATTTAATTCCAATTATTTATATTAAATGGAAAACTTCATTGATCTTAATTAAAAGATTTATCCTTTTCTCAAACGTGTTTAAGAACAGTGTTATTGAAGACACCATTCACGACAAACCCAAAATCCTATTTGATATCAGATACAAGTCTCTGAATAGAAATTATATCGACTTATATTCAATATCAAATTCTGAAACTAATAGATATTGTATTAGGAATAACGATATTTATATATATCTTCCAAATTCCTCAACAATATTTGTATAATCACCGAATCCCATATCAAAATATTCCGAAGATTATTTCCATTCAAATCCTTTCCAATTTATATGTCGGAAAAATTCGGGTTATATTAAAACCATATTAATTCTTTTAGTTCTTTTCGTTAGCCATTTCAATTGGATAAAGTATCTTTTATCTTTTCAAACTTGGAGTATTTCATCCAATCTTATTTCAATATTTCATGTCCATCCAAAATCAGACATCAAAATCATATTTTGATTCTTCACTAAATATTATATCAAAATATTCGTTTATACTCTGAATCGGAATGTGACTCAATCAATTACCATATAATTTCAGTTATACGGATTTCATACATTGCATGTATCCAAAATAGTGATAAACAACTATTAAACATTCAATTCACCTCCAGAGTGCATCTACAACTGTATAAGCATCAAATAATTAAATAATGCTTACTACGGCCTGTCAATCACTCGATAGACATACAACTAAACACAAGGGAGATGTGCAAAATTATTATCATCCCCAGACCCGTGAGGGGTTTTCAATCAACATCCAATGATTATTATTTGCATAATTGGGCGATGTATAAAATTATCGTCCCAATACCCATGTGGGGTTTTCAATCAACATCCAATGATTATTATTTGTATAATTGGGCGATGTTTAAAATTATCGTCCCGATAACCGTGTGGGGTTTACATCACAATCCATGTGAACTTATCTAATTTTTTCACAGTTCAATAATGATAACATTAAAACTGTAAACAACTATCAATCACAAAACAAATACTGCAATCATAGGCAATCAATATATATTCAGTTATAAAAATAAATAACTGTATAAAATATTTCAGTGAGAGAGTTCTCACCTTTGATTTCCACTCCGTCATTCTTTAATTGATGATTTATAAAATGATTTCGTAAAAATCGAGCTGCAGAAATCGGCGAATCAGAGAAACTGACAAGTCACAAACGAAGTTTAAATGGGCCAAAACTCGCCCGGGAAAGAGCTTGAATGGACCTAAACTGTTGACCGTGGTCTCTACTGGTCAACAGCAGAAAATAGCCAACAGACATTTGACACGCCCAGGACAGACGTCTGACCTGACAGTGAGCAGTTTTTTTTTCTCTTGAGAGCTTGGACAGACGTCTGAACAATTTGGTCAGTCCTCTGAGTTGAAGTAATTAAACATTTTGATTGCCAATGAGTGTGCAATCGGCCTCGAACGAGCCTGGATCAATGGTGATGGTTTATGATGATTCTAAGTGTTAATGAGGCCCCTAAGGCTCGCCAAAACCACTCATGAACACATGCACTGGCATATACACATAATATTACAATGATTTCGATTATACCACAAAAACGACTAAATTCTCTAACTAAAGCAATCAAATGCAATACAAGCGAATTGTGAAGTCTTAGAACTTGCCGGTGCGACAACGGAGCTTCACAATATTGCCAAATCAACTAGTAGCATATAAATTAGATTGCATGGACAATTCTAATCATAATTTTCAATCCAATGGAACATAAACTAATGAACCGGAAAGTGTATACTTGTCTAACCAATTCATATGCATATACACAAATCAATATGAACCTAAACTACAAGCTAATAACTTGTGGCATAGATGTGAATTCGTGAAAAACTCACAAAGAACTCACCTTTAATGGTTATATGCTATGAATCAATCTAATAGCAAGCTAGAACGATCTCTCTTCGAATAAAACACTAGAATCAACAACCTATGATCATAAAAACATGTTTCCTAAGAATTAGGTCATCAGAATTATGGCGAACTGAAGCGAAAATGAGATGGAGAAGATGGAGATGGACTTACCTAAGCTTCTCCTTTGATTTTTAACATGATTTCTACAAGATTGGAGCTCCTAGATTAAGCTAAGGCTTAGGGAATTTCTATTTCCCTTTCTTTTCCCCATTTCTATTTTTGTTTGAAGAGACGAAGTGGACGAAGGAGAGGAGGCTGATTTGGGGGTATTTTAAGTGGCTAGGTCTAGCCAAACCAAGACCCAACCCAAGTGCCAAAACTCCAAGCTCGGAATATATCGAAGTTTATACTTTTCGAACACCTAAATGACATTTTGGACTCAATGGAAGTGGTTTCGAGTCCAAATTCGTCCATATGTAAAAAGTGATATTTTGGTCATACATCCAATGAAAAAGACCAAATTTCTCTAACTCCAAAGATATTGATGTTTATAGTTTTCAAACATGTAAACGACATTTCGAACCCAATGGAAGTGGTTTCGTTGAAAACAGAGGTCATTTGAAAAATGGCGATTTTTAAGGGCTATATATAATATTAAAATATTTTCACAGCGACTATTCTAAATTTTAATTTGGATATAACTTACAATTTATAAACTAAAATCTCAATTTTGACATTCATTAAAAAATTACAATTCAAAATATTCCAACGTTTCTTGTTTAACCAAAATCTGATTTATATTGAATTCTATACATTCATTCAAAGTTTAAAATCGAATTTTAAAACTACCGCGCCATTTTGAGTTCGTTTTATTTTAATTTCAAATTTACACATTCTAACTTCGATTTAAATAAATTTTAAATTGTTTATTCTCAAAATAATTCATCTAAAAAATTTAATTTCTATGAAAATGATTTAAAAATAAATTTTACATTGGTTCCAAAAAAATGGGTTGCTACAATCTCCCCCACTTAAAATCGTTTCTTCCCCGAAAAGGAAGAAAGAACTGAAGGTCGTTTAATTAAACAACTCAACCTTCACTTGAATCACGTTCTTCAACCTTTCAGTTTCTAAGAACTTTCTAATTTCTCAAAATTTGGCTAATGCCTTAAATTTTCGACAATTTTCGCCATAACCTCCTTTGTACGGGTTGATCGGTACAACTACAAATGGCCTCTATAGGATCTCATATATAAAAAGAAAACCCAAAAGCAAAGAGGCTAGCCAATCGGCTCATAAAATCGTCAAACACAATCAATATAGTAAACGTGTACCTATTGGTTGAGCTTACAATTTTATTCCTCTTCTTAGCTTCTACGCAATACCCTGTACAACATATATATACATGGATATATACATCCAATTCGAACTAATTTTCAATTCTGTTCAATATAAAATTCAATTTGGCTAAATTTTACCTTTTCATTTTCACGCTGGTTTTATTATTCCAATATTTTAATTAGTTAAACTAATTATCATTCATCACAACCAGAAATCAATTTGTTGATTAGCTTTTCAAGCATATATCTTTTATATATACTCAAAATCATATTTCAATGCCAATCACAAACATGAACCTTAACTAAGTTTTGGTTCTCACACTAGTCAATTGGAAATATATGGATATCCCACCTTCGAAACTGGAACATAAACACTGATGATGCTTGAGCTATCATCAGAGTCATCCCCGGGCGACTTGAGTGTGATTTTATATCTGCCAAGTATATTTAGGACTTCGAATATATGTTCATGACGCGTATATGCATAATGTTCTTATACTCGATTGTCCAAAATCAATATAAAATAAAATACTCAATTACGTATAATAAGATATAATTTTCAAAACTAAATTCATTTTTATAAATAACACACTTCTAACTCATTCTAGGGTATTACTAACCTTATCTCTAATGAGTTACTCTTATAGGATATTACTAATCCTATCTCCGATTAATTCTTTTGTTTGGTTCTCACGTTTCTTGTTCTCGAGCTTTGTAAACCAATGCTCTGATACCACCTATCATGATCTAGACTTCCCCGATCCTGAAGAGACGGAGGAGCCCAGATTGTGTTGAGAACACGATGCATCAGAATATTTCATTGCTAATACAACAATTTGCATCAGAGTACAAGAATATACCAGAGTATGAATAAATATTATACAGAGGAAAACAATATCAGAGATTTAATTTATATTTAAATACATAAACATAATATGTAGTGGAAAACACCAACTACCACAACTAAATGAAATAAACGGATACAAAGCATTCCGAATATAGACCCAGTTGTAATCCATAATCTTGTGAAAAGAACTATTTGAAAATCCAAAACTAGCTGCCCGTGCGGAAAATATGGGCACCCAAAGTTTAGGTAGAAACAATAAACTCCAAGTCAGTCATGGGACTGGTGTGAGAAATAATACAGTTATTAACTTTATTTTAATAATGGGTAAATCAAGGGACCACGCCGTATAACACGGAACGGGTTTCCTCCCAAGAATACCATAAACAAACAACGCAATGCCAAAAAGGAAAAAAATGAAGCCATTATAAGACTTAGGTCCCATCACACAATGCAACGCAAGCCGGAGGATAGAGTTTTACCTTATAATGGCTGAATATGGTTGGTACTCAAAATTTATCTTTTATTATTACTATAAGTGCATGGTATCAAAACCATTTCAAATATAAATGTACTAATCATAGGCGGCAAAGTAACCATATATTATGTCGCCATACATAGGTTTACAACTAAAACCAAAAACTCGTGTATTGAAAATTGGATTCCATCTACGAACCGAGGTAAGGGATCTTCCTAACCGATTCCAGACACACCGGCAATACCTCAGGACTACACACTCTGGGCAACCCTAGGTTAGCGGCAGGGCCGATTAGCTATCTCTGATAACATTAGCCGGTTCTATTGAACCTCCAAAACTAGTCAGTACGTCGACAAAGTTTAGGACCTTTTAGTCGGTCCTGATATCAAACCGGAGGTACCTCGCTATCAATCAAATAATATCTAACATCCACATAAGTAAATGTCTGGGCTCCATACCATGACATCACCTATAGCTAGAAACCAACGTATGTTCATTTCCCTGCGGTCCTTATCCTGTTTTTGGTATATACCAAGGTGTGAAGCTCGCGAATTAATGCTACACAAAGATGCACTACTTAAAGCCATGCTTTGATCATCAACCACAAAGCCTTTCTTTGCAAAAAAAACCTTGATCCATGAAATTCAGCATGCCACATTGTCATTCCATACCATACCACTGATTTCCACCAATACATAAACTCTAAGCTTGTACGTCTCGGAGAAGGGTGTTAAGCAAGAGAATAAATTCTTCTCCACCAAACAAATATGTATTTAGTAGAGATCAACAAAAATAGCATGGAATACAACGTCAGACATACAACCCATTTGCAAGTTCGTTCTGGGTCTGAACGAAACCGAAGGCACCTTATTCCTCGTCTCATATGTCCAATACAGCAGAGAGGCCCTCGCATATCCGGTCGATCTCCAAGTACGTCTGGACGATCACGACTTATTACCTCGTCTTGGGTGTACAACCCAATCAAGACATTAGTAATCATCCAAATGATGTGAAGATCTCAAGTCTTCAACCACCGTCTTCTTCGACTTTTAGTCGTCGTATCAGTTATTTAGAATGGTTTAAACCCGGTCTTTCCGAATAAGTCGCGTGTCTTACAATTAATTGCTATAAAAACACATCATATGCCTCATTCCAATCCAGAATATTCTTTTATTCAAATCTTCTTGGAAATCATTTCAAAAGATTTTTAATATCTTTTCACATCTTAAACCAAATTATGGTTTATCAGCTAGTCGGGTTTAACGAGCCTTACCGAAGTAACCATTTATTTTATTATCCCAATCTATTCATGCCATGGAGCAAAATTGGTAGTACTCCATATTTAACACCCATTGTTTTACCGGTAAATTCAATTACCACTTAACGTTTAAACCTAATTAATGATTAAACTATCGCATGGAATAAAACGGGTAGTACTCCATTCTCGCCCATTTCTTGAATTCGGTAAATTTAACTACCTTATTCACTTTTCAGTCTAATTAAGGATTCGATAAAACTCCACTTAGTTTTAATCCCAAAAATCATTACTTAATGATTATTCAACATTAGGAAAATTAATCATGTCTTTAACTGGGTTAAAGAACTAATGTCATTTGAAACACAGTTCACGACAAACCCAAAATCATCTTCATTAAACCTCAGTTAAGATATTTATAAATTCCAATATCATAACATAAGATGCACAAGATAAATTGTCCATTTCTGCACAGGTCAGACGTCTGACATAAAATGCACAAACGTCTGATCTTACAGGGTAAGATTTCCCGAGAGTTTTGACAGACGGTTGTCCATTTATGGTCAGACTTCTAACCAGATGCAATTATTTTTATTCTTAAAAGAACTTGAACAGACGTCTAAGCCATTCCTGGAAAGAAGTCAGATTACAGGAAAATAAATTCCTGAGAGTTTGAATAGATGTCTGTCCATTTATGGTCAGACGTCTGACTTGGTGCAATTATTTTTATTCTTAAAAGAACTTGAATAGACGTCTGAGCCATTCCTGGATAGACGTCTGATTACAGGAAAATAAATTCCTGAGAGTTTGAACAAACGTCTGACCTATATGGGTCAGATGTCTAAGCTGATACCTAGGCAAATGTTTGCCTTTATTAAAATATTATAAATTCTAAATAATAACTTCACCATTGATTGGGTTTAAGAACTAATGTCATTCAAAACATCATTCACAATGAACCCAAATTAAATTTCCATTTAATTCCAATTATATGTATTAATTGGAAAATTTCATTAACCTTAATTAAAAGATTTATCCTTTTCTCAAATGTTAAGACCCCACTCACTACAAACCCAAAATCCTATTTGATATCAAATACAAGTCTCTGAATTGAAATTATATCGACTTATATTCAATATCAAATTCTAAAACTAATAGATATCGTATTGGGAATAACTTTATTTATATATATCTTCCAAATTCCTCAACAATATCTGTATAATCACTAAATCCCATATCGAAATATTCCGAAGATTATTTCCATTCAAATCCTTTCCAATTTATACGTTGGAAAAATTCATGTTACATTAAAACCATATCAATTCTTTTAGTTCTTTTTGTTAGCCATTTCATTGGGATAAAGTATCTTTTATCTTTTCAAACTTGGAGTATTTCATCCAATCTTATTTCAATATTTCGTGTCCATCCAAAATCGGACATCAAAATCATATTTTGATTCTTCATTAAATATTATATCAAAATATTTGTTGTACTCTGAATCGGAATGTGACTCAATCAATTACCATATAATTTCAGTTATATGGATTTCGTACATTGCATGTATCCAAAATAGTGATAAACAACTATTAAACATTCAATTCACATCCAAAGTGCATCTACAACTGTATAAGCATCAAATAATTAAATAATGCTTGCTACGGTCTGTCAATCATTCGATTGACATACAACTAAACACAAGGGAGATGTGTAAGTTATTATCATCCACAGACCCATGTTGGGTTTTCCATCAACAACCAATGATTATTATTTGCATAATTAGGCGATGTTTAGAATTATAGTCCCAATACCCGTGTAGGGTTTTGAGTCAACATCCAATGATTATTATTTGCATAATTGGGCGATGTGTAAAATTATCGTCCTAATACCTGTGTGGGGTTTACATCACAATCCATGTTAATTATCTAATTTTTTCATAGTTCAATAAAGATAACATTAAAACTGTAAACAACTATCAATCACCAAACAAATATTGCAATCATAGGCAATCAATATATATTCGGTTATAAAAGTAAATAACTTTATAAAATACTTGAGTGAGAGAGTTCTCACCTTTGATTTTCACTCCGTCATTCTTTAATTGATGATTTATAAAACAATTTCGTAAAAATCGAGCTGTAGAAATCTATGAAGCAGAGAAACTGACAAGTATCAAATGAAGTCGAAATTGGCCTAAACTTGGCCGGGAAAGAGCCTGAATAGACCTAAACTGTTGACCGTTGTCTCCACCGGTAAACAGTAGAAAATAACCAACAGATGTCTGACACCCCCAGGACAGACGTCTGACCTGACAGTGAGCAGTTTATTTTATTTTTCTCGAGAGCTTGAACAGACGTCTGATCAATTTGGTCAGACATCTGAGCTGAAGCAATTAAACATTTTGATTGCCAATGAGTGTGCAATTAGCCTCAGACGAGCCCGGATCAATGGCGATGGTTTATGATGATTCCCAAGTGTTAATGACGCCCTTAAGGCTCGCCAAAACCACTCATGAACACACACACCAGCATATACACATAAGATTACAATGATTTCGATTATAACCTCAAAAACGAGTAAATTCTCTAACCAAAGCAATCAAATGCGATATAAGCGAATTGTGAAGTCTTAGAACTTGCCGGTGCGACAACGGAGCTTTACAATATCGCCAAATCAACTAATAGCATATAAATTAGATTGTATGGACAATTCTAGTCATAATTTTCAATCCAGTGGAACATAAACTAATGAACCGGAATGTGTATACTTATCTAACCAATTCATATGCATATACACGAATCAATGTGAACCTAAACTATAATTTACAAGCTAATAACTTGTCGCATAGATGTGAATTCATGAGGAACTCACAAAGAACTCACATTTGATGGTCATATACTATGAATCAATCTAATAGCAAGCTAGAACAATCTCTCTATGAATAAAACACTAGAATCAACAACCTATGATCATAAAAGCATGTTTCCTAAGAATTAGGTCATAGTAATTATGACAAATTGAAGCTGAAATGAGATGGAGAAGATGGAGATGGACTTACCTAAGCTTCTCCTTTGATTTTTCACTTGATTCCTACAAGATTGGAGCTCCTAGATTAAGCTAGGGCTTAGGGAATGTCTATTTCCCCATTTCTATTTTTTGTTTGAAGAGAGGGGGTGAATGAAGGAGAGGAGGCTGATTTGGGGGTGTTTTAAGTGGCTAGGTCTAGCTAAACCAAAACCCAACTCAAGTGCCAAAACTCCGAAGCTCGGAATATATTGAAGTTTATACTTTTCGAACACCTAAACGACATTTTAGACTCAATGGAAGTTGTTTCGAGTCCAAATTCGTCCATATGTAAAAAGTGATTTTTTTGGTCATACATCTAATGAAAAAGACCAAATTTCTCTAACTCCAAAGATATCGATGTTTATAGTTTTCGAACATGTAAACGACATTTCAAACCTAATGGAAGTGGTTTCGTTGAAAACGGAGGTCGTTTGCAAAATGTCGATTTTTAAGAGCTATATATATAATATTAAAATATTTTTATAGCGACTATTCTACATTTTAATTTAGACATAACTTACAATTTATAAATTAAAATCTCAATTTCTTACATTCGTTAGAAAATTACAATTCAAAATATTCCAACACTTCTTGTTTTACCAAAATCTGATGTATATTGAATTCTATACATTCATTCAAAGTTTAAAATCGAATTCCAAACTATCGCGCTAATTCTAGTTCGTTTTAATTAAATTTTAAATTTACACGTTCTAACTTCAATTTAAATAAATTTTAAATCGTTTATTCCCAAAATAATTCATCTAAAATATTTAGTTTCTATGAAAATAAATTTTAAATTGGTTCCAAAAATACGGGTTACATAATTTCTTTGATCTCTTGTCATTCCTCTTTTCTTCTCATCATCTCCTCCTAGATTTATTTATTGTTGTTTCGAACAAGCTCGCATTATCTACGCTTTCGTCTCCCTCTTCAATTCCTGTTCGATCTATTTGTGCAATCCGAATTTGAGAAATTCGATATTTGTCGCATAATCTTCCTCTTGTACATACCGCACTCACTGCCTCACTATGCTAGTCAGAATCCCCCTTCGTGTATTTGGGCTTACCTCAAATGCTATTCCAGCTGACATTGCTTTGCAATTTATTCTATTTGGAAGTGGATCATAAGATCGATGAGTGTTGTTCTTGCTTGTTTTGCTGGTTGGGTGCGTTTTTTATCTCAAATCTTGCTCGGGATTAGTGTGGGTTTCGCGACTTGCAGAGGCTTGGGTACTACATTTTATGTTTGTTGGCAGTTGATCCGGTCAGAGTAAATATGAGGTTTGGCTCCGGTGAATGATATTTGAGGTTGGTTTTCTCTTTTTATGTGATGATTTTGAGTTGTTAATTGGTTTATTTTGAGTTTGTGCCTTGCATCGCCTAATTTTTGTCACTACAACAACTGTCTTGGCTTATATTTTTGCAAAATCTGTTTGGTTCTTCATTGAAAGATGTTATGGAAGATGTTTTGCTAATGCTAACAAGGTGTAGTGGTGGGGAAGCTTTATGCTTGTGTGTTTTGCTGCTCTCTAAGTTTTGTCCTTCTCACCAATTACAAAACTTTGTATACTTTTGGCAAACAAATTTAGTAACTTTGTCTTAAAAGAAATTCCTCTTTGTAATATGTATTTCACACCTTACTTGACGCATGTCAGATTCTTATTTGTTTTTCTTTAGGCAAATGTCTGTGTAAGTTTTGACTGCATTTTGTAGATGTTGTAATGAGTGAATGGTTAAAGTCATGCAATAGCGGATGGTTCTTTTAACCGTTTGTTCTAGCAGTCTAGACATTTTGTTTAGCTGTTGTATTTTAAACTAGGATAGTTGAAGTGGTCGGTCCACTTTAAAAACCGCTTTTAGTAGTTAGGTAATCTGTCTATTTCTTATACATGTCTATATTTATTATTTGTTATAACAAAAATATTACAAATCTTTGTAAACATTAGTCAGCCTTGTCAAGAAAATTCCATCTTCTTTGCAAAATATTTTTATATTTACTAAGTATTATTAGTGGAAACATTTTAGCACTCAAAATATTGCGTTTAAATGTCACATACTAAGATGTAGGAAATATCTATCGATAACATTGATCAAGCGCATTTTTTAGAATCCTTAAAGCACTAAATTGATTTAACATAAAATTTGTTCTCTATATCTTATACATGCATTTTTATATATTTTGGGCTTCTCTAAAAAAATAATTGTCTAAACTAAACATAATCGAATTGCTTATGTATGATTTATTCAATTTCAAAAAAAAAAAAAATCAAATAGACGCTTGCTTTTAAAATTCTTTCGGTCAATCCTAAGGTTATCATAGATTTTTTTTATTAAGAACAATTACATTGCCCACACATTCTTCAGAATGTAACTAAAGCAACCATCAAATTTTAAATTCATCTTAACATTTAATTAATTATACCTTTGAATTGTGACTTCGTTTTATATAAATTAAATTTTCAATATTTCTTGCAATAACCACACTATTAAAGACACTCCAAGTTCTCGGTATTAATTAAGCATATTTTGACTCTCAATTGTGATTTCTACATAATAATGATTTTCAAACAATTTCTTATAATATCAAATAAACCAAGCATCAATCCGTCAATCAATTTTTTTACTTTAAACATTTATTTATTTTGTATATTTTCTTGTTCTAAATTTAATTAGATTCATATTATTGATCATTCCATATTTTCTAACTATTTATTTTTTAATGTCATTTTAATTATATTTCCAATGATTCTATTTTATAGAACCGCTGGATTTACCAATAATTGGGTCCTTCTAAGTTCGTATGGGAATTACAAACTCTTTGAATGGTAATGAATTATTCACTTCCTCATTTTAAACTAAGTATAAACGGTAACAAATATTGATGCTAACAACATAAACTTTAACCAACCAAATGACCAATCTCCTTGAATAGAAAACTATCTTTTAGCTTCCGCTATGCTCTCTAATCACTAATTGATTGGCACACAACAATTCACTTTAAAGCCATATAAGGTTTCATTTGTGTTATCTATTAAATCTCACTATGTCTTACTACAACAAAAGTGAGTTTCAATTTAAAATCATTTTCTTCTTGAATATTTGTTAAGTACTTCACAAGTTTCTGGCAATATGTCCCAATGATTATTCCCAATAATCATTATACTTATATCTTAAATAGGAATAAATTCCAAGTTCTACCATGCATATCAAGGGATATGACTCTAGGTCATCTAGGTTCAGATCTCGAATTTATGTCGATTATGTTTATAATGTTCTGAATATAGCTCTGATGCCAACTATAACTACCTTACCTCTATGCCCATATTATAAAAGAACATTACAAGTAGTGTCGTTTAATAACATAGAGAATACATTTAGTTAAAGATGATCGAATACGAACATGTAAGAAAACTAGCACTGACACATTTTTATTACCATTATGAGAATTCGAACTGAAAATTTAATGTGTACAATATTCATTCAATGTAACAAACACACCAATTTAAAATAATCAGAGCTATATATAATATAAATAAATCAGAATCAGAGTTACGAACCATGGCGGAGTAACATAGATCATATCAAAAACATTGTATCTGGTACACAAGTACTACTAAATTATATACATGATTTAAACTCATAAATGTCAAAATATATAAGTATGAAGTAAAATAAAACGGTCAAAATAATCCATTTCAATGCTAGCTTAAAATTCATAGATTTATAAATTATGTACATGTAGAGTCTCGATCTGACATGAATATTATAAATATTAATGGGTCGGACTATACATAATAAAAAAGTGAGATACATAAATCAAAATATATGCCTTAAACATAACATAAGTTATCTTAAAATATGCCTAAGATCAAATTTTTACAATAAGGCATTGAAAACCAAATCACTAATAAAAATATCCATATTAATATATGACTTAATAGAAGAATAAGTAATAATAAAATATGCTTGAACTTCAATAACCATAATGTTAACCGGCCTTTTGGTCTGGTTCCCAAAATTACACCAGACACGCTCGACTCAACACATCGCGTGGCGTTAAAGCCCGAAGTGTCACCAAAACACCAGGGATTCTAGACCAACAGAAGTTGCGTAAGCGCAAGCCTCACAGCTCTTCAAAGAAGCGCACAAACCTTATTTTCATACCCTCAGTTGACATACTTCGGATCCCTCAAACAACACATGACTCGTGTCTCTCAGAGACTAAAGGTTCGGATCCCCTTGGCTCGTGTCCCTCTCCTCTAATATATTTGAATCCTTCGCCTTCGTACCCGAGCCCCCCGAATCCCTTCACATCGGACCTCTCCATTTCGGATCCATCAACCTCGTTCCTTAAGCTCTCATGTCCCTCGAGCTTGTGCCCGAAGCTGTCGTGTCCCTCGACCTCGTACCCAAGGATCTCGAGTCCCTTGGGCCTCACAATCTATCAAGATCCACGTATCCCGTGGTATATGGGTTCGTATCCCTTTCTGGGATACGAACTGCTCATATCCCCTGGATACGAAATGATCGTACCCCCTAGGGGATACGTAATGCAAAGGGATTTTCGAATAAAGGTGTCCTAAACACAAGAAAAGATACACATCAGGTGATATTTACACAATTTACAAACTTATTTTCAAGATCATTCCATTGGTTGTCAAATTATAAAAGGTTAAATATTGATATCACGACTACAACAAATATCCTACACCTCCTCATCATTAGGTAAAGGAGGGTTAATAGCATGACTAATCGCAATACATAAAATCTCGTTAAGCTTTTTCTCCTTTTTCTTAACCTCATCTGGATTGTCTAAGGGTTTAACCTGAGATTTTAGAGCCCTGTTGAAAGCTCTACTCATGGCTCAAAGATTCTTGGTCATTTTCTCCAAATTAAACACACTTTTTCGCAAATCATGTCTCTCCTTATGTAATTGTGAGATTTTGGAGACATAATAGTCAATACGTCGGAGCATGTCCTCATTACGTTCGTTGTCATAGAAACCTTAAATTTCGGCTTTGACCTTTCTGCTCCACCTACTAACAGCTGACACATCTAAACCGTGAAGGGGATTTCTTAAATGAGAATATTTTTTAGATGTTGAAGCCTCGGTCTTAGTCATAGCTTTGGAAAGCTTAGACATGGATATGTTAGTGGTATATACAAAAGTAAGTTCCTAAGTTTTACAGTTTGCTTGAGCATTGTCTCGCTCAATTTTTATGTCAGCAATCTACTGATGCAATCTAATTATCTCCTTATCGAAATCAATAGAGGGATTGATTTTTATCTCTCTCTTTAATTCAAGGATAGTTTTATATCTTTCAGTTAACCTTCCAGAATAGTTATTTGTTCATTCGAATGCTTAATAGCCAATTTTGAAGTAAGATCGTTCTTCCTTGAGTCGTATCGGGTACCTCTTTCGGAGCATCTCTCTACTTTGCAATTATTAATATTTCGTCCTTAGAGTGGGAGATGAAATTTCATGTTGGTTTCCCTATTTACAAATTAAGATGTTATTATACACAAACCTTATTTACAAAAGTTAATACAGATAACATCGTACTTCGCAGAAAGGTTTATTACACAGAATCTTGAATTCGCCATACTAGCTTTAAACTGTTTTGTCAACACACACTGAAAGTTACACGCTTTGGTTCTGTTTGTCAGAACACCTGTTGTTTAAATTACATATCAGTTCAGCATGTCTGGTTCTAAGTCCTTTTAAAATTACTTATCGATCATCACCTAGAAAATAAAAGAGGAAGCTGAGGGTATTTCATATAAATACGCTTGAGGTCCCTAGGAGGCGATCCCTTCCAAATTTATGGGATGGTTTCATTGAAAATTCCTTCTTTAATTTAGAGAATGAATGTAAAGCGTCTTCTAAAACTACATCTGTATGAAAGATAATATTTTCCCATGATGTGAATTGAAAATCAACAACCATAGATAAGAAAAGTTATCATCAAAAGCATACATTCATAATATCATGTTTTTCTTTACAAGTATTTTTATTATTCATACAATATGTATCTTTTAAACAACTCAATGATAAATCTATTTTTGTTGTACTTAAGCTTACCTCGAGGTAGGTCCCTAGGAATTGAAAGAACCCTTGGTAGGTTCTGACAAGCCCAGGGGTGAAGGTCAATCCCGCGTTCATTTAAGCAATGTTTATGAAGTCGTTGAAGTAGACCGCCATAGAACTCCCTTAAGAAGGAGAAATCCACTTTTTCAAATCTACTATAAACTTTATAAAAGAAGTCTATTAAAATATCATTATCCTCTATTAGCATCCAAAATAAAGCCATCAGCTCCTTATTTTCCTCAAGTTTTGTCTCTCTTCGGATTCGAACTGCTTTCAGTCTTGGTGCAACTTCATGTTCTTTATAAGACATAAGTTTTGAAGTACTCTTATCAAGATCATTGTATTTTTGAGATAAGGCATTATAATTTTTCAATAACGTCTCATGCTCTAAATGAGACCGAATGATTTCATTCTGTTTCTTCTCTAATTCTGCCTTATAATATAAGGGTATATTTTTCTTTGTCTATATGATATTATAGGAAATTAATTATCATGAATTTAAGGAGGAAGAAAACACTTTAAGAGTGAAATCCGCACTTGGAAGCAGGAATTTCTGATTGAACGGGTTGTTCCTTTTCTTTTTGCTTAGGGTGGCTACTGTCCTTAGCAGAAGCATCCACTGAATCTTGAGTAATGAAGGCACTCGAAAGATCGGGGTTTTTCTTCCTCAAGACCTCGTGTCCCATCAGTAGAAGGAGGAGGGTTGCCTGCTCCTTTATCAAAGTCATCCCAACGACCATCGCCTCTAGGACCAAAGTCATTACAGTCGTCATCATCACCTTCATCATCGTCGGAAACAACAATGTCTTCCTCTTCCCCATCATAAATATCAGAGTCATCATACAAATCCTTATTATACAAAAGATCTTCAAGCTTCATCTTGTCTTTCTTAAAGAATTCAACTCCCTACTTGGTTAGTTCGATCTTTGTAACAAGCTATATTCTACGTATCGGAGGATCGTAGAATATTTGTTTTATTTTCATACGAAGTCATATGGTCATGTAACTTTGGGAAACGACTATTGGGGTTGTTTCCCACAATCATGATTTCTGCTGAATTTTAAAATGATCGTTTTGCCCCTGGTAAATCTTGTTTTGTCTGCGAGTTTTGATTGGTTAGTAGTTTTGACCTTAAACCACTACTATTGGATTTTGATGATGACTTCCCATTCCATAGAGTGGTCACATTAATCAAACGGACTTGCCGTTTGGAAGATATGGCTGAAATAAGTTTTGAAAGATGGAAAACAGCCTAATTGGGCTTAACTAAGTAGGACTGTAAATGGTTCGGGTTGGGTCGGGTTCGGGTCAGGTCAAGTCATGTTCGGGTTGAGTTCGGGTCGGGTCAGCTCAACCCGTTTATTAAACGGGTCGGTTTCGGGTTGACCAATTTATAATCATGCGGGTTTCGGGTTTGATTCATGTAACCCGTTAAAAAAATATTTATATAAAAACTTTACGAGTTTCAAATGATGGCTGCATTTGATCGAGTCTTTGTAGCATAAATTAAGAAAGAAAAAGGACTATGCTACAATGAAGTGCTCATAGAATCTCGAGACGATGATCGAGTCTCGAGACGATGTTGTTGTCATTACTTTTTCCTGGTGTCGCCGTTGTTCTTTGACCTAATGCGCGATTTCTGAAGGATATCATAGAATCTAGGGCCTAGTGGAAAGAGGAAACTAAAGTCTAAAGGAGTGAAGAGGTAGAACCGCATAAATTAGAATGACTGAATGAGTGGCGGCTTGGTAACTGGTAAATTAATGTAAAGCGGCAAGTGGACTGGGCCTATGTTTTGTAGATTGTAGAGTAATAAAAATATGTTTTATATTAAACGGGTCATGACGGGTCAGAAACGGGTTCACGGATCGGGTCAGGTCGGGTCAACCCGTTTATTAAACGGGTCTGAGCGGGTTGACCCGAAATTGACCCGTTTATAAATGGGTCGGGTCAGGTTTTTTCGTGCGGGTTACGAGTCGTGTTTCGGGTCCTGCTAGAAATTGATGGCCCTATAATTAAGTGACTAGGAGCTAGGCCCATAACCCAATTCGGGATTAGGGTTACGAAAGGGCTGAAAGGAGTTGGAGAATCATCTCCTTTAATTTTTTTTAACCACCACAAACCTTTCTCAAGCCCTAATCATGGCTTTCATCTTCGAAATCTCTCTCTAATCACAAATTAATCAAATCTACATCAAATCAAGATGGATTAACACCAAATTCGAGGTAGTGCTCCTGCACCACATTGGAGTCCGATCCAAATCAGTAAAAGTTTCAGATCTATCATTTATTATTAGCTAAGGTGAGTGATTTGCATGTTTGTACACTAATTAGTGCTAATTAGGGGTGATTAGTGATAATTAGCGAAATCATACATCCTAAAATTATGGAAAAATATGCATACACTCTAAAATCATATTTCATGTCACATATATATGAAATTGGGCTGATTTTGATTTATTTCGTTAATCCCGGAATTTAGGGGATTAAGGTGAAAATCATGGATTTGGGTATGTTTGATCTAAATTAACAATGTGAAATTGTTGCTTTGATGTTTTTGGTTGATTCTACATGTTACTTCTGTTGTTTGGTATGTTTTATAATTGCATAGGGAAGTTAGAATGGTTGAAAATGCCTTCGTTTAGCGAAAATAGCTCGCTGGAAAACTTACAGAGTTTCGGTCCGGATAAGAGGAGGAGACTCGAACTGAACCGGATAGGAGGCGGAGACCCGAACCAAACCGGATAGGAGGATAAGACCCGAACCGAACACCAGTTTGACTAAAACCCAAGATGCAAAGTTATAACGATATTTTTCGTCAACACAGGATATGGTCTTGGGACAAGGATTTCCTATATGCCATATGAGCGAAGAGGTCAGACAGTTTGTTGGTTAAGTGTATAAGCCTGCTAGGGGATAGGTTGCCTGGGGAAAGGTGATTTGTGGGTTTAGTTCGGAGAGGAGTTGGCATAAAAAGGCTTATCTTACAAGGGGAGCATTAGGTCATCAAGAACATCATGGCTGGTGCAAGGATATTACGCCGATCCTCTTCTATGACGGAACACATATAGAAAGTACATTGAAGAACAAAAATCATGTGCAGAAATAGTAAGAACATACAATATATATTGGTTCGGTTTGACTTGAACCTACATCCACTTCAAGGGTTCTGACAATTTTATTCATAGAGGAGGGTTCATAAGAAATCCCCAAATTGATTTTGCAAAAAATGCGAGTTTCTTCTCTATCACATGAGAATAAGAAGACCCCCCTAAACGTGACCCCGGGGGTCTTATTTATAGGAGATTTGGAGTCCCTTCTATTATTGGGCCGTTGGGCCTGCAGAGATCCGTGTTGGCCTCTTTCCTTCTTGATTTCAGGTATTTTTGCTTCCGGCCATCGTATCATGCTAATTACATTTCTCACAAAGTAAGCTTCGGTTACTCAGGAGCTTCTCTCTGAGACTGGAATGAGCTTGCTGTTGTAGTAACCTTTCGGGAGGCATTGCTGGTTTCCGATTGCATGCTTTCGGTTATGGAGTCTCGGATGTAGGCTTCTGGTTTTCTTGTGCATGCTTAGAAGAGCCTGCTCCCATTATGTATGTGGTTGGCTGCTGGTCTGGAACCACTGTCGGTGTCTATGCTGAGTTGTCTGGTGTGGACAGCTTATGTCCCTTCCGAGGTTTCGGTTTACCTTTTCGGTGGGTTTTCCAGATATAGCCTGATCTTTCAGAAGGTTGTTCAATGTGATCCATTCGTCACTTCCTTAATATAATCTCTCAGTATATATACGATAGGTGTTTCGGAAGTTGGTTCCGGATGTGCCTCTGGCTTGATGCTTTAAGCGTTTTGACTTCCTGGATGGCCCTTCGCTGTAGAACCCCCTGCCGGGTTAACACTGTTGGAAGGGTCCTGTCGGCCGCTCCATGTCGAATAGATTCCGTTAGCTAGATCCCTTAGCTTTTATGGCCCTTTCCCTTTGTCAGACTTCGGTTGATGTCACTTTCGGAACATTTTCCCCTATTTTTGACCCATCTTAGTATTTGACTTTGCTTCCTAAAGGATTCCATGATATACTTACGATTGTCCAATACCCCTTCACTATCGGTTCATTTCCTTGTTGATTTTGATGGTAACATTTTCCCCTTAGAAAAGGGGTATTTTTGACTTTTCAAGGCAAATTCTTTGTCCTTTTCATGTTTTCCTTTCCGTATCTTTTGATCTCTCTCAATCGAGACGTTGATCGGCTTCTCTTTGTGCGGTTCATATTAATTCTGAAATCAAAATGCAAAAATTCTTATCATTATTTTCATCATCATTCTTTTTTTAGGAGCCGAAAAAGGTAGTGAAGCTCAACAAAGTTTCGTGCCACACTTAAATATATACAACAACCAAAGCAGAGTGTTACTTTCATTACAGTTCAAATTAAAATAAAAATATATACAAACGGGGCTCACGCCGGAGCCAAGTACTTCCATGCAAGCTGATGAAAATAGCAACCAACTAAACTACATCATCCACCTGCTACGTGTTATGCTGCCAAAGCTGCCATGCAGCATTTCGGTGAACTCACAACGGTCAAATTCCCCCAGAAGGTGATCAAAGCCAGAGCTCTTCCTAGCACTGCGCCTTGAAAGTGTCATACCAGAACGGCCAGCCACCTCCTTTCTTTTATTGGTCCTCCCAGAAAAATCCATCCCAATACTGTCATCAAAACTCACATTCTCTAGCACCACGTCAATAGCATCGATTCTCTCCTCATCATCTCCAGAACTGAATGCCTCCTCTTCGTCTTTGTCTGACTGCTCCTCTTCTCCCTCATTGATATTTGAAAGAATGGCAAATGGATTTGAAGAAGATGCCCAACCAATATCAGAACCACCCACAACTTTCAGCTTTCTCCTCAGTTTCCAAACCCTTAGAAAACCATCCCTATCTTTTCTAAACACCCAATTCTTTAAATCGGCAGGTTCAAAACGATCGTTGGGATTCCCGGAAAACTTGCTAACTTTAATTTCATGATAAGAAGTCCTGGTAAAAAGTCTTATCAGTGATGGAATATACACTGGAGATGGAACCTCTATTTCCACCTTAAGATATGAAAAATCAACAACATCCCACGCGTCTTTTTGCATTCTCAAAACCTTTCCTACTTTCGACAATATGATCTTCACCATCTTAAGATTACAAAACACAATGGGGAGATTTTTTAAGACAATCCGAAGAAACACCTCTTGTTTTGGTCTTGCATAACCAAAATTGATACTCCATGGTCGTATGTGCAGAGTACCCGGGTCACTCGTAATAGAGTAAAAATACCCCATAAAGAAATTCCTTAGAAATTTAACAATGAAAACGTTCCCGAACTTCTTGATGTTCCATTCCCAAGAATACAGGTAATCGAACTCCCACTTCATAGCACGCTCGATGCTACTGATCGAGAATTGACCCGAGTAAATCGAGATAATCGCCCAAGAACTGAAGCACTGTAAATCATCATCAAGAACAAATGGCGACATACTAACCTCATTCCCAGTTGCTATGTTTCTATTATTTGAAGAGAATGAACTAGAACATCGAAATCTCTTATGCCTTGTCTTGATATTTGAAACAAATGATCGGGTTCCTGCAGTCCTTGATTCAATGGTCAAAATCTCTGCATCATAAGCTTGCATTATATATATATATATTATTTTTATGTGATATGACCTCGCTCAGAGTTTCAGAATACGAAGAGGCCTTAGGAGCAGCTAATGATGATTTCTTTCCTTGGTTTCAGGAGCAAGATTTTTTATTAATATTTCTTTACTAAGAGTACGTGTCGCATATCATTGTGGGGCGTTGCTAATCCTTAGTGTGATTAATTGCACCTAGGCATGTTGAACATGAGAAGTTTGTAACGTTTACCTGTGTTTTGTGTATTATAGTAATCATTGGGCAAACTTGCATAAGAGACTGATAAATGTATAAGATTAAGGTACTTCCCTGAACAAGTTAGCAAGCCGTAATCTTGCACCTAATAATATCGAGAGCATATTTCCAAGCCATATACTGGTTGGCGAGAAGGTTGTTCCTCCCCTTCTTGTTAGGTTTCGGGCGTTGGAATTGATCCGGACTCTGGTACTTGTAACACCCCGTATGTTGAATAACTGGTTATAATATAAACCAGGGCAGAATTAAATTTTAAAATCTGAATCAGGGGAAACGGGCTATGCCATTGCGTTCATCTCGGAAAAATACGCGAAATAGAGTCCGAGTTTTCGAAAATCGGAGTCCGTATAACCCAGTTAAGGCCCGAAGAAGTTTCAGAAAATTTAAAACAGATTTTAAATAGAAAAATTTCAAATTTCAGAAGTGGCGGGAAAATTCCCGCCAGACCCAGGGACTCGACCTGGGGGTCGATAGGGGTGTCGACCTGCCCACCAGGTCGACTAGGGTGTCGACCCTAGTGTCGACCTGGGGGTCGACCTCCCTGGTCGAGCCCAGGTGACCTGGGTGCACCAGTTTGGCTTTTGGGCTGTGTTTTGGTGGCTAGGACGAGATCTGACGGCTCTAATCTGATTTAGGGTTAATCTAATGACCTAAAACACCTAACTACTCTATAAATACACCCTAAGACTACCCTAATTCATACTAAAAATAGATATAACACCGTTATGCCGTCAAAATGCAACTTGAAGGAGCCTCCATCAATCTAAAGAGGAAGATAGCTTCTCAAATCAACCTCTAATCAACTCTAGCAACTTAGTCTTCTTCTTAGGAGTGCTAATCAACAAGTGGTGAGTTTTCTATAGCCTTAATGACCAATTGTTGAAATGATTATGATAGGATATAATGAGGTTACGGCTATGAATGTGGATGTTATGCATGTTATGCAAGTTATATGCTATGTGTTAATGATGTTATGCATGTTATGCAAGTTATATGCTATGTGTTAATGATGTTATGCATGTTATGCAAGTTATAGGCTAAGTGTTCATGATGTTATGCAAGTTATGCAAGTCATATGCTAAGTGTTCATGATGTTATGCAAGTTATGCAAGTCATATGCTAAGTGATCATGATGTTATGCAAGTCACATGCTATGTGTTCATGATGCTAGTTATGCAAATCACTATGATAAACATTGATCCATTATGACACCAAGATTATGCAAGTTTGGTGTATGATTATATGCAAGTTCATATATGATATGTTATGCAAGTTTGGTGTTTGATTATATGCATGTTCAATATGACATGTTATGCAAGTTTGGTGTTTGATTATATGCATGTACATATATGACATGTTATGCATGTTTGGTGTTTGATTGTATGCAAGTAACATGTGCAAGTTTACACCTTAGTATGATATGCATACATATGCAAGTTAACCCCTTTGTATATCATACATACATATGCAAGTTTACCCCCATTGTATGACATAAATAACTTATGCAAGTTAACCTCCTTATGACATATGTGATTCATGCAAGTTTGGGTTGATTATTTATGCTAGTTGGGTTTGATGCTATATGCATGTTGACACCTTTAAACCCATGTTGATGCTAATGTTATGCAAGTTGGACCTATTGTATTTGTGATGAATCTTCCCTTTTATGTCATGTTAGCGAATTACGTGGGGAACGATGGGGTTAATATACATGTTAATGAAATGGTGTGAAGTTGGTATGATTATGCATACCATAAAGTGGATGGACATAATTGAGTCAATTATGTACATCGATAAAATTGGAATTAATTAGGGAAATTAATTCGAAATATGGGGGTGATTAATTAGGTGCAATTAATCGACTAAGACACGAGGTTGGACCCTTTTGTAGCGTATGACTGCCCGGAACCGACCGGCAAATCCAGCGGCTACAAATGATTGGCCCAATGTGAGGGGTCTTAGGCACAAACTAAATACGTGACAAGTGTATAGACACGAGGTTAGACTCGGTTATGGCGTAAGGCTGCCCGGACCCAACCGGCAAATCCAGCTGCCATAAAAGATAGTCTAATGTGAGAGGTCTTTACAACGGTTACGTTTTTAATCAATTAAGAAACACTTAACCAGATAAGCATGTAGTGGGCATGAGGGGTTAAGTGGGTGCCTTGGGTGCATGTGGAAATCAAGTAAGTGCCTTGGGTGGCATGAGGAAATCTAGTGGGTTGCCTTGGGTGGCAATAGAAAATACGATTAGAATACTTAACCAAGTGGAAACATGTAATTAAACATGATTAAAGGGTTAAGTGGGATGCACTAGATAAAATGACAAGCTTAGGTGGTAGCTTGTGGGGGCCCATTTCAACCAGTAACCCATATGTATCTTATTGGGCTCGACCCATGTCGAGGACGGGACACGCGTACTGGGCTTGATTATAAGAGGCCAAAACGGGTTAGCGGTGGCAACGCAAGTCCAACGGGTTTCATATGCGTGTGTGGACCCGAGCTGGTAGGTAAGACGTTGTTGCATCGTGTAGGTATAAGCCGTGCACCATTTGTTGTATCGGGTTGCCACTTTGGGGAGTGATACACCCCACTGTGGGGCCAGCACGGGTATCTACGGTAGGGAGCCGATCGCTTGGGGAGTAGTGGGTACACCTAGTGGAGATAGGGGCAGACGGCACCTATGTAGTCAGCTAGGGGTACACGAAACTACTGGGTAAATTTTCTATGTCCTTGGGTGGGATCAACCTTTAAGTAGGAATGACTAGTGTGGTGCAGTTAGTAATTACCCTTGGGTGGGTAGATGCGTCTTTACCGTTATCTTAGTTCATCCTATGTCTAGTGGGCTACTTAGTGTAGTCATTTATTCACAGTCATCCCGTACCAAGTTTATATCATACCCTAATTACTTTAATGATTGTGTTGTTAAAGTTATAGGGCTCACTCAGACTTATGTCTAACCCCGTTGTTTTTATCTTTTCCCCCCTCAGGTCCTCAGGTTGGGCCTAGCACTAGTGGGCTTTGATCAGATTTCTTTATCTATCTTTTGGAGCTTGGACCGTGATGTAAAGCCCAGCTTATCTCTTCTATTATGGCTATTGTTATGTAGTGGGATTATGTACTTATGTTTTTATCAGGATGGATATTTAGTACTTGACTCTTTATGGTGTTGTACTAAACATGTTTACCTTCTGCTGCAATGAAATGATGTTTTAGATTTTCAAGTAATTATATCTGTCTTGTTGTAAATTTTCTGTTCTATATTCACTTAAAATGCTCCACCGAAGTTAAGGCATTCCTATAGTGAGTGACCTTAGCGGGTGTGGGGTGTTACACGTGGTATCAGAGCGAAGGTTACCAGAACAGATAAATTTTTTAGAAAACTATTTTTCTAAAAACATTTTAGGAAGAAGTATTTACAAAAACATGTCTTTAAAGAGAAAAGTTTTTGAAAGAAAAGCATAATCCCCAATAGCCATATCTTTATCTTTCGAATTCTCCGTTTTGAATCTTTCCTTTTTCGTTTCAGCATGGCTGAAGATCTTAACTTTCCGGAGGGTGTGACGATACCAGTATGGTACAGGAGATTGATGGAGGCTAGGGCCGCCACTGCGGGTCCAGCAAATGTTCCTCCACCAACAGTAGCACCCGATCTTCCTCCTCCCCCTCCTCCTCCTCGCACGGATACTTTTGCTAAGACTTGCAAGGAATTTAAAGCTATGGGAGGGAAACCTTTACAAGGATCAGAAACTTTTGTGGAGGCTAGAGATTGGCTTAAGGAGGTGGAAGAGTTGATAGATATCTTTGAGATGGAAGAAGGAAAGAAAGTCAAGTTAGCGGCTTGGTTAATGAAGGGAGAGGCCTCGTTCTGGTGGGAGGTCACTAATGGAGAGCGCCCTGTTGACTCTTGGGCGGATTTCAAGCAAAGATTTGTGGCAAAGTTTCTCTCAAGGGCGGAGGAAAACTTGTATATGGAAAGGTTCTTGACTCTAAAGCAAGGAAATCTATCAGTGAAGGAATATGTCAACAAGTTTAATCAATTGGCAAGGTTTGGCATAGACATGGTGAATACACCGGAGAAGAAGGCTTTGAGGTTCGTTAAAGGCTTGAATGAACCGATGCATGGATTGGCTATGACTCACATCCCTATGGGGGCCACCTTTGAGGAGCTAGTAGACATGGAACTCATGCATGAGGAAGAGAAGGGTCCCAATGCTAATAAGGCACCAGAAAAGAAAGGAGATCAGAAGAGACCTCAACAGCAACAGCAAAACAAAGGTGGGAAAGGCAACGGTGGCAAGGGGAAGAAGAAGTGCTTCAATTGCAGGATACCAGGCCACCTAAGTAAAGACTGTCAGAAGAAGAAGAAGACTGGCTGCTATCACTGTGGCGAAGCAGGGCATCTAGTGAAGGACTGCCCTAAGAAGGGGCAAAGGACGGGATCTACCTCAGGAGGACAGGTGCAAGCTCTTATGGCACCGGGTTAGGCAAGGGGGCAAGTTCAGGCTCTCGCGGTTCCACCAATTTAGGAAAGAGGTAGAACTATTTCCGTTGAAAGTCTGGTTTTTCTATTTGATCATCATGTCCGTACATTGTTTGACTCTGGCGCATCGCATTCGTTTATCTCATCATCATTAGTTGAGTCACTGCACTTAGACACCAGTCTAGTAGATGATCCCTTGGTTGTTTCAAACCCAATTGGGGGCTCCACTTATTTGTCCATGATATGTTTGGGTTTGAAGTTTTCTATACTTAGCATTGAGTTTAGATGTGATGCTTTTGTTTTGGGCTTCACGGGCTATGGGTTGATTTTGGGCATGGACTGGTTATCCAGTAATGGTGCTGTTCTTGATTGCGAAAGGAGAGTTGTTAGGATCATGACCCGCTTGGTTAACACTCTCGAGATCTCTTGTAATCCCATGGATTCTGTTATGCTAAGTTATCTTGAATCGCTTGACGCTTCGGTCGAGAGTTTGCGATCTGTTAGAGTGGTCCGGGAAAACTCGGATGTGTTTGAGGAGGTGAAGGGCTTACCTCCGAAGCGGGAGATAGACTTCCGAATATATCTGGTGGATAATGCTAAACCATTATCTTTACCAGTGCGCCACATGGCTCCTCGTGAGAGGAGGGAACTCCATAAGCAAGTAGGGGAGTTGCTTGAGAAGGGGTTCATAAGACGAAGTATATCGGAGTGGGGTGCTCCAGTAGTTTTTGCCACGAAGGCGGATGGGTCTCTCAGACTTTGTGTAGACTATAGAGAACTCAACAAGCTCACAAAGAAGAATAGACACCCATTGCCGAGGATTGATGATCTCTTTGATCAGTTGGTTGGCGCTTCAGAATTTTCGCAGTTGGACTTGGCCACGGGGTTTCATCAGTTGAGAGTGGCTGAGGATAGCATAGACAAGACTGCCTTTAGGACTCCGGATGGTTTCTATGAGTGGCTGGTGATGCCATTTGGTTTGACGAACGCCCCTGCATATTTTATTGATTTGATGAGTAGGGTGTTCAGGGAGTTCCTGAATAAGTTCGTGGTGGTCTTTGTGGATGACATCTTAGTATTTTCTAAGAGTGAAGAAGAGCATGCCCTACATCTTAGGTAAGTATTGGAGACTCTTCGAGCGCATAGCCTTAAGGCTAAATTCTCTAAATGTCACTTCTGGAGGAAGGAAGTGCGGTTCTTGGGGCACGTGGTCTCCAAGGAAGGGATAGCTGTGGATCCCGCGAAGGTAGTGTCCATCCAAGATTGGAAGGTTCCAAAGAATGCTACCGAGGTGAGGAGTTTCTTGGGGTTGGCTGGCTACTATAGGAAGTTTATCAAGGACTTCGCGAAGATATCAGCCCTATTAACTCGCTTGACGAAGAAGAATTTAGTCTTCGCATGAGACGTAGATTGTGATGATGCGTTCTGACGGTTAAAGAGGGCTTTAACCACAGCTCCAGTCTTAGTGTTACCAGATGGGAGTAAGCCATTTGTTGTCTATACCGATGCTTGTGGGACAGGACTGGGTGCAGTCTTAATGCAAGAGGGAAGGGTAATAGCCTACGGTGGAAGGCAGTTGAGGGCGCATGAGAAAAATTACCCTACCCATGATTTAGAGTTGGCCGCGATTGTTTTTGCGCTTAAGATTTGGCGCCATTATCTGCTTGGAGAGAGGTTCGAATTGTTCACTGACCACAAATCATTGAAATACTTGTTTTCTCAGAAGGATTTGAACTTGAGACAGCAAAGGTGGATGGAGTTCTTAGCATCCTATGATTTCGAGATAGCGTATACCCCTGGCAAGGGTAACGTGGTGGCGGACGCCTTGAGTAGAAAAAGGTTGTCCTTGAGTCCATTGTTCGTGGAACGACGAAGCTTGGAATTTATCTCGATGTTTGATTTCAGACCCTCCGTTGACTATATACCCGGTTTGCTAGCATCCTTGGAGGTCAGACCTACTCTTTTGGGACGGATTGGCGAGGCACAGAGGGACGACCCACAGTTGGTTGAGTTAGTAGAGAGGCTCATAAGGGGGGAGTCGTCCAACCATTTGAGTAGGTACACCCTAGACGATAAGGGGTGCTTGCGTAGAGACGGTAGACTTTGTGTACCGCAAGACGAGGGTTTGAGGAAGGCTATTCTTGATGATGCACACCGATCTAGGATGACCATTCATCCCGGTGGGGACAAGATGTACCAAGACATGAAGCGAGTTTTCTTTTGGGCCGGCATGAAGAAATATGTGGCCGAGTATGTCGCTAGATGTTTGGTGTGCCAACAAGTGAAAGCGGAGCAAAAGAAACCCGGTGGGTTGCTTCACCCATTGGAAGTTCCGCAATGGAAGTGGGATAGCGTCTCGATGGATTTTATTGATGGGTTACCTAGATCGAGGAAGGGTAATACGGGAATTTGGGTTGTGGTAGATAGACTTACTAAGAGCGCCCATTTCATACCCGTGAAGAGCAAGAGGACTGCTCCATGGCTAGCTTCAGTTTATCTTCGGGAGATAGTTCGATTGCATGGGGTACCTTCTAGCATAGTGAGTGATCGAGATCCTATCTTCAATAGCGAGTTTTGGAAAAGTTTGCAAGAGGTAGTTGGTACTCAGTTGTGCTTGAGCACCGCATATCATCCTTAAACGGACGGCCAGACCGAGAGAGTGAACCGTGTTCTGGAAGACCTTTTGAGGCTTTGTATCTTGGATTTTGGAGGTACATGGGAAGAGCATCTTCCATTGGTAGAGTTCGCGTATAATAACAGCTTTCAGTCCAGTATTGGTATGGCTCCTTTCGAAGCTCTTTATGGAAGGCCTTGTCGATCACCTACATGTTGGTGGGAATCTACGGATAAGATCTTGCTTGGGCCTGATATGGTTAGAGAGACTTCGGAAAAGATTGATTTAATTCGAAGAAGGATGAAAGCGGCGCAAGACAGACAGAAATCTTACGCGGATAAGAGGAGGACGGATCTTGAGTTTGATGTTGGGGACATGGTCTTTGTCAAAGTATCTCCATTACGGAATGTTGTTCGCTTTGGGTCCGTTGGGAAGTTAGCTCCAAGATTTGTAGGACCGTTTCCTATTAAGGAAAGGATTGAACGGATGGCATATAGAGTGGATTTACCCGAGAAAATTAGTGGGGTACATGACGTATTCCATGTGTCACATTTGAGGAAGTACCTACATGAGACCGCAGAGGTGGTAGAGCCGAGCTTGCTTAGAGAAGTGAAGGTAGAGCGTGATGCGACTATTCGACGAGCTCCTACCCGCATCCTTGGGTCAGAGATTAGGAAGTTAAGAAACAGAGAGGTTCGACTAGTCAAAGTGCAATGGGGAGAAGATGAGAGCAATGCTACTTGGGAGACAGAAGCGAAGATGCGTTCACTATACCCATTCCTTTTTGAGGGTATGTCTTTTAACTTCTCCTTTATCGTTTGTCTAGTACTTATCTTATCTTTAGTATGTCCTCTCATTGGTACCTTTGACCTTTAGATAGGGTAAACCTATGGTTGAAACATGTGTTTGAGACATGTTATGTTTGATGGATGCGTGTGGATGCAAGTGGTTGCTAGTGGATGCTCGTGGATGCATATACACACACTTTAGACACTAGATCGGCTCAATCACTTCATATTGCATATTGCATATAATTGTGTGTAGGTAGCTATATTTATGGATGTATAATGATTGTGCTATCATATGGATGATGCATTTTGGTGAATGATTGTGCACTCATGTAGAAATAGTATGTGTCGATAAGGTTCTTTCGCATACATATTGGATGCATGGCACTATCATGGTTTGCATTAAGGAGGTCAACTGAATCAGTAGACCGCCTGATTTTTCATTAGACAGGGAACATATACACACACTTTTTGCATATGTTCATACAGCATTAGAAACTCTAAGGACAATGGATGCCAGTGTTTGATGGTTTGAGTAGATGGTTGTTTGGATGGTAGGATACGTTCTTCTTGACTTAGAGATTTCGGGGACGAAATCCTTTAAGTAGGGGAGAATGTAACACCCCGTATGTTGAATAACTGGTTATAATATAAATCAGGGTAGAATTAAATTTTAAAATCTGAATCAGGGGAAACGGGCTATGCCATTGCGTTCGTCTCGGAAAAATACGCGAAATAGAGTCCGAGTTTTCAAAAAATCGGAGTCCGTATGACCCAGTTAAGGCCCGAAGAAGTTTCAGAAAATTTAAAACAGATTTTAAATAGAAAAATTTCAAATTTCAGAAGTGGCGGGAAAATTCCCGCCAGACCCAGGGAGTCGACCTGGGGGTCGACAGGGGTGTCGACCTGCCCACCAAGTCGACTAGGGTGTCGACCCTAGTGTCGACCTGGGGGTCGACCTCCCTGGTCGAGCCCAGGTGACCTGGGTGCACCAGTTTGGCTTTTGGGCTGTGTTTTGGTGGCTAGGACGAGATCTGACGGCTCTAATCTGATTTAGGGTTAATCTAATGGCCTAAAACACCTAACTACTCTATAAATACACCCTAAGACTACCCTAATTCATACTAAAAATAGATACAACACCGTTATGCCGTCAAAATGCAACTTGAAGGAGCCTCCATCAATCTAAAGAGGAAGATAGCTTCTCAAATCAACCTCTAATCAAATCTAGCAACTTAGTCTTCTTCTTAGGAGTGCTAATCAACAAGTGGTGAGTTTTCTATAGCCTTAATGACCAATTGTTGAAATGATTATGAAAGGATATAATGAGGTTATGGCTATGAATGTGGATCAATGCAAGTTATGCAAGTTATATGCTATGTGTTAATGATGTTATGCATGTTATGCAAGTTATATGCTATGTGTTAATGATGTTATGCATGTTATGCAAGTTATATGCTATGTGTTAACGATGTTATGCATGTTATGCAAGTTATAGGCTAAGTGTTCATGATGTTATGCAAGTTATGCAAGTCATATGCTAAGTGTTCATGATGTTATGCAAGTTATGCATGTCATATGCTAAGTGATCATGATGTAATGCAAGTTATGCAAGTCACATGCTATGTGTTCATGATGCTAGTTATGCAAATCACTATGATAAACATTGATCCATTATGACACCAAGATTATGCAAGTTTGGTGTATGATTATATGCAAGTTCATATATGATATGTTATGCAAGTTTGGTGTTTGATTATATGCATGTTCAATATGACATGTTATGCAAGTTTGGTGTTTGATTATATGCATGTTCATATATGACATGTTATGCAAGTTTGGTGTTTGATTGTATGCAAGTAACATATGCAAGTTTACACCTTAGTATGATATGCATACATATGCAAGTTAACCCCTTTGTATGTCATACATACATATGCAAGTTTACCCCATTGTATGACATAAATAACTTATGCAAGTTAACCTCCTTATGACATATGTGATTCATGCAAGTTTGGGTTGAATATTTATGCTAGTTGGGTTTGATGCTATATGCATGTTGACACCTTTAAACCCATGTCGATGCTAATGTTATGCAAGTTGGACCCATTGTATTTGTGATGAATCTTCCCTTTTATGTTATGTTAGCGAATTACGTGGGGAACGATGGGGTTAATATACATGTTAATGAAATGGTGTGAAGTTGGTATGATTATGCATACCATAAAGTGGATGGACATAATTGAGTCAATTATGTACATCGTTAAAATTGGAATTAATTAGGGAAAATTAATTCGAAATATGGGGGTGATTAATTAGGTGTAATTGATCGACTAAGACACGAGGTTGGACCCTTTTGTAGCGTAAGACTGCCCGGAACCGACCGGCAAATCCAGCGGCTACAAATGATTGGCCCAATGTGAGGGGTCTTAGGCACAAACTAAATACGTGACAAGTGTATAGACACGAGGTTAGACTCGGTTATGGCGTAAGGCTGCCCGGACCCAACCGGCAATTCCAGCTGCCATAAAAGATAGTCTAATGTGAGAGGTCTTTACAACGGTTACGTTTTTAATCAATTAAGAAACACTTAACCAGATAAGCATGTAGTGGGCATGAGGGGTTAAGTGGGTGCCTTGGGTGGCATGTGGAAATCAAGTAAGTGCCTTGGGTGGCATGAGGAAATCTAGTGGGTTGCCTTTGGTGGCAATAGAAAATACGATTAGAATACTTAACCAAGTGGAAACATGTAATTAAACATGATTAAAGGGTTAAGTGGGATGCACTAGATAAAATGACAAGCTTAGGTGGTAGCTTGTGGGGGCCCATTTCAACTAGTAACCCATATGTATCATATTGGGCTCGACCCATGTCGAGGACGGGACACGCGTACTGGGCTTGATTATAAGAGGCCAAAACGGGTTAGCGGTGGCAACGCAAGTCCAACGAGTTTCATATGCGTGTGTGGACCCGGGCTGGTAGGTAAGACGTTGTTGCATCGTGTAGGTATAAGCCGTGCACCATTTGTTGTATCGGGTTGCCACTTTGGGGAGTGATACACCCCACTGTGGGGCCAACACGGGTATCTACGGTAGGGAGCCGATCGCTTGGGGAGTAGTGGGTACACCTAGTGGAGATAGGGGCAGACGGCACCTATGTAGTCAGCTAGGGGTACACGAAACTACTGGGTAAATTTTCTAAGTCCTTGGGTGGGATCAACCTTTAAGTAGGAATGACTGGTGTGGTGCAGTTAGTAATTACCCTTGGGTGGGTAGATGCGTCTTTACCATTATCTTAGTTCATCCTATGTCTAGTGGGCTACTTAGTGTAGTCATTTATCCCCAGTCATCCCGTACCAAGTTTATATCATACCCTAATTACTTTAATGATTGTGTTGTTAAAGTTATAGGGCTCACTCAGACTTATGTCTGACCCCGTTGTTTTTATCTTTTTCCCCCTCAGGTCCTCAGGTTGGGCCTAGCACTAGTGGGCTTTGATCAGATTTCTTTATCTATCTTTTGGAGCTTGGACCGTGATGTAAAGCCCAGCTTATCTCTTCTATTATGGCTATTGTTATGTAGTGGGATTATGTACTTATGTTTTTGTCAGGATGGATATTTAGTACTTGACTCTTTATGGTGTTGTACTAAACATGTTTACCTTCTGCTGCAATGAAATGATGTTTTAGATTTTCAAGTAATTATATCTGTCTTGTTGTAATTTTTCTTTTCTATATTCACTTAAAATGCTCCACCGAAGTTAAGGCATTCCTATAGTGAGTGACCTTAGCGGGTGTGGGGTGTTACAGTACTAATGGAAGATTGGGACTCCCTTCGGTATTTAATAGAAGTCCCGAACCAAACCCAGATTCGGGTATTTAATAGATAGTGACCGGAACCCCCTCTGGTATTTAATAAAAGCCCCGAACCAAACCCATATTCGGGTATTTAATAGATAGAGACCGTAAACCCCTCTGGTATTTAATAGAAGTCCCGAATCAAACCCAGATTCGGGTATTTAATAGATAGAAGACCGGAACCTCCTCCGGTATTTTAATAGAAGTCCCGAACTAAACCCAGATTTGGGTATTTAAAAGATAGAAGACCGGAATCTCCTCCAATATTTTAACAGAAGTCCCAAACCAAACTTAGATTCGGGTATTTAATAGATAGAAGACCGGAACCTCCTCCGGTATTTTAATAGAAGTTTCGAACCAAACCCAGATTCGGGTATTTAATAAATAGAGACCGGAACCCCCACCGGTATTTAATCTTTGTTTTGAGTTACCATTTTGGTTTTGTTCTTTTAAGAGTAGGTTGTGTGTGCTTTCGAATGCTCCCTTCAAGATTTTGTTCCCTTCAAGCTCTCTTCAAGCTTTCGCTATCTTCAAGTTTTCGTTTTCTTCAAGCTTTCGTTCCCTTCTACGGGATGAAGTTTGAGTAGAGGATGCACATGCTCCAAGCGCACCCTTCGAGCTTTTGTTCCCTTCTTTGGGATGAAATTTGAGCAAAGGATGTGCGTGCTCCAAGATCTCCCTTCGAGCTTTTGTTCCCTTCTGTGGGATGAAGTTTGAGCAGAGGATGTATGTGCTCCAAGTGCTCCCTTCGATCTTTTGTTCCCTTCTACGGGATAATATATGAGCAGAGAAAGTTCGTGCTCCAAGCGCTCCCTGTGAGCTTTTGTTCCCTTCTACGGGATGAAGTTTGTAGGCAGAGAATGTACGTGCCTAGGATGAAAACACATAGTTCGCAGCGAGAACACATCTCGCGGGCAAGCACACAGCTCTCGGGAAAGCACATTGTTCGCGAGGGCGAGAACACATCTCGCGGGCGAGTACACAACTCACGGGTGCAAACACACAATTCGCAGCGAGAACACATCTCGCGGGCGAGTACACAACTCACGTGATCACATAGCGCTTTTAGGTGCAAGCGCACAACTCGCGTGAGCATGTAGCTCAAGGTAGAGGGGTGTTGACATATTGAAAATTGCAAGTATGTTCTAGATGCAAGGATATATTGCTGGAACTAAAAGAAAATGTTACCAGACCTTCATGATGCTTGGTTGTCTTTTCGAGGTTCAGGGTACGATGATGCTATGTGATCGAGGGTTCGGAAAATTCGACTTGTGCATGGCTCGCGGCATCGATTAGCACAGTGATTCTTTGATCCGCAATTGTAGCAGCTTCCACGAGTAGAGTTTAAAATTTGGCTCTGGAAGTTCTGCGTCTTCTCTCCTATTAAGTCTAATAGTTCTTTGATTTCCGAATTTACTGAGCTAACATTCGAAAGTGTGTTATTCTCCAAGGCGGTTGATGCATTGGAATCTTGTTCCCAAATCACTTTTGTCACAACCATTTTTGATGGGTACTGGGAGCCTTTTACTACTTTCCCGAAAAGGAAAGATGAACAATGTTTGAAGTAATAACATGGTACTCAGAAGCTCCCTTCCTAGGCTCTTTGTCTATAACCTTGCTTCTTAAATACTTAGTCCAACCTAGGACAGAATAGTTCAGGTTGATCTGTGGCTGGGTTACTTGAGGGATTAAATGTAGGAATAGAGATCAGAGGTTCAAGCCCTCCTTCTAGCGCCAAAATGTTAACGATATTTTTCATCAACACCGGAAATGATCTTGGTACAAGGATTTCCTATGCGACACATGAGCGAAGAGGTCAGACAGCTTGTTGATTAAGCATCTAGGCCTGCTAGGGGATAGGTAGCACGGGGAAAGGTGATTTGTGGGTTTAGTTCGGAGAGGAGTTGGCACATAAAGGCTTATGTTACGAGGGGAGCATTAGGTAATCAAGAACTTCATGGCTGGTGCAAGGATATTCCGTCGATCCTCTTCCATGACGGAATACATACAGAAAGTACATTGAAGAACAAAGATAATAGGCAGAAATAGTATGAACACACAATTTATAGTGGTTCGGTTCGACTTGAACCTACATCCACTTCAAGGGTTTTGACGATTTTATTCACAGAGGAGGGTTCATAAGAAATCCCCAAATTGATCTTACAAAAAATGAGAGTTTCTTCTCTATCACATGAGAAGAAGAAGACCCCCACTAAACATGACCCCTGGGGTCTTATTTATAGGAGATTTGGAGTCCCTTCTATTATTGGGCCGTTGGGCCTGCAGATCTCTGTTGGCCGCTTTCCTTCTTGGTTTCAGGTATTTTTGCTTTCAGCCACCGTATTGTGCTAATTGCATTTCTCGCAATGTAAGCTTCGGTTAGTCAAAAGCTTCTTTCTGAGACTAGAATGAGCTTGCTGTTGTAGTAACCTTTCGAAAGGCATTACGGGTTTCCGATTGCACGCTTTTGGTCATGGAGTCTCGGATGTAGGCTTCTGATTTTCTTATGCATGCTTAGAGGAGCCTGCTCTCATTATGTATGTCGTTGGCTGCTGGTCCGGAACCACTGCCGGTGTCTATGCTGAGTAGTCTGGTGTGGATAGCTTATGTCCCTTCCGGGGTTCCGGTTTACCTTTTCGGTGGGGTTTCCAGATATAGCCTGATCTTTCAGAAGGTTGTTCCATGTGATCCATTCGTCACTTCCTCAATGTAATCTCTCAGTACATATACAATAGGTATTTCGGAAGTTGGTTCCGGATGTGCCTCTGGCTTGATGCTCTAGGCGTTTTGATTTCCTGGATGGCCCTTCGTTGTAGAACCCCCTGCTGGATTGATGCTGTTGGAAGGGTCCTATGGGCCCCTCCTTGTCGAATAGATTCCATTAGCTAGACCCCTTAGCTTCTATGGTCCTTTCTCTTCGGCAGGCTTCGGTTGATGTCGCTTTCGGAACATTTTTCCCTATTTTGACCCCTCTTAGTATTTGACTTTGTTTCCTGAAGGATTCCATGATATACTTACGATTGCCCGGTACCCCTTCACTTTCGGCTTATTTCATTGTTGATTTTGATAGTAACACAAAGTAAGTCCAAGTGTGAAGTTATCGCTTAGGATCCAGATGGGAACCAACGAGTTAACTTCAAGGGTTGGGCTTTGCTTCGGGACGCTTGCAAAGAAGTAACCGATATTTATAACTTTGGTTCACCAATGAGAGAGGGGGCATTTAGACGAACCAGAGCCAGGGCGGTGTGGACTGGTTGGCCCGCACCTCAAAGCCATGGCCGTGTGGACTGGGTGGGCTTATTAACTGTAGACCAGGGCGGTGTGGTCATAGAAATAGTTGTACGGAGTCCAGGGCAATGTGGGCTCGTCATGGGCCCAATGGATTTGGTGATCAAAGCGGTTGATATCGTATGCTTTACGCACTGAGTGAGAGATGCGATGATGATTTCTATGTTTGATGTTTGCTATCACCACAACATGCACACTTCCATTTATACTCTATATTAGTGTTATCTTACAGTATTGTGTATCTTGTCGTGCTAACTCTTTGGTTGCAGGTCCAGGTCAGGTATGATTACTTATACCTATTATTGCTCTATTTAGTTATATAGAATTGTTATCGCTCACACCAGACTTTCGTCTGATCCAGAGTTGTATGTCTCTTCTTATTACTCTAGGTTCTCCAAAACGAGCATACTAGAGGCAGGTTAGGTGGTTATGCACGAGTAGCTGTCCGGAGACGAGCAGGAGGCTTCCACGTACTTGATACATATTCTCCCTGTGTTGTTGATGGTCATTGCTTTGGGCATTAGTAGTGTACCTCTTTTATTTCCTTTTAGATACACTATTTTAAAGTTGTCATAATTGGATATGAAGCTGTATTTTGGATTCTGCTACTCTGATGGATATGGTTTAGTTTTCAGCTTATGTACCGTCTTGCCTGTTTTATATCAAATTATGTTATTATTATATTTTATTCCATGCACTGTGAGATATACTACAGGTTTTTTTGGTAATTCATTGTTTCAACCCTTTTGACGATCGTCCCCTACTAGTCGGGCATTGGTACTGGGCATTTTGGGGAAATGTCTGATGGTACGTGGAGGCCGTTACACTTGGTATCAGAGCCTAGGTTGCGTAATTTAACCTAGGGGAAGATATCAGGGAGAGATAGTATACGTATATGAGAGTGCGTAATTGTGATATTTTGGTTTTCAAAAACTATATATATATACACACACACACAAGCACATACTATTACTATATCTAAGGATGAAGTCGCACTGCATTGGCACCACTAACGAGATGGTTAATTGTTTTCACTTTACAGATTGAACGATAAACCGAAATATGAGGAGCACAGTAAGGAACTCTGCATCGGGAGTTGAGGAGGGAGCAGGTTTAGGGGCCAACAATGGGAGTGTCCCTGATATAAGGATGATGTTTACTGCCTTCATGCGAGAGATGCTTAGGGGTGCTTAGGGGGCAGTTCCTAATGCTACTAATGGTGGTGGTGCAGTTGCGCAGGCACCTAGAGCCGATTTTGCCAAGATTAACAAAGATTATACTAGTCTTGGTGGGAAGCCGTTCCATGGAACGGAATCAGCTACGGAGATTCAGGATTGGCTTAATAGTTGTGAGTGCATCTTCGAGGATTTGGGGATCGATGATGCAATGAAGAGAAAGCTAGCATCGCGTCAGCTTCAAGGACGGGAAATGAATTGGTGGAATGCTATTAAAGCAGCTACTCCCGAAGATCAAGTTACTTGGGATTAGTTTAAGACTCGTTTCAATGACAAGTTTATTTCAGTTGCTCAGAAATCAGAATTGTTCAGGAATTTTTTTGGAGCTTAAACAGAATGGTAGGGCAGTCTCGGAATATATTATTGAATTCGACACCTTATCGAAATATGGATTACCTCTTATCGATACTGCCGATAAGAAGAACGAGAAGTTCATAACTGGCCTGGATGAGTACTTGGGGAAAAGATTTATAAACCATATCGATGATACTTTCGAATCTCTTGTGGGGAAGGCATTGAGATCGAAGAGCCTTTACCCTAAGACGAAGACCTAGGTTGCTATTACATCTACAAAGGAGTAAAAACCGCAGGCAAGCGGTGAAGTCAAGAAGAAGTTCCAGAATAAGAGAAAAAAAAACCAAAAGAATGGTCAGAAAAAGAAGAATAAGAAAGATATCGAGTGATTTGGCTGCGGCAAGAAGGGCCACTATATCAGAGATTGTCGAGCGAAGCCAGGGGAGACGAAGTGCTTCAACTATGACCAAGTGGTACATTTCAAGAATGAATGTCCATAACCCCCTATGGAAAAGAAGATTGTGAAAACATATGCTATCAACACTGTTCCTTCTTCGTCGAATGCCCCACCTGCGGCGGAGAAGGGAAAGGGTGTCGTTATTCAAGGTATACTTTCTATTTATGATGTTCCTGTTCAAGTATTGTTTGATACCGGGGCTTCCCATTCATTCATATCTAGTGACCTAGTAGATAGATTGGAATTGAAACCTAAGATTGTCGATAAACCTTTAGTTGTGACGAATCTGATCGGTCGTTCGACTAGCCTTTGTAAGATTTGTCATAATTTGGTCTTATCGAGTCATGGATGTATGTTTGCTTTGTTTTGGGCTTTATTGGGTTTGGAGTTATTTTGGGAGTCGATTGGCTCCAAAGGTATGTGGTGGTGGAAGACCGTGAGGGGTCTTCGGTGACCGTTAGAGCGGATGATGGCGGAGGTTGGTATTGGGTTGCCTACCTAGTAACAGGGTGATGCCTAGTTTTCTAAATTCCCTCGACATCCCGCATGATGAGTAATCAGATATGCCTATTGCTGGCGAGTATCCGGACATCTTTGAGGGAGTGACCGGACTTCTACCACACCGAGAGATCGAGTTTCGGATTGATTTAGTGAAAGATGGCAGGCCTATAGTGATGCCTCTTCTTCCTATGGCGCCAAAGGAGCAGCTAGAGATCGAAGTGCAAGTAGGTGATCTTTTGAAGAAGGGATTTATCCGAAGAAGTGTTTTCGAGTGAGGAGCACCAATTGTATTTTCTACCAAGGCCAATGGTTCCCTTCGCTTATGTGTGGACTACCGCGAGTTGAAAGGTGACTAGGAAGAATAAGTATCATCTTCCATAGGTAGATGATTTGTTTGATGGAGGAAGAGTGTTTTCCCAATTAGATCTCACGACAGGATTTCATCTGCTCTAAGTAGCGGCTGAGAGTGTACCTAAAATGGCATTTCAGACGCCGTTTGGATTTTACGAGTAGTTGGTCATGCCATTCGGGTTGTCCAATGCTTCCGCATATTTTTTGGATATTATGAATAGAGTTTTCAGGGATCAATTAAATAAGTTTGTTCTTGTGTTCGTGGACGATATCTTGGTTTACTCGAGGACATAGGAAGAACACAAGGAACATTTGAGGACAATGATGGAGGTGTTGAGGAAACACCAATTGAAAGTGAAATTTTCTTAGTGTCACTTCTGGAGAAGGAAAGTGAGGTTCTTAGGCCATGTTGTTTCAGAAAATGGTATTGTTGTGGACCCTGCGAAGGTGGCTACACTGCAAGATTGGTCTATGCCCAAGAATGCAATGGACGTGAGAATTTTCTTGGGATTAGCTGGATATTATCATAAGTTTATTCAAGACTTCTCCAAGATAGCGACACCGTTAACTCATTTGACCAAGAAGAATCATTGTTTTGGATGAAAGGTGTGGGAATGCATTTAAAAGTCTAAAGGAGAAGTTGACATGTGCACCAGTGTTAGTTATTCCTAAGAGGAACGAAGGGATGACAGTATACATGGATGCCTGTTGTACCGGACTAGGTGTTGTACTGATGCAAGGAGGTAGGGTTGTAGATTATGCTAGTCGGCAACTGAAACCACATGAGAAAAGATATTCTACCCATGACTTGGAATTGGCAGCGATCGTGTTCATGTTAAAGATGTGGAGACACTATCTCTTGGGAGAAAGATTCGAGTTGTTTACCAATCATAAGTCATTAAAATATCTTTTGTCTCAAAAGGATTTAAATCTTCGTCAGCAGAGATGGTTAGAGTTCTTGGCTTCATATGATTTCAATATCGCATACGCAACAGGGAAGGGCAATGCGGTAGCTGATGCATTGAGTAGGAGACATGCCAGTTTGGGGGCTATGTTTCTTGAATGGAAGCAACTGGAGCATATCGCGGGATATGATTTCAAACCTAAGTGTGAATTAGATCCAGAGATGTTAGCAAGTTTGACGATCAGACCGAACTTTGATTGAGCGGATCAGTTCCACTCAGAGGGGCGATCCTAACCAACTGTAAATCATCTCCAAAGTAAAGATGGGCATCGACAATGAGGAGATGAATATGTATTTACTTGATCGAGGAGGATGGCTTTGAAAGAATGGGAGACTAGTTGTACCCAACGTTAATGGGTTTAGAGATGAAGTGCTTAGAGAGTGTCATCACTCGAAACTGACTATACGTCCCGGTGGTAACAAAATGTATCGAGACATGAAGCATATATACTACTAGGAAGGGATGAAGAGAGACGTTTGGAAGTTTATATCCAAGTGCGTGAACTTCCAGTTAGTTAAAGACGAGCAAAAGAAGCCTAGTGGTTTGTTACAACAGTTGAAAATTCCCAAATGGAAATGGGGACAAGTCTTAGTGGATTTCATTGATGGTTTACCAAGGACTAGATCGGGTCATGATAGTATTTGGGGAATTATAGATCGATTGACCAAAAGTGCAAGATTTATACCGGTCAAGTCGAATAGAACGACAGCTAAGTTAGCGGAACTATATACGAAGCGGGTAGTGAAATTTCATGGAGTACCTAAAGGTATTGTAAGTGACTGGGATCCATTATTTACTAGTGGGTTTTCGAAGAGCTTACAAGAGGAATTAGGGTCAGAATTACATCTCAGTACCGCGTACCATCCTTAAACTGATGGTCAAACAGAGAGGGTGAATCGTGTATTAGAGGATCTCTTGAGAGCTTGTATATTGGATTTTAAGGGGTCTTGGGATGACAATTTGCATTTGGTTGAGTTCGCATATAATAATAGTTATCAGTCCAGTACTGGTATGACTCCATTTGAAGCTTTGTACGGAAGACCGTGCAACTCACCATCATGTTGGTTGGAAACCAGTGAGAAATTTGTGCTTGGGCCAGATGTAATAAGAGGAACTTCAGATAAAATCAAGGTTATTCAACAGCGAATGAAGGCTGCACAAGATAGGCAGAAGAGTTATGTTGATAAAAGACGAAGAGATTTGAAATTCTCCGTTGATGGCTTCGTATTCGTCAAGATCTCTCCGTTGAAGAGTGCGATTCAGTTTGGTAGGAGAGGTAAGTTAGCACCAAGGTTTGTTGGTCCATTTCCAGTTCTCGAGCGAGTTGGGAATTTAGTGTATAAAGTTGGATTACCTGACAAGATGGCTGGAGTGCACAACGTATTTCATGTTTCTCAGTTAAGGAAGTTCGTACACGAATCTGATATAACTATTTCACCAGATCAGTTGGATGTTATCGAGGTAGAATCCAAGGCAGTTGGAAGCCGCAGATCAATTTGTTTTGTCGGACACGATACGAAACAACTTCGAAGAAAGATGGTGAAACTGGTTAAGGTCCAGTCGGGTGATAATGAGAATGACTGTACTTGAGAAACCGAGGAGAACATAACGAAGTCATATCCAGAGCTCTTTACTTGGTAAGATTTTAATCGCGATATATTTATTCCCTTATTAGTATACTGCATGCTAGGATAGGCTCGTTGTGTTTACTATGTATGTTTGATTGTTTGTAAATGGTTGATAGGCAAGTGGGACACTATTGTATGTTTTCTTGGTTAAGGAATTTCGGGGGCGAAATTTCTTAAGGGGGGGAGGGGAGAGTGTGTAAAGACCTGTATTCTACGTACTGTGGGATCGTAGAATAATTGTTTTATTCTCATATTAAGTCATATGGTCATGTAACTTTGGGAAATGACTATTGGGGTCATTTTCCACATTCACAATTTTGGCTGGATTTTAATATGACTGTTTTGCCCCCGACGAATCTTGTTTTGCTTATAACTTTTGATTGGTAAGGAATTTTAACCTGAGACAACTTCCATTGCATTTGGATGATGGTTTCCTATTCTGTAGAGTGGTCACATTAATCAAACAGACTTACCGTTTGGGAGATATGGATGAAATAAGATTTGAAAGATGGAAAACAACCTAATTGGGTTTAATTAAGTGATTAGCAGCTAGGCCCATAGCCTAATTCAAGATTAGGGTTATGGGAGGGCTGAAAGGGGTTGGAGAATTATCTCCTTTCATTTTTTTAGCCGTCGCAAACCTTTCTCAAACCCTAATCAAGGCTTCCATCTTCTAAATCTCTCTAATCACTTTCTAATCACAAATTAATCAAATCTACATCAAATCAAGCCGGATTAACACCAAATTCGAGGTAGAGTTGCTGCACCATATTGGAATCCAAGCCAAATCAGTAAAAGTTTCAGATTTATCATTTATTATTGGCTAAGGTGAGTGATTTGAATGTTTATGAGCTAATTAGTGCTAATTAGGGGTGATTAGTGATAATTAACGAAATTATACATCCAAAAATTATGCAAAAATATGCAAAAATTCTGAAATCATATTTCATTCACATATATGAAATTAGGCTAATTTGGATTTATTTTGTTAATCCCGGAATTTAGGGGATTAAGGGGGAAAATCATGGATTTGGGTATGTTTGATCTAAATTAACAATGTGAAATTGTTGCTTTGATGTTTTTGGTTGATTCTACAGTTACTACTGTTGTCTGGTATGTTTTATGATTGCATAGGGAAGTTAGAATGATTGAAAATGCCTTTGTCTTGCGAAAATAGCTCGCTGGAAAATTTGCAGAGTTTCGGTCCAGATAGGAGGAGGAGACCCGAACTGAACCGGATAGGAGGAAGAGACCCGAACCGGATAGGAGGAGGAGACCCAAACCGAACCGGATAGGAGGAGGAGACCCAAACCGAAAAGGATAGGAAGAGGAGACCCGAACTGAACCGGATAGGAGGAGGAGACCTGAACCGAACACCAATTCGACCAAAACCCGAGACGTAAAGGAAGTCCAAGTGGGAAGTTATTACTCAGGATCCAGATGGGAACCTATGAGTTAACTTCAAGAGTAAGGCTTTGTTGCGGGACACATGCAAATGAGTTATCGATATATATAACTTTGGTTCACCATTGAGAGATGGTGCGTGTAGACGAACCAGAGCCAGGGCGGTATGGACTGGTTGGACCGTACCCCAGAGCCAGGGCAATGTGGACTGGGTAGGGTTATTGACTATAGACCATGGCAGTGTGGGCATAGTAATAGTTCTATGGAGTCTAGGGCGGTGTGGACTCGTCATGGCCCAAATGGATTTGGCGATCAAAGAGGTGGATATCGTATGCTTTACGCACTGAGTGAGAGATGCGAGGATGATTGCTATGTTTGATGTTTGTTATCACCATGACACACACACTTCCATTTATACTCTATATTAGTGTTACCTTAGAGTATTGTACATCTTGTTGTGCTAACTCTTTGGTTGTAGGTCCAGGTCAGGTATTATTACTTATACCTGTTATAGCTCTATTTAGTTATATAGAATTGCTATCGCTCACACTAGACTTTCATCTGAACCAGAGTTTTACTTCTCTTCTTAGTACTCTGGATGCTCCTAAACGAGCAGACTAGAGGCAGGTTAGGTGGTTATGCACGAGTAGCTGTCCAGAGATGAGCAGGAGGCTTCTATATATTTGATACATATTCTCCCTGTGTTGTTGATGGTCACTGCTTTGGACATTAGTAGTGTACCACTTTCATTTCCTTTTAGAGATAGTATTTTAAAGTTGTAATAAACGGATATGAAGCTGTATTTTGGATTCCGCTACTCTGATGGATATGGTTTAGTTTTCAGCTTACGTACTGTCTCGCCTATTTTATATCAAGTTATGTTATTATTATATTTTATTCCATGCGCTGTGAGATATACTATAGGTTCTTTGGTAATTCATCGTTTCAACCCTTTTGACGATCGCCCCGTGCTAGTCGGGCGTTGGCATAATGCATTTCGGGGAAATGTCTGATGGTATGGGGCAGGTGTCACAATCTTTTTCATGATCTTACTCGCAATAGAAGGGTTTACGTAAGGAAATTCAATCCCGGGAAACTTTCGAAAATTGTCGGAATATGCTGGATAGAGAGTGTCTTCATAATATTCCAATCCTACTTTTGGAAAATGGGTTTTCAAGAACGAAAAAATTCTGCTTTTGGCTTCGTATATTATTTGTTCTTCATTGAAGAGCATATCATCTTTCTTTTTCAGCTCATCGGCATGATCATCTACCATTCTTTCCTGATCATTTTCGAGCTCCTGTTTCAACAACTCCAAAGATGAAACCTTGTCAAATAGAGAATCCTTTACCTTCCGCTCCTTTTATTGCTCCGGCTCATCTCTTTCAAGAGAAGCATCCAACATTGCACATTCTTGTTCACTTTCTTCTTTCTCCTTAATCAGGGCATTAACTTTGGATTTCAAAGCAACTTTCTCTTCTTTAAGTTTAACAATCTAAGAAGAGGATGGAGAAGTCATATCCTGGAGTGAGAACCAGCCTTCAATTACATAAAAAGAAGAAAGACCAAATCAGCATTTGCGTAAGAACAAAAACAAAGAAAACTATGAGGAACAAGACGGTACCAAAAGATGTTGCTTGACAAGATATTTTTTGAAATTCTCCAAATTCGAAGGTGTGGTAGGCAGAGAAATATTAAAAATATCAACGAAAGAGAGTATAATTTCATCAAAATCTGAGGTCGACAGAGGAGAACTCGGGGGATTATCATGTTAAGGAGATATGAGTGCGATTAACTCATGTTCCCTCGAATCTGAAGCTCTCAAAGAGGCGAATGTCAAAAGACCAATAATAAAATCTCTTTCTGTGGTCTCTATTTGAGAAGAACCAACATTAGGAGTAGTGTCAACAGAAAGAGCTATAAGGTCAGGATTGTACAGCAGTTACAACAACCACTACTTTACCAAAAGAAGAAGAGTTGGAAGTGCCACCCGTATGCCTCTTAGGAGTCGGATCATCTACATTGGAAGCAAGCCTCTTTTTAACCGTATCTGTGGATCTGGCCAAGGCCCTATAGAAAATGTCTCTTTGGTGGCCTGAGTAGCTGATCAAAGCAATTATAACAGGAAAACAAAGCAAAGAAATCTATAATATGAATAAAGAATTTGAAATCACTCTAGCGAAACAATCTTACCCAAAGTACATGGAAATAAGGGAGTTAGGGGAGTAAACGTGTCAGAACCCGAAGATAAGTATTTAGCACCAAGAAATTGAAGAGGTAGTGCCTCAAAATCCGTTGCCCGGAGGAAGAAGGACATGCTTGTAGAGATTGTCCACGGTCGACTGTAACAGCCCGCATTTTACGTATCGGAAGATCATAAAATATTTTTATTTTATTTCTTGAGGGTTGGATCATTCTCATCTTTTAATATGTGGCTTATGGGGATGTGGGACATGTCAATAATTTATACCGATTTTGTTTGTGACCATTTTGCCCCTGTCAGTCTGTACAGGACATAAATTTTGACTCAGGTCAAATTAGAGGGTGAGATCTGTGACATTGGAATGGAATTGATGATTGCCTTTCCGTAAAGTGGTTACATTAAGGATTTGGTTCGGTGGTTTGGGCGAAATCGTTGTTTTAAGGTTTTCAGTTGGCTGTCTAGGTTTTGGGAGCATAATTGGCTGATTTGGTGGAGGCCCATTAGTGGGCTGGTGGAAACTATAAATGAGGGGTGAGGGATATGGCAAATAGTTTAGTTTCTCATCTCCCATTTGGTGCTTTGTGCTCCCCCTTCCTCTAAACACTTTTCCACCATTAGAAATCCAAATCCAAGGATGGAAATCGAAGATCTACACCGTTGGAGGTTAGATCTACATCATTTCAAAGGGGAATTCATCGGATCGAGGAGTTTGGTTTGAATTGCTCGCTGTCCGGATTCATAATTATATCATTTCAGCTTGTATTAGAGAATTAGTGAGTGGATTACATCTCTCACATGAATTCAATAGTGTATGAGTGGTAGATCATGTTTTTCATCAAATTCAAGTGTTTTTCCTATGAATTGGTAAGTTCATTTTCATATAGATCACCCTAGGATCTGATTTAGCAAGTTTGGATAGGTAATGTCTATTATATTTCATACGAATGTGCAAGTTAGATCCATGGTTTTTGTTCATATGCATATTTGTGGTGATTTTGGTGAATTTGACATTATCCTTGATAGAATTGTCATATTGATGATATTGTTGATTTCATAACATGCTTGTAATCCTTTTTGATGAATTGGATGAGTTAGTTACGTCAGATTTACCATTTGGCGAAGTTTTGGTCGAAATTAGAGTTGAATTGAAATATGCAGGTTTTGGATCAGCCATAAGTTGGATTGACCATAAGTTGGATCGGCCATAAGTTGGATCGGCCATAGGTTGGATCGGCCATAATTTGGGTCGGCCTAGTCATTCAGAGGTGGGTCGGCCTAGTCATTCAAAGGTGGGTCGGCCTAGTCATGAGAAGTTGGGTCGGACTAAAGTTGGGTCGGACCAAAGTTGGGTCGGACCAAAGTGGGTCGGCCTATTCTGGTCAGCCATTTCTGGTCAGCCATTTTTGCCATTTCTGGTCGGCTACTTCTGGTCGGACATTTCCGATGATGATGTGACTTCAAAGTGAATTCAATTGAGAAGTTTGGAAATTTTGAAAAGTGTTTGTTGTTCATTATGTGCAACAAATGGGGAGACAATTCAAGAATGTATTGAGTTCGTGTGAAGTGACAGTCCAAGGTGTTCTGAGCCAATTAATAGTCGTAACTGATAATGACTAGACAGACGAAGGCCGAGGAATTATAGTTTTTATAGGTTCTAGCGGACTCAAAGAAGAGGTACTATTGAAGACCAATTATAGGTCGAGTGCCTTGGGCATCATGTATGGCCTAGACACGTGTTGAGCATAGCATGTAGCACGTGTTGAGTATAGCGTGTGGAGTTTTGCTAGAACCGGGGCGTCATGTGTGGTCCTTGACAATTAACGACAAATTGTTAGCCAGTCATACGATAATGAGGGTTCCAAAGCAAGGTTGGCGGTGATAGCCAGAGTCAGTCATGGACGTCTGAATGCATGTTGTGATCATGATTGAGTTGCTTTGCCATATATGAATGGATGCTTTAATTGCCATGAATGAATTGTTATTCCTTTGGGTTTATGGATTGTAAAGGCTATCACTGTCATGTAATGGGGAAGGAAATTGAGAGTTCTTTTTTGGAGCTGTGTAGATTAGTTGATTATTTACCCATTCTCATATACTTTATTGATGAAGTTTGTTAGCTGTTTTATCGCTCACTAAGACCCTTGTCTGACTCAAGGTTTTATGTTTCCTGTTATTACCTTGGGCTGTTCATCAGGTTGTGGATGGGCAGACTGAGTAACAGGTGGCAGGTATTGCTTTAGTGAGGACGACGATGCTGATCGATGGCGAGCAGGAGGCTCACGTACCAGTTTTATTACTATCTAGTATTTGTTTCCATTATTTGCTATTTCTCTGAGTGTTGTAGTGGGGCAAATTGTACAAACACTATTGTTGTTATCCACATGTATGGGAAATACTTTCTAGTTGTCATGAAAGTTTAGTGTTTTCTGCTTCACTATCACTATCTGTTGTATATGTTATACTATATTTTATCCTTCCGCTGTGAGTTTACGACAGGTTCCACTTTTGTATCATACCTTGATGATCGTCCATAGTTGCCTGGCACACCTTTCAGCGCATTATTCCTCTTGTTTAGTGCGGGGGTTGTGGGCGGTCTTCGCAATTGGTATCAGAGCCAGGTTAACGATTGTGACCAAAGTTCGAAGACATAATTAAGTATGAGAGACGTATTTGTAGATTTCAGTTAGATTTGCAAACCTATCTTTTAACAACTCCCATGAAGACATGGGTATTGATGATGAAACAAAGAGGAAATTTGCATCAAGGCAGTTAGTGGGCAGAGCAATGGACTGATGGAACTCTGTCACACTTAAGACTCCTAAAGAGGATATTTCATGGGAGCTGTTCAAAGCTAGGTTTGAAGCAAAATTCATCTCCACCGTGTAGAAGTTTTTTCTTTTTAAGATATTCGTAGAGCTTAAGCAGAATAGTCGCCCAATTCTTGACTATATTTCCGACTTCGAGGCTCTGTCGAAGTATGCTCGTTCATTTGTGGATACTCCTTATCAAAAGAACGAGAAGTTTATCTTGGGATTGGATGAATATCTTTGGGATCAGCTTGTGGATCACCTCGATGATAGCTTTGAGAAGATCGTCGAGAAGGCTTTGAGGTATGAAATTTTGTTCCCTAAGAAGATGTCTGTTGTTGCACCTAAGGAGGAACAGTAGCAACAACAGGGTGGTAATAATAAAAAAAAGGAAGCAACAACAACAGAAAGGAAAGGATGGCCAAAAGAAGCAGAAGGGAGAAGTGACTTGCTTCAATTGTTGACAGAAGGGCCATTTTGCTAGTGAATGCAAGAATCCTAAAGTGGAGAAGAAGTGCTTCAAGTGTGGGAAGCCAGGACATGAGAAGAAAGATTGTCCAGAATCAGCCAAAGGGAAGAAAGTGGTTAAGGCTTATGCTTTAGGGGCAGTGCCATCTTCTTCCAAAGCTCCTACCGTAGAGGAGAAGGGAATGGATGTCGTGGTCCAAGGTACTCTTTCTGTTCACAGTGTTTCAGTTCGAGTTTTGTTTGATATTGGAGCATCGCATTCTTTCATTTGCAATGAGCTTGTGTGTCACTTAGGTTTGGAACCTGAAATTTGTGATAGACCATTGATCGTGACTAATACAATTGGGGTTTGTCCAGTCATGGTTGCTCTTTTGTGTGTGATTGCTTTGTTCTTAACTTCGCTGGGTTTGGGGTCATCTTGGGCATGGATTGGCCCAAGAGGTATGCGGCAAGGGTGAATTGCGAGAAGCTAGAGGTGAGAGTCAGGGATGTGGAAGGGCGAAAGGTATTGATAAAGTGTAAGCGCGAAGAGGTTGTCTTCGTTAGCTATCTATATTCGCTTGTGATTCCACAAGAAGTCTTGTCATATGTGATGATCGCTAATGAGTATGAGGATGTCTTTGGCGAGGTCAAAGGGTTGCGTCGCATCGTGAGATCGAGTTTAGGATCGATTTGGTCGAGGGCGTTAGACCAATCGTTATGCCTCTTAGGCGGATGGCGCTTAAGGAACAACGAGAATTGGAGGTGCAAGTTCGAGACCTTCTTAGGAAGGGATTCATTTGAAGAATTGTTTCTGAATGGGGAGCACCAGTCGTGTTTGCAACCAAGGCAGATGGCTCGTTAAGATTGTGTGTGGACTATCATGAGCCGAACAAGGTGACTAAGAAGAACAAGTATCCGTTGCCAAGGATTGATGACTTATTCGATCAACTTCACAAAGCTAAAGTGTTTTCTCAGATGGATTTAGCAACGGAATTTCACCAGTTGAGGGTGGCTAAGGATAGTGTGCTAAAGACTGCTTTTTGGACACCATCTGGATTCTTCGAGTGGTTGGTGATGCCATTCAGGTTGACTAACGCACCAGCATACTTTGTGGATCTTATGAATAGAGTGTTCAGAGATCAGTTGAACAAGTTCGTGCTTGTTTTCGTGGATGATATTCTGGATTACTCTAGGAATGAGGAAGAACACGAGAAGCATTTGAGAGTTGTGTTAGAGATCTTGCGAAAGCATCAGTTGAAGGTTAAGTTCTCGAAGTGTCACTTCTAGAAGGATGAAGTGAGGTTCTTAGGTCATGTTGTTTCTGGAAATGGGATAGCGGTTGACCCCGCTAAGGTGGCAGCAATCCAGGACTAGGATAGACCTAAGAATGCAACGGATGTACGGAGTTTCCTTGGGTTGGCTAGTTATTATCGATGGTTTATCAAGGATTTCTCCAAGATAGTTGCACCTTTGACAGGATTAACGAAGAAGAACCAAGTATTCACATGGGATGCAAAGTGTGAACAAGCGTTCGGGATCCTGAAAGAGAGACTAACGAGTGCTCCTGTATTGACCATTCCAAGTGGGAATGAAGAGATGGTGGTATATACCGATGCATGTGGTACTGGACTTGGAAAAGTACTGATGTAGAAGGATAAGGTTGTGGCCTACGCGAGTCGACAGCTGAAGCCGCATGAGAGAAATTACCCAACTAATGATTTAGAGTTGGCGGCGATTGTGTTTGCTCTGAAGATGTGGAGAGATTACCTATTGGGAGTTCGATTGGAGTTGTTCATGGATCACAAGTCGTTGAAGTATCTTTTCTCCCAAAAGGATTTGAATCTTCGGCAGCAACGATGGTTAGAGTTTCTAGCATTGTATGACTTTAGTATAGCCTATACTCCGGGTAAGGTTAATGCAGTTGCAGATGCATTGAGTCGAAGACACGCAAGTTTAGGAGCGATGTTTTCGGAATGGAAGATCCTTGAGTATTTGGCAAGGTTTGATTTCAGGCCAAAGTGTGAGTTGGAACCTGAAATGTTGGCAAACTTATCGATAAGGCCTACTCTCATCGAAAGGATTGCCAAGAGCCAAAAGCGAGATGCAAAGCTTGTCGAGTTTATCCAGAGACTAGAACCAGAAGACAAAGAGTTCGAAGTCAATCGAGAAGGTTGGCTTCAGAATCAAGGGCGATTAGTTGTCCCCGATCAATGGATTGAGAGATGATGTTCTGAGAGAATGTCATCACTCAAAGTTGACGATTCATCCCGGTGGTAATAAGATGTATCTGGACATGAAGAGAGTTTACTACTAGGAAGGGATGAAGTAAGATATTGGAAAGTTCATTTCCAAGTGCATGAATTGTCAGTTGGTGAAAGCTGAACATAATAAGCCATGTGGGTTGCTTCAGCCATTAAAAGTTCCTACGTGGAAGTGGGAGTAAGTGTCGATGGATTTCATCGATGGACTACCTAGAACCAGGGCAGGAAATAAAGGAATTTGGGTCATCGTCGATCGCTTGACCAAAAGCGTGAGATTCATTCCTGTCAAGTCGACTAGGACGACATCAAAATTGGCTGAACTTTATGTGAAATGGGTAGTTCGATTCCATGGTGTCCCAAAGAGTATAGTGAGTGATCGAGATCCATTATTCACGAGTGGATTTTGGAAAAGTTTGCAAGAAGCTTTGGGAACCGAGTTGTGCTTGAGTAAGGCATATCATCCCCAAACTGATGGTCAGACCGAGAGAGTCAATCGAGTTTTGGGAGATCTCCTGAGGGCTTGCGTGTTAGACTTCGGAGGATCATGGGAAGACCATCTAAATCTAGTTGAGTTTGCAAATAATAATAGCTACTAGTCTAGCATTGGGATGGCACCATACAAGGCGTTGTATGGGAGACCATGCAATTCTCTAGCATGTTGGTTAGAAACTGGAGATAAGTTGGTACTTGGGCCAGAGAAGATTAGAGAGACCTCAGATTGAATCGAGATCTTTCGGCAATGAATGAAGGCGGCCCAAGATCGCCAGAAGAGCTACGCTGATATGCGTCGAAAAGATTTGGAATTTGAAGTTGCTGACATGGTTTTCGTGAAGATTTCGCCATTAAAGCATGTGGTTCGATTTGGGAGTAAAGGAAAGTTGGCTCCTAGGTTCGTTGGACCATTTCCGATAGTCAAGCGAGTTGGAAAGCTCACATATAGATTGGAGTTACCTGAGAAGATGTCGAGCATGCATAATGTGTTCCATATGTCATTTCTACGGAAGTTCGTGCATGATTCAAATGTGGTGGTATCTCTAGAGTAGTACAAAGACCTAGAAGTAGAAACCGCAGTTGCGAAACCTCATAAGCCACTTCATGTTGTGGGGAATGACACGAAACAACTTAGGAGGACGACGGTTAAGTTGGTCAAGGTAAAATGGAGTGAAGATGATGACGATTCTACATGGGAGACAGAAGAAAGCATGAAGGCGTCTCATCCAGAACTCTTCGTCGGTAGGACCCTTCAATATTGTACCATCATTATATAGTTGTATCTTGTTGACTGTTTGATAGAATTCTGCGTGCTAGGATTTGGCTATGGTTGCATGGCTTGATGGTTGCTTGTTTGGATGATAGAATTGGCTTCTCATGGATGATAGGCATGCGGAATTGTTGTGATTGCTTTTATTTGCTTGGAATTTCGGGGGCGAAATTCTAAAGGGGCGAACACTACACCAGAAAAGACTTTTGGTAGCGTTGAAAAAACGCTACCATAACTTGTAGTAGCGTTTTAGTAAACGCTGCGATACAACGTGCAAATGAAAGTCTGAAACTTTTTGTTGCGTTGCAGGAAACGCTACCTAAAAATAGTTTCTGTAGGACTTATAAAACGCTACCAAAATTTACATTTTTCAGTTGAGTTTCTACCTGAATTTTTTATTTATTTTTTGTAGCATTTTTAAAACGCTACTAAAAGTTACTGGTTGGTTTTACAGCGTATTTAAATGTCTTTATTTACCGTCAATAGCCTGTATAATTTGCAATAATCACTTACATAATATTGATATTAAAAGAAATGATCAATCACATCATGGTCACATTCAAACAAATAATCACATAATTATCCTATCCAAACAAACAAGTTTACACAAATAAGTTTTTGGGGAAAATAATTCACATCATTCAAAGGCAAGTTTACACAAATAATACTAAAAAAATACCATAATATATATGATAATTAAAACCATATTTGTTTCATTGCTTGACTAGTCATAATTCTTTGTCGTGGCTAGTCTTCACTTCCAAGAAAGTAATTATCTGTAGATGAATTTAACAATCAACAATAAAAAGTTGACATGAATTACATATGAACGGAGTCAAGTAATTAAGAATGAAATTAATTACATAATAAAACCAATAGAGTCAAGTAATTAATTACCCAATAGATTATAAACAATATATTCGACCTAAGATTAACAAAGAAATCATCTCATAAGATAAGCACACGCACACAGTTATTTCCCTAATTATAGTTCATGAAAGTTTCATTAAATGATCATAAATGTGGAAAAGACAATTGAGTATTTCAAAGGTACTAAGAGAAAATTTTAACATGTGTATGTCAGGTATATGGAAACACATAATTGATTTATATCCACGTTGCATTCGTTTGTGGGGAATACAACAATACATAATTAATTTAATATCTACTTTGTAAACTAAGTTATATTTTAAGTGTATATTAGTTTACACAAGTACTTTGCTTCTAGATGCAAGACGAAATAAAATATCCACTGGCAGACACTAACATTATCAAATATATGGCAGGTTAGTATGTGTATACTGAAAATTGGTACAACTTATTGTAGCAAAACATGTTTGTGTGTATACACTAATGAAGTTAAACACCTAACCATATAAATTTACTAGAATATCAAATGCTAATGTTATACCACAACCTTTAAGCTGCACCTAAATTAGCATTTCAAGCAACGAATTCCCTGTTTGATTCTACTTTTCATTTGGGATAATTCCGTTTACCACTAATCAGTAGTTAATGAGCTAATACTAGTATACATCATCACAACAAGCAAACCAGCATATTTTCATCATCACATATTGAATTCATTAAGCATAAGCCTCTTGAAACATTTATTTCAAAAAATAAATGATTGTCAATGGTACTTCTATACTTGTATTCCCATGTTCTCGCCTAGCAATATAATTACAGTGTTAAAGATTAGCAGAATAATAATAACCCTTTATGGTTGAATAATATTAAAAAGTTTCAGTTAACATATTTGCTGTAGTTACTGTTTTCTTCAGCTGTATAAATGCCAAGAAAAATATATTCCAAGAAGAGCATGATCAAATTTATAAACAATTTGAGCACGTTAATTTAACGGTGTGCATGGTTTATTAAAGTCAAATTGAGAAGTATATAGTACAAAATGTAGAACTAAATACTCTATAAACAATTTGCTTAATTAATGTTGGAGGTTGTTCATTTTTTTTCTTCGAAAAGGAATTTTTGGGAAAAACACTGGATCTCATTTGATTCAAACACAAAAATTTTAGTGGGTGAGATCTCACCTCAAGTCTGTTAAGATCTAGCTTGGAACTCAACTGTTCATCATCAAGGATTTTAAAAGGTGATGCCTTGCTATCTGAACTCTTCTTTGTAAGACCATGTTTTCCCATGACAAATTTTGCTTCTTTCTTAGCCTGGTATACAAAAAAAAAAAAAACTCAAAGATCATATTAAACTATAGATAATAAAAGGCAACATTAATTTGCATATAAAAAATTTTGACGATCACAAATAGTATAGAATGCCTAGATTATAATTTTCCTAACAGCACAGCAACCCATCAGTGCAGGAAAACAAAACTAGGGAAGCAACTCCAACTTAGCAAACAAAAATAGTTTTTGATGTTGCTTAAATATTAGAGGCATATTACAGACCGGGGAAGCAAGCCTTTTTAACATAAAAAGTGAACTAAGTAATCAATTAAAGCCAAAATCTTAAATAAGCATGAGTCGGTTCATGCATATTTAGTTGGAACAAGACTCAATAGAGCTAACAAAAGTTTACCTTTCTATTAGCTCCAGCAAATCCAAAATGATGTATAACTGCAGTGATATTTTTAGCAGATGCTCTTCAACATGCATTAATCATCACCAAGAGTTACATGAGAATTTCATTTGTTGGTGGCACGTTGGCTGCACTAGAAACACATCACACCCTCTTAAACTTTCTAGCAATTGAACATAAATTCCGCATTCAGCGAATCATTTAATTTTGATTTTTCCAAGTTCTAAACCTATACAAGTTATAAATTGTACAACTTATAGCATACTTAAGTAATTTTGTAATGTCCCTTTTTTTCATAAATAGTGTTGTCTGTCTTCAAAAGTATTTATTTATACTAAAATTGATAGACAAAAGTATAGCACCGAACTTTCAAAACCCACAAGTTACTTGATTGTTAGCTATACTTCCTTTGCAATTTTCTTAGCAGTGTCGTTCAAATAATTAGCACACTCTATCCATGTATTGAGTCTCTATTTCACTTTCAATGCCTCATATAGATAGATGGTTATCAAAAAGAGAAAACTAGATTCAACACTATTTTAATGTGAATCATCCCAAATTTGCACAGTTTTATATTTTTTTTCATTAATTTAGATGTCAACATTTGATTTCCACATTAGCATTTGTGAGAACCATAGCCGTACATGTTACTTGTTAAATGCAGCAATGTTATTTGTATTTTGTTTATGTTTTTAAAGAATCCACATATAGGGGTACATACTTCTTTTCTTAATGCTAAGGTTGTGACATGACATAATTGGTTGTAAATTTACCTCATATCTTTGTTGTTTTTATTCCTCAGATGTGGTGAAGTAATGAAAATACGTATTTGATAAACCAGCTATCACAATTTGTGTAGTACCATCAAATCTCCATTGTCATTGTGGAACAGTGTCTCTTTTACTGCCTCCCTCGGTCCATTGCTTGCCACTACTATATATTCTACATTTCAATTTTGCATTTTTCATAGATCAGACACCTATTTGCCAAAATTGTACATGAAATACATGTGTTTACAAATACCTAAAAGCAGTGGAAGTATGATTAGCTTCCAACCCTTAAAATCTGGATAGGTGGAAATGATGGCTATATTTAACCAAAATGTGAGTGTTAGGTACTGAAAGCTACAAAAAAAGGTAAAATTTATTCTAATCCACCCTTTCAATAAGTTAATCCACCCAATAAAATAGAATCTTTGACTTTAAATAATATTTAAGTTTTAATTAGTTAATCCACCTAAAAAGAACGTCAAATATCTGTAATGGCCCGCAAATCCGTACTATCTAAGTTGACTAATAACACCACACGTCCAACCCAAATTGCATAGAAATACGAATCATTATTAGAAAGAAGTTAGAGGATGAGAAATAGAAAGAAAGAAATATTAGAATAGAAGAAAACAAAGGAGACAAATCTCACAACGGAACGAATAAAATATATTATATAACATAACTTTTGAAATACAAATCAGTAACTTTATATACATACCATCATTAGAGCACAACAGTTATTCCTAGAACAGTTATAAACACATATTTCCAGATACAACATAGTACACAGCGAAAATACGATAGTCTATAGCTAACTGGTGAAGCCTCCTGCTTCGAGCTCCTCCAAGTGAATCAGAAAAATCCCGACTACTTGACTGCCCGTACAAATTTGGGCATCCAAGAGTTTAGGGAAAACAAACAAAATAAACTCTGGGTCAGTCATGGGACTGGTGTGAGTAAACTCCAACCATTTGTTTAACTTTCAAAATCTTTTCGAAAGGAAGGATAATAGTAAGACCAGCCCACACATAAATATGGATGGTTTTTACCTTACTATAACCCAAAATACTTTGATACGAAAATCCAGTGATATTATAATACTGTCTAAATAAAATAAATAACCAAATAGCAGAACGCTTGCATCTCACGCTCCATATAAAATATAAAATCAAAAACCGCAGGGCGCTTATTGGGGATTGGATTTCCAACATGACAAGGTATGGAACCACCTTCCGATAGTGTATCTCTAGAGAGGAATACACTGGGTTCAACAAGAACGTCTTGCAACTCGGACCACACATGACCGACCACTCATTTCGCTTGAGTGTATCGAATGTATATCAACAACGGTTGGGATCAGCAACCGTTTCCAGAATGGGACAGCATCGAATAGAATAAGGAATTAAATGAATCTCTAGATAGGTGATAATACACCCTAATGGGAGCGACCCACATAGCCATGCTGCCTGCCCGATTTTTGTCATTTCCCGGTTGTAGAGGCCTGAGTCTACGATTATTTATCATTCATTGATAGCACAATCACATTGAATGCCACATTGTCAGATCCATTAATCACTAATTGATTTGCACAAATATATTCTGGATATTATGCTAAGGCAATAAATCCGTTGCCACTATATATATATATATATATATATATATATCTATACAGACCAACATATACGATCATTGGAGATACTCTGCCAGACATTCGTCCATTTACGTTCGTTCTGGGATTAAACGAAACCAAAGGCACAATTTTTATTAATAGAAAAAGCCCTTGCACTTTACTCCGTCTTCGATTATCTTCCTATAATCTGATTCGCAACGTTACTGCCAATACAGAGTGGTTCTCGGATAATAATCCAACCGGTCTCTCTATATTGACAACGACATTGGCAAACACTTCGATAGTCGGTTATTTAACTATCGAAGAAAACAAACAAACATTCATCCATAATATCAAACATTCGCTGGGCCCCTTAATTAATATTTTATTAATTAAATCACTTCTCCATTTCCTTGTCAATATTTGTTAACCAAATATTTTCAATAATCATCTTGCCATCTTACGCTATTTGGAAAGCATTTCCATACTTCGCCATCTTTTATTTTCTACACTTAGAAAATATTTTCTATTTATAATTGGAGAACATTCCAATTATTTATTTCTTGCTCGACTCATTTAATTCTACTCTCAGGAAATATTTACTTATTATATTTCCAAAATACCACTTATTTTGGCTAAAACGAATGTTGTGTAAAACATCATTACAAACAACCCAAAATATTTCATTCAACCATTTTTTTATTCAACCATTGATCTTCGAGACTGAATCTTGCTATTTATCGGTTAAAAATGAAAATAATCTAGTTGGGGTATAACTACCTCTCAGACCTTGACTGAAAACATCTTTTAACTTCAAAATAGACAAGACTGCTAACTCGAATAATCAACACCATATTAAACCAATTTCCTATTTCTAAAACGTATATACTTTTCTCTTTCTATTCTTACTCGATTTAAATTCAAAGATTTTCTTGTTGTTTATAATATTCTATTTTTAGTTCGTTTCCTTATCGAATTCTATATATATTGATATATTGATTTCTAACTATCAAAATTATCTTAGAAATATTCTAACTCCTTAAATTTCCGGAAAAATTCGCCATAACCTCCTTTGTACCGGGAGCATCGGGAAAATCCCCAAACCGCCACACAGGCCTCTCCATTCAAAAAGAAAAAGAAAAAGCCAAGCGGCTTGCCGATACGGCGCATAAAACCTCATATAGAATTTAAACGTGTACCTTTTTGTCGGGCACATATATTATAACCTTCATATACTTCATTCCAAACTTGCTTAACCTATATTTACCTGTTTTCAAATTTATCCCAACTCAATCCGGTCATTCTTAACTCAATTTGCTAATCTATTCTTTAATTAGCTATTTTGCCAAATCCCTTTATTTTGAACATATCATGTTCAAATATATTTTAATTCGCTTATAAACAAGTAGAATTTCATTTCTAACTTGAGTTCCAAATTCGATTTCGAATATGAATCCACAAAACCAATTTACTTATCCAACGCCAATTTCGATTCAAAACTCGATTAACTATTTATTCTTCAAAATTATTTAAATCTATTTAATAACTAAAAATTTGATTTTTGTTTCAAAAATCATTTCACTTACTTTAGTGGAGTTCATATTTATTTTATATCCCCAGTCTGGATTTTTCAAATGGCAATTCAGATTTTATTTCCTAAAAATCCTTTTTATTTAATTAAATAAACCGTTATGGTTTTTAAACGATTTTGGCGCTGCTTTTCTGAAAATTTGATTTTGACATAACTCAAAATCTATATGACGAAATCCAGGTTTTGCTCTTCCATTAGAAAACTATTATTCAATCGGTCCTGACGGTTCTTGTTTCGAAGAATTCCGACTTAAATTGAGTTCTATATACTCAATTGAAGTTCGAAACGCCAATTTACGAATTGTAGCGCTGCGGCGAGTTCATTATAATTATATTTATATATATAAACGTTTTAAACTTCGTTTAAAATAAATTCAACTCCATCCTGATGTATTTTTTTATATATATCAAATCCCTTTTTCCAATTCAACATAATATTTCTGATCTATTTCACTTCTATTTGAAATTCTATATTCAAATTCCATTTCACTTCTATTTGAATTTTCTTATTCAAATTCTATTTGAATTCCTGTTATTCAAATTCTATTTCAATTCTCTTATTCAAATTCTATTTGAATTTCTACGTTCAAATTCTATATTTGAATTTCCTTTATTTAAATTCCATTTAAATTTCTATGTTCAAATTCTATATTTGAATTTCTATGTTCAAATTCTATATTTGAAATTTTCCTTTATTCAAATTCTATTGGGATTTCTATTTTCAATTTCTGTTTTCAAATTCCATTTGAATTTCTATATATTCAAATTCTATTCAAATTCTATATTAATACATTCGAATTAATCGAATTCAAAATCATAAGTCCTTACGAATTTATTTTTGTTCAATTTATATTCTGAACATTAGAATAAATTCCCTCGTTTATTTCTTAAAACGATTTCACCATTTCTATTTTTATATTCACATTTTAATTTAAATATTCAAATTATCCAATGATAATTTTTCCACTTTATGTATAAACACTGTTTATAATTTCATTTCAATTATCTGATTATCCAATGAAAATCAATCTATTTTATTTATATACACCATTTATAAATTCACTTCAATTCCCTGTATTATTTAATTTATAAACATCATTTATAAAATCAATACTTGTTTTATTTATTTTCAAAACAAGTAAATATTTTTAGCCCATTCTAATTCAAATTCTATTTTATAAAATAGAATTTTCCTTTTTAAATTTCAAAATCTCTTTCACGATATTTTTATAAATCAACATTTTGGCCCCAGTGATATTTAAACAATCAAACCACTCAATTATCAATCAACACATCATATATGATAGTATATGTGAAACAAACAAATAATAATATTTTTGAGGAATCCAGTTGGATCCATCCAACCTATTTTCCTGCATCCACAAACGTTAGTCAACAAAAATAATACCCATCCTGCTTCGAGGTAGGATATCACGGTATAGAAGGTCATCCACTATCATAGCGTGGGGCGCATAGGGTAATCATCCGCTATGAAACTGCAGGCATCCGCTAATGAGACTGCGGGAACAACCCAATCACCAAACAAATATATATAAATATATATACATATATATATAGTAGTCAAGCCTAAATAACTAATATATTTAAAACACCAGAAAGCATTCAAACAAGCAACAAACAATTATTTTTAACGAATAAAAATAATTCTAAATAAAGAGGTGAGTGAGATTTACTCACCGTGATTTTATTTGCCGAATATCCAATGATAATTCCCATTTCATAGTGATTCCTCCATATGTCTGTTTTCCAATGTAAAATAATATTAATTAAATTTCAGTTATTTAATTGTACTAATTTAATTTAATTAATTACCCACACATGAATCAATTCCAAACTAATCCTTAACTTTACTTAAACAATTAGTCTACACATTTTATTTTTCAACTAATTAATTTCTTGTCTATACTTAACCTTCTAACTCACTATCATTTTAGTGTTGTTAACTAAGGTATATTTCTATAAAGAAATTTTCTACTGACAAATAAAAATATCCATTACCTTCATCCTTACTCAACATCTTCTGCCTAGTTAATAACTCAAACTTCTGCTCTTTGAAAACAGTACGCACCACTTCCAGTAACCACCTAAAGCACCGAACCCCTCCTCACATCACTTCTGCCACCAACCAATTCCAATTTGACCTTCCCTCGCCCCCTGACACGGTTTGAAAACTGCCGATAATCGAATCCCCCAAACAGCCGTGAGCCACTCGTCTCTCCTCCCTTATTTTACCATTTCCACGCTCCGATAGATCGAGATTCTAGCCCCAACGCACTACAGTGAAGTTGCGAATTTCATCTTCTCCAATCCTTAAAAATATGAACTTCGACGTCCACTTTCCAATTGCGAATCTTAATCCATACTGTGCCCATCGCAAGACCATCGTACTTCATTTCCGCCCCTCCTTGACATGGCCAAAACCTATTGCGACTCATCCCAAACCCACCGCTGAACTTCAGCTCCAAACCAATCGCGACACCCCTTTCCACGGGATCGTCTTCTACCTCGCGAACCCACAGAGCCAAAGCCCTAATTTGGAAGTGACCGCAACCCTGAACGCAGCTCGAACTGTCGAGCATACCACTTCGAACAATATCAGAATTTGAGCGTTGATCAATCCGAGTTTAACAAAACGATTTGAGGATTTGTTTTGATTTTAAAAATTGAAGAGGACAGCAGTCATTTATTGAGTTCGATTTGTGATAAAAGTAAAAAAAATGCTTTGAGTCAAGTAAATGAGGAGGGTAAGAGGATTAGAGGGTAGTGACTTGAACTCAAAATCGAATTAGACATCTTCCATTTAAATTTAAAGCTTTGGTTTCATTTTTATTGTTCTGTGAACAATGAAATGGCCAAAAAGGAAGGGGACTCAATTTTATACTGATATATCCTTCATCATTAAGGAATAGCAAGTGTATAGTACAATATATTAATGTGATTAGATTTTGATTTAACCCGATTTGAAATAAAGAGATCTTTATTTCTTTTAAACAGATTCTGATTTGATCTTCGATTCGATTTCTATTTAATGCGATTTGAAATAAAGAGATTTTTATTTCTTTTTAAATAGATATCGATTTGATTTCGAACCTATCCACAATCAAATATTTCGGGGTCCATTAATTTAAATCACGAACTGCTATTTTAGCGTAACCACTGTCGTTTCAACATTGTAGCGTTATACTGAACTCAACAGAATATATTCTGAATTTTAATTTGAACTTATATATATATATATATATATATATAACAACCATAGAAATTTATATAATATAATTTGAACTCAAAAATAATTAATTCCTCAGAAATAAATTATTTTTATTATCAATTTTATTCAAATTTAGTTTCTATAAATCATCTGTATAGTTATGACTCAATTTTTAACTTCGATCTCAATTATATTTTGCATTACAAAAATATATATTTTCAAAATAAATCATATTTCGATTATTTAATCGATAACCCAATATAAAATACCATTTATATTATTAATTCAATATTTAAAACCATATTAAATATTTAAAATAAACTGTTCAAAAATTCGGGTCGTTACATTCTTCCCCCCTTAAAATAATTTCGTCCCCAAAATTACTAAGGTAGGAAAAATGATTCAAACCTTATTAACTTTTCAAAATTCATTTATGTTGAAACTCACCTCTTCATATTTCAATAAATTTTAATTCCCACAAAACTTTTGTTTTCATTCATATTCCACACCATATAGGCTTACACTCATTTAATCTGAATGATTCAATATCTTCACATCCAATTCATATTCCATTCAAATCTGTTCAAACTGATTCTAGTCAATTCATTTACTTCGATCCATTTAACTTGCATAAGTTAAATTTAAATCCCTGAATCCAAATCCCCGAGGTTTTCATTTGAAATCCCATAAATATATAAATACATTTATTACCATATCAAATCCAAAACATTTGAATTTTCAAACCAGCTTGTTTTCTTTCAAACAAATTTCCATCAGAAAATTTTCTAAGGTAGCAATCCATCACTTAGAAACTCGAAAATGAATACTGATGATGTCGCGATCATCATCAGAATTATTTCCCAGCCACTGGAGTGAGTTCAGTGCTTTAACAATTTCAAAACCCATTAAAAATCATTTTTTAAAACAAAGCTATATTGTTCTAATATACTTCGGAAATATTTTCCAACTTCCCAGGATTTTAAATTCTTAATTCTAATTATGAATCCCATTTTAATAATCTCGTTTGTATATTTTATTCATATACAAATTTTATTTGGTTATATGTTACCATTCCTATTTTTACAATCTTATTCGATTATAATAACAACCAACACTTCCATGTAATAAAATAATTTCAGAAAATTATTCTTTTTCTATCAAAATAGAATTTTGGGTAATATTATTTCATCTACCCACTTTAAAAAAACAATATCGCGTTCAATCTTCTGTTCAAGCATTTACAAACTCTTATCGACGTCGTGGCGTCCCACGATTCGACCAGAATTCATAAACCACTCAACAGACTAGCCAACACAATATAAAGCATTTTTTCTTATCAGATAACAAATACGCTCTCTCGTATATATACACTCAACTCATTCTAGGGTACTACTGACCCTATCTCTAATGAGCACAATTCCCCAAAGCCTAGGTATTCGATTAACCTAAGCTCTGATACCAACTGTAATGGCCCGCAAATCCGTACTATCTGAGTTGACTAATAACACCACACGTCCAACCCAAATTACACAGAAATACGAATCATTATTAGAAAGAAGTTAGAGGATGAGAAATAGAAAGAAAGAAATATTAGAATAGAAGAAAACAAAGAAGACAAATCTCACAGCGGAACGAATAAAATATATTATATAACATAACTTTTGAAATACAAATCAGTAAAACTTTATATACATACCATCATTAGAGCACAACAGCTATTCCTGGAACAGTTATAAACACATGTTTCCAGATACAACATAGCACACAGCGGAAATATGATAGTCTATAGCTAACTGGTAAAGCCTCCTGCTTCCAGCTCCTCCAAGTGAATCTGAAAAATGCCGACTACTTAACTGCCCGTACAAATTTGGGCACCGAAAAGTTTAGGGAAAACAAACAAAATAAACTCTGGGTCAGTCATGGGACTAGTGTGAGTAAACTCCAACCATTTGTTTAACTTTCAAAATCCTTCCGAAAGGAAGGATAATAGTAAGACCAGCCCACACATAAACATGGATGGTTTTTACCTTACTATAACCCAAAATACTTTGATACGAAAATCCAGTGATATTATAATACTGTCTAAATAAAATAAATAACCAAATAGCAGAACGCTTGCATCTCACGCTCCATATAAAATATAAAATCAAAAACCGCAGGGCGCTTATTGGGGATTGGATTTCCAACATGACAAGGTATGGAACCACCTTCCAATAGTGTATCTCTAGAGAGGAATACACTGGGTTCAACAAGAACATCTTGCAACCCGACCCACACATGACCGACCACTCATTTCGCTTGAGTGTATCGAATGTATATCACCAACAGTTGGGATTAGCAACCGTTTCCCGAATGGGACAACATCGAATAGAATAAGGAATTAAATGAATCTCTAGATAGGTGATAACACACCCTAATGGGAGCGACCCATATAGCCATGCTGCCTGCCCGATTTTTGTCATTTCTCGGTTGTAGAGGCCTAAGGCTACGATTATTTATCATTCATTGATAGCACAATCACTTTGAATGCCACATTGTCAGATCCATTAATCACTAATTGATTTGCACAAATATATTCTGGATATTATGTTAAGGGAATAAATCCGTTGCCACCATATATATATATCTATACAGACCAACATATGCGATCATTGGAGATACTCTGTCAGACATTCGTCCATTTACATTCATTCTGGGATTGAACGAAACCGAAGGCACAATTTCTATTAATAGAAAAAGCCCTTGCACTTTACTCCGTCTTCGATTATCTTCCTATAATCTGATTCGCAATGTTACTGCCAATACAGAGTGGCTCTCGGATAATAATCCAACCGGTCTCCCCATATTGACAACGATATTGGCAAACACTTCGATAGTCAGTTATTTAAGTATCGAAGAAAACAAACAAACATTCATCCATAATATCAAACATTCACTGGGCCCCTTAATTAATATTTTATTAATTAAATCACTTCTCCATTTCCTTGTCAATATTTATTAACCAAATGTTTTCAGTAATCATCTTGCCATCTTACGCTATTTGGAAAGCATTTCCATACTTCGCCATCTTTTATTTTCTACACTTAGAAAATATTTTCTATTTATAATTGGAGAACATTCCAATTATTTGTTTCTTGCTCGACTCATTTAATTATACTCTCAGGAAATATTTATTTATTATATTTCCACAATTCCACTTATTTTGGCTAAAACGAATGTTGTGTAAAACATCATTACAAACAACCCAAAATATTTCATTCAACCATTTTTTATTCAACCATTGATCTTCGAGACTGAATCTTGTTATTTATCGGTTAAAAATGAAAACAATCAAGTTGGGTATAACTACTTCTCAGACCTTGACTGAAAACATCTTTTAACTTCAAAACAGACAAGACTGCTAACTCGAATAATCAACACCATATTAAACCAATTTCCTATTTCTAATACATTTATACTTTTCTCTTTCTATTCTTGCTCGATTTAAATTCACAGATTTTCTTTTTGTTTATAATATTCGTTTTTTAGTTTGTTTCCTTATTGAATTCTATATATATTGATACATTGATTTCTAACTATCAAAATTATCTTAGAAATATTCTAAATCCTTAAATTTCCGGAAAAAATCGCCATAACCTCCTTTGTACCGGGAGCATCGGGAAAATCCCGAAACCACCACACAGGCCTCTCCATTCAAAAAGAAAAAGAAAAAGCCAAGCGGCTTGCCGATACGATGCATAAAACCTCATATAGAATTTAAACGTGTACCTTTTTGTTGGGCACATATATTATAACCTTCATATACTTCATTCCAAACTTGGTTAACCTATATTTACCTATTTTCCAATTTATCCCAACTCAATCCGGTCATTCCTAACTCAATTTGCTAATCTATTCTTTAATTAGCTATTTTGCCAAATCCCTTTATTTTGAACATATCATGTTCAAATATATTTTAATTCGCTTATAAACAAGTAGAATTTCATTTCTAACTTGAGTTTCAAATTCGATTTCGAATATGAATCCACAATACCAATTTACTTATCCAACGCCAATTTCGATTCAAAACTCGATTAACTATTTATTGTTTAAAATTATTTAAATCTATTTAATAACTAAAAATCTGATTTTTGTTTCAAAAATCATTTCACTTACTTTAGTGGAGTTCATATTTATTTTATATCTCCAGTCTGGATTTTTCTAATGGCAATTCGGATTTTATTTCCTAAAAATCCTTTTTATTTAATTAAATAAACCGTTATGGTTTTTAAACTATTTTGGCGTTTCTTTTCTGAAAATTTGATTTTGACATAACTCAAAATCTATACGACGAAATATAGGTTTTTCTCTTCCATTAGAAAATTATTATTCAATCGGTCCTGACGGCTCTTGTTTCCAAGAATTTCGACTTAAATTGAGTTCTATATACTCAATTGAAGTTCGAAACGCCAATTTATGAACTGCAGCACTATGGCGAGTTCATTTTAATTATATTTATATATATAAACGTTTTAAACTTCGTTTAAAATAAATTCAACTCCATCCTGATGTATTTTTTATATATATATCAAATCCATTTTTCCAATTCAACGTAATATTTCCGATCTATTTCACTTCTATTTGAAATTCTATATTCAAATTCCATTTCACTTTTATTTGAGTTTTCTTATTCAAATTCTATTTGAATTCCTATTATTCAAATTCTATTTTAATTCTCTTATTCAAATTCTATTTGAATTTCTACGTTCAAATTCTATATTTGAATTTCCTTTATCTATATTCCATTTAAATTTCTATGTTCAAATTCTATATTTGAATTTCTATGTTCAAATTCTATATTTGAATTTCTATGTTCAAATTCTATATTTGAAATTTTCCATTATTCAAATTCTATTTGGATTTCTATATTCAATTTCTATTTGAAATTTCTATTTTCAAATTCCACTTGAATTTCTATATATTCAAATTTTATTCAAATTCTATATTAATACATTCGAATTAATCGAATTCAAAATCATAAATCCTTACGAATTTATTTTTGTTCAATTTATATTCTGAACATCAGAATAAATTCCCTCGTTTATTTCTTAAAACGATTTCCCCATTTCTATTTTTATATTCACATTTTAATTTAAATATTCAAATTATCCAATGATAATTTTTCCACTTTATTTATAAACACTGTTTATAATTTCATTTCAATTATCCAATGAAAATCAATCTATTTTATTTGTATACACCATTTATAAATTCACTTCATTTCCCTGTATTATTTAATTTATAAACATCGTTTATAAAAATCAATACTTGTTTTATTTATTTTCAAAACAAGTAAATATTTTTAGCCCATTCTAATTCAAATTCTATTTTATAAAATATAATTTTCCTTTTTAAATCTCAAAATCTCTTTCACGATATTTTTATAAATCAACATTTTGGCCCCGGTGATATTTAAACAATCAAACCACTCAATTATCAATCAACGCATCATATATGATAATATATGTGAAACAAACAAATAATAATATTTTTGAGGAATCCGGTTGGATCCCTCCAACCTGTTTTCCTGCAACCACAGACGTTAGTCAACAAAAATAATACCCATCCTGCTTCGAGGCAGGATATCACGGTATAGAAGGTCATCCACTATCATAGCGTGGGACGCATAGGGTAATCATCCGCTATGAAACTGCGGGCATCCGCTAATGAGACTGCGGGAACAACCCAATCATGAAACCAATATATATATTAGTCAAGCCTAAATAACTAATATATTTAAAACAACCAGAAAGCATTCAAACAAGCAACAAACAATTATTTTTAACGAATAAAAATAATTCTAAATAAAGAGGTGAGTGAGATTTACTCACCGTGATTTTATTTGCCGAATATCCAATGATAATTCCCATTTCATAGTGATTCCTCCATATGTTTGTTTTCCGATGTAAAATAATATTAATTAAATTTCAGTTATTTAATTGTACTAATTTAATTTAATTAATTACCCACGCGTGAATCAATTCCAAACTAAACCAACTTTACTTAAACAATTAGTCTACACATTTTATTTTTAAACCAATTAATTTCTTGTCTATACTTAACCTTCTAACTCACTATCATTTAGTGTTATTAACTAAGGTATATTTCTATAACGAAATTTTCTACTGACAAATAAAAATATCCATTACCTTCATCCTTACTCAACATCTTCTGCCTAGTTAATAATTCAAACTTCTGCTCTTTGAAAACAATACGCACCACTTCCAGTAACCACCTAAAGCACCGAACCCCTCCTCACATCACTTCTGCCATCAACCAATTCCTATTTGACCTTCCCTCGCCCCCTGACACGGTTTGAAAACTGCCGATAATCGAATCCCCCAAACAGCCGTGAGCCACTCGTCTCTCCTCCCTTATTTTACAATTTTCACGCTCCGACAGATCGAGACCTCTAGCCCTAACGCACTACAGTGAAGTTGCGAATTTCATCTTCTCCAATCCTTAAAAATATGAACTTCGACGTCCACTTTCCAATCGTGAATCCTAATCCATACTGCGCCCATCGCAAGACCATCGTACTTCATTTCCGCCCCTCCTTGACATGGCCAAAACCTATCGCGACTCATCCCAAACCCACCGCTGAACTTCAGCTCCAAACCAATCGCGACACCCCTTTCCACGGGATCGTCTTCATCCTCGCGAACCCACAGAGCCAAAGCCCTAATTTGGAAGTGACTGCAACCCTGAACGCAGCTCGAACTGTCGAGCATACTACTTCGAACAATACCAGAATTTGAGCGTTGATCAATCCGAGTTTAACAAAACGATTTGAGGATTTGTTTTGATTTTAAAAATTGAAGAGGACAATAGTCATTTATTGAGTTCGATTTGTGATAAAAGTAAAAAATGCTTTGAGTCAGGTAAATGAGGAGGGTAAGAGGATTAGAGGGGAGTGACTTGAACTCGAAATCGAATTAGACAGCTTCCAATTAAATTTAAAGCTTTGGTTTCATTTTTATTGTTCTGTGAACAATGAAATGGCCAAAAAGGAAGGGGATGCAATTTCATACTGATATATCCTTCAGCATTAAGGAATAACATGTTTATAGTACAATATATTAATGTGATTAGATTTTGATTTAACCCGATTTGAAATAAAGAGATCTTTATTTCTTTTAAACAGATTCTGATTTGATCTTCGATTTGATTTCTATTTAATGCGATTTGAAATAAAGGGATTTTTATTTCTTTTTAAATAGATATTGATTTGATTTCGAACCTTTCCACAAACAAATATTTCGGGGTCCATTAATTTAAATCACGAACCGCTATTTTAGGGTAACCAATGTCGTTTCAACATTGTAGCGTTATACTGAACTCAACAGAATATATTCTGAATTTTAATTTGAACTTATATATATATATATATATAACAACCATAGAAATTTATATAATATAATTTGAACTCAAAAATAATTAATTCCTCAAAAATAAATTATTTTTATTATCAATTTTATTCAAATTTAGTTTCTATAAATCATCTGTATAGTTATGACTCAGTTTTTAACTTCGATCTCAATTATATTTTGTATTACAAAAATATATATTTTCAAAATAAATCATATTTCGATTATTTAATCGATAACCCAATATAAAATACCATTTATATTATCAATTCAGTATTTAAAACCATATTAAATATTTAAAATAAACTATTCAAAAATCTAGGTTGTTACAATATCTTTCTTTTTCTCTGTTCTGCTTTGTTTTTCTTCTTTGTTTTGCTTCGTATATTTCTTATTTCTAAAATCCTACATCTAAATCCAAGTATTGGCTGTTGAAACGAAATGTGACATCCCTTTGTTGACTGTAAGCGACGATGAGTTCTGGGAGGGGGTCTCTCCTGTGGAGTTTGGATCATTGCCTGCACTTCAAGATGTTGTAACCGTTGTTCTTCTTCTCATGTGCTTGTAGCTGATATTAATATTGGGTATGAAGATATTATCAACACTCCGGTGCTTGCTTTCAAAGAAAATCAATCAAAAATTTGAGAGAATTGGCAAAAATGGTAGAAAGTTTTAATGGTGAATTCTTGCAGTTTTATCTTGAATATGAACAGGTAATAGTACTCGAAACCAAGGAAGAAAAAGCTGCGACACCTGGCATCCTTACCATGCACTGCATACCATTGGCCATGTCAGATGATCTGAGGGCATAAAGCAGTCTATTCATATTCAACAATACAATCATCACTTTCGATTAGGCATTGCAAAAAGACATTTTTGATGTAAAGCGAGGAAGGTAGCATAAGGGACGTGATATGTTTTTATACCACTCAAGCAGTGACTTTTGGTAGATATAGGACGCAGAAGGTGCAAGAATGATTGCAAAGTGAAGAAATATGTTTTTGTTCGTGAAATACAATTAGCATCCCGAACTCGTCTGCTATTATCGAATCAAATATCATATAGTATTTTTTGTCTAGCCTTGAAGTCATTGTTATCACAAAAATAAAAAACAAAAAACAAAAATCTAAATCTAAGTCTAAGTGGAGTACATTCAGAATTGTCTGTTACAAAAGGAGAGACATATCACATATGAAAACAAATTAAGCGTTTTCAATACTTATGTTATGCAGGTGTCAAAAGCAAAAATATAAGTAAATATCAGTTACAAGAGGAGCAACTACAAATTGAATGAGTCAAGATTATGGTTCAAATGAAAAAAAACATGAAATCTTTAAGTTAATCCACTCGTGGATTAACTTGCAAAATTGTTGTGGATCAACTTATTAAAGTAAAATGGTGGATTAACTTATTATTAGAATAAAAATTACCCAAAAAAATTTGGGTTTTAAATTGATGTATTAATTAGACTTACTGCCCATGCATACATATATATTAAGGGCATATACATTTTAGCGTAATTATTGCTGCTTAGTTTTTTTTTATTGAAATGAACCTTAGCGGAAAGTTGAAGGACAACCATTTCATAAATAGTATACAATAAATTATATATATATATATATAGTATATATTATAGTTAGGGCTGTCAATTTCCCACACGACCCGTGACCCGACCCGAAACCCGCACGGAAATTAGCTGGTTAACCCGACCCGTTTAGTTAGCGGGTCATTTTTGGGTCAACCCGAATTTGACCCGTTTATAAACGAGTGGGTTTAGGGTTGACCTGCTAACCCGATTTTGACCCGCCAAACTCGTTTATATGTTGTATCTCTTTCATACTGTTAGTATTTTATGTATACTGTTAGTGTTAATCTTTTATGTATGCAGTAATCGGTATGCTCGTATGTGTAAGCTGTTATATATTACTAATATATTCTTGTATGTTGTTAGTTATATTTTACTTATAACAACTGTAGCTCTTCCATACTGGTAGTTTTTAGTTTATGCCGTATGGGGATATATATTTATGGATATAAAATGATTTTTGGATATAGATTTCGTGCTTTATACGTGTGTTGTCTGTTGGTGATTGTGCAACTATTTGCATGTTGGTGATTATATAATAGCGTGCATGTTGGTGTTTTGGCTCTTTTGTTGCTTATATTAGTAGGCAATATCTATCATGAGTCAAACGGGTAAACCCGACCCAACACGACCCGATATGACCCATTTAGTTAAACGGGTTACGTGGGTCGGATCGGGTCAACACGTTTATAAACGGATCGGGTTAGGGTTGGGAAAATATGACCCGTTTAATAAACTGGTTGATCCAACCCATTTATAAATCGACCCAAACCTGACTTGACCTGATCCGAACCCGACACGACACCACCCATTGACATCCCTAATTATAGTTACTAGGTTTCATTTGGAGACACCAGAATGTTTCGCACTTTTTTTTCCTATTCTAAACCGAAAGGTCGCTGATTCAGATTCCTTTCCTCGGGCTTTCCACGTTTTTAACTTTGATTTCGTGTTTTTTTTCTTCAATCGTATCATATCAAATTTTCATTTTTCTCCTTTGCTTATCATTCCTCTCGACGTTATATTCTCTCCTCAATTCAGTTTTACTTCTTTACATGGAAAAGTTGTGCGTACATGACTCCAAAATCAGAGTCGACTAAATAGAAATCAGATGATTCTCTGATTAATCGCTCTCATCGTTTAAATGAAAAATCCCTCTTCCATTGTTTTCCTTCCTAATACAGGATACCAAAATCACTAATTCCATGATTTCACTATTCTTTATTAATTCGATAAAATTTCAAAACCCAAACAAATCTACAGCACTCGCCTCCAAATCAAAGAATATTTGTGGAGCGTTGATTTTCTGGTATTTTCTGAATCCTTGATTTTATTCCATTTTTCCCGATTCTTGAAATTCAATAATTTTTTGTATGATTCTTAATTCCTTCGACTAAATTGAATTTATGATTTTCCATTATAATTTTCCATCTTTTGTTGCAGTTACTTACAGTTTATAATTCAATAATTTACGACTGTCTTGGGCTTAAATTTGATATTTAGATGTAGATTTCAACTTCAGAGCAAGTCAAGTTAGTTAGTACTTAAAAAGAAAACTAGGGTGCGTTCGTAGCAAAGTTTTGGCACGCTCAACTTTATGTTCGCGTCCGACGCGAGCACTTTTTTCTACTTCCAAATGGAACGATCGCTGGATGTTGGAAATCAAGTCGTTGGCGTCCGACGCGTCGGACGCCAACGGCTTTCTTTCCAACTTCTCTTCCTTCCTATATATTACCCCCTCTATCTTAACACCTTACACAATACTACTTCTTCAACTCTTTCTACTTATTCGACTAATGTCAAACTCCGATTCATCCTCCGAGAACGACGATTTGATGGAGCTCTACGGGGTTTATCAGGTTCAGAATGAAAGGAGAAATCATATGACGCGGATTAATACTTCGGAGTTCACTGGTTTATCTTGGATCAACGAAATTTTGAATGGCCATCAAAGCCGTTGTCAAAATAATTTTCGGATGAAAAAGCTGCAACATCATGGTCTCGCTTCCAGACCAGAAATCTGTATCGTCGAAATGGTTGGAATATTCATTTATTCAATGGCTACTGGGCTTTCAAATAGACAACTACAAGAAAGATTTCAACGATCAGGTAGCACAATTTCCGTTTGTTTTCATGTTGTCCTAAACGCTTTTCAATTACTCGCTGCTAATGTAATAAAGCCAACGGAACAACAATTTAATAATGTTCCACATCACATCAGAACTTCCACCCGGTATTACCCGTATTTCAAAAACTGTATTGGCGCTATAGACGGTTGGGAAGGGACTGCACATGATAGCAGAATTTTTAATGCTGTTACAAACGATAGAAACTATAACTTTCCTTACCCTCCATCTGGACAGTATTATTTAGTTGATTCGGGCTATCCACTAAAGACTGGATATTTACCGCCATACCGAAATATGAGATATCATATTCTGCATTTCCGTGATACAATGAATCAAGCAAAGTCGGCCAATGAAGTGTTTAATTACTACCATTCGAGTTTACGGATGGCCGTAGAACGAACATTTGGCATTTGGAAGAAAAAATTTACCATTCTCAACAAGATGCCTACATATCGGTTTCAAACTCAAGTGAAAGTTGTGGTGTCTACAATGGCCTTACACAACTTCATACGCAAATACAATAGTGGTGACCCAGATTTTATGGCTTTTGATGATGATCCTGAACGAATACCCGATAATTACTTGACGGAATATTATAGTATGAGAAATACGACGAATAGAGGCACGGAACGTGTTCAAGCAGAAGGATCCCGGGAAATGTCATTAGTTCGAGATACCATTAGAGATCGGTTGGTTGCTGCGGGTCTGCACTAATTTGTGTTTGTATTTGTAACTGTACTTGTATCTGTATTAGAAACTGTATTTGTATTTGTATTTGTATTCGAATTTGCCAAATCATCTCTATTTAAATCTTATTTTAAAAATACCACGCTCAAATACGACGCTCAAATACCCCGTTCGTAGCTAAAAACACAATTCCCCTTCGCTACAGTACCACGCTCAAATGCCACGCTCAAATGTCACGCTCACGTTCGTTAAGAACACACCCCTAGACTTCTCAAATATTTAGGTTCTGTCGAAATAAAATGCATGCATTAGAATAGGAAGACACAAAACATCATTAAAAGTAAGCTGTGCTACCATTTTTTGCATTCTTTGCATGAAAATATGTTAGAATAATGCAAACTATAAACTGGTTGTACTGTCTTTTTAGAGTTTTGCACGTGTGGAGCTTAAGTTTTAATGATGCACAGCTGGGGGCCATTTGTATTAGGTGATTTGCACCTCACCATTGCTGCCATCATAACTCACAGTTCCATATGTGATATTTCATTTCAGGTTAAATTTTCTAACAAATGAAGCATGTTACTTCATTAAATTAAATTTTTTTCATGCATAAACTTATTCTTAGTTTATCATTTCTGAATTTTGCGGTTTGTCTGAAATCATATTATACCAAGTGTTGCTAAAAGAACTGCATGACCCAACGGAAATTCTTTCAAATTGTATTTTTTTCTGCATCAACAGCCCTTCCAGTGCACAACCTATTCCACTTCTCATCACGGATAAGAGAACAAAATAAAAATTTAGATTTAGAAAAAATGTTTTTATTAATAAAAATAAAGTCAATGGCTACTCTCTCTTTCCAATTACAAAATTGGTAATTTTTAATATGTGTCTTATTATTTATAGCTATGTTTAGTTGTAAAGAAATTAGTGACCTATCGGAAATGAACATAACTAAAAAATGCACGTGAATCAATCAATATTAAGTCAGAGATTATGCATAGCATGGTATCTCCTAAGCTGTGGTGCAGGTGAAATGATTCTCTTCTAAGGCTGCGCAATTATTAAATAATTCGGTACGTGTATATATATATATATATATATATATATATATATATATATATATATATATATGTGTGTGTGTGTGTGTGTGTGTGTGTGTGTGTGTATGTGTGTGTATGTATGTGTGTGCGCGCGTGAGTGCGTTCTAATATATATATGTTGAAAGCTCGGTTGTTCCAGATTCGTACTTTAATAGAAAATGGTTCCCTTATTGCTTGCATTCTCATAACTTGATTCACGTAACATCACTTTTGGTTTTATTACCAACTACATATTCTATGATCATCTGCTTTACTAAATTAGGTTATGGATGAACTTAGAGATAAGACTTCTAAGACAGCTATTTATGTGAGTGATCCATACAATTTTGACTCCAAACTTGATGATATAGCTTAACTGGCAAGATTAGACAATGGATTAACAGCTAATGGCTTTTTAGCAGCGAAATTATCTTTTTATAACCATGATTCTCTAACCTCATGACCATTATCCGAGAGTAAACATACTTTATTAAAATATCAATCATTGTCTAACTTGCAACCTAACTCACTTTGACATTTCACGGACAGAAAGTCTGGCAATATAGTTCAGTTCATATTTTTTCTTATTAAGCTCATTTCATGTCCGTTGTACATCAAATTATATAGTAGAACCAATGATGTTTGAAAATATGAAATTGTATAGCAGTATACATATATCTAATATACCAATTACCATACAATTGGCCTTATCACCCTAAGTTTTCATGATAGAGCCTATACGATGTAATTAACATTTTTGCTTGAAATTAACTGCAGCAACGGTCTGATGGTGACAAACTGAATGGTGAGTTTGGGGTTCATGTTTTTGGAATGCTCTATGTGGCAAACAGTATCCATTCAGCTACAACATTTTTACCAAGTTTTTATATGAACTGAAGAATTTACGTTCTTGAATTCAGCCATCATTGTTTTACTTTGCTTCGTTTACGTTTTTGTTAGATGCAAAATAGTATTCCTTTTACTTTTTTTGTAGTAAAGACATTTTTATTGCCTATTTGATTCTGAGACAATGTATCCTTTTGCATGTTTTAGTGATTGATTGATGCCAATTTATCCTACTTTTATTCTTTTCTTCAATGGAGTTTGTGTTCAAACCGACAAACATGATTTATTGAAATATCATCACCAGCCTAAATATAGCCTATTACTTAGAAGTCTCTAATATAGTTGAATGGGTAGGTGAACGCGTGGTTGGTGTGGTAGGTGAATGTGTGGTTGGTGTGGTAGGTGTAAATGTGTGGTTTGTATTTCCTATAAATAAGTCCTCTTCTCTGCATTGAAACTATCCTCAAGTAGTAGAGAAACATACAAGCAAAGTGTTAAAGTATTTTATATAAGTGTGTGTAAGTTCTTCTTTGAGTGATCTACTTAATAATAATTAAGTACTTGTGTGCAAAATAGTGTTTGTGTTCAACAATCTGGTATCGGAGCCAAGTTGAAAGATCTTTTGAAATTCTAAGTATGCTCTGTGGCTGCAGCTTTGACTGATCCTCCACATCAGAAAAGATTTTTTAAGATTGTCAGTAAGAGAGTTTCATTTGAGTTGTGAGTGTTTAGTACTTTGCAAGTTTGTTGGTTAGAACAAATCTTGTTCGGTAATACATAACTTTTACCGACACGATGGGAGACCTTCAAGTTGTTGGAGGAATTAAGAAACTTAACAATCAAAATTACAACACATGGTCAACATGTATGTTGTCGTATCTGCAAGGACAAGATCTTTGGGAGGCCGTTGGTGGTAGTGAAGCTACACAACCGGCGACAGAAGATGCGAATGGCATTTTGCGCAAGTGGAAGATTAAGGCGGGCAAAGCTATGTTTGCCTTAAAGACCACAATCGAAGAAGAAATGTTGGAGCACATTCGAGATGCTAAAACACCGAAGGAAGCATGTGATACATTCACTACACTTTTTTCAAAGAAGAATGATACAAGACTACAACTTCTTGAGAATGAACTAATAGCCACCAAGCAGGAAGACATGACGATCAATCAATATTTTGCAAAGGTGAAATCTTTGTGCCGTGAAATTTCTGAACTTGATCCAGAATCCCGTATTCAAGAACCTAGAATGAAAAGAAAAATCATTCATGGGTTGAGACCAGAGTACAGAGGCTTGTTGCTGCAATACAAGGCTGGCCTACTCCACCATCACTTGTTGAGTTTGAAAATCTACTTGCTGGTCAAGAAGCTATGGCCAAACAAATGAGTGGAATTTCACCAAAAAGTGAGGACGAAGCGCTCTTCGGCGGTAAGGGAAAGAGAAAATTTAATCGGAATACTGGGAAGGGACCAAAGAAATATGATGATAGATCGAGTGGTCATCATGGGAGCTCACAAGGAGGGGGAGCTCAAAGGTACACTGACAGGAATAATTCCTTAAAACAAAAGATGAAATTTGAAGGCAATTGCTACAACTGCGGTAAGAAGGGCCACAAGTCTATAGATTGTTGGTCTAAGAAGAAATCTGCCGAAAGCAATGCTGCAACTTCAAAGGAGAATAGTCAAAGTGACGATGAGTGGAATGCTGAGGCATCATTTGCTATGGAAGAAGAAATGGCACTAGCAGTGACTACCGCTCAAAAGATTGACTACGAGAGAGACTGAATCATGGACTCCGGGTGTTCGGATCACATGACAGGTGATCGAGACAAGCTGCAAAGTGTGCTGGAGTACAAAGGAAATCGTGTGGTTGTAACAGCCAACAATGCGAGGTTACAAATTGCTCACATCAGAAAGACAATTGTTGTACCTCGACACAGTCCTAACAAATTACCACTTGACGATGTGTACCATGTACCGGGTATGAAGAAAAACTTATTATCAGTGGCACAATTAACTTCATCAGGCCATCATGTTGTGTTCGGACCACATAATGTCAAAGTATATCAAGATCCTTGGCACACCATCAATGGAAGGACGAAGACAAGAGTCGGTTTATGTAATGTCAGCGGAGTCTGCTTATGTAGACAAGACTCGAAAGAACGAGACTGTGGATTTGTGGCACGCAAGGTTGGGACACGTTGGCTACCATAAGTTGAAAGTGATGATGCAGAAGTTGATGCTGATAGGTCTTCCCCAACTTGAAGTTAGAATTGACACTATCTGTGCGGGATGTCAATATGGTAAGGCACATCAGTTACCATATGAAGAATCAAAGTACCAAGCGAAGACACCGCTAGAGCTAGTTCACTCAGATGTCTTCGGTCCCGTCAAACAATCGTCCATCAGTGGAATGAGATACATGCTCACGTTCATTGATGACTTCTCAAGATATGTATGGGTTTTCTTTATGAAAGAAAAATCCGAGGTTTTTTCAAAATTTAAAGAATTTAAAGAAGCAGTGGAAGGAGAAGTCGATAAAAAGATACGATGCTTACGCACAGACAATGGTGGAGAATACACCTCATATATGTTTGAAAAATATCTACGAGAGTGCCGAATTAAACACCAATACACCTGTGCAAACACGCCACAACAGAATGGAGTAGCTGAGAGAAAGAATAGACATCTTGCAGAAATATGTCGGAGCATGCTTCATGCTAAGAATATACCTGGCAGGTTTTGGGCTGAGTGTATGAAGACATCAGCCCATGTCATCAACAAACTCCCACAGCCGAAATTGGGATTCATTTCACCCTTTGAGAAACTATGGGGTGCTAAACCTGCAGTTGGTCATTTCCGAGTATTTGGTTGTGTGTGCTATGTGTTTGTGCCAAGCCACTTACGCAACAAATTTGATAAAAAGGCAATACGATGTATCTTTGTGGGATATGATAACCAGAGGAAAGGATGGAAATGTTGCGACCCTACAAATGGAAAGTGTTACACATCACGAAATGTAGTGTTTGATGAAGCATCATCTTGGTGGTCTCCAGAAAAGGAGATTTTGCCCGACTCAAAAGAATTGGAAGATCAACTACAAGATAAGAAAGGGGAACATACTGCTGAAATACGATCAAGCTTTGAAGAACTAGAAGCAGAAGATGATGTTGATCGTATGGCAACAGAAAGTCCTTGGCATACTGGTGTTCATCAAAGGCTAGTTGAAGAGGTTGAGCCAAATCAAGAAGTTGTCACAAATCCAGACACACAGCTCAGAAGGTCAACCCGAGTTCGACAACCAAATCCCAAGTATGCTAATGTAGCAATTGCAAAAGAAGAAGGTCCCAAAGAGCCAACAACTTGTGAAGAAGCTTCTCAAAATTCTGAATGGATAAAGGCAATGAGAGAAGAAATAGCCGCATTAGAGGAGAATCAAACTTGGGAGTTGGTGCTGAAGCCAAAAGATGTGAAACCAATATCTTGTAAATGGGTCTACAAGATCAAGACACGCCCTGATGGATCAATTGAAAGAAATAAAGCTCGATTAGTAGCTCGGGGGTTTTCTCAACAATATGGACTAGACTTCGATGAAACTTTTAGTCCTGTAGCAAAAATTACTACCATTCGAGTTCTTATGATGCTTGCAGCCAATAAAGACTGGAAACTTTGGCAGATGGATGTTAAGAACGCTTTCTTGCATGGAGAATTGGATAGGGAGATTTACATGATTCAACCAAGGGGATTCGAGAGTAGAGCTCATCCTAATTTTGTTTGCAAGTTGAGGAAAGCTCTCTATGGGTTGAAGCAGGCACCAAGAGCATGGTATGGTAAGATTGCTGAATTCTTAACTCAAAGTGGTTATGTGATGGCACATGCAGATTCTAGCTTATTTGTTAAAGTCAGAGAAGGAAAGTTGGCAGTGGTATTGGTGTATGTGGATGATTTGATTATTACGAGATAATGAAGGAGAAATTCGTCAAACGAGAGAGAATTTATCAATCCGCTTCCAGATGAAAGAGCTTGGAGAGCTTAAGCATTTTTTGGAATTAGAGGTCGAGCATACAAAAGAAGGGTTATTTCTCTGTCAACAGAAGTATGCGAGAGACCTGTTGGAGAAATTTGGGATGCTTGACTGTAAGACGATCTCCACACCAATGGAACCAAATGCCAAGTTATGTGCGCATGAAGGCAAAGACTTGAAGGATGAGACAATGTATCGACAACTTGTAGGAAGTCTTATTTACTTAACTTTGACTCGACCAGACCTTTCTTTTGCAGTTGGTGTGGTGAGTCGATACATGCAAAAACCAAAGAAGTCTCATTTAGAAGCTGCTCGACGAATTTTGAGATATGTCAAATGTACAATGGATTATGGTCTTTTGTACAAGAAAGGTGAAGAGTGCAAGATAATCGGATTTTGCGATGCTGATTATGCCGGAGATCATGATACACGGCGATCAACAACTGGATATGTTTTTAAACTAGGATCTGGAGTTATTTCATGGTGCAGCAAAAGACAGCCGACAGTATCATTATCTACAACAGAAGCTGAGTATCGAGCAGCAACAATGGCAGCACAAGAAAGCACATGGCTGGTACAACTAATGAAAGATCTACATCAGCAAGTTGAGTATGCAGTGCCGCTTTATTGCGATAATCAATCAGCAATACGCTTGGCAGAAAATCCAGAGTTTCATGCAAGAACTAAGCATGTAGAGGTACATTACCACTTTATCAGAGAAAAGGTTCTTCAAGGAGAAGTTAAACTAGAGTATATCAACACAGATGAACAAATTGCAGATTTGTTCACTAAAGGATTGAGTGTCTTCAAGTTTGAAAACTTGTCTCGAGAGATCGGATTGACCCAACGAGTAAGAGCTGGTGTTGAGGGGGAGTATTGAAATATCATCACCAGCCTAAATATAGCTTATTACTTAGAAGTCTCTAATATAGTTAAATGGGTAGGTGAATGTGTGGTTGGTGTGGTAGGTGAATGTGTGGTTGGTGTGGTAGGTGTAAATGTGTGGTTTGTATTTCCTATAAATAAGTCCTCTTCTCTGCATTGAAACTATCCTCAAGTAGTAGAGAAACATACAAGCAAAGTGTTAAAGTATTTTATATAAGTGTGTGTAAGTTCTTCTTTGAGTGATCTACTTAATAATAATTAAGTACTTATGTGCAAAATAGTGTTTGTGTTCAACATGATTCCTCTCTGATAGGTTTTCTAAGACACATAAAAAGATATAGTTGTGATTCATTTAACATTTGCAACATTTACAGCTCTGGGTTCTCAAATACACATTGACTATGACATACTCAGTATTACAGTTTTAATATGATTATTGACTACAATTCACCATAGATCTACCTAAATATTGAGCGAGAAATAGTTCATTGAAATATGGACTTTCTGTTGCTTTCACATTCACATGATAATACTGCAACATGTTCGCCGACGCATGGGTTCATCCTTAATATTAAATTTTCATTGAAATACAAGGTTGAAGCAAACAATGTACAAATTTATTTCGAAAAAATATAAGTGCTTTAGTATATATAAAATGAGATATTATTTGGTACATGGGTGTCCCGTATGAATACTATCCTAAAAATATATGTAACAATTTATTTATTCTAATTTAGCGTACAAAATATTTCTTTATCAGTGTTATTCTTATTTTTTAACAGTCGTCCCTGGCCTTTTTGTGAAGCGGTACCTGTTTTCAAAGCAAGACAAACATTCTATGTATGATAACATTAAACATAGTATGACTTAGCAATTGAATATCATGCTTCCACTAATAAATAACAACAATACAAACAAATTATAATGAAGCAAACCCGTGTGTGTAGCGCGGGTTCGCACTTGTGTGTGTGTTTTCTTTCTTATAACTAACCTTAGCATCTCCTTGTTGAAAACAAAAGGCACCAGGGCCACCAGCGGTACCAGCAGCAAACCCAGGGCCAAGTGCAGCCAGACATGTCCTTGTTTAATCTGATTAACATAATTGGGTGTTAGAAAAAAATTCATGGGTTATATACTAAATATTAATGCTCACTCTTCAATCACAATTATCTCGTCTACTGCAACATAAGAATAATCTACTGAACTATTGACATTGCAACATGCCATATAAATGCAAGTCTTGAAAATAAAATGAGAAATTACATGTCTTCTCTAGGTCTGAATACCATTCGTAGCTCCGCTATGTCAAAATCAGGCCATCCTTCCAAATGTTCGAAGATGCCATATAAGTAAAAACCTGAAAGAGCCTCTATGCACCATGAACCTGTAGTTAAGAGATAAAAATAATTATCCCATGACTATATACAGTACATGCTTGAAATATTAAAGGAGAATCAAATGATGCCCCTCCTTGGAAGAACGTACTGCTAGATATTAATTCCATTTTGAAAATTGGTCAATCCAACTATAAGCAGAAAATGAAATTCAGAGAACCAAAGACTATCAAAGCCTCCTTCCGTACAAACATGCATAAGAAATTGGCAAATAAGCCAAGAGTTTCAAATGTTAGCAAGAATTATATCCAAGCACTCAGAAAGATGAAGAGGTAGAAAAAGGTATGTTAGCAAGAATTATATCTCACACACAAAAAGGAGCATGAGAAGGGACACAATCTATTAGGTGCAGAGGCTTGTAGTAGATAACCCATTATATTAGGAGTGGTTTTCACGACTATGAATCAGACAAAATGAATCAAAATAACTCCACCTAAAAAGCTAAGGAGGTCTCATTTGGAGAGGCAGCAATAAGAAATTAAGGAAGAAACAAAAAAAGAAGAATTTAGGTAATAAGTTTTCCCATAATATACTTTAGAAAACAGGTATAAAGTTATGCGAACCAGGAAATATTGGAACTCCTTATAACTAGGTTAATATCATGAGTTAGACTGATATGATATAGACATAGGGTAGAAGTTAAAAAATAAAATGATGACAAATGGACCAAGATGGCAGACCACAATGGAGAGTGGTAAAAAGGAACCGTGTTGCCATTGTATGAGTGGTTGCTGCCCATTTTTTTATCTGCATGTTCTAATGAGTGTGTATACATATACATAGTATGCACACACACATATACACAGACTTGCCCGCACACAGGGCCGACCCTGGGCATAGACGACCTAGGCGGTCGCCTAGGGCCCCGGATCCGGCAGGTGGAGGAGGAGGGCCTCAAAGTTCAGAATTTTCTAATTACAAAGATATTAATATTCTGATTTGCTATTGATTGTGAAATGGTTGTAGCTTAGTGGAAATGCATGCAAATTGCTTGCATGAGACCCAAGTTTGATTCTGGGCTACGCTTAGCTTGTTATTTTTTCCCCTTATACTTATTTTTGTACATCTACCTTGTAGCCCTGCACAAGATTGTGGGCCCGGAATTTTTTCCTGCCTAGGGCCTCCATTAACCAGGACCGGCACTGCCCGCACATATGTGCATGCACATATGCACAAACAAAACCACTACTCGATTACCATCTTCGTGGATTATATTAAAAGTTGTGCCTTCTATCCTGTAAAAAAGGAAAGAGAAAAAACAAGTTAAGAAAATTTTACATCTTACACAAGGCAAATCGACAACGATATATGAAGTAAACATATAAAACCAAGACTTAAAAAGTTCTCTCACAGATCAAAGGTTTCTACTTTTTCTGGTTCGCTTCAAACAATATCTGAGAACCTTTCATCAAAGTGCAGTGTCAGGTTAAATAACAGTAGATTATAGGATTTTTACTTAGAATTGGTACATAATTTAAAGAAACCAAAAATATTAACTTTATATAAATACTCAGTGACAATTTATATGTTTCTTAACGTAAACCCAAATGACAATTTATATGCTTCTTGTATGTTCATGTAAAATCTTAGCTAAGAGTTCAAGCACATACAAATTAAATGTTATAATGCATTATTTTCTCAGTATGAACTTAAATACATCACGCTCTATCCCCTTCATCATTCTCCATCAGTTACAGAATGGAATCCAGTACATCTAAAAGAAAATAACTAAGATTTTAGCAAGAATATATTCCTCGTAACAAATCTATTTGAAAAGAATATTCAAAGTTAAAGCAAACTTCATCCTCATTGCATTATATTGAAAATTGTCACTTAGGAATCAAATTCAAAGCTTCAGTCCATTCTTCGACCATCCGAAGCTAGTCCTTCATGTTTCATTGAGAAAAAAAATGTGTTGTTTATATTTTTGAATTGCTCTGCTGGAGCAGTACGCTTAAATAGGAATGCAAACTTATGGACGCATTACAAAATAATAAGTACATACTCTCTATTATATTTGTTGTCATTAACTTCCATCAAATTATCAACAATTATAATTGATTCCAGTAACGTTACCACTAGGCTTTGACAAAGTAGGATGCAATATCCCATCATCAGTCATAACCTACAAAACCATGAACCAAATGAATAAAGCATTGTATAACAAATAAAAGTTGAGAAAATAACACCTACATGTTTTTCATAGACATGTAGGGTAACACCATCATGTGACGTTGCATTATGGACACAGGGTAAGGAAGCATTAGTTAAGGCATTTTTGCAAATTTCTCAACGAACAAAAACATGCTATAACAAACAACTTTTAAAAATATACATATCTATAATACATTATTAGATAAAATTGCGTAGATGGTGATATTCTGTCGTTCCTATATTATTGTGTTAACTAAGCATATTTGATCTAAAATTATGCACTAAGTTCCATAACCTTTAAACTTAGATCTATTTAAGCTTGATGTCCAGTTTCCACAATTTAGATCATCTATTAAAATTTATTTCATTTTCGGATTGCTAGATGTCTATCCTCCATGAATCCGAATGTTTGAAATTTCCCTTTTGTTTTTGCTTACATAAAACAGAAAATTTTAGTTGCGTGTTATAGTAGCGACTAGATTAAGATGGGAAGATCGACATACATCTCTAAAATACAAAGGAAACAAAGTTGTTATAACTTTGAAAAAGCCTTCACTTTTAGCTCGCAGATCACGCAATGGACAAAAAGTCATCGAAGGACCACTTTTCAATAGTGCATTGATCACAAGGAAACTCTTCACACTTCCTAAAATATCATTTGTCACTGAGCTGTTGGGCAGTAAAATTTTTAAGATGACATGCCAAAAAAGTAGATTGTACATGAACAAATAATATAAGGTTAAGCATAGATCTTGAACATGTTCACAATGGAATTTCAAATTTTATATTAGAACAAATTACAGGCTGAGGGTCCGTCTCATATTTTTTTTGTTTTTTAATAATAAATAATATAACAAAAAGGGAGAATCTAGCCATTCTCCAACGGCTCACAAAACGGTCTCCAGAAAGCAGAAACCGTGCACACACAAAAGAAAAAAAAATACAAAACAAAAACAATAGAGTCGGTCTCGTATAATTACCATTACAGTTGGCAATGAAAGTTAATTTTGTACGAAGCCTGTAATGTGAAGCTTTCTAACATAAATTGGGGTAGAATATGGAAATGAATATACTTTAGTTTATCAAGTTTATACTTTATATATTGTTCAAGGAACTTTTAGAAACACACAAGTATAATGAACAGTAAATTTAATGCAAAACTGACAAGCATAACAAATAAAATAGCCGGAGTTAGTTTAAAGAAGACAACGCCATATGGTAAATACCTGGTTGTCTATCACTCTTACACGAAGATACTCTTACATGTACATAACATCTAGCATTGCTTGTAGGTAACCTTCAATGTACAACTGCATCATTATAAAAGTTAAGAGCATCATAAAGGTACTAACAACTGCATTAACAATACACCAGAAGCATTTCTAAGGACCAACATCAAATAATTCATGTCGGCATCGATTTTGTTACTAAAAGGCAAATGTTGATACACAACTGCAAATTGATTATCACCTTATAAGGGAAACCAACACTCTCTTATTGTAACTGTTTAAACAACTTATTCCTATAAACTGACACTCATAAGAATAAGTGAAAGAAGAATTTACCCGGACAAAGTCAGAAGCATAATGCCAAGTGGAGGGATGAAGATTATTGCAAGAATTATATTAAAGGGATGGAGAAGGGTTTAGAAATTCTGGTAAATTTTACTGAAAAGGACCTATGATTCTACAACAATAAATTTGCATTCACACGGATACAATTTTCAGCATCCAGAATTATGTATGCACTTATCAAAGTACCTCATCAACTCCAGGACCACGATTAAGTTAAATCTTTCTATCTGAATCTTAAAACCTACTCCATTTCTCATAATTTTTTAATCAAAACCTAACTGAATCTTTTCAAACCCTAGCTCTAGTTCATATCCGAACTTTGATTCAAATCCATTTTGAATTAAACTTTAGAAATTTACACTATAGGAACCATTTTTGCACAAAATATATATAACCTAAAAAGTCAAGTCATAAAAGAGTGGAATCGCAACATCAAATCAAAATAGAGTTGAAAAATAAAATTCATACCGGTTTAAGGTTTATGTAGAAATATCGATACATAGTATCCGACTGAAATAGTCGAGAAGGATGGAGAGGGCTAGTGCGGAGATAATGATAGAAGAGTGGTAGCATGAGGATGGTGACGACTAAAGAATCATCGGTGATTGAATTTTACTGAGGTTAAAAGAGGGGAAAATCAAAGATTGAGGAAAACTGAATTGAGGGATTTTCCTTGTCTATGGAAAAGGAAGGAAATGTGACAGAACAATGGCGAACAAATTTGTTTGTCATGGAATTTTTGTAAGGCGGAGGCGGGCGAGGAGTATTTAATTGCATTTACATAGGAATTAAACATGTTATTGGTTATGTTTACATTTGAACACAACGAAATTCTGTAACTAAATACTCAATTTCTTGTTGTGGAAGAATGTAATAGCCCGCATTTTACGTATCGGAAGATCGTAAAATATTTGTATTTTATTCCCTGAGGGTTGGATCATCCTTATCTTTTAATATGTTGCTTTTGAGGATGTGGGACATGTCCATAATTTTTACGGATTTTTTTTGTGACCATTTTGCCCTGTAGTCTTGTACAAGGCACAACTTTTGACTCAGGTCGAATAAGAGGGTGAGATATGTGCCATTAGAAAGGAATCGATGATTGCCTTTCCATAGAGTGGTTACATTAAGGATTTGGTTCAACGATTTAGGAGAAATCGTTGTTTTAAGGTTTTTCAGTTGGCTGTCCAGGTTTTGGGAGCCTAATTAACTGATTTGAGGGAGGCCCATTAGTGGGCTGGTGGAAAATATAAATAAGGGGTGAGGGATATGGGAAATAGTTTAGTTTCTCATTCTCCCATTTGGTGTCTTGTGCTCCTCCTTCCTCTAAACACTTTTCCACTATTAGAAATCCAAATTCAAGCAGGGAAATCGAAGATCTACATCATTTCAAGGGGGAATTCATCGGATCGAGGAGTTTGGTTCGAATTGCTTCCGGATTCATAATTCTATCATTTTAGCTTGTATTGGAGAATCAGTGAATGGATTACATCTCTCACATGAATTCAATAAAGTGTATGAGTAATAGATCATGTTTTTCATCAAATTCAAGTGTTTTTCCTTAGATCTATGAATTGGTAAGTTCATTTTCTAGTAGATCACCCTAGGATTTGATTTAGCCCGTTTTGACAGGTAATTCTCTTATATTTCATATGAATGTGCAAGTTAGATCCATGGTTTTTGTTCATATTCATATTTGTGGTTATTTTGATGAATTTGACTTTATCCTTGATAGAATTGTCATATTGATGATATTGTTGATTTCATAACATGCTTGTAATTCTTTTTGATGAATTGGATGAGGTAGTTTCATCGGATTTATTGTTTGGCGAAGTTTTGGTCGAAATTGGAGTTGAATTGAAATATGCAGGTTTTGGGTCGGCCATAAGTTGGATCGGCCATAAGTTGGATCGACCATAGGTTGGATCGGCCATAAGTTAGGTCAACCTAGTCATTCAGAGGTGGGTCGGCCTAGTCATTCAAAGGTGGGTCGGCCTAGTCAGGAGAAGTTGGGACAAACTAAAGTTGGGTCAGACCAAAGTTGGGTTGAACTAAAGTTGGGTCGGAGCGAAGTTGGGTCGAACCAAAGTTGGGTCGGACCAAAGTGGATCGACCTATTCTGGTCAGCCATTTTTGCCATTTCTGGTCGGACATTTCCGGTTTGTTGTTCACTGTATGCAACAAACAGGGAGACAACTCAAGGATGTATTGAGTTCGTGTGAAGTGACAGCTCTAAGTTGTTCTAAACTAATTAATGGTTGTAATTGGTAACGACCAAAGAGACAAAGGACGAGGAATTATTGTTGTCGTAGGTTCTAGCGGACTCAAAGCAGAGGTATAATTGAAGACTAATTGTAGGTTTAGTGCCTTGGGTATCGTGTATGGCCTAGACACGTGTTGGGTATAGCATGTGGAGTTTTGCTAGAACCGGGGCATCGTGTGTGGTCCTCGACAATTGACGGCAAATTGTTAGCCAGGATAATGAGGGATCTAGAGCAAGGTTGGCGGTGATAGCCAGAGTCAGTCATGGACGCTTGAATGCATGTTGTGATCATGATTGTGTTTCTTTGCCATATATGAATGGATGCTTTAATTGCCGTGACTGAATTATTATTCTTTTGGGTTTATGGATTGTAAAGGATATCACTGTCATGTAATGGGGAAGGAAATTGAGAGTTCTTATCTGGAGCTGGGTAGATTAGTTGATTATTTAACCATTCTCATATACTTTATTGATGAAGTTTGTTAGCTGTTTTATCGCTCACTAAGACTGTTGTCTGACGCAAGGTTTTACGTTTCCTCTTATTACCTTGGTCTGTTCATCCGGTTGTGGATGGGCAGACTGAGTAATAGGTGGCAGGTATTGCTTTAGTGAGGACGACGATGCTGATCGATGGCGAGCATGAGGCTCACGTACCAGTTTTATTACTATCTAGTATTTGTTTCCTCTGTTTGCTATTTCTCTGAGTGTTTTAGTGAGGCAAATTGTACAAACACTATTGTTGTTATCCACGTGTATGAGAAATACTTTCTAGTTGTCATGAAAGTTTAGTGTTTTCTGCTTCACAATCACTACCTGTTGTATATGTTCTATTATATTTTATCCTTGCGCTGTGAGTTTATGATAGGTTACGCTTATGTATCATACCTTGATGATCATCCATAGCTGCTTGTTACACCTTTCAGCGCATTATTCCTCTTATTTAGTACGGGGGTTGTGGGCGGTCGTCATATCAACAAAACAGATTGTTGTCCCAGCTCCTTATATGCCTTGTAAAGTATATCAACGACTTGAGCTTCCTCCTTCCTTAAACTTTTCTTCTTGGGAGGAGGAGCTATAAAGAAGTAAAAGTTAGACAAAGCATGAAAATGACATAGTAATTCTAAGAAGATAAAAAGCTTACCAGGACTAGAAAAGTGCCTGAAATATCAGGAGGACACTTGATATAGAAAAACTAGTTTTCCCAATCTTTAGACTTATTAATGTTATCACCAATTAACTTCCTTATAGGATTCACATGAAGAGTCAATGAATCCAGTCCTTTAGAAAAACAAAGCAAATTGTGAAGAAGGTTAGCATTAAGGGAAGGTTGACCCGACTCAAGTGCTTAAATCTCAAGGCATAGAAGAAGAGTGTACGTGTTTGTGGAAAGATGAATCGGAGCAATTCTCAAGTGATACGAAAGTTTAGATACAAACTCAGGGAAGGGAAAAATACCTCTATGCCAAATATGAATAGCTATGTATGCGAAGAATCCCTCTGGTGGGCTCTGAATCGTATCTTGATCAGAGACAGTAATGGCTTCAACCTCAGTCATACCAAAGCTCTTGAGAATAGCATCTACATCGTCTTGAGTATATATAAAAGAACATGATTGAACTGCTGCTTTCTTTGGCTGAGGTGTAATAGAGCACTAGGCTTTGGTTTATCAACATTTTTCTTCTTAGACATATGTTGCCAGGTGATATTATTCCATAAAACATAATAGCACAATAATTTAATATAAACAAATATGAACTCTTTACAGGTTTAAGGCTTTCATGAAAGTTCATTGACATCAGTTATCCAATACCCCTATAGAAGTGGAACCACATTATGAGTCATCCAAATTAAGTTCTTAACATGATTCATATAAGTCATGTATTGTGCATATGACTAATGATGGTTTAGTATTTGGTGTCATTCATATTAGTTGTTATGACACCAAAAAAACAACGAAATGCTCTGGTATTGGTGGAGTTAAAACTGAAGTAGCATAAATTCTTCGTATCGACTTATCCGAAACCGAATATTTTGGTATCGACACTGAAAATTAGCTGATGCTAAGAAATGTTTTAAATCTGGTACCAATGGGGTTAAAATCAAAAAATACTTCGGTATCGATAATGGTATGTCTGATCCCAAAGTTTCAAGATTTATTGATAACGAAATAGAAGAAATTACGACTTTCGGTGTCACTTATACACTGTTTCGATAGTAACTGAGTCGAAGCTAAAAACAAACATTAGTCTCGGTATCGATAAAACCAAAACTAAAGGGAATCGGTAACAGATATATATTGAGTTCATCGGCACCTAAAAGGGGAACTTCATCTTCATAATAGAAGTTAAAGCTCTTCGCATGTTAGTTTTGCATTTAAGATCCCGACAAACGTGAAGGGGGTAAATGATAAATTCATGTTATATGCCGTTAACATCCATTTAAGCTACATGCTGTTATTCGAATTCATTCTAATAAGAAGTCAAAAGATTTTGAATGTTGATCGACTTCATAATCGAATTGAAGAAGCCTGTTAGACCAAAAAGTGGTTCTAACACCCAAATTGACTAAAATTTCGATAGAATGAGATAAAAAATAGAAAAGAGACACAGAATTTATAGTGGTTCGGCTTTGAAGAGCCTACGTCCACTTTATAACACTTTGTTTGATGATATAGATGAAAATACAACAAGATATTCGCTCAATCTCGCTCACTTTTCATATACATTCGCTCAATTATCTCAAAATACACTGTATATGATGATTTGAATTGTTTAGGAGTGTTGGAATTCGGTTTTCTAAGATACTTCAATTCTCAAAGTGCCAAAAGATCCCTCTAAATGACCTTTAGGGGTCTATTTATAGGTGGAAATTCACTCAGAATCCGGTTCGGATCGGGGCTATGTGGCTCGTATCCCATCATTCTCGGGCTCGGATGGATTTTAGTGTTGACAGCGCACCAGGTTAGTGGTCATCATGGGTAGAAAGTGGGTGTAACCACTCCGAATATCCAGGAGATCGTGGGGTGAAGCAACATGGTACACTGGGTTCGGTTCGGAGAGGCAAGTAGAAGGGGTTCGGATCAGGGCCTCAGATCCGGTCCGACCCGTGTTGAACTTGAGCTCTTGTCCATTCTGCTCTGTTCCGTCCTGGTCTGATAGTAGCCCTCCGATCCGATCCGATGCTTTTTAGGAAGAAGTGTTCTTCAATACTTGACATCTCGACTTTGTGTTTCCTAGTTCACAAAGTAGGCTAACATTTTGCCCCCTCAAAGGATGCTTCTGTTGGATACGGAGCATGCTTTGATGTCATTTACACAGTGCCTTTCTGAAATTGAATCTTTGAAAAGTCGTTTCTATTGACATATAAAGACACGTTGCTTCAGAAAGTTGCATCTCTTAATGTTTATATATACTTCGCATAGTATGTAAATCCTTTTCTTTATTTTCAAACAGCTTGGAGAACTCTTGTTAACATCCAATTATCCTTCCAGGTGATTTTCTTTTTGATTTTTCTTTGTTTTTATTCCCTCTTCGAATTTTAACTCAATTTTGATGCCAAGCTGATGCACGAAATTACGTTCGGTTCGGGCTCCGACCCGAACAGCCTTTCTTCCTCTCTTGGTTAGCATTGGGTCAGTGGGCTGGAACGCCTCGTGGGCTTATATCCCGGTCCGAGCGGAGAAAAAGAGGGGGAATATGAGTAGTCACCATCAACCTATATAAGCTTATCACTCTTTTCTTTCTTCTTCTCTTTCTTTTTATTTGCTTTTTCTCAGCCGATTGAACATAGACTCCCTAACCTTCTGAAACTCCAAAATCCCCTTTATTAATCATCAAATCGCTCTCGTAAGTGGGTTTTAAACTCGATACTCTTGATAATAATCGATATCAACTAGGATTTACAATTGACTTGACTGATTTGGACACGGTTTTGGTTCGAGTTCGTTATCACAGCCTCCTCCTCCGCTACCATCGTCGTTGGTGGCTCAGTCGCCGCCTCGAGGTGTTGGGAGGATGGGATTAAGACCCACTGTAGGCGATTTGACCAAAAAATAAAAACTTGGTCTTGATTGGGGATATTAGCACAGAATTGGGTTCTAAGTTAGAAAAGGAGGAAGAAGAAGGATATTACAGGGGATCCGTTCGGATGATGGGATGTAGAAAATGGAGAAGAAGAAAGGGAAGAGAAATTCGCAAAACCGGATCGGGTTGGAGCAAAAAGTCATAGAGGCAGGGGTCCCTTGATCGGGTCGGGTCGGACTTGAAATCGGAACAACGGAGGAAAATGGTGTGGTTGCCTAATCCGATCCGGACCGTTTCAGAAATCCACCTCTGGTCCGATCCGATTTGATCCCTGAGCAACAATGTTTATCCCCAAGCCAAGAGAAGGCTATAGTCTCCGATCCGATCCCAATGCACACATCTGAACCGAACCGAACCGAACCGAAGAAAAACAATCCCACTCAACACATAAGAACTTGCTTAAGTAGCCCGTTCAATTCTTGATATTATCTTCAACTTAATGGACAGTTAGGATAGTGACTTGCGAACATACATGAACATCAAGAACTGCCCTGAACATTATTACTTTGCTAAGATTTTGCATTGCACTTTCGAGCGTTGACTTTACATTTTCTGCATACACTATTCACACTTTAGTTCATACACAAAAAAGGGGGGTACGGGCTAATTTACTCTAACTTGTGCTATTGCTTCTTCAATAGTTTAGTGACCATGACATCCAGACGTTCATCTAGATTAGCAGAAAAGAAAGAGATCCCAGAGACATCCAACAAAATCACTCTTCAAGACATATCTTCTTCCTCAGATCCAGAATGGGATGATGAGGGCTCAGACTTCGAGGTAGAAACTCATGAAAGCGATATTGTGTCTTCTGAGGGTGGAGTTTCCCTGGGCTGTGAAGAGGAAGGAGGGATTGGAGATAATCGAGCTCCTGACGAATTTGAGTCTGCCATCATACTAGAATCACCTCAAGATTCTGTTGAATCGGCGATCGACAATGACAGACTTGTTCGAATACGCCTAAAGTACGGGATACCCAAAGGGGATACCTTGGTGCCATCAAAAGCTGATCGTCCTCACAACCCTCCAGAGGGATTTATGGCAATCACTCGATTGATGTGCATGGTTGGGGCTATCCCTCCATTTTCTCCTTTCGTCGTCGATTTTCTAAGACAAATGCGGATTGCCCCCATGCAGCTGTACCCCAATTCCTATGCTTACATGTATACCCTATATGTAGCGTACTGCGAGATCTTAGGCATAGAGCCCACTTTTGATGACGTTCATTTCTTTTATAACTTCAAGCACCGGACTCGAGAAACTCCTTCTTTCTATTACTTCGAGTCTGTCCCAAAGAGGAAAATAATTCCAGCACCGTTCAGCAGTAAAGCGGGTGATTCCAGGCTGGAATGGTTTTATGTAAGGCAACAGCCAGGGTGTGCTAGGAGATGGACGAAATCAAGTAAAGCACTGGTTTTCTAAATGTCGACTCTGTACGTCCAAGCCACCACATTAATCCGTTTTCTTTTTATTTGCAGTTGATAACCCAAAACAAATATCGGAACAAGCGTTCTTTGGTCGGATGCACCGGCTCCTTAACGGTGATCAAAAGTTTTTAACTATTGATGAAATCCTTAAGGATGAATATCTTCATCTTCATGGGTTGCTGTCCATTACCCGTAGCATTGGTCACGGGACGGGTCCATATGTATATATCCCCCCAGTGGACGTAATCCCAGAAACGGGCGAAAGCTCGAAAGCTCCTACAATGCCGCTTCAGGCTTCACCTTCTCCATCTTCGACTCAAGATGATGAATTGGCTAACATGGCCGAAAAGCACCATGAGGGGTATATTGTTCCCGAGGATGCCATCTCTCCGGAGAGGTCAACGTCTTCCAAAGAGCTGCCGATTGATGCTTCTCAGGGAGACGCCCCTAGTACCGATGACCCAACATTTCAGGGTTTGGGGGATCTCCCCTTACCTGAAACTATTAACACTTCAGAGGATTTTGGGACAAATCCTTTAGTTTTCACTTCTTCCGAAGAGACCACTCCTGCTAAGGCCAAAGAGCCCGCTCGTACTAGTTTGGCTTCAGACTCAGGTTTGTCGGGGGGAAAACACCACTTAGGACGCACTTAACACAATAGCACCACATTTCACAGCACTTTTCTTTTGTGAAAACACTGACTCTGAATTTCATTTGCCTTGTTGTGAAGGTACAATGTCCCGCTCCCATTACGATATCAGGAAACTTCATCGCAGCATGTCTAGACCCCCTTCTGATCCTGGGCATGATCGTTGCGAAAGCCGCGGTAGGGAGGATAGAAGGCCCTATGATTCTTACCAGTCGCGATCCTCTCGCTCTCGTTCTCCCGTTCGGTCAGATTCAGAGCGATATAAGGGCTACCAAGTTCGTCGAGAAGATGACAGGCCGTAGTCGAAGGACCCAATTCTTTCTCAAGAAAAGCGCATTAGGGAAAGGAGCCCGCCGAGAGATACCGATTCACGAAGCAAGCACAAGGTTCCTGCTAAACGGCCTAGGAGGAATGAGGAGGCTATTGAGCCTTCCACACGTAAGGATACCGAGCTGACATTCCCTGCACCTCCCCCATTGGATGCTGAAACTGCAGTTAAGCGGGCGTATCTGGAGGAGCAATTTCCCGAATACTACTTCGAAAGCTTGACTTTTTTACCTGCTCTTGAGCCTATTTCCTCGAGGTGGGCAGATGAGGCCAAAGCAAAAATTGATGCGGTCGAGAAACAATATTCAGAGATGTTCAAGTATTCGCGTAATCTTTCCAAAATCATCCGAACTCTAATCACGAATACTGACTCGATGCAGAAGACCGCATAAGCCGATGCAAAGGCCCTGAAAAATTTAGGAAAAGACCTCGAGGATACACAGGCCCAACTTGTTGTCGCTCAACGGGATGCTGCTAGCTTCAAGCAACAATTTGAGGATCTACAAAAACGCTACCATGATTTGCTTGAGTCCCATACCCAAGAGCGTTCGGAATTGAAAAAGTAAGCCGAAGATGCCAAGTCAGATGCTGCCAAAATGCAACTTGCTTACGCTGACCTTAAGCGAGAGAAGGCCGAGTTCGCGAAGAAGAACGCTGAATTGGAGAAGAAAAACGCTGACTTGGCTTCCAAGTTGGTGGAGGCGGAGAACAGAGCTGCCCTAGCGGAGGGTAACGTCGAAGGTGTTATCAAATCCGCTGAAGAGGCCCGCAAGCAGCTGTCGGAAGCTGAGGAAGAGGTGCATGGTTTCGGCGAATTAATGATTGAATTCTTTGCACATATAATTCGCCGCCGGAACATCTCCTGGATTGAAGATTATCCATCTACCTTGGTCCAAGTATGGAGTCAAATCATTGAATGGGAGAAAGAGGAGATCAAGGTTGATTCCATTGACGAGGACAAGCTTATGGAGAAATATCTAAGAGATGATGAACCAGAACGCCTAGCCGAGGGACGCCGCCTTATTGCTGCTACTATGGAGGAAGAGAAGCGGAGAGCTAAACAAAAGAACATTCCTGAGGCTGGTTCTTCTTCTACTGCCTTTGAAACTTCTGAAGTAGAGGGATATGATCCCGAAAACCCGGGGATCCCTTGGGCATCTCTTTTATCCCCTATACCTGAAACGGCGTCGGAGACAGCAGTAACTCCAGCTGAGAAGTCATCGGAAGGTATCTCTACCTTTTCACCTCAATTCATCAAAGCTATCTCTACCTTTCATCATGTAATCGGGCAATCGATGAAGAACCCATTATTTTCTCCTAAGTTGATAACTGTTGCTTCTCACTCTGTAGGCATTGAACCATCCGAAAGGACAGACGTGTCCCAGGGAACCACCGCTAGAGCAGAGCCTACGGAGGAGGCTAAAGGGGGAAAGGACAAGGCTGCCACCATAGATTCGGGAGAAGGAACTGAACCGTCTAAGGTTGACACTCCTCATGATGACGAAATGATAGATGCCTTAAAAGATGATGGCGGCAACGGGGGACACGAGGAAGACCCTGAGGTGGCTATAGTTGGGGAGTCGAAAAGTGCCGATGATATCACTTTAGCTGCATTGAAAGCCGAACAAGACAAACGCGTGCAGCTTAAAGTTGAAGATCTAGACCCTGAAAGCCTTAAGCCTCTCGCAGTGGTGGATGCTAGATCAAGGTTAGTTGTTAAGCTTTCGACTAGATCTATCACAGAAGAACTTGTTAAAAAGTCTTCTCTTGATTCCAATGTTCCGACTCCCGTGAAGAAATCAGCCAATTCCAGCACTTCAGTCTCGGGGAAGAAAAAACCAAGGCGCATCTTAACTGATGCTGAAAGAGAGGCAAAGGATGCTCAAAAAGCTGCTAAGAAGTCCAAGTCCACTTCCAAGTCTAAGTGATAAAGTGCTTTGCTTTATCTTAGTATTTAATTGGCCCACAATCGTTGCAGCGAGTGTGGCCTTCGCATCTTCTTTTTGCCTGTTTTCCTGTACAAATTCATACATTGGTGAATAAAAATAATTCATCTCCTGTAATGCCTGTTAGTCGTCAGATCACTACTTATGTAAAAATTCAAATGCATGTCCTACTCAAGCTGTGTAATGGAATCATAGCGGGGGGGGGGGATATGTGTGTACATATATGCCCCCAGTCAGTCTTGAAAAACTATTCAAGATTAAATTAAAAAGTCCGAATGTCCCTGATTGTTTGACGGGTGTCACATTCCTTTTGTCATTGATGCCTGTTCTTTTCCGGCATCTTTTATACTCTCCTGTCTTGTGTTCAGGTTAGAGTTCTTGCCAAGGCGGTCTCTTATCTGGGTGCACCTTCACGCCTCGGAGGACGTCGTCTTCCCGTCCTTCATACTCTCTCTCAATTCTTGAGAGTTAGAGTTAAGAATGTCGTCTTCCCATTCTTTTATGTTTTATTGTACAAACAGTCGTCGTGTTTGTTCCTGCATAAAAGCCATCTCCAACTTTCTAGATTTCAATTTAACATCTCGTATTCTACAGTCACAATAGAATAATGGTTGAAGATATAAATAATGCGGGAAAGTAAATGGCACACGATATTTTTATAGTGGTTCGGCTAAGTCGTAGCCTACATCCACTTTATAGTTTCTCGTTCGCATCAACAGACTTTTCTAAGGCAAGTCGTGCCTTTTTACAGAGTTCATAAGAAAAACAAAAGAAGATGCAATATCCCTAATTCAAATATCGCATCAAGTGTTGGGCATTCCAAGCCCTAGGCACTTCTTCGCCATCTACGGTCGTTAACTTGAAGGCTCCTGTCTCAAGTTTCCGCTGGATGACGAATGACCCTTCCCACTTTGGTCCGAGGTGAGGAAGGGATGGGAAAACTCGCTTTAGTACCAAATCTCCCGGTTCAAAGGTTCTAAAATGAACTTTTTTGTCATAATAGCGTGCCATCTGACGTCGATGTCTTGATGCATGCAAGTCTGCCTCGTCCCTTTTCTCTTCGATCTCGTCAAGGGACTCAAGAAGGAGTGCCCGATTCGTCATCGGGTCATAATATGTCACCCTATGAGAGGGAACTTCAAGCTCTACCGGGATTACTGCCTCTGAACCAAAGGAAAGAGAGAAAGGAGTGTGACCGGTAGCTGTCTTAAATGTTGTCCGATATGCCCATAAAGCCAAGGGCAATTCATCCACCCATTTTGCTTTTGCACGTTCCAATCGCTTCTTGAGGATGGACTTTATGACTTTATTTATTGCTTCTACTTGCCCATTTGACTGTGGATGGGCGACTACAGTGTACCGCTTGTCGATCTTGTATTTCTGGCAGAAATTTCTGAAGGCACCGTCGAACTGGGTTCCATTATCAGTTATAATGGTCCTTTGAATCCCAACTCGGCATATGATATTTCTAACCATGAAACTTATCACCTTTCTCGCTGTGATTTTAGTTAAGGGCTCAACTTCCACCCATTTCGTAAAATAGTCCACGGCGACTATTGCATACTTTGCTCCTTGTAACAACCCGAATTTTAACAACGTGTTAAGACAAGAATCAAGGCAGAATTAAATTATAAAATCTGAATCAGGATAAATGGGTTGCGCCATTGCGTTCGTCTCGGAAAAATACGCGAAATAGAGTCCGAAATTTCGTAAATCGGAGTCCGTATGACCCAGTTAAGGCCCAACGAAGTTTCACGAAAATTCAAATCCGAAAACAGATTTGAAATTCAGCCCAGAAAGAGAAGGCGGGAAAATTCCCGCCAGACACACAGGGTGTCGACCCCTGGGTCGACACCTCCCCAGGGGGTCGACATGGGTGTCGACCCCTGGGTCGACCCCCCTTGTAGAACCCCGACCTGGTGCACCTGCTTGTCATGTTGGCTCGGTTTTGGAGGCTTGTGACGATTCTGGATGGCTTGGATTCGATCTAGGGTTAATCCTATGGCCTAAAATGCTCCTAAACTCTATAAAAAGACCCCTAAGCCTACTCTAAACCCTCACAAATCACTCATGCCACGAAGTGCTGCCCAAATGCCAAGTGATCATGGCCTCCATCTCCAACTCCAAGAGACTATGCATGCAAATCGGATCCGAATCGAAAGGTGCAAGCTTGCTACACCAAATCGAGGCTCGATCAACGTTGCTACGGCGATTTCATGATGGTTCTTCATCAAAGGAGCCACCTTTCTTCGCCACGACGATGCATAATCCTTCCCTAAGCCTCGCTATGTAAGTTCTAGCTACTTGTAGATTCTAATGGTGGTTCTAATGTGACATGGGATAAAATGCGATGAAACATAAGTATGCTAGCTTATGTGAACCTAAATTTTCCCCTTTTCTATGATCTATGACCTTGGGCTAAGTTGTAGCGACTTAATCATGCCATTCATGCTATGTTTAACCTAGTATATCTTGCAAGTTTGAATCTTTATCTATGAAATGTTAGCATGAACCTTTGGGAACCACTTGACTTGTGAAACATGGGCAAAGACTTGACTTTGGGGCTTATGCATGTTTGTGGCCAAATTACCTTAGAATGCTATGCATGTTTGTGGCCAAATTCACTTATGATACTATGCATATTTGTGGCCAAATTCCCTTATGACACTATGCATGTTTGCGGCCAAATTCCCTTATGACACTATGCATGCTTGTGGCCAAATTCCCTTATGATACTATGCATGTTTGTGGCCGAATCCCCTTATGATACAATGCATGTTTGTGGCCAATATGTTGGCATAATACCTACTATGTGACTCGCTTCCACTTGGGTTGGGAATACGTTTGGGTAGCTTAGGAAAAACGTGCGTATGACATGAAAAACTTGACATGAGGTTTACGTGAGAACATGACATTCATGATACATTTAAATATGGTCATGACACGTGGGGAAAACATGGAACTTGAACTAGACATGGGTGGGTTGTAAGTGTAATAAGACACTAGACCAAACATGAAAGTGGCAAACTCGAGGTTGGGTTGAGTTTGTAGCATAAATCTACTCGGACCCGCCTGGCTTAACTAGTGGCTACAAACAATAGGATCCAATGTGAGAAGTTGGTCATGTCGCGCTTAAGACCCGAGGTTAGACTAGGTTGTGGTGTAAAACTACCCGGACCCGCCCGGCTTAACTAGTAACCACAACAAGGTCTAATGTGAGAGGTTGAGAGTGCATTAATTAAATTAATGCCACATGATAAGGTTAAGTAAATTTGACTAATGACACTTAACCGATTTGACACGAATGGGTAGGTTAAGTGGAACCGGGCTTGATTTCTTAATGACACTTAACCATACAAGACAATTAGGGGATGGGGTTAAGTAATTTACACTTAACTAATCCAACTTGGTAATTAGATGGGGTTAAGTAATTTAGACTTAACTAATATAAACACGGTAATTAGATGGGGTTAAGTAACCTTCACTTAACTAATCTAAACACGGTAATTCGATGGGGTTAAGTTAAACACTTAACCAATCTAAACTTAGTAATTCAATGAGGTTAAGTAACCAATACTTAACCAACTTAACATGATAATTTAATGGGGTTAAGTAACTTATACTTAACCAATTATACATGATGATTTGATGAGGTTAAGTAACCTACACTTAACCAATCTAATATGTGGACCTGGTAGGGTTAAGTCACAAGACCTTTTAAATTAGGCTTAACCATTGTAATACGATTAGTGGATGGGGTTAAGTTAACCTATACTTAACCAATCCGACTCGATAATCTGATGGGATTAAGATAATCTATGCTTAATCAATCTAACATGATAATCTGATAGGGTTAAGACAAATAAATACTTAACCAATTTGACTTGATAGGGTTAAGTCATGAGCTTATTGGTATACTTAACCACCTTGTAGGGCTAAGCCTTGAACTTAAATACTTAGCCAATCTTGACATGATTCGTAGGCAGGCTAAGTCATGAACCTGAATAACAACACCCAACCCAATAGACAAAACACTAGTTAGAGGAACTAGGTAGAAAATCGTGGTTAATCAAGGGTAACGGGGAAAAGAAGCTAAGTGGTAAACCTTAGTTAAGTATAACTAAGTAATAATTCTTAGTCAAGGACATGGGACTAGTTCATGAATGGATGAGTAACCCGATATGGTAGGTCATCGCTTAAACACACGAGGAGGAGCAAATTATCCTAGTTGGATAAAGGCTCCAACGAACTGGGTGACGAAGCGGTAGCTTCGGGGGACGTGAGGGTACTCTTGGTATCCATCTGTGAGGTGGCAGGTGGTCCATGAAACCCGGCCTCACAGAGGTTAAGGTCTGCGGTAGAAGAGCCAAGAGTATGCCTTGGTTGCTATGCGAGCGACCTAAAGACTGGGGTGGATTTGCGTGGAGTCGACGATACTTGTCTTTGCCCTGTATAGCACGTCGCCGACTACCTACCATCTTTAGTCAATCGTGTACGAACAGGAAGGCAGGGAACCCCCAACAGACCATGTTCTTGCTATCGAGTCATGGGTGAGGTTGGCCCATAGGAAAGTAGGGCTATAGTGTAGCCGGGATGTGGTTCTCATACATGATTTTTCTTGGATTGCCTTTCAGTAGATGAGGGAGGGGTCACGTGGGACCATAGCCACGGATACAAAAACAGACCTTGATATCTACATCAGCAGACGACTTAAAACTCCCGACCGAGTTCCGTATTTCTTGATTTTCCCTGGCACGGAACTCAGATGGCACGTTGAGGAACATGTGCGTCTAGACATGGAAAACGATTCACGATACATACGCGGGATAAAGGGCGCGGTTGACGGGTGGCATAATCCCTAGTGGCCCTAGGTGGCTGAACCCAAACCGAGACACGGAAACGTTCATTAGGTAGTATAATCCCTAGTGGTCCTAGGTGACATAAATCCTAAGTTAACACGCGATAGTTCATGGTATGAAAACATAACCAGATCAAGGGTAGCAGTCCAAAACAACTTCAAGGATAAAACGTTTACATGGGAAAGCCCGTATGGCCTACGGCAAAGGACTGAACTTATACATGGAAAGAAACATACGAGTTGGGGAAACCTACAAATGCTATATATATTAGGTTGACATGGACCCTTACATGACATTGGGCAAGGGACATTCATAGTTAACACATGACGCGGGTGGGGATACTAGTACGAGAGGTGCAGAGCAAATATACATGATAAATACCCTGGGATGGTATACGTGATAGACACCATGGGATGGTATACAGGATAGATACCTTGGGATAGTATACTTGATAGAAACCTGACGATGTGATACCTTGATTTATCATGACACCATAGTTTATCATGATATCTTAGTTTATCTTGCTACAGTAGTTCAGCCTGTTACCCTGGTTTAGTTTATCTATCTTGTAGTCATCCTTATGTTTACTTTCAGTTTATGCATGTCATGTTACTTTTACCTATTTTTATACTGGAAGTAGATAGGACTTACCAGTCTTTATGACTGACCCCGTTTTGTTTCGCCTCTTTGTCTTCCGTTTCCCCCCCCCCCCCAGGTTTCAGGGAGGAAACACTGTTATCTAGTTCGGACTTCTTCTGCTTGAAGGTCATCACGCATGGCTTGGACTTTTCTTGGCTATGGCTACTTTACTGTTTTACTTGGGGAATAATTTATGAAATGGTTTTATGCTTCTTTACTATTGCAAGACAGGTTTTGAGGTATTCTGATGTAAAAGGCTTTAGACCTTGTTTTATAAGGTAATAAAATTTGTTTTACTTCCGCTGTTTTACATATGTTCTGTCTTGTAATATTTCTGTGCATGTTTACCACGATAATGCTTCACCAAACCTAGTGCATTCCCTTTGTGAGTGACCCTAGCGGAGGTGGGGTGTTACATTTGGTATCAGAGCAGAAGGTTACCAGACTGGGCAAAAGTTTTTAAAACCTTCTGAAAACTATTTGAGAAACCGTTTTACAAAGAAGCATTTTTTTTTCAAGAAAAGTTTTAAAAGGCTATTCCCCAAAAGCCATTAGCACTATCCTTTGTTTCCTTGATTGAATCTCTTTCCCTTTCTTTCCTCCATCTGTAGTTACAGTAGTTTTAACTGTGACTAATCCTTGTCTAGCTACGTAAGTGTTTTCCCGTACGATGGAGGAAGTTCTCGAGAGACCTGTTACTGAAGTTATAAGAAGGGATAAAGGACACAAGCTTAAGAATAAGCAACTTGTTGGTATGGCATGATTCACAAAGGAAGATAAGGACGAGATCAGCAAGAAGGCAATCGTATGCCCTCACTAGCGTACCTAAGGAGGATGGTACCGTTTCTGTTAAAGGCTTAGCCTTTCTTTTCTATCATCCCGTCCAGACTTTGTTTTGATCATCGCATCATTTAAGTCTGCCTCGATGGTTGAGTCTCTGCACCTTAGTACTAGCATTATAGAAGATCCCATTTTTGTCCCAAATCTTGTTGGACGATTGGTCCATTTATTCATGACTTGTTTGGATTTCAGAATGCCTATGTTTCTAGGCCGTGGATGGATTCCAGGGATAAAGTAGTCATCCAATAAGGGGTGCCATTCTCGGTTTTGAAAGGAGGGTTGTTAGACTCTTGACTTGCTTTGGTAATACCCTCGAAGCCTCGTGTAACCTTCTAGGTTCTGTCATGGCTAGTTACCTAGAATCTCATGATGCAGTTGTTGGTAATCCGCTCGAGTAGAATTCGCCGCTAAGTCAGATGGTTCGTTTCGCTTATGCATGAGTTATGGGGATCACCCTAGTAAGTACACTTGGCAACATGGATTGGCATCGGCAGACGAGATCCAGAATTCCCTAGTGAATTTTGGAGAGCTTGCATGAGTAAGTGGATACGTTTGAGCCAAGTATACTAGGAAAAGGATAAGTGAAAGTGGAATAAGAGGCGACAATGAAATGAGTTCTAACTCATATCTTGGAAATAGGAATCAAGGAGCTACGAGATCATGGAGTTAAAAAGATGGTCAAGGCACCGAGGAATTAAGCTCAAGGAAACGCGACTCAGAAGACGTAAGGCTAGACACGCGCATCGTACCTCTTTTTAAAGAGTGTATCCTTGATCCCTGGTTTTTCCTGTAGAGCTTGCTCGCATGTTATCTTTTGGTGAATATCCTCTCGGTCCTGTTTCTGTTGCAAACCCCGTAGGGAGTTTACCTTGTTTATCTCCTCGATCCTATCGTGAGAACCTTAGGTAGAATCCTATGGATGTAAACATGTGTTTGAAACATGTTATGATTGATAGGGTTGCAAATGGTTGCAAGTGGTTGCTCGTGGATGCGCGAATACACATTAGATACTAGATTGACGCGGTCACGTTTCATGTTGCATATGCACGAGTATTTATACTTGTTTATGGATGAAATTGAATGTGTTATCATGCAGATGTTGCATATGAATGAATGTTTGTGCACGCATATAGTACTTATATGACTAGGACTATTTGCATACATGTTGGACTCATGGCACTAAACATAATTTGCATTAGAAGATCATTCAGGCCTGATCATTAGCATTAGCTAAGGAGCATATACACACACGTTTTGCATATGTTCATATGGCATTAGAAATCGTTTAAGGACAATGTTTGCATGTGGATGATGTTTTGAGTAGATGGATGATGGATGGTAGGATGCGTTCTTCCTAATTTGGAGATTTCGGGGACGAAATCCTTAAAGGAAGGGAGAATGTAACAACCCGAATTTTAACAACGTGTTAAGACAAGAATCAAGGCAGAATTAAATTATAAAATCTGAATCAGGATAAACGGGTTGCGCCATTGCGTTCGTCTCGGAAAAATACGCGAAATAGAGTCCGAAATTTCGTAAATCGGAGTCCGTATGACCCAGTTAAGGCCCAACGAAGTTTCACGAAAATTCAAATCCGAAAACAGATTTGAAATTCAGCCCAGAAAGAGAAGGCGGGAAAATTCCCGCCAGACACACAGGGTGTCGACCCCTGGGTCGACCCCCCTCCAGGGGGTTGACATGGGTGTCGACCCCTGGGTCGACCCCTCCCCAGGGGGTCGACATGGGTGTCGACCCCTGGGTCGACCCCCCCTGTAGAACCCCGACCTGGTGCACCTGCTTGTCATGTTGGCTCGGTTTTGGAGGCTTGTGACGATTCTGGATGGCTTGGATTCGATCTAGGGTTAATCCTATGGCCTAAAATGCTCCTAAACTCTATAAAAAGACCCCTAAGCCTACTCTAAACCCTACAAATCACTCATGCCACGAAGTGCTGCCCAAATGCCAAGGTATCATGGCCTCCATCTCCAACTCCAAGAGACTATGCATGCAAATTGGATCCGAATCGAAAGGTGCAAGCTTGCTACACCAAATCGAGGCTCGATCAACGTTGCTACGGCGATTTCATGACGGTTCTTCATCAAAGGAGCCACTTTTCTTCGCCACGACGATGCATAATCCTTCCCTAAGCCTCGCTATGTAAGTTCTAGCTACTTGTAGATTCTAACGGTGGTTCTAATGTGACATGGGATAAAATGCGATGAAACATAAGTATGCTAGCTTATGTGAACCTAAATTTGCCCCTTTTCTATGATCTATGACCTTAGGCTAAGTTGTAGCGACTTAATCATGCCATTCATGCTATGTTTAACCTAGTATATCTTGCAAGTTTGAATCTTTATCTATGAAATGTTAGCATGAACCTTTGGGAACCACTTGACTTGTGAAACATGGGCAAAGACTTGACTTTGGGGCTTATGCATGTTTGTGGCCAAATTACCTTAGAATGCTATGCATGTTTGTGGCCAAATTCACTTATGATACTATGCATATTTGTGGCCAAATTCCCTTATGACACTATGCATGTTTGCGGCCAAATTCCCTTATGACACTATGCATGCTTGTGGCCAAATTCCCTTATGATACTATGCATGTTTGTGGCTGAATCCCCTTATGATACTATGCATGTTTGTGGCCAATATGTTGGCATAATACCTACTATGTGACTCGCTTCCACTTGGGTTGGGAATACGTTTGGGTAGCTTAGGAAAAACGTGCGTATGACATGAAAAACTTGACATGGGGTTTACACGAGAACATGACATTCATGATACATTTAAATATGGTCATGACACATGGGGAAAACATGGAACTTGAACTAGACATGGGTGGGTTGTAAGTGTAATAAGACACTAGACAAAACATGAAAGTGGCCAACTCGAGGTTGGGTTGAGTTTGTAGCATAAATCTACCCGCACCCGCCCGACTTAACTAGTGGCTACAAACAATAGGATCCAATGTGAGAAGTTGGTCATGTCGCGCTTAAGACCCGAGGTTAAACTAGGTTGTGGTGTAAAACTACCCGGACCCGCCCGGCTTAACTAGTAACCACAACAAGGTCTAATGTTAGAGGTTGAGCGTGCATTAATTAAATTAATGCCACATGATAAGGTTAAGTAAATTTGACTAATGACACTTAACCGATATGACACGAATGGGTAGGTTAAGTGGAACCGGGCTTGATTTCTTAATGACACTTAACCATACAAGACAATTAGGGGATGGGGTTAAGTAATTTACACTTAACTAATCCGACTTGGTAATTAGATGGGGTTAAGTAATTTAGACTTAACTAATCTAAACACGGTAATTAGATGGGGTTAAGTAACCTTCACTTAACTAATCTAAACATGGTAATTCGATGGGGTTAAGTTAAACACTTAACCAGTCTAAACTTGGTAATTCAATGAGGTTAAGTAACCAATACTTAACCAACTTAACATGATAATTTAATGGGGTTAAGTAACTTATACTTAACCAAATATACATGATGATTTGATGAGGTTAAGTAACCTACACTTAACCAATCTAATATGTGGACCTGGTAGGGTTAAGTCACAAGACCTTTTAAATTAGGCTTAACCATTGTAATACGATTAGTGGATGGGGTTAAGTTAACCTATACTTAACCAATCCGACTCGATAATCTGATGGGATTAAGATAATCTATGCTTAATCAATCTAACATGATAATCTGATAAGGTTAAGACAAATAAATACTTAACCAATTTGACTTGATAGGGTTAAGTCATGAGCTTCTTGGTATACTTAACCACCTTGTAGGGCTAAGCCTTGAACTTAGATACCTAGCCAATCTTGACATGATTCGTAGGCAGGCTAAGTCATGAACCTGAATAACAACACCCAACCCAATAGACAAAACCTTAGTTAGAGGAACTAGGTAGAAAATCGTGGTTAATCAAGGGTAACGGGGAAAAGAAGCTAAGTGGTAAACCTTAGTTAAGTATAACTAAGTAATAATTCTTAGTCAAGGACATGGGACTAGTTCATGAATGGATGAGTAACCCGATATGGTAGGTCATCGCTTAAACACACGAGGAGGAGCAAATTATCCTACTTGGATAAAGGCTCCAACGAACTGGGTGACGAAGCGGTAGCCTCGGGGGACATGAGGGTACTCTTGGTATCCCTCTGTGAGGTGGCAGGTGGTCCATGAAACCCGGCCTCACAGAGGTTAAGGTCTGCGGTAGAAGAGCCAAGAGTATGCCTTGGTTGCTATGCGAGCGACCTAAAGACTGGGGTGGATTAGCGTGGAGTCGACGATACTAGTCTTTGCCCTGGATAGCACGTCGCCGACTACCTACCATCTTTAGTCAATCGTGTACGAACAGGAAGGCAGGGAACCCCCAACAGACCATGTTCTTGCTATCGAGTCATGGGTGAGGTTGGCCCATAGGAAAGTAGGGCTATAGTGGGACCGGGATGTGGTTCTCATACATGATTTTTCTTGGATTGCCTTTCAGTAGGTGAGGGAGGGGTCACGTGGGACCATAGCCACGGATACAAAAACAGACCTTGATATCTGCATCAGTAGACGACTTAAAACTCCTGACCGAGTTCCGTATTTCTTGATTTGCCCTGGCACGGAACTCGGATGGCACATTGAGGAACATGTGCGTCTAGACATGGAAAACGATTCATGATACATACGCGGGATAAAGGGCGCGGTTGACGGGTGGCATAATCCCTAGTGGCCCTTGGTGGCTGAACCCAAACCGAGACACGGAAACGTTCATTGGGTAGTATAATCCCTAGTGGTCCTAGGTGACATAAATCCTAAGTGAACACGCGATAGTTCATGGTAAGAAAACATAACCAGATCAAGGGTAGCAGTCCAAAACAACTTCAAGGATAAAACGTTTACATGGGAAAGCCCGTATGGCCTACGGTAAAGGACTGAACTTATACATGGAAAGAAACATACGAGTTGGGAAAACCTAGATATGCTATATATATTAGGTTGACATGGACCCTTACATGACATTGGGCAAGGGACATTCATAGTTAACACATGACGCGGGTGGGGATACTAGTACGAGAGGTGCAGAGCAAATATACATGATAAATACCCTGGGATGGTATACGTGATAGACACCATAGGATGGTATACAGGATAGATACCTTGGGATAGTATACTTGATAGAAACCTGACGATGTGATACCTTGATTTATCATGACACCGTAGTTTATCATGATATCTTAGTTTACCTTGCTACAGTAGTTCAGCCTGTTACCCTGGTTTAGTTTATCTATCTTGTAGTCATCCTTATGTTTACTTTCAGTTTATGCATGTCATGTTACTTTTACCTGTTTTTATACTCGAAGTAGATAGGACTTACTAGTCTTTATGACTGACCCCGTTTTGTTTCGCCTCTTTGTCTTCCGTTTTCCCCCCAGGTTTCAGGGAGGAAACACTGTTATCCAGTTCGGACTTCTTCTGCTTGAAGGTCATCACGCATGGCTTGGACTTTTCTTGGTTATGGCTACTTTACTGTTTTACTTGGGGAATAATTTATGAAATGGTTTTATGCTTCTTTACTATTGCAAGACAGGTTTTGAGGTATTCTGATGTAAAAGGCTTTAGACCTTATTTTATAAGGTAATAAAATTTGTTTTACTTCCGCTGTTTTACATATGTTCTGTCTTGTAATATTTCTGTGCATGTTTACCTCGATAATGCTTCACCAAACCTAGTGCATTCCCTTTGTGAGTGACCCTAGCGGAGGTGGGGTGTTACACTCCTCCTTTGGCAATTGGTAAATTCCGATTATGTCAATTCCCCACATGGCAAACGGCCACGGACTCACCATCGACTTGAGCTGGGTTGGTGGTGCTCTGGGGATCTTGGCGAACCTCTGGCATCTGTCGTAGCGTCGTGAGTAATCAGCTGCATCTTTATTAATTGTGGGCTAGAAATACCCATACCGCAACACCTTTTTGGCTAAGGTTTGACCTCCCGTATGTTCTCCGCACTCACCTTTGTGTACTTCTCTCAGTACACGCTTGATGTCGTCGTGTGCTATACATCGTAACAGGGGCATAGAAAATCCTTGCCGATAAAGGACATCATCTTGAAGGATGTATCTGGTAGCTTTGCGAACTATGGCCCGCCTTTCACTCTTCTTTGGCGGGAGTATTCCATTTCTAAGGAAATTCTTGATTGGGGTCATCCACGACTCCCTCTCTGGTTCTGCTTCAAGAGCTAATTCAATTTCCATTAACTCAAAGCTTGGCGACTCCAACGTCTCAATTGGAACCATTTCGGTTTCATCCGGATTGTCGGAGCTAGCCGATCTGCCTTATGGTTTTCAGCTCTCGGGATATGCGTTATGTTATACCATTCCAGGTTGCTCAACAGCTCCTTCACCTTTCCAAGATAGGTAATAAGTCGAGGTCCCCGGGCCATAAATTCCTCTCGCACTTGGCAGACGAGTATTTTGGAATCGCAGAATATATCCAATGCCTTTATTCCGAATTCCTTAGCAAGCTTCAGCCCGGCAATCAGGGCTTCGTATTCAGAGTCATTGTTGGTCGCTGAAAATTCCAATCGCAGAGCGTAATATAGCGATCGTCCTTCGGGAGTAACTAAGACGACTCCAGCTCCAGACCTTCTATCGTTCTTGGCTCCGTCTGTGTATAACTTCCATGGACCTAATTCTAACTCTTCCTCTGATTTGACTACCTTGTCGTTGATCATCTCTTCCTCCGGAATTGTGAACTCTGCTATAAAATCAGCCTGAGCTTGCCCCCTGATCGATCTCCATGGCTGGAAATTTAAATCAAACTGACTTAATTCAATATTCCACTTGATCAAATGTCCCGATGCTTCGGGTCTTTGCAACACCTGTCTCAGAGGTTGATCAGTGTATATGGTTATTGGGTGAGCTTGAAAATAATGGTGAAGTTTTCGAGAGGCGATCAGAAGGCTGTAAGCAAGCTTCTCAATCCTTGGGTAGTTTCACTCTGCACCTGCCAATTTCTTACTTACGTAGTATACCGGCCTTTGCACTTTGTCTTCTTCTCGGACCAAGGCGGTGCTAACGGCGTGGGCCGATATTGCTAGATAAACAAACAACTCTTCATGATCTACTGGTTTCGACAAAATCGGCGGTCTCTCTAGTAAGTCCAACAGATTTCGAAAGGCCTCAATACAGTCCGAAGTCCATTCGAAATTTTTCTTTCCCCTTTTTATCAAGTCAAAAAATGGGATGCATCTGTCTGTTGCTTTGGAGATGAATCTACTCAACGCAGTCACCTTCCCTGCAAGACTTTGGACATCCTTGATTCTTCGGGGTTCCTCGATGTTCCTTATCGCTGCGATCTGATTGGGATTAATTTCAATTCCTCGAGAGCTCACGATGAAACCTAGAAACTTTCCAGATGCCACCCCAAACGAGCACTTCAAGGGATTTAGCTTCATTCGATACTTTCGCAGGATACCGAACATCTCTGCCAAGTCTTGCGTATGGCTAGAGGACTGTTTCGATTTGACTAGCATATCATCCACATAAACTTCCATAGTTTTCCCTATTTGGTTATAAAACATCATGTTCACCAAGCATTGGTAGGTAGCTCCAGCATTCTTCAATCCAAACGGCATGACCACATAACAATACAACCCTAAATTTGTGATGAAGCTCGTGTGCTCTTGATCGGGCACATGCATGGGAATCTGGTTGTATCCGGAATATGCATCCATGAAAGAAAGAAGTTCATGTCCCGCCGTCGAATCCACAAGCTGGTCTATTCTGGGGAGTGGGAAGCTATCTTTCAGACAGGCTTTGTTCAAGTCTGAAAAATCAATACATGTTCACCACTTTCCGTTTGACTTCTTCACCAAAACAAGATTCGATATCCAGTCGGGATATGTCGAATCTCTAATAAATCCGTTCTCTTTCAGCTTCTCCACTTCTTCTTTCAGAGCTGCCGACCTCTCTGGGCCCAGCACACGTCTCCTTTGCTTTACAGGCGGTTGTTTTGGGTTTATACTCAGCGAATGACTCATGATGGATGGTGATATCCCACACATGTCTGCGTGGGTCCAAGCAAACACATCCAGGTTTGCCTTCAGAAAATTAGCCAGTTCTTTTGCTCGATGCGGATCCAATTGGGATCCAATTTTCAAAACTTTTGCTGGATCAGCTTCATTAATGGGTATGTCCACTGTTGTTTCGTTAGGAGTTGCTTTTCTATCCTCAGATTCCTCATATTCTCTAGGATCTAGGTCTTCAGGCATTCCCTTGGGCAACTCCTTCGGGGCTGATCCCTCTAATTGCTATGCGGAACTCCCCTTTGGAGGGGGTGAAGTACCTTTGGAATCGATGTTAAATCCCTTCATCAGCATTTTCAATTCAGCAATATAACAGGCTCGCCTGGAGACTTGATCTCCCCTCATTACTCCTGTTCCGGCTTCAGTTAGGAGCTTTAACAATAAGCACCAAGGTGCGATACAAGCCCTGAACTCTGCAAGGGTGGGCCTTCCCAAAAATGCGTTGTAGGGAGAATCAATATCTAGCACTACAAACTGAAGCATTTGCACTCTTCGACGATGCCCTATCCCAATGTTACGGGCAATTCTATATACCCCATTGGAGCTGTCGATGCCCCATTGAAGCCTCGGATCCAACCTTCACAGGGCTTCAAATCTCCAGACTCAAGTTTCATCTGATCAAATGACTTCTTAAACAAAATGTTGACAGAGCTTCCATTGTCTACTAGTACCTTATGGACCAGTGCTGGCCCAATGGTAGTGGTAATAACCAATGGATCTTCGGTAGGTGATTGGATTCCGGTGTCATCTCTGTTACGGAACACTACGTCATCGAACATTGTCTTCTGCTGTTTCACAGGGGTGATATCTTCCAAACCATCGCACTCGTCCACATTTATACGCTTAACTGCATTGACGTATTGGTCCATTGCTCTGAAACTATGGATAGCCAGATGGAGTCCACCTACTATGGTGTCAATGACAATCCCTTTGCCTTTTTGTTGTGCTGTAGGCTTGGGAGCAGGCTGACTCGGTTTTGGGGCCTGTCCTCCTTGCCCCCTGTCCCCTGGGGCAGCCTTATACTCATCCAACTTACCTTCATGCAACAACTTCTCAACCACATCTCTCAAGTGTCGACATTTGTTCGTTGAATGTCCGTGGGTTCCGTGAAATAAACAAAACTTTCTAGTAGCAATTTCTTTTTCTATTGAATCTCGCGGCGGTGGTTTCTTGTATTGCAAAACATTGTACGTATCCAAATAAATATTCTCCAAAGTGTCATTCAATGGTGAATAATTTTCAAAAGTCTGGAACCGGGGTCTTTTGTCAGGATTACTTCCTCGGTTCCTATTTCTCCTATTACCATTCGCGTTACGGTTGCTGTTGCCCCCGTCTCCATTCTTATTTCCAACGTTCACTTCGACTTTACCAGAACTTTCTCCAGACTGCTTTACAACAACATTACTTTGAACAGCTTCTTTTGAGGCTGCTCCGGACTTCCTTCTTCTGTTTTCCCTTGCTTCCTCCCGTCTTAACTGAATATTGGCCTTCTCATAAAACAACTCCCTTGTGGCGGTGGCTTCCCAGAAAGATAATCTCCAAACTCCGAATCAGGACCAACACCCTCCATTAATGCCATCAAGATTGTAGGCTCATGAGGGTCGCTGACTTCTATTACAGCTAAATTGAAACGGTCTAGATACGACTTCAAGGACTCACCCGGTGCTTGCTTAATTCTCGATAATTCGATAACAGTCTACTTTCGGGCATGAAGTCGGAATTGAGTCATAAAACGTTCACTCAGTTCTGTGAAATTTGATATCGATCGAGGAGGAAGTCGGGTAAACCATAGTAATGCTACGTTTTCTAAGTAGATCGGGAAAGCCTTGCACTTTACAGCGTCAGGGGCAGCGGCATCATCCATAGGCCATGCGTATCGCATCAAATGTTGTCCCGGATCGGTTCTCCCGTTATATCTGTCCATCTGCGGCAGATTAAAACATCGGGGGAACTGAAAGTTAAGAATGTCCTCAGTAAAAGGAGTATGGCTTCGTTCAATACCATAATCTTCATTGGTGTAATTTCGACTCTCAGACATGTTTTGGCGCACCATAGCCCATACATCAGCATTGGTTAAAGGTCGTTCAGGCTCCCTGGCTCTGATATTTGGGTTTCCTCTAGGTTTCTGATCAGGGGACATTCCCCTTCTCCTAGCGGCTTCTGCTCTGCTTTGCTCCCTACGTTCCCGGTCGATCTCACGGGCAACATCTTCGTGGGATCCTAGAGATCCGAAAGTCATTTCTTCCAAATTCTGAGGTCGTTCGAGCGGCCTCCTTTCACGGGGTCGTTCTTCCTCGGAAGAAGAAGATTGATCCATTACAGTATGATGATTTGGGGAAGGGGTTCTCTGCCTGCGAAGCTCACTAATTTCCCTACTCATGATTCTCATATTCTCTTGCATCATAAGGTTAGTGCGCTCATGAATTCTCATAGCCTCCCTAGTGCTCTCGAGCATGTCAAGAAGGCATGAAAAATCTCCTTGAGTGACAGGTGCGGACGGATTGATCTGGTTATTAGTCATGGTGGTTGGAGTCGAAGCATTTGGAGGGGCTCGAGTAGAAGTTCCAGCATCATCTAGGGTCGGGTCGGATCGGAGCGAGGAGATTTGACCGGATCGGATCGGGATGGGAGAGTGCACTGCTTTAACATCTTCAATCCGGTTCGGATCGGAGCTCTAGCTATGCGACCGGTTCGGATTTCCTGTTCTTGTCCGATCCGCTCCGGAACTCTGCCCACGAGACCTTGTCACAACCGGATTTTGCTGATCTTCACCAACTTCGTTCCCTCGACTAGTTTGAACTTCTTTGCCTTTTCCTTTGGCCATAATTCTTTAACAACCAACCAACAAGTACTTACAAGTGTCGAAAGGTGGGGATTAATTTCTTCGAACTCAACGGTCCAAAAAGTAGAACGATAATCCAGAAAAAACAGAGAATTCAAATGATTCTCAGTGAAAGCACCAAAAATGTTTGACCAAAAAGTGGTTCTAACACCCAAATTGACTAAAATTTCGATAGAATGAGATCAAAAATAAAAAAGAGACACATAATTTATAGTGGTTCGGCTTTGAAGAGCCTACGTCCACTTTATAACACTTTGTTTGATGATATAGATGAAAATACAACAAGATATTCACTCAATCTCGCTCACTTTTCATATACATTCGTTCAATTATCTCAAAATACACTGTATATGATGATTTGAATTATTTGGGAGTGCTGGAATTCGGTTCTCTAAGATACTTCAATTCTCAAAGTGCCAAAAGATCCCTCTAAATGACCTTTGGGGGTCTATTTGTAGGTGGAAATTCACTCAGAATCCTGTTCGGATCGGGGCTACGTGGCTCATATCCCATCATTCTCGGGCTCAGTTGGATTTCAGTGTTGACAGCGCACCAGGTTAGTGGTCATCATGGGTAGAAAGTGGGTGTAACCGCTCCGAATATCCAGGAGATTGTGGGGTGAAGCAACATGGTACACTGGGTTCGGTTCAGAGAGGCAAGTAAAGGGGTTCGGATCGGGGCCTCCGATCCGGTCCGACCCATGTTAAACTTAAGCTCTTATCCATTCTGCTCTGTTCCGTCTCGGTCTGATAGTAGCCCTCCGATCTGATCCGATGCTTTTTAGGAAGAAGTGTTCTTCAATGCTTGACATCTCGACTTTGTGTTGCCTAGTTCACAAAGTAGGCTAACAAAGCCGTTCTTAAAACTTTAATTTAAATTGATCTAATACTTACAGTGAAAAGATCGAACTTGTAACTCTAGAAAGCTTGTGAAATTTTGAAGAATGGTAATCTTGTTTAAAAATGGCTTCTAGTAAGCGAAGAAATAAAGGAGAAAAAGAAGAACTTTTGTACTAAAAGCTCCTCTTATCTTGACCATACAAACTGTCATAAGTGGACGGTCTTAATCAATTGCAGAAAACAAGAAGGCGGAAACACTGTGCCTTCAGAACAGTACTAGTACGAAGGTCAAAGTTTTGACTTGGAAAGTAAAAAATACCCTTTCACTGGGAGCCAAATGTTACTGCCAAATTTCGATATCGATTAAAACAGAGTTGGAGGGGTATCGAAATGAAGCTAACATTAGAATAGAAGCCAGGGAAGCCTAAGGTTGATACCGAAAGAAAAAGAAAGAAAAATATCGGGTCTACATGCTACCGGTACCAACATAGGAGGCAGAAGCTTGGTACCGATACAAGGAAGATAGCGGCAAGGCGATACCGAAGCTAACATACAATAAGCAATCAAGAGTGGTTACGACACCGACACCAAAAGTAAATCAATCTAATCCCAACTCTGAAAGTATACGATCTAATACCAAGGTTTAGAGCCGTAAAGGGAAAACATGAGACCAATTTGGTTTTGAGAAAATACCTATGGATACCAATATACTTGGTATCGATACCACTACCGAGAAGCTGCATCAACATTACGAAGGAAGGAGCATGAACCAACAGACAGAAGCTTCTAAAGCAAGACGGAGCTTAGGACTTGCTATCAGAACAAAGGCTTATCATTGAAACCGAAAGCAAAGGGGAAGCTACCCATACCAATTTACTTGGTAACGATACACTGTATGAAGGCGACACCAGGTCCACATAGCCATAAAAAATTGATGACGACACCGAGAATATAGAAGAGGGTCGAAACCAGTACCGCAAAACAGCTGCCGAAGCCGAAAGCAGACAAAACTGGGATTCCTACCGAGTGAAACCAAAAGGAGGCCCATTTTGTCTGTAAATTAGACCTCAAGGGTCTCATTTTAGGGCCTTTTCCTCAATTCACAATCTATCCATTTCTTAGAGTGAAAACCCTAATTTGTAAATCAATTCAAGGATTTTGCTTTTAATCACTTATGTACTTATGCAAATGATCAATAAAGAGAGAAATCAACACTTTTGTCACCAATTTCATGCATTTTCTTATTGTACGTCTTCGACAAAGAAAAGCTTCATAAGCCTATGACAGTGCTTCATACCTAGATACAAATTACCCTAATAACGTTCCATAAGTCATTTATCTTTCTAACTTGTGTTCAGCTTAATATCCTAAGGTAATTGTTGGTTCTTGATTCTCGTAAGAGTGATACTCACCTCTTTGAAGAAAGAATAATTCTTCAAGCTTAAGACCTTGATATCTAGGAAATGATGAACTAACTCAAGCTTATAGAAACTGAATAATCCCTAGGTACCCCTAGGTCTATACCCTTATTCACTCATTTCGGTGTTGACGAAAAATAACATTAATGGGTTCAAAAGGATAGTTCATATTTACCCAAAGGGACAGAGAAAGAGGATAATATGAATAAACACGACAAGATCGGCAATGATTTAGCTGATAAAATGGGGTCACTTTATAGTAACAACCTTTCAGTGAAAGATTTTAAAGGAAATGGAGATATGTTAAGAATAGTAGGAGTTTCTGGTGTGGATGGTCATTCAAATGTGGGTTTAGATAAATCCCATAATAAGGTTGCTAGTAACTCTAATCTTTTAATTTAGTTGTATAAAATTGTGCATCCATGCAGGATGTCTGTGAGGATACTGATGTCATCCTTAACACTGCTGATAAGTCTGGTATGTTTAATAATGCTGATTATATAGTTGAAAAAAGAGATGATGATGGGATAAATGTAAGAGATGAATCTGCTTGTAAGGTTACTAAAATGCCACAATAATTACTAGAAATTATAAGGATAGTTCAGTACAAACAAAGGTATGTATTTCCCCTAACTATGATCAAAATCAATTAGATAATAATGCTCTACAAGATAGTATGATGGATGATTCAAACTGTTCACCTAGTAGCATTAAAAGGATAAGAAACAAATACAAGGGAAGTAAGTTGAAAGGTGGAAATGTGGTTATTAGTTGTGACCCTGTAACACCCCACCTCAAGGTCACTCACAATGGGAATGCCTTAACTTTGGTGGAGCGTTTTTAGGTACAAGATGCAAATAAGTTACAAGACAGACAAATAAAGCAACGGAGAATAAATACTTTATTGATAAAACAACTTGTACATAGATTTGTTTCCAACATCAAATCATCAATACTCGGTACAACAAAATATCTGTCTTGTTTAACAAAATAAAGAAGCATAAAATGACTGTGATATTTCCCAAATAAGCATGAGCCAGCCAAGCAGTGGAAAAGAGAGTCCAAGGAAATAATCCAACTAATCTTCGGGCTTGGAAAGAGAAGCAGTCCAAACTAAGCTGAGTTATTCCCTCCTGACTACTTGGGGGGAACGGAAGAAAAGAGGCGGAAACAAACTAGGTCAGGAATGACTCAGCAACAGGTCAGGAATGACTCAACAAATGTATTAATAACCTTATACTTTAACGTTAATGTACCAAATGTTCATCTTTTATTCTTTATTGTCAATTAACATAAGTGACAAATTATCATATTCCTTAAATTATCATATTCTCTTTAATGTTAATTGACATATGTGAAAAATAAGTATTCATACAAATTAAGATTAATTACATTATCATCAAATAAACATAAATGACAATCAATCGAACATAAATGCCTACTTAATATATATTTTTTTCTTTTTTAATTAATATCAATTAACATGTATGATAAATTAGCACAAACACATATACAAACAAGGGTCAATCACATATTTTCCAAATCAATGCCATATTAACACACATATACAAATTAGTTTTACATATTCTCCCTTTACTGTATACATTAATTACACACATATATAAATATCTATTTATACATGCATAAATCTTTCTTACCTTTAATTTGTCACAAATCCTATCAGAGAAGGCCACAAAAAAAAACAATCCTTGACAACCAAAAATGCGCCACGTACGCCACATGATGTGTACACGTCATATATATAAATTATAACACCTTAATGATGTATGTGGGCCCATAACCATGTAAATGGTTAAGGCCATGAATTGGTATAATTTGTATACCATTAGGCTTGGACATAATTAAAATATGTGACTTGAAAACTTGAAGAAAAATTTACATATATACTTGACATAAATGACAAATATGTAAATTTAGTAAAAGACGAAATGCCTAACCCGAGGTTAGACTGAGTTGTGGTGTAAAACTTCCCGGAACCGACCGACACATCCAGTGGCCACAACAATACCTGTCTAATGTGGGTGGTTAGTGCATCAAGCCCAGAAAGACCCAAGGTTAGATTGAGTTGTGGTGTAAACCTGCCCGGAACCGACCGGCACATCCAGTAACCACAACAATATCTTTCTAATGTGAGTGGTTGGTGCTTTAATTAATTAATTAAAGCTCATGAACAATCAAGCTAGAATAGTAAGCTTGAGTAATTAAGGAAACACTTAACTGACTTAACATGTTAACAAGACAAGATTTGTGGGGGTTAAGTAACTAAGGAAACACTTGACCATCATAACATGTTAACTAGACAAGTGGGTAAGGTTAAGTAAATGTTTAACCATTATAACATGTTAACTAGACTAGAAGGTGGGGTTATGTAAATTTAGAACACTTAACCAATCTAACATGTTAACTAAACCAGAAGATGGGGTTAAGTACACTTAGAACACTTAACCGTTATAGCATGAATAAGGTTAAGTTAATGAGAAACACTTAACCAATATAACCTGATAAACGAGTAAGGTTAAGGAACACTTAACCAATTTAACTTGATATATGGGTGGGTTAAGTCAACATGAACTGCTAGTTAACACTTAACCAATTTGACATGATATATGGGTGGGTTAAGTCAACGTAAACTGCTGGATAACACTTAACCAATTCAACATGACAAGTGAATGGATTAAGTTAACTTGAATTAACTGATGACACTTAACCAATCCAACATGACGAGAAAGAGAACTAAGTAGTAAACCTTAGTTAAGAGGACTAAGTTGTAAACCTTAGTTAAGGAAATGAACGATTCAGGAAACTAAGTAGTAAACCTTAGTTAAGAGAACTAAGTAGTAAGCCTTAGGCAAGAAATCCACGTAGAACACGAGAAGGAGCGAACGTCCGTCTGATCAGGAAGAAGGCTCCAACGGTCTGGGCTATGAAGCACGCGGCTTCGAGGGGACGTGAGAGTACTCTTGGTATCCCTCTGTGAGTTTGCAGATTATCCTCCTGGGCTCACAGAGGTTAAGGTCTGCGTTAGAAGAACCAAGAGTATGCATTGGTTGCAATATAAGGCAACCTAAAGACTAGGATGGACCAGCATGAGACGACGATATCTAGATTAGCCCTGTGATAGCACGTCGTCGTCTACCTACCATCTTGAGCCAGTCGAGCACGTGAAGCGGAAAGGCGGAGAACTCCAACAGACCATATACTTTCTTTCTAGTTATGGGTGAGGTTGGCCCATAGGTTGTGGGGACATAAAGGGGCCTACGTACAATTCTCATTCTTGATTTTCTTGGGTGCCTTTCATTAGTTGAGGGAGGGGTCAAGTGGGACCATAGCCACACACAGATAAAAGCAGACCTTAGCATCTGCCTCGGTAGATAACTTAAAGCTCCCGACCGAGTCCCGTGTTTCTTGATTAGCCCTGCCACGGGACTCGGGACGCACGTATAGAGGACATATGCAACTAGACAACGAGAACGAGTCACGACACATACGTGGGGAAATTCTAGGAACATATACCGCTCTGGGTAGTTTGTCCTAGACTAGAGGGCATTGTTCGATAGGTAGCGTAAAACCTAGTGGCCCTGGGTAGCATAAACCCTATTCGAATCGAGAAAGCGTCTGAAGATTAAACCCTAGTCGGATCTAGGTAACGATCGATAACAGAACCTAGTATGACCTAGACTGGTTGTCCAAAACAATAGGAATCAAAGAAAGGACCGAAGCACAAGTACCTAAAAATCACGTGGGGCCGCATGACACCGGAAACACATGAATGCGAGTAGGAGCCAATCAATACAAGAAGGGGATCACTTTATCATGAATACATAATGCCAGTTAAACGGTTCTTAGTGGGTGCAGAGAAATATAAGTGGGTGCGATAGTCTATTCCGTTAAATCTTGCTTTGTCTCGTCTTAGGATTACCTTATCCTTGTGGTATTATTCTAAGTTCAGTTTATTCATGTCATAGTCTTTTTCTTGTTTACATGCTATTAAATAACTGAGCTTACCAGACTTATGTCTGACCCATTTTCCTTTCGCTTCTTTTCTTCCGTTCCCCCCAGGTCCGTAGGGAGGAACACTTCTGCTTAGTCCAGACTAGTCAAATCTTGAAGACCGTAGATGTAAGGCTTGGACTTTCCTTTTTGAGATATGGCTATTGTCAAGCACTTGTTGGGGATTTATGTCATTTTATTTTCAGTATTGCTTCTTTATGTTTTCAAGACAAATGAAAAGTTGTAATAATTTGGAAGGTTGAAACGGTTGTTGAATTGTTGTGTTGAAAAAATATTTATGAAATAATATTGATCTTTTTATGCTGCTTATTTTTTTCTATCCTGTAATTTATTAGTATCTTGTACCATAAAAATGCTCCACCGAAGTTAAGGCATTCCCATTGAGAGTGACCTTCACGGAGGTAGGGTGTTTCAGACCCCTTGGTGGAAACAAACCTCGAATGGATTAAGTTAGTGTCTCAAATCAAAACAAGATCTAAGACAAAGAAAGCTAGGGAGGAGGATGGTAATCCAGGTGGTGTGATGAATAGAGATATTTCTAAAAAGTAATTTATCTTTCTGGTCCTTGTTGTTTGGGCTAAGGTTTTGGTTTCTTAGGAGTTTTCTTCGAGATGTCCTTCAGGTTATTTTTTTCTGATGTTGGCTTGTCTTTCTGGTTCAGTCATAGGTTGTATGAGATTGTGTATTTGGCTTTTGTTTTGGTTTTTCTTCTTCATGCTGAGCTGGTCTCTTTGGTTTTTGGAGCTTTTCCTGGTTTTGTTTTCTTGGTTCAATTAAATTGAGTATTCGGACATAACTGGTACATTTTTCCTACCTTTGAGGTCTGGAACGATAAATGGGGTCTACAACTTAGGCAATGGATGTAGCAACTAGTGCACTAACTTACCTGGCCAAGATGTATTTATCTGGGCAAGGGTTAGAACAGATCGGAAAGAAAGCGGGATACTCTAAAATGATATTTCGAAGATCTAACTTTAATAAGATATAAAATTTCCAATTGCATTTAGATGAAAAAAAATCTTCATATACTTAATATTAAATTCCACAAAAAAAACTCTTACTATTTAAGGAATTTAAAAGGTGATTATAACGTTATTCCGCCCATAGTATTGTTGAAATATGGAAATTGATATTGAATAATCTTTGTTTAAAAGATAAGATTTGAAATGGGAATGGATGGTTGAAGATTTAATAAATTTTTAATTAAGATTTAAGAAACATTATTGAAATATGTCTCCAAATCAAACATGAGGTGAGTTTAAGAAGAAATCTTTGTTAGGTTTGATAAATCTTTGTTAAAGATTTAAGGAAAGGGATTTATGGATTTAATACCTAAATTAAGAAATAAATGATTAAGGATCTTATTAAGTCAACGAAAGTTTTTAATTAACCAAATGATAATGGAAGAGACCTAGCGATCCAGTATATCCATATTGATTTTAAACAACGACGATTACTCGTAAGACCAGGATTAGATTTGAGTGATTTCTATCCGAAAACCATTTCATATGACGTAATATAGCAATTGAAGATATTGAAGACGATGGTAGAACACCGAGGATCTTCACATCGAAAGGACTGCATATTGATCTTCTCTTCACTTGGTTGCTCCAGTATTAAGATTACCCTATTAAGCAGTAAGTCCAGACATATTTGAGGAAATTATGGATTGGAAGGGATTTCTCACCTATTAATGGTCAAGGAATAAAGCACCTTCGGTTTCGTTTAGACCCATAACGAACTTGTATGGATGCTTCTTTGACATTGCATTTTACAGCATAACAATTGATCTTTACCAAATGTATCACTGATTAGTAGCGAGAAAGGCATTTATTTTAGCTTAACATTGTTCTTTGCGACACCAGAGAGCTCAAAGGTGATATATTGGTGGACTTCAGTTATGTGTTATAAAATGATAATGTGGCATGCTAAGTGAAAGGAGCTACAGATGATCAAAGCATGGCTTTGTATAAAGCATAGCTTTGTGTAACATGACTTCAAGCCTCATATCCCGTCAATGACCGAAACAGGATGAATGCAGCAAGGCTATGTAGTTTGCTACTATTAGGGTATGATCATTTTCTTCTAGATTGAAAGATATACCACGATACAGAGCGCAGTTATCTTTACTTATGTAGATGATGGAATTTGCGTCCCTATCAAAGGTCGGTTACAACTGAGGAATGGCATATTTGGTCAGTTGTTATCCAATAAATGGATAACAAAGTCTTGTGTTGGTAGATAATCATCAGTTGATTCTTCGGACAACCCTCTAGAGGTGTACCAATCGCGGATAAGGAAAATCCTTTGCCTTGGTCAATGATGGAAATCCAATTCTCCAATACAAGCTCGTACGGTTTTAGTTTGTGACCTACTTGAAAATGGTAGCTGTACAAGGAATTTAATAATGTAATAATTTCATGCTAAGATTCTATTTTACCTGCAAATGTTTTGAAACGATGTTATTAAGAATAATATAAATTGTTTGATACATAAAAGATTTTGGTTATCATAAGGTAAAAACCCTATTTCATGTTTATTTGCGGCATGGTCTCATGAAATACCAATTGTTTCAAAAACAACTATTTTAAGTTCTCACACCAGTATCATGACTGACTCGGAGTTTATTGTTTTCACTTTAAACTCTAGCTGCCTTACTTTTTCATGGGGAAGCCTAGTAGTCAGGTAAGCAGTAAGAGCCCTTAGAGAAATAATATGGAGCATTTTTGGATTAGAGCTTGAAGTTGAAATTGGAACATTTTGGATTCATTTTTTGAATTATTTTCACTTTGTATTTTGTAATCCAGTAGCACTTTGTAGACATATGAAACTGGATTTGTATTTATGAACTCTGATCAATCACATAGTGTGATTTTATGTAAATGTTTTCTGCTATAAAAAATTATGATCAATAATATATATTACCTCATTCGTGTAAAATTCTATTCTGTTCTATTTTCTATTATACCATGACTGATAGGATTTGCGACACTTGAATCTCCTATACCTGGATACCGAGGATGTATTAAGTATCGATTTTCATGAGTCGGAAATTTGGCTCATCATTTGATAAGTCGAAGATACGTTCAATTCTGAGTCGGATATATGTAGATTATTGTTGATGCAAAATGTTTGGATTTTCAATCTGTCATACACTAAATTATTTATAATTCAAAATTATAGTTTAATTACATATTTCTTATCAAATTTTGTTGAATATTTTGATAACTACTTGTCATGAATATATTATAGTTTTAATATAATTAATTACCTTTAAATATTGTCTTTTCTACCCTTTTAATCTCATTCATTAGTATCTTTAACCTAAGCCTTGGAACTAGTATGTATTACCTTTATTTTTTTAAATTAATATATATATATATATATGCATGATTATTATATATTACTAATCACTAATGATTATACTGTGAATATTTCTTGCGGAAATACATATTATCATCAAATCATTCTACATATCAATATTTTTAATTCATATTATCATTATACATCTTATTCATATCACACTTCAATATCATAAGTCACAATTCATGTCATATTAAAATCATTTACATCATAAGTTGCACTTCATTATATATATCATCTCATATAGCTTTGCATATGATATACATTTCATGCTGCATTACTGTAACACCCCGAAATTTTAACAACACATTAAAATGATAAATTAAGGAAAAATTAATTTAATATTCGGATTTAAGTAAAACGGACTACGCCATTGCATTCGTCTCAGAATTTTGGTCAAGATAGACATTTGGTTTGCGTAAAACGGACACCGTATGAAGAACTTATTAAGCCTTGAAGTTTGTATGCATATAAGAGAAGAATATAAATATATATATATAAATTAAATAAATAAATATTCAAAAAATTCAAAATGACGAAGCAGGAAGCCAAAACGCCGAACCGCCCCATTTTGGGGGTCGACCCGAGACCCGCTGGGGTCGACCCATGGTGTTTGGGGGTTGACCCCGGGGTCGATACCCTAAGGGGGGTCGACCCCCCTACACAGATCTGGGCAGGTTCGCTTTTCTAAACATGGACTCTTTTCTTGACCCGGTTCGTTGCTTGTAGGCTATAAAAAGGACCCTGAACCTAGTTTTATTCATTTGAAAAATAATGCTGATGACGAGGCTCTGCTGTAACTTCAATTAAATTGCCTATTCTTCTCCAAAATCAAGTTTAAAAAGATTCAAGCGTTTCAACTACAGATACGAGATTCAACACCGACAATTTCTTTTCTATCTTCTAAAATCCAAACACGATGAGTTAGTTACTTTTAGATTTAAATGATTAAAAGTAAACGTGATATGACTGTGATTTGGATTTGTTATAAATTGTGAATCTATGACATACTTGAATCTTAAATATTATCATGCTAGATCTACCTTTATAGATCTAATTCGCTTGTGGTTAATTTATCATGTCATGCTAGATCTACCATAGATCTAATTCGCTTGTGGTTAATTTATCATGTCATGATAGATCTACCTTTATAGATCTAATTCGCTTGTGGTTAATTTATCATGCCATGCTAGATCTACCTTTATTGATCTAATTCGCTTGTGGTTAATTTATCATGTCATGCTAGATCTACCTTTATACATCTAATTCGCTTGTGGTTAATTTATCATGTCATGCTAGATCTACCTTTATAGATCTAATTCGCTTGTGGTTAATCTACCATGTCATGCTAGATCTACCTTTATTGATCTAATTCGCTTGTGGTTAATTTATCATGTCATGCTAGATCTACCTTATAGATCTAATTCGCTTATGGTTAATTTATCATGTCATGCTAGATCTACCATTATAGATCTAATTCGCTTGTAGTTAATTTACCATGTCATGCTAGATCTATCTTTATAGATCTAATTCGCTTGTGGTTAATTTATCATGTCATGTTAGATCTACCTTTATAGATCTAATTCGCTTGTGGTTAACTTATCATGTCACATTTGTGGATCTTAAACATTATCATGCTAGATCTACCTTTATAAATCTAATTCGCTTGTGGTTAATTTATCATGTTACATTTGTGGATCTTAACCTTTATCTATGTTTGTGGCTAATTCGGATCTATCATTATTTGGACAGTTAAAACCTTGTTTAGATCTAATTCTACATCTAGATCATCTTGTACCTATCATGTGGTGATTAATTTAGATCTATCATTAATTGGACATATGAATCCTTATTTATTCATGCCTATTATGACATCCTTAGTATGTTAGATCTAGTTTTATTATAACCGGCTCACTAGATCTATTTTTATATGTCCACCCTATCACTATGCCAATTACATGTTTATGTCACTTTTGTTAAAATAATCACTATTGTCATCTTTCCCTTTTATTGTTTATGGCTAGGCTACTTTCTAGCCTAGGTATGACGCCAAATATATGCGAACGCGTTAGTTAGGGAACGGGCGAAAACATTAGAATTGGCATAACTTGAATGAAGAATATGAATTTGGTACATATAATCCATTATGAATGTAATTGGGTAAATAGGCATGAACACCTATAAATACATAGGTATAATTAATTGGTTAATAATTAAAATGCCTAGGATTACAGTAATTAGAAAACTGTAACGACACTTATGACACGAGGTTGGATTGCGTTTGTGGTGGAAGCCTGCCCGGACCCAACCGGCATATCCAGCAACCGCAAATGTTGAATTTAATGTGAGGGGTCTAAGTGCACAAATACGAGACAGGGTAAGACACGAGGTTAGGCCCAACTTGTGGAAGAAGTCTTCCCGGACAAGACCAACATATCCAGCATCCACAAGTTGTAGGCCTAATGTGGGAGGTCTAGCCCATTATAACCATAAATGGACATGGTAATGAACTGGAATAAATAAGGAAGGATAGTAACCTATTATCATTAATTACTTTAATGAAGAATGTTATATAATAGTAGGCTTGTCCTAGGGTCAAGTGGAAATTATAACATATATTATAATAAAAAGGAAAGGAAGCTTATTAGTAAACCTTAGTTAGGAAAACTAAGTTAATAAGTAAACAACGTCAAGTTGTAGTAATATGTTAAACAGAAAACAGGTGAACTGAGATGAAGTATACTTAATTACATATTAAGTAAAACATGTTATTGTAAGTATGGAATCAGATAATGAATAATACAAAGGGATTGTAAGATTATTTCCGTTAATTACACTCCAGGGATGAAATATTATAAGATTACTTCTGTTAATTACAATCTAAAGAATAACATGTAATGGGGCTTATTAATGAACTTAAATGGATTAAGTTATATTTATATGAAATTAATAAGCAAGTGGAATTTTGTCAAGTGAAAAGAAGTCAATGTGAATGGGGATAACCTGTTAGTCTGTAATACTTAACCTAATTGAATCCATAGGGATCGTATGAACATGATAACTTGATTAGGGGTTAAGTAATATTTGAATGAAACAGTGGGAGGGTTAAGTACATCTTGGGTTGGTGGGTAATATTTGTATATATAGGCCCACAAACTTAACCTGTTGGGGTTATGTAATTGAAAACATTGCTAGGTAAACATAACCAGTGGAAAACCTAGTAGTGGGGATGCAAGACAAAGGGGAGAGCTTGCATCATCTTGTATGGGACCCATTTCAGTCAGTAACCCTTAAATAGGTATCAAAGGGTACTCCGAACTAGGTCGGAGTGGGGCACGCTTACTAAACTGATTGTAAGAGATCCAAACGCGAAGGACTGTGTCATGACGGCGCGTTCCATCGGGGTCATGTGCGTGCATGACTCCGCCTTCCCGGGAAAATAAGGCGATGTGACATCAGTAGATAAGGTTGTGCACATCTTGAAAATGAAGGGTTGCCACTTTAGGGAGTGATACACCCTATTGTGGGGCCAGCACAAGGAATCCACGGAGTAGGGACCCGATCGATTAGGGTGGCAGTTAGGGTACATCTAGACTCCGGTAAGTTTAGGAGCCCGTTATTGGGGCTGCCTGTGGATAGTATGGGGTTAAAACCTCTCACTAGAATTACGCCTAAGTCTACTAACTTATACATGTTAAGGAATCATCTCATTTTGGTTATACTAGTATTAGTGCAGAGAAATAGAAATCATTAGAGAAGCGCAACATACTCTGTCATGTTTATCCTATTTACCTTGTCACACTTAGCTTTATGATGTTATCTTCCTTATCCACTTTGTATGCCTGTCATGATACTTTTACTTATTTACTTGCTAAAAGTAACTGGACTCGCCAAACTTTATGTCTGACCCTTTTTGTTTCCTCTTCTTTCTTCTGTTCCCCCCTGGTTCTCAGTGCGTGAACACTCAGGCTTGACCGTGATTCTGCTTACTTTGTGCTGGAGCTGCTTATATGTATGGCTCAAGCTCCTACCCTTGCTACTATGGCTTTGCCTCTTTTTGGGGAATTATGCTTTTTTATGTACTCTGATGGAATAAGACATAAAGTTTTATACTTTTGTAATGGCTTTTATGTAGTTTCTGACTTGTGATATTTTGGACCATGATGTTATGATTTATGTTTGAAATAAAAATTTAAATTCCGTTGTTGCTTTTATATCTGTCTTGTAATATTTTTGTTTCTGTTTACCTATAACGCTTCACGAAACTTAATGCATTCCCTTAGTGAGTAACATTAACGGACGTGGGGTGTCACAATTACAAACAACATAATGCAAACATTGCATTACAAATTAACTTTAACTCTACACATAACAAGTGTATTGTTTGGAGATTTTTGTATTTGTCTTAAAAAGGTATAGGATTAGTTATTAACACATAACATATTTACTTTGACTTGATTGACTTGGTTGACTTGTTTAACTTGTTTGCCTTGATTTATTGGCTTAGTTGATTTGTTTGACTTGATTGACTTGTTTGACATTATTGGATTTGATGTGTGTATTAATAGGTTTATTTGAAATATACTTATACATATGTAGGTATTGAATAATTATAATATACTATACTCATAATTTTCAGATTTCATTATTTTATATGTAGTTCTTCTAGTATTAGTTTGAAATGGAAATCTACAGTTTTATAACTTTTTAGGATATGTAGAAGTTGCAAGAAATGTTTGATTTTTATGTTTGAATTTGGTGTGTTTTATATTTTGAATGTTTGAATTTGAATTGATTGTATGTAAAAACATGATTTGACTTGGTTGCATAAATTGGTTTGGATTGATTGTATGATTGGGTGTTAACATTATTCTAGTTTAATCTTAATATTGCTTGTCTAAATCAGGATATTATTTGTTTAAGTAGTACCATAGTTTAAAGGGGAGTATTAGGGTCATTTTTTTAGTCTAGATTAGGTTAAGGATCAGGAGTATTATTGATAAAACATAGGTCTATAGTTTTTGTTGATGATAAAGGGGAAGAATTATAGAATAAGGCTTATATCATGGGGGAGTTAGTAGTTTTTGAAGGAGTTGTATGAGTTAGGGGAAGTAATTAAAGAATCAAGGTATGAGGTAAGTATATTTTATAAATAAAGGTTGTCATCATCAAAAGAGGGAGATTATTGGAAGTTGAGATGATGATTTGGATGACGACAACCTTTTATTTTTTTTAACTATTATTACAAAATAATTACTGACACGACTATATATATATACAAGTATCTTATGCAGGTATTGATCTTAAAGACGGTACAATTTAAAGATTCAAGATTATATATTACAATGAAGAAGAGTTCAAGTTTGAAGACTCACGAGCAACAAAAGTTTAAGAGTTTAAGAAATCAGGATAAGTAATAGAGTCTAGAATTTTTGTTAAAACTCCGTATTAGCACTGAAATCTTTATTCCAATTCCCTAACCGTTTTGCCTTATAATATTTTAAAATCCTCTTAACTTTTAACTGATTTCAAAATTACTTCCTGTTTTTTTTTTTTAAATATGTGTGTGTGTGTATGTATATATATATATATATATATATATATATATATATATATATCTTGATTATTTAAAGGGAGCGGCTGTTTGAGCACAAATATTTGATACAAATCAAGGGATATGAAATTTCAACCATTAGATCAATTTGTCTTTATGTAAGGGGTGGAAATCAGGGGGCAATCCAACGGCTGAGAATTTGTGTCCCCCAATTTATGTCAAATTTTTGTGTTTAAGTGGACTTTGCCTTATTTAAATTATTTCTTGTTCTTTAATCCAACTCCTGATTTAAATATTTTAAATTTTCTTATTTATATTTTAGTTTTGAATATATGTGTATATTTAAATAATTAATTTTATATTAATTTTTAGTTTCCTTTTATTCATTTTTATAGTTTTTTATCTTAAGCTTTAAGTTTCTTATATTTATAATTTTATTAAGTATTTAATATCACTTTTATAGATTATATATATGTGTTTTAAAATGGCAGACAAAACTTTATTATTTACACTCAAACAATACAAAAATTACAAACACTCAAACAAAACTTTATAAATATATGTTTCTAATTTGTATTCTTACTTGATTATACTACATTAATATGTAAGAAATTGTTTGTTTAAACTCCAAAATCACTTAGATTTAGTTTAACTTTATTTTCATTGTTTTCAAACTACAAGGGGTATTACGACATGTACTACCCCACGTGTCGACATCATGGCCGTTATTTCCAAATTTCAAATTTTAAAAGAAGTGTCTATTTGTTTTCACTTTTTAAAGAGGCATGACTGTTAATTACCTATAAATACCCATTTAAATTCAAATTATTTAAATACTTTTCATTATTTTCTTCTCTCCTTTTTTCCTCTCCATTCATACTCTTAAATTTCAAGTTTTTAGAACTAAACTCTACCAAAATTCAAAGAAAATCAAACCAAATCTTTTCTATTTTGATTCACTAACACTCTCTCTAAGACCCGAGTGTTATTCAGAGTTAAAGGAGTATTTGTAATCAAAGGTCGTAAGATCAAAGTTCTATCGATTCTTTCTTCCGAACTAATATTGAAAATGTGTGGTTGTAGCTCGTTCAAATCAACTTAGGGTAGTTGTAGCCTATTCAAATCAACTGAGTGTGATTGTAGCACGTAAATGTAATAACCAAGATTATTCTTCCATTTTACTTTGAACATTTAATTTTTTTAAATGTTGAATTGGAAATATAAATGGATTTTTATATGGATTTATCGATTTAATAAACGAAATACGATTTAATTTCAAATATATCAAATTATCATAATACGAAAACAATAACATTATTGAATTCCAAATTAAAAATGACATGAAAAAAGATCCTATCAATTAATATTTTTTGAATACATATGATGATAATAATTTATAATCAATAGATTTGATTGTTTGAGATCGATTTATATTTTACCGATTTAATTTAACACACAGAAATGGTCACTTTTCAAACGACCATAGTTTTCAGCGAAACCAATTTTATAAAATCTGAAATATTTAATTGAGATTTCAAGTTTCGAATCAGTTGGAGTTATTGTGTGACCATGCCCGATATAAATGTGTATCGATTTACGATTTGAAATTAAAAAGGTCATTTTTCAAACAGTCTCGGAATTCGACGAACCAGTTCCATCGGGTTTGGAGTATTATACTACTGTAGGTTTTCGAATTTTGTGACGATAGGACATCATATGTGATCGTATAAGCATGAAATGTTCAAGTAAATAACGCATGAATATAACTGAATATTTTATTCGAAACCCTCCTCTATAAACCATCATAACTTCTTCTTCCCGTTCATTTTTTAGTCGCCATCTCCTTCCCAATTAAATATATTTTATCTCCACGGTGAAGAATTTGGTGATGGCATCAACTACAAAGTTATAGAGGGAGAGGAGACCTTTCAGTCGGTGGTGGTTGGAGGAGATGCAATTGCCTGAGGCGATCGAAAACCAGTGATAAACGTGGGAAGGCAGTTTGCATATTTTCTCGATTTGCGTGCGTATGGTAGAGTTTCAGATGAGGTTGCCTGCAGGGAAAAGGGACGCATGAGGGTAGGCTTTTGATTGGTGGTGGTCTGGTCAGTTACGGTGGTCGGTGGTGGTCGTTTTTCTAAGTTGGGGTTCTGAAATTTTTAGTAACTGGAGGTGATTTGGGGGGATGGTTTTCTGGCGGAGGTAACTCACAGCAGTGGCGTTGCGGTGGTGGGGTCGTGGGGGCCTGGATCGGCCAGTATGGGCGGCGTGGGGGAGCTGAACTATGGCGGGTTTGTTTGAACAAACCTGGAAGAAATATAGTATTTTGTCCCGATTATTTAAGCTAAGTCGTGATTATCTTTAGCAATGGCGGTATTAATTTTAATGACAGTGATTAGTTAATTAAAAAAAAAAAATTTGGCCAGGCAAACCAGTTTTTAAAGTGATCTGCAACAGTTTTCTCATTACAATAAATAAAAAGTACAAAAATATACAAGAGATTGGCAGCTTGCCTCCCTGCTACAGACATATTACCAGACCCAAGCTACAAGCTGCTATAACACCACACAAGGTGAATAAGCGACAATTTACATGAAAGCTAGTTCGGTAAAAATAGGCATGCTTACGCGCAAGTAAGTAAATAAAAACACAAACTCACTTAAAATACAATTTCAATTCCACACGCTGTTACATATTCCACAACAACACCTCACTTTAAAAATCACTTCCACAATTCCAAGATCAGCTCAACATCAACATGAAAACCATGGAGCTCACTGACATATCCAAATATTACCAAGATCATCTAACCCTGGCAAGAACAACCCAACATGGAAGAATCAAAGCCCAAGTGAAACTCAATTTCAAACACACCTATGCCAGAACCAAATAGATCACATCAAAACCAACATCAGTATGCAAGCCAACACGATTTTATAAGTCAATATCCAATAGACCACCATACATACCCAAAAACCAAAAAGCCGGAGCACTAAAACCAACCGAACCGCACCAGCAACACCACAACACCAAAAACAAGATAGAGGAAGATACTCACCAGCATTTCAACATTAGTCGATCCATAATCCAAGCATCAGCACGACAATTGATAGAGTGGGCTTGCCTTTCAGTGACACAAAACCTCGTCGAGTTACAACACAAGAAGGGAAGGAAAACATGGGAGACACGACATGAAATTACAACAGTCATGTTGGAGAATGGAGTTTTTATGACAACAACCTTATTTCAATTATCATTGATTATAAAATATATACTAAAATCTTTATATAGAATATATACAATTATCATTGATTATAAAATATATACTAACATCTTTATCTAGAATATATATACATATACACACATATGCAGGATTTGTATACAGGAATTAATACTGAAGACTGTACAGTTTAAGAGCTTTTAGAGATTCAAAATTCAGAGTAGATTCAAGACTCATGAGTAATCAAGATATCAAGAAGTCAAGAGTTCATGATTAATATAATTATATAGTCTAGATTTTGTAAGACTCTAAATAGAACTCCGGGTTCAAATCCAAATTCAAATTCTGTTTTTTCAATTCTTTTCTCAATCCTCTCTATTTTTATTTTTCTATTTTATTCTTAATCCACTCTATTTTGTTTTTATATTTTTATTATTCTTTGTTTTTCAAACTTAAGTTTTTATATATACTTTATTTATATTTTATAGTTTAAAACCTTATAATTTTATAAATATATTTATATAGTTTAAAATATGTTTTCATATGTTTTTATATCATATAACATTGATTTACAACATTAGAATTTTATTCAAGAATTTCCAGAGTTAGTTTTATATCAAAACACTTGAAAATGCTTTGAAAATCAATTTTGTACATAGGTATGTCGACATAGCATAATATGTATGTCAACATATAGCAGCTAGTTTTTTAATTTTGAAGGGAAGTGTCTTTTTACTATCTGAAACGTTTCAGAAATGTTGCAACCCATCGTTCTCTATAAAAAGAGGCCAAAACTGAATTTTTTAACAACTCTTTTTATCCATCTTCATCCCCTTTCATCCTACCATTATTCTTATTCATTTTTATGGTTTTTACACTTATACTCTGTCGAATTCACTTCTGACTTGATCTAACTTCTTCTCTCTACATTCTCAACCCTCTACTCTCTGAATCAAGTGCTATTAAAGAGTTATACGGCTATTTTTGTAATTGCTTGGATTGAATGATCCAATTTGTAAGTCAAGAGTAAACGGTTTTATCCTTGAATCCGTGAAATCAAGGTTTAGGAGTCGGTGTGCCCTTGTTGAGCCATGAAATCAAGGGATAGGAGTCGGTGTCTCCTTGTTGAGCCATGAAATCAAGGAGGATGTATTTGGCTATTTGAAAATAGTAATAAAACTCTGCACAGTCTAACGTTGTGCGGGACGGGACGTAGGAGTGATCCGAACCAGTATAAAATCCGGTGTGTTCCTTTTCTGCATTTTCCTTTATTTTTGTTTATTTTGCATTTGTGTTTGAATTGGTGTCTGTGATTGTGTTTGTGTTGTTTGATTCACTCCATAATTCTATTTAGATTTAAGTTTTGTTTAAAATTCTTACAAACACTATTTACCCCCCTCTAGTGTTTGCTTTGCCTTAACGATCCTTTCTACAATCCCTAACAATTTGTATCAGAGCAAGGTCTTTCAAAAGATCATAATCTGATTTTTGTAATTTTGGTAAAATGGCAAATTTTGGAATCTCTGGTTTTGTAATTGTCAATTCATGCATTGCATCAATGTTAAGAGAGTCTGCATATATTAATGTTAAAGAAGCATGTGATCTACTGAGATATTGTTCAATACAGAAAAGGATGAGTTCTATGACTTTTGAAAATTTAAAAGTTGAAAAGATGGGTAAAGTGGCTATTGGCAATTCAAATTCAGAAAGGTGGCTATTGACAATTCAAATTCTGAAGAGGTGTCTATTGGAAATACAAAACTTGAACTGGTGTGTTACGTGGCTATTGAAAATTCAAATTTTTACAAAGTAACTGGCGGAAATGAAAAAGGACAAATGGATACTGGATAGTGGCTGTTCGAGACATATGACTGGAAATCCAGAACTACTCAATAATCTGCAGTATGAAGATGGTGGATTAGTAAACTTCGGAGATAATTCTAAAGGATACATCATTGGAATCGGCAATGTCGGTAATTATGAAACTCCTACTATTTCTGATGTTTTATTAGTTAGGAATTTAAAGCACAATTTACTAAGTATAAGTCAACTTTGCGATAAAGGATTTAAAATAAAATTTGAAAAGAATAAATGTTTTATAGAAGATAGGAATTCAAAAGTTATATTCGAAGGAGATAGAAAGAAAAATATCTATATATTAAGTATGAAAATTTCCAACGATAATTTATGTCTTATGGCCAATACAAGTGATCCCTGGATTGGCATAAGAGATTCGATCATACAAATTTCAAACATATTTCTAGAATTTCTAAATTAGATTCTATTAGAGGATTACCCTAAATGAAATTCAAAGTTAATAACTTATGCGATGCTTGCCAATTCAGAAAATTAAAGAAGAGTTCATTTAAATCAAAAGAAGAAATCACTACTTCAAAACCATTAGAATTAATACACATGGATTTATTTGGTCCATCTCAAACTCAATCAATAAATCATAATAGATATTTGTTTGTAATAGTTGATGAATTTTCTTGATACACTTGGACTTTGTTTCTTAAAAATAAAAGTGATGCTTTCGATCAATTCAAAAAAAATTCTAAAAAGATTCAAAATTTATTATCGCTAAAAATTAAAATAATACGTAGCGATCATGGTAGAGAATTCGAAAATGGGAATTTTGAAAAATATTGTAATAAAAAGGGAATAACTCACAATTTTTCAATTTTAAGAACTCCTCAACAAAACGGAGTAGTTGAACGTAAAAATAGAACGATACAAGAATGTGCAAGAACTATGTTATCCGATAGTAATTTACCAAGGAATTTTTGGGCTGAGGCAGTAGCAACAGCTTGTTATATTATTAATAGAATTTCAATTAGACCTTTGACTCATAAAACTCCTTATGAACTTTTATATAACAAGAAACCAAAAGTATCATATTTTAAAATATTTGGAAGTAAATGTTTTAGATTTAATACAAAGGATAATTTAGACAAATTTGATTCAAAATCAGATAAAGGTATTTTTATTGAATACCCAGAAAGAAGCAAGGCTTATAGAGTTTTTAATACTCGAACCAACGCTATCAAAGAAACATTAAATGTATCTTTAGATGAAAACTATAAAAATATAACTCAAAACGATAAAGACGACGGTGAGGATGAAATTAATGAAATTAATAATGAAGATAACCAACCAAATAAAAGAATTAGATTACTTAAAGATCATCCTGTAGAAAATATCTTAGGGGATATTGAATCCGTTGTTAGAACTCGTAATCAATAAAATAATATGAGTAATGCCGCATTTATATCAACTATAGAACCTAAAAATCCAAAGGAAGCTTCTTCCGATGATTCATGGATACTTGCTATGCAAGAAGAATTGAATCAATTTACTAGGAATGAAGTATAAGTTCTTGTTCCTAGACCAGAGGATAAAACAATTATAGGAACCAAATGGGTCTATAAAAATAAAATGAATGAACACAGTGAGGTAGTAAGAAATAAGGCACGACTAGTAGCACAAGGATATACTCAAGAAGAAGGAATAAATTATGATGAAACTTTTTCCCCCATAGCAAGACTAGAGGCTATTCGAATTTTACTAGCTTTTGCAAACTATAATAATTTCAAATTATATCAAATGGATGTTAAAAGTGCGTTTCTAAATGGATTTGTCAAAGAAGACGTATATATAGAGCAACCACCCCTATTTGAAGATGAAAAATTACCAGAACACGTATATAAACTAAAGAAAGCTTTATATGGATTAAACAGGCTCCTAGAGCTTGGTATGATAGATTACGAAATTATTTATTACAATCAAACTTTGAAATAGGAAAACTAGATAATACGTTGTTTATTAAGAAAAATAACAAAAATATAAAATTAGCACAAATATACGTTGATGACATAATTTTTGGGTCAACAAATGAAAAAATGAACAAAGAATTTTCAGATATTATGACCAAAGAATTTGAAATGAGTCATATGGGAGAATTATCATTCATTTTAGGTTTACAAATTCGACAACTAAAGAATGGAATATTTATTAATCAAGAAAAATATGCGAGAGATTTAATTAATAAATACAATCTAACAACAACTAATGGTAGACCAACACCTATGGCAACTAATATTGCTTTAAGTAAAGATGATACATCAAAAGATGTTGATCAAAAACTAAATAGAGGAATGATAGGATAATTATTATATATAACTGCTAGTAGACCAGATATAATGCATACTGTATGTGTCTGTGCAAGATAACAATCACAACCTAAGGAAACTCATTTAACAGCTGTAAAACATACTCTGAGATATGTAAAGCATACATCAGATTTTGGATTATTTTATCCTAAAAATGATTCGTTCGATCTAGTTTCGTACTGTGCTACAGACTATGAGGGATGTAAATCTGATCGTCAAAGAACTAGTGGAACATGTCATTTTCTAGGACATTCCCTTGTATCTTGGTTTAGTAAGAAACAAAATACTGTATCTTTGTCAACAACCGAAGCAGAATATATATCTGCTGCTTTGGCGTGTTCACAAGTAATTTATATGCAACAAAATTTAAACAATTTTGGTTTAAACGTAAGTAAATCACCTATATACTGCGATAATACAAGTGCTATAAATATTTCTAAAAATTCTACTCATCATTCGAGAACTACACATATTGATGTGCGACATCATTTTCTAAGAGATAATGTAAGTAAAGAAAAGATTTGAAACGACCAAAACTCACCCTTATGGGAAAGCCCAGATTGAGTTGAGAACACGACAAATCAGAACACAAATAGAAGAACATTTTATTGTTATTACAACAGTTTACGTCAGAGTACAAGAATATATCAAAGTATGAATAAATATTATACATTAGAAAAATGTCAGAGATTTAAGTTACATTTAAATACATAGCAACAGAAAGTAATACATAACACAACTGAAAGAAATATACGGATACAGAGATTTCCGAATATAGCTCCAGCTGTAAATCCAGGATCTTGGAAAATAATCTCTGCAAAACCCAAAACTACTAGCTGCCCGTGTGGAAAATAGGGGCAGCCAGAGTTTAGGTTAAAACAATAAACTCCAGGTCGTCATGTGACTGATGTGAGAACTAAAACAATTATTTAAAACTTTACTTTAGAAATAAGGTAAATGAAGGGACCACGCCTATCACACGGAACATGTTTCCTCCCAAGAATACTAGTGCATAAAACAAACAGCGCAATGTTTTTTGGAAAAATGAAGCTATTATAAGACCCAGGTCCCATCACACAATGCAACGCAAGCCGGAGGATAGGGTTTTCCCTTATAATAGCCAAACATGCTTGGTACGTTTAAAACAAATTATTTGATACTATTATAAGTGCATAGTGTGTAAAACAACTTCAAATATAAATGTATCAATCATAGACGGCATGGGTACCATATATCTTGTCGCCATACTAGGCTCTACAATCAAAACCGAAATGTCACGTATTGGAAATTGGATTCCATCTATGAGTCGAGGCTAGGAATGGTTCCTCACCACTTTGAGACACTCTAGCAAATGTCTCAGGACTGCACACTCTGGGAAACCCTTGGATCTGTTGGGTCGGTCCTCTCTTAAGTTTGAGGATTAATTATTCCTGAACACATGTTTCCCGGTCCTATAGGACCTATCCATCGGCTCCGTAGTAACCGATATATCCGAGGCGCCTCACTATCCATCATCCACATAGGTAAACAATATAAATGTCTGGGCTTCATACTGTGACACCACCCATAGCTAGAAAGAAACATCATGTTCTTCCAAAGGTCCGATCCCCTTTTTGACTCATACCGAGGTGTGATGCTCGCAAATTAACGGTATACACAAAGCTATGCCCTTTAAGGCCGTGCTTTGATTATCAACCACAAGACTCAACGGAAGCCTTGATCATTTGCATCTCGGCATGCCATGAAGGCAATTCACGCAACGCAACTGATGTCTATCGATATATAACCTCTGAGGTCGTACGTCTCAGAAAAGGGTGTTAAGCAAGTGAATAAATTCTCCGCCACCAAACAGATATATATTTAATAGAGATCAATCAACACATAATAAAATACAATGTCAGACACACATCCATTTACTAGTTCGTTTTGGGTCTGAACGAAACCGAAGGCACCTTATTTCTCGTTCCATATGTCCAATACAGGAGAGAGGTCCTCGCATATCCAGTCGATCTCCAAGTACGTCTGGACGATCACCACTTGTTACCTTGTCTTGGGTGTACAACCCAATCAAGACATCAGTAATCATCCAAACGATGTGAAGACTTCCAGTTTTCAACCACCATCTTCATCGTCGACTTATCGTCGAATCAGTTATTCAGAATGGGTATAAACCCGACCTTTCCAAATAACTCGCGTATATTATAAACAAGTGCTACACAAACACAACATACGCCTCATTCCAATTCAGAATATTCTTTTATTCAAATATTCATATCTTTTGGGAAAGGTTCCCATTAATTTTGTCAAAGATAAATTCTTTTGAATTTATTCTTTAATCTTCCTTTGGATATCAATTCTAAACCAAATTAAGGTTTATCAACTATTCGACATTATCGAACCATACCGAAATAATTATTTCTTTTGTTATACCAATCCTGACCTATTCATCCCATGGAGCAAAATTGGTAATACTCCATATCTAACACTACGGTGTTATCGGTAATTTTAATTACCATTTCATGCTCAAATCTAATTAAAGATTTAACTATCGCTTGGAGCAAAACTGGTGATACTCCATTCTCCATCATTTCCCAAATTTGAAAATTTAAATTTACACATTCACATTTCAATCTAATTAAAGATTCATTAAAACTCCACTTAGTTTTAATCTTCCCAAAAATCAATATTAATGATTATTTAACTTTGGGAAATGAAATATGTCGCATCGACAATCTACACCGTACCATTGATTTCTACCAATATATAACCTCTGAGCTCATACATCTCAGAGAAGGGTGTTAAGCAAGAGAATAAATTCTCCTCCACCAAAAAAATATATATTTAGCAGAGATCAACGATACATTTCAAAATACAATGTTAGACATGTAATCCTATCTTTAAGTAGGTTAAAAACTAATTTCATTTAAAACACTATTCACGATAAACCGAAAATCACATTACATTAATTATGGAATCTTCATGGAAAAACATATCAATATATGATTGATATCAATTTTCGTATCCGACTAATAATATAAATGGAATAACGACTAAGCCTTTTAAATTCCATATATACTAACAGTCTTCCTCCACAGAAGCTCACTTCGATTATTACCAAATCGAATTCCATTCAATTCCAATTTATTTTTTTAAATTGGAAAACTTTACTTTGGGAAATTTCCATTAAATCTTAATAAACAGATTTATAAATTACAAATCACATTTCACTGTAAATCAGGTTAAAGAACGAATGTCGTTAAAAACAATGTTCACAATAAACCCGATTCACGTTCCATTTTATTCCAGTTACTAAATATAACTGGAAACTCTAATAATCTTAATTAAAAGATTTATTCTTTTCACATGGGGTTTAAGAACAACGTTATTTACGACACCATTCATGACAAACCTAAAATCCGGTTCTTTTATTCAATTCCAATTAAATATTAATTAATTGGAAAATTTCACTAAATCTTAATTAAAAGATTTATTCTTTTTCTCAACTGGGTTTAAGAACAGTGTTATTTAAGACATCGTTCACAACAAACCCAAAATCCAATTCTTTTATTCAATTCCAATTAAATATTAATTAATTGGAAAACTTCACTAAATCTTAATTAAAAGATTTATTATTTTTCTCAATTGGGTTTAAGAACAGTGTTATTTAAGACACCGTTCACAACAAACCCAAAATCTAATTCGATATCAAATACAAGGCTCTGAGTAGGAATTATTTCGGCTTATATTCAATATCAAATTCTGAAACCAACAAATATCGTTTTAAGAATAATGATATATATATATATATATCTTTCAGATTCCCATAACAATATCCGTATAATCACAGAATCCAATATCGAAATATTCCGAAGATGATTTCCATTCAAATCTATTCCAATTGTTATACTGGAAATTTCTGGTTATATTAAAACCATTCACAAATCCAATTTATTTTATTTAAAAATTATTAGTTTTCAAATCTAGTTAAGAACTAGTTCATTTTGATAAAAATATATTTTTATCTTTCCAAATACGGAAATTTTCATCCAAATTCCTTCCAAATCATTTATTACGATTTTACACAAATTATTAATATTTTTAATAATTTTATTAAGGCCCTTTCAGTCAATTTCCATAAACGGTCATCAAACTACACTTACAGCGACCTTTTCCAAATTTGATTTGGACATAATTCCAAATCCAACTGTTAGATTTCAAATCTATGATATTTGTTAAGCTCTTTTCGATATGAACCCAACTGTTCCAGTTTTAGGGGAATCCGACGGTCGGATCTCCCGTAATGTCAATTCGAAGTCAATGGTCGAAATTCATGAACGGTCGCGGCGCAGTGCGTTCTATTTAAGCCATTAAATATATATTATATATATTTCATCAATTTCTGTTTAAAACGTATTTTATAAATCGTTTATAAATTAGTTTTAAAACGATTTCAACTTCATTTTCAATTTTAAATCAAAATTGAATACTCCTTATCATTATAATATTTAAATGATAATATTTTCAAAATATCTAATTTTGAAATAATTGCCTTTTCGATATTCATTATAAAAATGAATAAAATCGATATAAATATCATTCGCGTCAAAACGACGCATAATTCCTCAACACGGCTTCATATATTTAAATATTTTCATGTCTATCCAAAATCGGACATCAATTCCATATTTTGATTCTTTGCTGAATATTATTATAAAATATTCGTTATTTTAAAATATTCCTTCTTTCTGAATTGGAATCAGACACAACCAACTACCATATAACTTTATTTATATGGATTTCATACATACATGTACACAACAATAATCATACTCAGTCAACCATCATCCAGAGTGCACTACACAACTGTATAAGCGTTAAATATAAATAATTTACGCTTACAACAGTCTGTCAACCTATCGATTGACATACAATTAAACAACTGAGATTAGTGAACATCAAATATCATCCCAATACCCGTGTGGGGTTTCAACCATCAAATAATAATTATTATTTGTGCTCTTGGGCGATGTGTAAAAAGTTATAGTCCCAATCAATATCACAAAAATAAGCGAGCATAAACAAGTCGTCAGACTTGTAAATGGATGTGTAAATTTATTTTTAACTATCCAAATATTATTTTATTTATCACCGTTATAAGCTAAAAATAATATTTTCAACTAACTAAATTTTTCTAACACTTTGTAGAAAATTTCAGCAGCATAGCGGCGTGATACTAGAACCAGAATAAGATCTAGCCTTATCTCTCGCCTAATACTGGCTCGCGCCATACACAAACCAATTTTACAATCATTATCAAATCACGCTAAACATCCAAATAAATAAATACTCAACTACCCCAAATGCCATTTACGGCGCCATAAGTAGCTATTCGCGGAGTATGAAATCCGTGTGTCGGTAATATTTATACATCTCTTTCAATTATATGATTGTGCGAATTCGAGTGTTGAACTCCATATAATTCAAATCACATAATATGGTTTGTACAATAAATAGTGTCGGGGGCTTCTAAGCCCCATCTGCAACCTAAAATATATTTAACTGTAAAATAAATTAAGTGAGAAGGAGTTCTCACCTTTGGTTTCCACTCCATCAGTCTTTAGTTTAACGGTTTGGATTTGGATTAGTTCTAGCACGTAGTGTTCCTCACCGTGATTCCTCTGTTTCACGCAGTTTATATTAAAAATCACATTTTTAATAATGCTTCATATATAAAAATCACATTTTTATATTGCTAATATATATATATATATCACATTTTTATATTGCTAATATATATATAAGTCACATTTTTATATTGCTATCCTTATAATAAAAATCATATTTTTATATCGCAATTCATATATAAAAATCAATTTTTTGTATCGCTATTCATATAATAAAAATCAAATTTTATAACGATGTTTACATTATAAAAATCATATTTTTATTTCGCTATTACATAGATAAAAATCATATTTTTATAACGATGTTTACATTATAAAAGTCATATTTTTATTTCGCTATTACATAGATAAAAATCATATTTTTATAACGATGTTTACATTGTAAAAATCATATTTTTATTTCGCTATTACATAGATAAAAATCATATTTTTATAATGATGTTTACGTTATAAAAATCATATTTTTAATCTAAACCATATGCATAAAAATCATACTTTTAATCTAAACCATATGCATAAAAATCATATTTTTAATTTAAACCATATGCATAAAAATCATACTTTTAATCTAAACCATATGCATAAAAATCATACTTTTATAATGCTACTTATATAATAAAAATCCAATTTTTATTATGCTTTTCATATATGTAAAAAAACTGATTTTTTTACAATACTATAATAAAAAAAACTGATTTTTAAACTAATTACATTAAATAAGTAAGGATAAAAAAATAAAAAAACTTACAGGTCACGCAGGAGGTAGGGGATGGCGGCGTAGGGGTCATGGGTGGTCGGGGGTTGGACTAGCGGTGGTGGTCACGGTCAGGGAGGGTTTCTGCATTGACTGCAGGAGGAGGGGGGCTGTTGCGCACTGGAGCATAGGTTTGGAGTGGAAGAAGGAGGGAAGAGAGAGGAAGGGGGTGGCGTCGGAGCAGGAGGAGCGCGGAGGATCGTGCGGTGGCGACAAGAGGCCACGAGGTTTTCTGCGATGTTTTTTTTGTTTTCTTTCTAAAAGCCGACGGGCTTTGATTTATGGAAAGGAGATTTAGGGTTAGGGTGCTAATATTAATATAATTAATATTTTTTTAATTTCCAAAAAGGTAAATTTCTCATTCGAACTCCGATTCAAATTCAACGATTGTCGTCCCTAGCCAATTACCCCATTCCGGGCACAAGGGATATGTCCGGTAAGCCAATTCGATTGTTACGATCAGTTTTAGTCAAAATTAAAATATGAAGTAATATAACATTCAAAATTGATTTCAACGTACGTTTTAATTTACCGGGGACACATACTAACTCCAAAAATTCCAAAAAAATAAATCTAGCAAGGTTTTAACGATATGGTCCTAACAAAACTAATTTCGTCAAATTTGGAGGCCGTTTGAAAAATGCTCATTTTCCAGTCGATTAAATTCCAACTAAATTGACCAAACACGTTTAAATTTACCACACTCACATATTGATTCCAAAAATTCTGAAAATTGGAATCTAGCAATAATTTGGCATTTCGGATCCATCAAAAGTGGTTTCATTGAAAACGGAGGTCGTTTCCAAAATGGCTATTTTTAAGGGCTATATATTATATTAAATTACATAGCGATTATTCTGAATTTTAAACTAGACATAACTTTCAAATCCCGTTATGAAATCTAGATTTTTCACATTCGTTAGAAAGATATAATTAAATATATTTAAATATTTCTGGTTTTACTGAAATCTGATTTGTTTTGAATCCTGTACATTCATTTGAAATTTGAAATCGAGTTTTCAAACTACCACGCCATTTCAAGCTCGTTTTAGAATTAAAATAAATTATCCGTTCTAACTTCAATTTAAATAAATTATTAGGCGTTATTATTTAAAGTAAATCATTTTAAATATTCAAATCCATTAAATAGCTAAAATAATTTTTTTTAATATGTTCTGAAAATCCGGGTTGTTATAAGATTTCACTTGAATTTATAGAAACAGATAAACAAATAGCTGATATATTAAAAAAACCATTAAATGAAGCAACATTCACCAAATTTAGAAGGGAATTAGGTATATGTTCATTTAGTGAATTTGAATAATTAAGTAATAATATATATATATAATAATATAAGAAACTAAAATAATGAAATTTAAAACAACATTATGTCGACATAAACTTTCTGCTATGTCGACATACAACTGAAAAGTTTTTTAAATTAATTCCCACCAAAAGTTACTTATTTCGATTATATAAATCAATTATTTTGAATTTTCTTCTTCATTTTCATTCTTCTTCTCTGAAAAAACTCTAAATTAAAAATTACAATGGCTTCCACTAATCTAAATACCCAAAATAACTTCGATTCACACGCTAGGCCATCCGAGAGTCCATTTCAACGATCTGCTCTCTAGAGTGATCAAAATTGAAGAGAAAATGGAGTACTTATTGAAATGGTGGCTGAGATGCAATTACTTCAAATCAGACAAAGTCAAGAGCAAAACAGACAAGGAAAGGTAATGAGAAGTCTCTTAAAGTTTATAATGGATAATGAGACTAATCCGATTATCATCAATGATGATAATCAACCAATGGAAGAAGAGGAAGAACCGGAAGAAGAACCGGAAGAAGAATCGGAAGAGGAAGAAATGAAGGAGGAGGAAGAACAACAAGAGACACAACCAACAAATGAAGACGATAACGTTGAGTGCGTTGGAGAAGTTATATTTGACGAAAATGGGCATGTGATTGAAAAGAATGGAGAATTTTGTCTCCATTATCCAAATTGTCCAATTCACAAATCTCCCATTGTCAAATAAGTTAGTATTTAAGGGTTGTTTAGATTTCGTTTTATTACGTTCTTATAATATGTTGTATATGTAGGAATTCATGTACACATACACATATTTCTTTAATATAATTGTCGTTTATGATTAATATGTTCTAACGTTCTATAACATAAACATAAGATTATCAGATTAATGGGAAGTAATCTAGTTAGAAATAGTTATTCAATTTAGGGGGAGTATTTTTAGGAATATTACTTAGATTCTACAATTGTTTAACTTAGGGGAAGTATCTTTAATCTTTCTTTTTGATAATGCCAAAGGGGGAGAAATTATAAAATATAGGCATAGTTTAATAGAATTCTTATAGACAAGCGGAGTATAAGAGGGTCATCATCAAACAGGTATATACAGGTATGATATTTTATAAACTAAGGTTGTCATCATCAAAAAGGGGGAGATTTTTGGAGATTGGAGTTTTGATGACAACAAACTTATTTCAATTATCATTGATTATAAAATATATACTAACATCTTTATGTAACGACCCAGAAAATCTGAACCAATTTTAAAATTTTAAATTGGCTAAAATAGTGGATTTTAAATATTTTAAATAAATATTTTAAATAATAGCGATGAAAAGTGAGTTTGAATCGACGTTTGAAAACGAATATAATTAATTCTAATTATAAACAAGGCCTGAAATGGCGTTGCAGTTTCAAAAATTGAATTCAAACTTTGTCGGACTGTACCGGGTGCAAAACAAAATGGATTTGAGTGAAACCAAAAATATTTAAATCTGTTAGTGAATACCTTTCTAACAAATCTGAAAAATCGAATTTTCATAGCGGGAAGCAAAAGTTATGGCCAAATGAATTTTCAGAAAGGTCGCTATGGAATTTATATAGCCCGTGAAATTGGCCATTTTGCAAACGACTTCGGAATTTGACGAAACCACTTTTGTTGGATCCGGGATGTGAAGTTATTGCTAGATTTCAAATTTCAGAATTTTTGAAGCTAGTATGTGAACGTGGCAAAGCAAAACGTGTTTTGGTCAATTATAGTTAAATTGGATCGACCAGAAATGGGCCTTTTTGCAAACGGTCTCAGAATTCGACGAAACTAGTTTTGTTGGGACCGTATCGTCAAAACATAGCCAGATTTATTTTTTTGGAATTTTTCGAATCGGTTTGTGGCCCTGGCAAATTGAAATGTACGTTAAAATCGAATATTGAATGTTATATATTTTAAATTGAATGGAAACTGACTGAAACAGTCGAATGGGCCTACGAAACATATCCCATTGTGTTCGGAATGGGGGTAAAACGCTGGGGACGACAGTCGTTGGGTTTGATTTCGAGTTCATTTAAGAAAACCCCAATTTTTGAATAAATATATATATCGACCAATAGGAAAATTCTTTCATAAATTAAATAAAATAAAAAAATCAGAACCCCCCCCCCCCCGGTTAAACACGATCGACGGCGAAAGAAGCTCCCTTCTTCCTGGCCAAAATCCGGCCGATCCATTCATCGGTGACCCGTACCCCAGTTCAACTTTTCGAAGCTCAATCTCCCCTCTACAAATCCGACCAAACCCCTGACCCCCTCGTCGCCTGAATCGCTCGAATCGAGCCTTCAAAGTTCGACGTCGTCGAACGAAATTCCGCCGCCAGTCGAGGTGCGAGCGCGACGCCACCACCACGCGCAGGAAGCTCTCTCCACCCCCGACAACGTCATACCCTCCGATCGTCTCCACGTTGCTCGGTTTTCGCGAAATCTGGTGACCTAGTTTCGAACAAACAAAAAGAGGTACGGGTTTTATTTTCTGAAATGATTTTAACACCTTTAAACTGTTGCAAACCTTGTAAAAATCATATCTTTTTCGTTTCTAGATGAAATTCAGTGAAACAAGGGACAATGGACTAGTGTGGACGTCTTCTACATTCTAGAAGAGACTGCATATTTTTCTGAGCCTTCTGCTATTTTTGGTGGAGTGGAACCCAATGTGAGATTTCTAATTTATAAACGATATGGAAAACGACGATGTATAAATTATATAGTCGATGTATGAGTTATATAAGCGTTGTACACCTCATGTATAAGCGTTGTATAAGTTGTACGTTCGATGTATAAGTAATATATGCGTTGTAAAATTATATATGTGTTGAAATAGAAGTGAATTGCTATATATATATATGTATATATATATATATATATATATATATATATATATATATATACGCCCCTCGTCCACAAACCATGGACGATATTTATTGGTTGTGATTGGTCTGAAAATTGATTGATAGTGAATGGTTGATTGGGATTGTTTGTGGTTGAGATTGATTGATTGTGGTTGAAAAATACCCGTTTGTGGTTGAGAAATATTTGGTTGAAACCACATAGGATTAGTTTGTGGAAATGAAATAAATATACATGCCGCCTGCGTGCGAACTAGATGCATGATCCCCATTGTCAAAAACCGCGAGGTTTTAAGGTAGAGCGAGGAGTCGTACTAGGGACGGTCCCGGTTTTAACTACTCTGCCGTTATGCTGCCGAAATTTTGAATAATATTCATGTGTTTGAATTATTTGCATTTGTTGAAACTATATTTATTCGTTGAATGGAAAACCTTCATGTGTTGAATCTATATTCATTCGTTGGATAGAAATTCATGTGTTGGATGGTGTTCGTGTTTTAAATATAAAAATCACATTTTTATCTATATATATAAACTATAGAAAACCTTCATGTGTTGAATCGATATTCATTCGTTGAATTGAAATTCATGTGTTGAATGGTATTCATATTTTGAAATAAATTGTTTTATAATAAAAATCACATTTTTATCATCTATACAAACTATATAAAATAATCTTGTTTTGAAAGAAATGGTTTTATAATAAAAATCCTATTTTTATTACCTATATGAACTATATAAAATAATAGTGTTTTGAAATGAATTGTTTTACAATAAAAATCACATTTTTATTATATACATGAATTGTTAAATATAGCGAAGTATTGAAATAGAAGACAGTTAGATAAAAATATCATTATTATCAAATGTATGAAAAGAATATAGCTTTGAAATCGAAGAATCGATATATATATAGAAATAGAATTGAAATATATCGAATAACGACGCTGCATTTCGTATTTTGAATCCGTGATTTCAAACGATTAGTATGGGAGATCCGACCATCGGATTTTCCTGAAATCGCAACCGTTGGGTTCGCTTTGGAAAAATCTTTCCAACGGCACCAACTTTGTCAAAATCCAACGGTTGGATTGTCTGGAATATTTAATTCAAATCTGAAGAAAAACAGCTCCAGAATCGATTATATATATATATATATATATATAATTATATTTAATCGAATAACGACGCTGCAGTTCGTATTTTGAAATCGAAACTTCAAACGATTAGTACGGGAGATCCGACCATCGGATTTTCCCGAAACTGGAACCGTTGGATTCGTTTTGAAAAGATCTTTCTATTGATGTAAATTTTGTGAAGATCCAACGGTTAGATTTTCAGATATGTGTAAATCAAATCTGAAGAAAAACAGCGCCACGGTCGCGTAATGGCCCGAAGCGCCGTTTTAAATAAATTGGCTATTTTAAAATAAATAAAAAGAGCGATAAATCGTTATAAAATATTATAAACGATATGGATGTGATTTAGAAATTAACTGAAGGTTGGCTTAGTCGAATGGTTTCCGGGGTGTTGATCTGATGTTGGTTTCGGCCTTCGGGGTTAATATTTGGGAAATCGTTCTCTTACTGATTGACAGTTAGTGACTAATGAATTGAAATGATGCGTGTGTATGTTAGTGTTGCACTTGTTTATCATATACGCGAGTTGCTCAGAAAGACCGAGTTTATCCCATTCTGAATAATTGAATCGACGATAAGAAATCGAAGATAAAGACGGTGGTCGAAGACCGGAGATCTTCACCTCGTTTGGATGGTAACCGAGGTCCTGATTGGGAGGCATCCCGAAATATGGATAATGAGTGGTGATCGTCCAGACGTGCGTGGTGATCGATGGGTTTGCGGGGTATATAGTGCCTCCGGTTTCGTTCAGACCCAGAACGGACTTGTAAATGGACTGTGTGACTGACATCGGATTTTATTCTGTGTTGATTGATCTCTGTTAAATATACATCTGTTTGGCGGCGGAGGATTTATTCTTTTGCTTAATGCCCTTCTCTGAAATGCACGAGCTCAGAGGTTGTATATCGATGGACATCAGTCGCATGGCATGAATTGCTAGTGTGGCATGCCTAAGTGGCAAATGAACAGGGCTTCTGTTGAAAAGCAAAGTCTTGTGGTGATGATCAAAGCACTGCCTGTGTGGCGTAGCTTTGTGTATAACGTGAATTCACGAGCCTCACACCCCGGTATGAACCAGAAACGGGAGCAGGACCTCAGGGGGGACGTGCGTTTTCTTTCTAGCTAAAAGTGGCGTCAGTGGTTTTACACGCCCTGACGAGTTTGACTTATGTGGTTGTTGTTGTTGCGAGGCGCCTCGGTTAGATCGGACGATCCGGGTCCAATGGAGTCATTCGTTGGCTCATTTACGCCCCATTGGGCGGGGAAACACATTGTTCAGGCATTTTAATCCACATCGGTGGACCGGCCCTGACGATCCAAGGGTTTGACTGAGTACTTGCCCTGAGACTCGGGCTAGACAGTCTCGAATTCGGTAAGGACTATCTTTTGCCTTGGTTCATGACGGAAATCCAATTTCCAAATACGTGACTGTGCGGTTTTGATTGTATACCTATATATGACGACATAGTGGTATGGGGCATTAATGCCGTCTATGATTGATAGTTATGATTTGAAATTGTTTTTAAAACATATAAACACTAGCAATAATATCAAATGCTTTTGTTTTATTTGTATCAAGCATATTTTGGCCGTTATAAGGTGAAAACTCTATCCTCCGGTTTGCGTTGCGTTGTGTGATGGGAACTGAGTCTTATAATGGCTTCATTTTTAGAAAAAGCATTGCGATGTTTAAAAGAATGATTTGTTTTAAAGCACTGGCAATCCAATGGAGTAAACCCGTTCCACGAAAGTGGCGTGGTCCTGTGATTAGCCATATTATAAATGTGTTGAGTAGATTTCTCATACCAGTCCTTGTTACTGGCCCTTAGTAGGCCGGGTATGCATGTTAGTGGATTCTCGCTTCGCGGTTTGGTGGCGAACGGGAGACTCTTACCCCTACATGTCGCAGTTTAGAGCGTTGGTTCGCCAGTAGGCGCGAGACTCGAGAGGGTCGCCGTAAAACAAGGGATTGGGGGACTAGTGTGAGCCACGGTAGGTTTTACCTGCTGTACTGGAGGATGAAGGGATAGTTGTAAAGCCTACCGGATTTCGCGGTAACGTCGCATCGTGGTATCAGAGCTTTGGTTAAGCTTAGTTCTGGAATATAACATATGAACGAACTCGTCAAAAATAGAACCAGTAGTGTTCTAGGATAGATAACTCATTACAGATAGGATCAGTAATATCCTAGTATGAGTATAGCAGAATCAAAACAACTCATTAGAGATGGGGTCATAAGTGCCTCAGAACGAGTCGAGAGTAATATATTTTTAAATAACGTATTTGTGATTATATATATAGTCTGGTTTTAGAAATATAATTTTTGAATATATAAAAGATATATATTTGAAAAGTTAAAAAGTATAAAAACAATTTGATTGTTGTTTGTGTTGTGTGATAGTAGATTTGATTAATTGAATTATTGAAACAATAGTTAATTTAATCAACAATAGAATAATGGTAGGATTTATTCATTTAAATCACACATTGAACAGAGTAGAAAATAGATAGAAATATATACATGTGCATTATATATGTTTGAACAGGTAAATGGATTAGCTGTTGAGTAAAGATTTTATTTGCGTGCCCGACTAATAGGTAAACCTTAATGAGTTGGATGCGAAATATTATTATATCAACTCCTGTGAATGCCATTGGATGCAGAGTGCTGGTTATTCTATGTGTAAAAATAATTATCGCCATAGGATAGTAACAATTAATTTTGAACTACATTACATGGCATACTTCTGAAGATAGGCATACTTCATCATATACCACATAAGCAATTGGAGCTTGTGTGACGAGGTGGAAGATTTACCATACGAGCGAGAGGCTTGTATGGCAATGACTATATTTTACAGGTTGAACTTATGACTGATATGGACTATTTAAATTGTAAAGATAAAATTGCCAGATTAACAAAAACCCCACACGGGTCTGGAGTTGACAATAATCACGTCTCTCTAGTTATTAGATACGGCACATGGACTATTTATTTCCCATACGGGACGAGGTGACGAGGATTTATCCTCTGGAGCATTTAAAATACACACTCCCTCAGGCTTTGACAGGGTGACGAGAATTTATTCTCTGGAGTTATTATCAATACACGCTCCCCTGTAAACACCAGAATATATCACTATAAATGTGTGTATGCTTATTAGGATTTATTGGGTACCTAATACGGCACAATAAATTTCCAAACCTCTCCCCGTACAAAGGAGGTTATGGCGAAATTTTTCGAAAATACCGGGTGTTAGCCAAATTTTTGAAGAATTTGAAAATTCTCAGAAACTGAAAAGTCGGAGAATTGAAGCCAGATTGAACGTAGAGTTGATTAATCAAACCACTTTCGACTTTGTTCCTTTTCGGGGACGAAAAGTTTTAAGTGGGGGAGATTGTAACAACCCAGAAAATCTGAACCAATTTTAAAATTTTAAATTGGATAAAATAGTGGATTTTAAATATTTAAAATAAATATTTTAAATAATAGCGATGAAAAGTGAGTTTGAATCGACGTTTGAAAACGAATATAATTAATTCTAATTATAAACAAGGCCTGAAATAGCGCTGCAGTTTAAAAAATTGAATTCAAACTTTGTCAGACTGTACCGGGTGCAAAACAAAACGGATTTGAGTGAAACCATAAATATTTAAATCTATTAGTGAATACCTTTCTAACGAATCTGAAAAATCGAATTTTCATAGCGGGAAGCAAAAGTTATGGCCAAATGAATTTTCAGAAAGGTCGCTATGGAATTTATATAGCCCTTGAAATTGGCCATTTTGCAAACGACCTCGGAATTCGACAAAACCAATTTTGTTGGATCCGGGATGTGAAGTTATTGGTAGGTTTCAAATTTCATAATTTTTGAAGCTAGTATGTGAACGTGGAAAAGGAAAACGTGTTTTGGTCAATTATAGTTAAATTGGATCGACCAGAAATGGGCCTTTTGCAAACGGTCTCAGAATTCGACGAAACTAGTTTTGTTGGGACCGTATCGTCAAAACATAGCTGGATTTATTTTTCTGGAATTTTTCGAATCAGTTTGTGGCCCTGGCAAATTGAAATGTACGGTCAAATCGAATATTGAATGTTATATATTTTAAATTGAATGGAAACTGACTGAAACAGTCGAATGGGCCTACGAAACATATCCCATTGTGTTCGGAATGGGGGTAAAATGCTAGGGATGACAGTCGTTGGGTTTGATTTCGAGTTCGTTTAAGAAAACCCCAATTTTTGAATAAATATATATATCGACCAATAGGAAAATTCTTTCATAAATTAAATAAAATAAAAAAAATCAGAAAACCCCCCCATTAAACACGATCGACGGCGAAAGAAGCTCCCTTATTCCTGACCAAAATCCGGCCGATCCCTTCATCGGTGACCCCTACACCAGTTCAACTTTTCGAAGCTCTCTCTCCCCTCTACAAATCCGACCAAACCCCTGACCCCCTCGTCGCCTGAATCGCTCGAATCGAGCCTTCAAAGTTCGACATCGTCGAACGAAATTCCGCCGATAGTTGAGGTGCGAGCGCGACGCCACCACCACGCGCAGGAAGCTCTCTCCACCCCCGACAACGTCATACCCTCCGGTCGTCTCCACGTTGCTCGGTTTTCGCGAAATCTGGTGACCTAGTTTCGAACAAACAAAGAGAGGTACGGGTTTTATTTTCTGAAATGATTTTAACACCTTTAAACCGTTGCAAACCTTGTAAAAATCATATCTTTTTCGTTTCTAGACGAAATTCAGTGAAACAAGGGACAGTGGACTCGTGTGGACATATTCTACATTCTAGAAGAGACCGCATATTTTTCTAAGCCTTCTGCTATTTTTGGTGGAGTGGAACCCAATGTGAGATTTCTAATTTATAAACGATATGGAAAACGACGATGTATAAATTATATAGTCGATGTATGAGTTATATAAGCGTTGTACACCTCATGTATAAGCGTTGTATAAGTTGTACGTTCGATGTATAAGTTATATATGCGTTGTAAAAATTATATATGTGTTGAAATGGAAGTGAATTGCTATATATAAATATAAATATATATATATATATACGCTCCTCGTCCACAAACCATGGACGATATTTATTGGTTGTGATTGGTGTGAAAATTGATTGATAGCGAATGGTTGATTGGGATTGTTTGTGGTTGATATTGATTGATTGTGGTTGAAAAATACCCGTTTGTGGTTGAGAAATATTTGGTTGAAACCACATAGGATTAGTTTGTGGAAATGAAATAAATATACATCCGCCTTCGTGCGAACTAGATGCATGATCCCCATTGTCAAAAAGCGCGAGGTTTTAAGGTAGAGCGAGGAGCCGTACTAGGGACGGTCCCGGTTTCAACTACCCTGTCGTTATGCTGCCGAAATTTTGAATAATATTCATGTGTTTGAATTATTTGCATTTGTTGAAACTATATTTATTCGTTGAATGGAAAACCTTCATGTGTTGAATCGATATTCATTCGTTGGATAGAAATTCATGTGTTGGATGGTGTTCGTGTTTTAAATATAAAAATCACATTTTTATCTATATATATAAACTATAGAAAACCTTCATGTGTTGAATCGATATTCATTCGTTGAATTGAAATTCATGTGTTGAATGATATTCATATTTTGAAATAAATTGTTTTATAATAAAAATCACATTTTTATCATCTATACGAACTATATAAAATAATCTTTTTTGAAAGAAATGGTTTTATAATAAAAATCCTATTTTTATTACCTATATGAACTATATAAAATAATAGTGTTTTGAAATGAATTGTTTTACAATAAAAATCACATTTTTATTATATACATGAATTGTTAAATATAGCGAAGTGTTGAAATAGAAGACAGTTAGATAAAAATATCATTTTTATCAAATGTATGAAAAGAATATAGTTTTGAAATCGAAGAATCGATATATATATATATAGAAATAGAATTGAAATATATCGAATAATGACGCTGCAGTTCGTATTTTGAAACCGTGATTTCAAACGATTAGTACGGGAGATCCGACCATCGGATTTTCCTGAAATCGCAACCGTTGGGTTCGCTTTGGAAAAATCTTTCCAACGGCACCAACTTTGTCAAAATCCAACGGTTGGATTGTCTGGAATGTTTAATTCAAATCTGAAGAAAAACAGCGCCAGAATCGATTATATATATATATATAAATATAAATATAATTATATTTAATCGAATAACGATGCTGCAGTTCATATTTTGAAATCGAAACTTCAAACGATTAGTACGGGAGATCCGACCATCGGATTTTCCCGAAACTGGAACCGTTGGATTCGTTTTGAAAAGATCTTTCTAATGATGTAAATTTTGTGAAGATCCAACAGATAGATTTTAAGATATGTGTAAATCAAATCTGAAGAAAAACAACGCCACAATCGCGTTATGGCCCGAAGCGCCGTTTTAAATAAATTGGCTATTTTAAAATAAATAAAAATAGCGATAAATCATTATAAAATATTATAAACGATATGGATGTGATTTAGAAATTAACTGAAGGTTGGCTAAGTCGAATGGTTTCCGGGGTGTTGATCTGATGTTGGTTTCGGCCTTCGGGGTTAATATTTGGGAAATCGTTCTCTTACTGATTGACGGTTAGTGAATAATGAATTGAAATGATGCGTGTGTATGTTAGTGTTGCACTTGTTTATCATATACGCGAGTTGCTCAGAAAGACCGGGTTTATCCCATTCTGAATAACTGAATCGACGATAAGAAATCGAAGATAAAGACGGTGGTCGAAGACCGGAGATCTTCACCTCGTTTGGATGGTAACCGAGGTCCTGATTGGGAGGCATCCCGAAATATGGATAATGAGTGGTGATCATCCAGACGTACGTGGTGATCGATGGGTTTGCGGGGTATATAGTGCCTCCGATTTCGTTCAGACCCAAAACGGACTTGTAAATGGACTGTGTGTCTGACATTGGATTTTATTATGTGTTGATTGTTCTCTGTTAAATATACATCTGTTTGGCGGCGGAGGATTTATTCTTTTGCTTAACGCCCTTCTCTGAAACGCACGAGCTCAGAGGTTGTATATCGATGGACATCAGTCGCATGGCATGAATTGCTAGTGTGGCATGCCTAAGTGGCAAATGAACAAGGCTTCTGTTGAAAAGCAAAGTCTTGTGGTGATGATCAAAGCACCGCCTGTATGGCGTAGCTTTGTGTATAACGTGAATTCGCGAGCCTCACACCCCGGTATGAACCAAGAACGGGAGCAGGACCTCAGTGGGGACGTGCATTTTCTTTCTAGCTAAAAGTGGCCTCAGTGGTTTTACACGCCCTGACGAGTTTGACTTATGTGGTTGTTGCTGTTGCGAGGCGCCTCGGTTAGATCGGACGATCCGGGTCCGATGGAGTCGTTCGTTGGCACATTTACGCCCCATAGGGCGGGGAACGCATTGTTCAGGCATTTTAATCCACATCGGTGGACCGGCCCTGACGATCCAAGGGTTTGACTCAGTACTTGCCCTGAGACTCGGGCTAGACAGTCTCGAATTCGGTAAGGACTATCTTTTGCCTTGGTTCATGACGGAAATCCAATTTCCAAATACGTGATTGTGCGGTTTTGATTGTATACTTATATATGACGACATAGTGGTATGGGGCATTAATGCCATCTATGATTGATAGTTCTGATTTGAAATTGTTTTTAAAAACATATAAACACTAGCAATAATATCAAATGCTTTTGTTTTATTCGTATCAAGCATATTTTGGCCGTTATAAGGTAAAAACTCTATCCTCCGGTTTGCGTTGCATTGTGTGATGGGAACTGAGTCTTATAATGGCTTCATTTTTAGAAAAAGCATTGCGATGTTTAAAAGAATGATTTGTTTTAAAGCACTGGCAATCCAATGGAGTAAACCCGTTCCACGAGAGTGGCGTGGTCCTGTGATTAGCCATATTATAAATGTGTTGAGTAGATTTCTCATACCAGTCCCATGACTGACTCGTAGTTTGTTTCACTTTCAAACTCGGGTTCCCCTTTTTCTACACGGGCAGCCTTGTATTCAGGTTTAGCAGGCTTTATCCGGATAGCTGGAGCTGAAGATGGATTCTATCATTTATCTCTTTTATGTTGTTCAGCTCCTATTGTACATTATGTTTGTTTTTCCGCTGTAGACATATATGTATAGTTGGACTGTAATTGTACTAAGTAAGATCCTGTATACTGTGTAACTCTGATGATTACTTTTATCAAGTATATTCTATTGTTCATTATCTGGTGTATTTAATTAATTTTGTTCTGCTATTATCTGTTTCTGTGTTATATTCCAAAGATTACCCTTGTCTCCGTCCGAATGGGAAGTGGGGTCGTCTCACTTTATCAAGAATATATACCATTATCATTGATTATAAAATATATACTAATATCATTATCTAGAATATATATACATATGCATATTTGTATACATGAATTAATAATGAAGATTGTACAATTTAAGAGTTTTTGGAGATTCAGAATTCAGAGTAGATTCAAGACTCATGAGTAATCAAGATATCAAGATGTCAAGAGTTCAAGATTAATATAATTATAGAGTCTAGATTTTGTAAGACTCTAAATAGCACTCCAGGTTCAAATTCAAATTCCGATTTTTCAATTCTTTTCTCAATCCTCTCTATTTTGGTTTTTCTCAATTCTCTCTATTTTTATTTTTCTATTTTATTCTCAATCCTCTCTATTTTGATTTTATATTTTTATTCTTCTTTGTTTTTCAAACTTAAGTTTTTATATATACTTTATTTATATTTTATAGTTTAAAACCTTATAATTTTATAAATATATTTATATAGTTTAAAAATATATTTTCATATGTTTTTCTATCATATAAATTGATTTACAACATTAGAATTTTATACAAAAATTTCTAGAATTAGTTTTATATCAAAACACTTGAAAATGCTTTGAAAATCAATTTTTGTACATAGGTATGTCGACATATAACAGCTAGTTTTTTAATTTTGAAGGGAAGTGTCTTTTCACTATTTGAAACGTTTCAGAAACATTGCAACCCTTCATTCTCTATAAAAAGAGGCCAAAACCAAATTTTCTAACATCTCTTCTTCTTCATCCCCTTTCATCCTACCATTATTCTTATTCGTTTTTATGGTTTTTACACTTATACTCTGCCGAATTCACTTCTGAATTGATCAAACTTATTCTCTCTACATTCTCTACTCTCTGAATCAAGTGTTATTGAAGAGTTATAGGGCTGTTTTGTAATTGCTTGGATTGAAAGATCCAATTTGTAAGTCAAGAGTAAACGGTTTTATTCTTGAATCCATGAAATCAAGGTTTAGGAGTCGGTGTTCCCTTGTTGAGCCGTGAAATCAAGGGACAGGAGTCGGTGTCTCCTTGTTGAGCCATGAAATCAAGGAGGATGTATTTGGCTATTTGAAAATAGTAATAAAACTCTGCACAATCTAACGTTGCGCGGGACAGGACGTAGGAGTGATCCGAACCAGTATAAAATCCGGTGTGTTCTTTTCCTTTCTGCATTTTCCTTTATTTCTGTTTATTTTGCATTTGTGTTTGAATTGGTGTCTGTGATTGTGTTTCTGTTGTTTGATTCACTCCATAATTCTAATTAGATTCAAGTTTAATTTAAAATTCTTACAAACACTATTCACCCTCCCCCTCTAGTGTTTGCTTTGCCTTAACGATCCTTTCTGCAGTCCCTAACAAGTCACAGATCTAGGTAGGAAAGCAATCGAAGGCACACCGCATAAAGAGAGAAGGAGAGGCAAGGCGTAGATCTAAAACTGTACATAGTACAGTAAGGCAGGGCGCGATGGTTGGAAATGAGAAGATTAGATCTAGGTTGAAATTAGGGTTTAGGAAATGGAGGTCCACCCACAATGGTGAAAGCTGAAAAAAGTAGGAGAAGGATAAGAAGAGAGGAGGAAACCGAAGTGTTCAGGCAGAGATGGAATAAAGAGGAGAAGAGTGATTTTCAATCGCCATTAGAGGAGGTGTGAAGCGTTCAGTCGCCATTGAAGATGAATGAAATCAAATGTTATAACATGTTCATATGTTATCATATCTGGACGAGACAAGTTCTGTTGGACTTGTATTGAAGAATCTTACATGTTCGAACTGGATTGGACGCTTTCTGAACTAATCGAAATTTTGTCTAGTTTTAAACATTATTTTAAAGTTTGACAAACAGACCTGAAAACGGCGATCAGAATGAAATGTGAGTTAACTCTCATGCTTTCTGAAGTACTATAATGTTATTAAATTCACAATAATATCTATCATTGTTAGTATAAATTATATGTTTGGTTGATTAAGATGATTTATTTCTTGTTGATTGTTTTTTTTTGAAGCAAAAGGTAGTGAATCAACTGATTCACGCCTTCATGTATATATATATATATATCATAAAGTCAAGTACAACTTCCAATGTGTATTTACAAATATTTACAACCCCAGCACAAAATAACGTCATGACTAGCTTACATATAGCAGTACACCCCAAAAAGATAATAACTTACCATACTACATAACATACATACTACATAAAACACCATAAAACATTACATAACAGCAAGTAACTGATGACATGCAAGCTAACCACCATTCCTTTTGCAAGCACGATCATGAACCCTTGCAGCAATGGTGTCCACATACTTCACTCCACTGTCTTTGCATGCCCACAAGAAAACGTATTTGAAGATGATAAATAAAGTTTTGTTAGGAGATCTCATCTTGCATTTGAACTTTCTAGAGTTACGCTCATGCCACAAAATCCATGTAGAAGCAAAATTTAACAAAACAAAAAGATGACGGTTTGGTGTATCTGCAAGGGTGGGGAAAATATATTGCCAAAAATTCAGCTGATCCCAGATAAAAGTACTCCACTTCAAATCCAAATTCAAGTATACATTTCGTCCACACGTAGAAAGCAAAGTCACAACTCCAGAATAGGTGCTTGTAATCTTCATCGACCTCCTCACAAAATAGACAGCCATCGGTGATATCCACACCCTTTCGACGCAAGCTATCCACCGTGTTCAGACGTCCATGCATAAGTATCCACATATGTAATTTAACTTTCATGGGAACCTTCTTAACATTCCACATATAATCGAATCCTAACCATCTTCTGTCGACAAAATTCATCATTTTGTACACACCACTGATTCGAAAAATATTCTTATCACCTTCTAACTTCCACACAAACCCATCATTTCCATCTACTAAGCAAACATTATCTAGAAATTTGAACAGCTGACATAATTGAAGAAGTGCATTGCCTGATACAAATCTACAAAATGATCATATTCATTTAAAATTCAGAGCAGCCGGATTATACATCTCTCCAACTGAATAGGATCCGTTGCAGGCAATCTCAAGTAGTTCTCCATATTCATCTTTCAAAGGAATGGGGAGAATCCAGCGATCATACCAAAACGATACTTTGAACCCATTCTTAACCACTATTCTTGTGCCAATTTTTATCCAGTGAGAATAACTCATGATTCCTTGCCAAAAATCAGAACAATGCGATGAATCCGAATTCCAGTCATATCTACCATTGTAACAAGTGTTAATTATCCATTACTTCCAAGAAACTTGTTTATCACTCATCATCACCCCTAGCCATTTACAAAGTAGAGCAGAATTCATTTCCTTCAAGTTAAGCACGCTAAGACCTCCTTGTTCTTTGGATTTGCAAACTTGTTCCTAGGAAATCAAACAACTTAGTTTTTTAGTTTCCTTTCCTCCAGTCCAAAAGAAGTTTCTCCTTATCGCATCGATTTTGTCTACTACCCATCTAGGACAACTGAATAAAGATAGCCAATAGAGAGGTAAAAATGATAGCACCGAATTCACCAGCATCAATCTTCCTCCTCTTGAATGCGTTTGTCCTTTCCATTGAGCAAGCCTTACGTCAACCTTTTCAATGAGATGCTTCCAATCTTTCTTCAGCAACTTCTTTGGTCTGATGCACATGCCAAAATAATTCAGTGGAAATATGTCCTCCTTACAATTTTGAATCTCCGCACATTTGCTAGCCCAATCTGTAGTACACCCTTAGGTGTATACACTGCTTTTGTGGAAATTAATTTTCAAACCTGATAAACTCTCAAATGCATAAAACAAAAATTTAATAGCGGTAATATATTGACAATCAGGCTTACTAAAAATTATAGTGTCATCAGCATAGTGTAAAGAGTTAATACCACCCACCACATGCTCACTGCCAAAGCTTTTAATGATACCGTTTTCACAGCTAACTTACAGGGATCCGGGAGAACAGATCTGCCGCCAAGTCAAACAAAAGAAGGGATAAGGGATCCCTTTGTCTCAATCCCCTCTTCGAATAAATAGTAATACCAGCATAACACAAATGTTAGATCTGCTAGATGAAAGAATCATAGCAATCCAATTGATCGATCGACAAGGAAACCACCTCGCCTTAAGAACATCTAGCATGAATCTACAGTCTAGCATATCAAAGGCCTTAGCAAAATCCAATTTGATAATGGCATACAGGACATCGAAACGGTTGCAGTGAGAAATGACTTCTTGCATCAGCACAACCCCATCCAAAATAAACCTTCCTTTGATGAACGCAGATTGAGATTTATCAATTAAATCATCCATCCTCTTTTTCAATCTATTTGCCAAAACCTTAGTGATCAACTTATATGTGTTGTTCAAGAGACAAATAGGCCTAAAATCCGCAGCTGACACATTTCCTTCTTTCTTAGGACAAAACCACATTAGCATAACTCAACAACTGAAGCCTCAAAGTACAATCATAAAATTCTTTAAATAACCGCAAAACATCATTTTAATCACACTCCAATACCGTTTGAAAAAGAAATTGAGGAAGCCATCTGGACCAGGCACTTTGTCTCCAGGCATCTCATTTAAGGCAACCATGATTTCGTCCTCTGTAAAAGCGTTCACCATCTCATCAAGGTTCAAAGCTGAAGGATAAATCTTCTTCCAATCTACCGAACTATGATGCTCAATTCTCTCCCCAAATATCCCCTTGTAACAATCAGTAAAAGTATCGCTTAGTTTCTGTTGTTCACTAATCTCTTCTCCATATTTCCGTATGTTGCTAATCATATTCGTCCTTCTTCTGCAATTAGCAATTTTGTGAAAGTAACTAGTGTTGTTGTCCCCCTCTTTCAGCCATTGAGTTCTAAATCTATTTCTTGTTGGTTATTGTTGGATGACTGGATTAATTTTTTTATTTCATATGCATATATAAAATGTTATTATGAGCTTTTGATGTAGGAAGAACAGTTAGAGGGATCTAACAAGATTGCTTAAAATAATTTGTATGTTACTTTCTTTTATATTTTTCAAATATGAAATGTATAACCCAAGTAACGATAAAATCTGTTTTTATGTTGATTATTGAACTGAAATTCGACACTGATGTGTTACTAATAAATAAACGGTATTGATTAAGTGATTGACAATAGATAGTCTAAAATCCATCTTTTTAAGACGTCGATTTGTTGTTAGGCGAATTGACGATGTTGAAGTTATAAAATTTATTTTTATAATTGAAAGCAAGGTTTTAGATTTATTTTTATATTTATTTTTATATGAATTATATAAAATAGAAGTTTTATAAATAAATCAATATTTATAATTATATTTAATAAAAGCATTGTAAATGATATAAATAGTAAGAATTCTTATGTTTTCAATAAGTTTTATAAGCTAGAAAATCAGAAATTAACCTAAGGGTTAATCATTTGGAATAACTGTTTTTCTAGAAACAATTATTTGGGATTATATTAAATTAATTAAATTTTTAATAAATTTGAAAGGAAGGATTAGCGGACATCAGTTAACAAGTTAACTAGGTTTCCAAGTTAAGCCAACTGTTTGTGAAATTGTAATCAAATTAATTTGTTTTTAATTAACTAAATAGAAATAGCTTTGACAACTAATTGTTTAAACTAAATAAGGTTTCCTAAAAGTTAATTAATCTTTTAATTAATAATGTTAAAGGTAATTATCGAGTTGTTTACTATTTGTAAAGTTAATTCTTATTTTAACAACTTTATAAGAGATTAACAATTTTAATTTTAGTTTATAAAGAAGTTAACTACTTTTACTTTAGTTAATGATGAAGTTAATTTTTAGTTTTAACTAATAATAATAAAAGTAATTACATTTCAATTGGAATTCATTCTAGAAAGTAATCAAGTTCATATGAAATTGTAATTGAATTTTGTAAGGGCTTTATATGAGAGTTTATAATAAACTCAAGTTTTATACGCAAGGTTTATAAAGTAAATTTAAAGATAGTGGGATGATTTTAAACAAGTGTTTACTTAATTAAGTAAAACAATTGTAATCGAATGGGGATTTTCATAAATGCGAAGAAATAAGGCTTAATGGATTTTTGTAAAGGAGTGGGTAAAAGGTTTTTGTAATAAGTTGATATTTATAATAGATGCATAATGGATTTGTGTAAAGATTTAATAAATGGATTTTTGTAATAAATCCAATTTGTAAACGAATTGTATTAAAGAGGCTTAAAGCTAAAGGTTTGTGTTTTAGTAATGGTTTAACCAATAAACGAATTAGGTAAAAGTGATTATAATTAAAGAAGATTTTCCAAATGCGAGGAATGGTTTATAAAACTATATTTAAATGGAATATTAAATGAGATTGATATGATATTGTAGTTAATATCAGTTTCTGAAATACAAACTTATATCTGTCTTAAGATAAGAATGTTGTTGATTCAAGGTCAACGAGATAATAAAATACCCCAACTTGAATGACTCTATTATTATCCAAGGGATAGTACTAGTTTGAAATGGTAGTGATGTTGGAAATAGTTTATTATTTCCATAAGAAATGTTGCAACTTTATTTGGCAAAGGTTAGATATTTTAATAAAACCATTGGGTTTTACATAGTAAATAATGTATCACTTGACATTGTTAGGTCCAAGTATGAAGTGTGACTATACTTATACCATTCGATTAACTATATGACACTATTTTCTAAGTAATGAAAATAATATGGTTTTGTGAATACACTTATTGCAACGAATAAGTAAATGGCTATGGTTTTCGAAGATATGAAAAGAAGAGGATACGGGTGTGAAAACGGAAGTGAATGTTGAAAATTTAATTATTATTTCCATAAACGTTATTATAAACTTCGATTTGTAAAGTTTTGAAGTTAAATAAAACAGTTTGGGTTTTATATAATAAACAATGGGGCGCATGACATTGTTTTGACCCATATAAGATTTGGTGGTTAAATATATACCAATTGGCTATGTATATATAGCGATATTTTCAAAATAAAAGAAATAAAGAAGGGTTTCTTCAATACGTTCATTCTAAAGAAATAAGCATGTGGTTATCGCTTTCAACGTAACTGGAATAAGAGATTTGTGAGTATAATAATCTAGTTGAGATAAGTATATAGAACTGATGAAATGCTTTTAATGAATGATTTAATTAAGAGGGCAAGAGCTGCTGATTTGCTTGACAGTACTATTTTGAGTTGATAGTTAAGGATCGACTATCAATAAATTCCCTTTGGACTTAAAACATGTTAGTTCAAGGAGATCGGGATGGGAACTAGACCCAAAACCACTTCAAACCAACTTTGCCTTTGAAAACTAAATTTGCAGGGATGCTTATGCATATTAAGGTGATTTGAAGACGTATATCTTTGGAGCGGGAAGGGGAGCTTTCTGATGTCCTGGTTAACTGCCGGAATTATACTTACAGCAGTAATCCCTACGTTCTGGGTTGTAACACCCCGTAATTTTTAACGACACTAAGGAGGATAAATTAAATAATAATTATTTTGACATTCAGAATTAAAGGAATGGACTACGCCATTGCGTCCGTCTCGAATTTCTGGTCAAAATAGACATTTGGTTTGCGTAAAACGGACACCATATGAAGAAGTTATGTAGGTTTGAAGTTTGTATACGTGCAAAAGAATTATATATATATATATTTAGTTCAAATTTCAAAAATACATTGGTGGCAAAATTCCCGCCCAGGGGTGTCGACCCCATAAGGAGGGGTCGACCCCCCTAGGGCTGAGGTGGCAGTCGGTTTAGAGAGGGCTGGCAGCTATATATAGAGGTCCATTTCTCTATTTTCTTCATTGAGAATCAATGGAGGCCAGACTCTGCCGGTGACTGAACTGTACCGAATTATCTTCTACAACTATCAACTAAAGCCAATCAACTTAGAGATTCGAGTGTAGATCCAACCTTTGCTATCTTCTACCTTTTCTTTTAATCCAAACACGGTGAGTTAGTTACATTTAGATTTAAATGATTAAAAGTAATTTGTGACATGACTGTGATTTGGATATATACATGCCTATGACCGAATCATATTGGATCTATCATAATTTGTGAACATATGACATTCTAAATTGGCTATAACTTGGATCTAAATCTTTATCTTGTCGGATCTATTGTAACTTCTATGACATTCTATAATGTGGATCTTGACCTTATTTGTGTTAGATCTATTTTAACTATTGATCTGAATTGTGTGGACATCTAAACTATTAATCATATCTAGTTTATCGCCTTGTGCCTATCATATTAGATCTAAACCAGTTGGACATCTAAATTGTTAATTTAGATGATATTATGCTTATAATGACATCATAGTTATGCTAGAATGAGTAAACTGCCACAAGTTCATCAAATTCATGCTTATATGTCCACCTTATCACCATGCTAGTTTATGTTTATGCCAGAACAATCACCTTTGTCATATTCCCATCACTTTTCCCTTTTTATCGTTTATGACTAGGCTATTATCTAGCCTAGGCATGCCGCTAAAATTATGTGAATACACTAGTTAGGGAACGGGAAAAAAGGTTAGAATTGGCATAATTTAAATGATGTTTATATGAATTGGACATATAATTCAATAATTGGGTAAATGGGTATGAACACCTGTAAAGGCATAGGCACTAGTAATTGGATAAGAATGAAATGTTTAAGGATATAATTAGAAATTGTAATTGAACTTATGACACGAGGTTAGGTTGCATTAGTGGTGGAAGTCTGCCCGGACCCGACCGGCATATCCAGCAACCACTAATGTTGAACCAAATGTGAGAGGTCAATGTGCGCAAATACTAGATGGGCTATGACACAAGGTTAGTCCCAACTTATGGAAGAAGTTTTCCCGGACCCGACCGACATATCCAGCATCCACAAGTTATAGGCCTAATGTGGGAGGTCTAGCCCATTATAAACCATAAATGGACATGGTAATGAATTGGACTACTTAACCTTATCTAGTCCATAGGGACTGTGTGATTATGAACTAAAGTTAGGGTTAAGTAAAATTGGTTGGACAGTGGGTGGGCTAAGCAAATCTGAGGGGGTAGGTAATATTTACATATAGGCCTGCAACTTAGCCCGATAAGGTTATGTAATTAAAGACACCTAGTGGTAAGCATAACTGGTAGAAAGATCGGGGTTATATAATTAAAGACACCTCTTAGGGTAAAATATAACCTGTGGGAAAACCTAGTGGGGGATACAAGACAAGGGGAGAGCTTTTATCATATTGTGTGGGACCCGTTTCAGTCAGTAACCCGGAGTAGGTATCGAGTAGAGTGCTCCGAAATAGGTCAGAGAAGGGGCACGCTTACTGAACTGATTGTAAGAAATCCAAACGTATAGTTCGGTGTGGGCGGCGCGTAAACCGACCGGGCCATGTGCATGCATGAGCCGGGAAGAAGGGGATAAGACGACTGTGACACCTGTAGATATGGGGCTGTGCATATCAGTGAGGGGTTGCCATTTTGGGACGTGATACATCCTACGGTGGGGCCGACACAGAGTATCTACGCGGATTAGGGAGCCGATCAATTAGGGTAGTAATTAGGATAAATTTGGATGTATGCCTAAGTCTACCACCTTATAGTGGAAGGGAACATCTCATTCTAATTATACTAGTAATATTGCAGAGTTATCTTTAGAAGCGTATGCACCCTATCTTGGTTCCCTTGTCATACCTGCCTTTTGTGTAGTTATATTTCCCTTATCCACTTTATATGCATGTCATGCTACTTTTATTTATTTACTTGCTAAAAGTAATTAGACTCGCCAGACTTTATGTCTGGAACTTTTTTTTTCCTCTTCTTTCTTCTATTCCCCCCAAGTTTCATAGGGAGGTAATTCTCAGGCTTGATCAATAATCGGTTATCATCTTGTTGGAGCTGCTTTTGAAGTATAGCTCAAGTTCTTATCTCTACTATGGCTTGGCTCTTTTTCTTGGGGAATTATGCTTTTTATATATTTATGTACTCTGATCGTACAAGACAGAAGTTATGTTATTGTAATGGTTTTCTGACTTATAGTATTTTGGACCACGATGTATGATTTATGTTTGAAATAAAAATTCGAATTTCCACGCTCTCTTATTTATATCTGTCTTGTAATATTCTGTGTCTGTTTACCTATAACGCTTCATGGAACTTAATGCATTTCCTTAGTGAGTGACATTAACGGACGTGGGGTGTCACACTTTGTATCAGAGCTGAAGGTTACTAGATTAGATAAAAGTTTTTAGAAACTATTTTCAAAAAGGTTTTAAAAGAAAGTATTTCCAAAATAAAAGTCTATTCTGAAAAACATAATTCCCCAAAGCCATATGTAATATCCTTTGATCCTTTGTCTAAATCTCCTTCCTTTTCCTTTTCAGCATGTTTGGGGAACCTAACATTCCTAATATCCTGGAGGGCGTCACGATACTAGGATGGTTCCGTAGGTATTTGGAAGCTACGATGCCTTTCGAAGGCCAAGGAAACGTTCCTCCCCCAGCTGCACCCGTTGTTCCTACTCCTCCTCCTCTGTGTGCAAACAACTTCTCTAAGATCTGCAAATATTTCCATGCAATGGGAGGGAAGCCATTCCATGGGAACGAGACATTCGTAGAAGCGCGGATTTGGATCAAGGAGACCGAGGACTTGTTCGTAATCTTTGAAGTAGAGGATATAAGGAAGATCCAGTTAGTCGCCTGGCTACTGCAAGACGAAGCCTCATTCTGGTGGGAAGTTACACAAGTTGGACGTCCAGTGGAAACATGGGATGATTTTAGACAAAGATTTGAAGTGAAATTTCTTCCCCAAGCCGAGAAAAGCATGCAGATGAGAGGTTCTTGGAACTTAAACAAGGGAATATGACTGCTAATGAGTATGTGAACAAATTTAACCAACTGGCAAAATTTGGACTGGAACTAGTAGACACTCCGCATAAGAAGGCTTTGCTGTTTGTTAAAGGGCTAAACGAAACCCCTTCATAGGTTAGCCACATCCCATATTCCAATGGGAGCCACCTTTGATTAAAGACTTGTTGATATAGCCTTGATGTATGAGGAAGAGAAAAGGGAAAAGAAGGAGGTTAAAGATGAGGAAACAACGCAAAATAATAAGATATGGCCCAAGAAAGGACAACAACAATAACAATAGAAGAAAGGAGGAAAGAATGACAAGGGTATGGAGAAGAGGAAGTGTCACAGTTGTGGGCGTAAGGGTCACTTGGCAAAAGACTACAAAATAAGGAAGAATTCTTGCTTCAACTGTGGAGAGGTCGGACACTTTGCTAGGGAGTGCTCAAAGAAACAGGGACAAGGTCAGAGGGCAGGAACTTCTGGAGGGCAAATGCATGCTCTCGCGATTAGTGTTGTTGAAAGAGGTAGAAAAATTTCTGTGCAAGGTTTAATTTCTCTTTCAAATCATCCTATTAGAACACTTTTTGATTCTGGCGCTTCACAGTCACTTATATCTAATTCTGTGGTTGAATCTCTGCACTTAATTACATTATGGTAGTGGATCCTGTAGTTGTCTCAAACCCCATTGGTGGTTCGGCTCATTTATCTATGATTTGTAGGGGTATGAGAATATTTGTGTTAGTCGTCGAATATGAATGTGACACACACACACACACATATATATATATATATATATATATATACAAATATATATATATATATATATGCTCGGGTTCATGGGCTATGGGTTTATTCCAGGGATGGATTGGCTGACCATGTATGGTGCCATTTTAGATTGTTAAAGGAGGGTCGTTAGGCTTCTGACTTGTCATGGGAGGACCCTCGAGATTTCTTGTGACCCCCAAGGGTCTGTTATGCTTAGCTTCCTAGAGTCTCTTGATGCATCTATAGGTGATTTGCATTCTGTTCCGGTAGTCCGAGATTATTCTGATATTTTCTAGGAGGTCCGGGGCTTACCTCCGAGGCGCGAGATTGATTTTCGTATATATCTGGTGGACAATGCAAAGCCAGTTGCATTACCAGAGCGCCATATGGCTCCGAGAGAAAGGAAGGAGTTGAGTAAGCAAGTAGGGGAGCCGCTTGAGAAAGGGTTTATCAGACGGAGCATATCTGAATAGGGTGCTCCAGTTGTATTCGCCACTAAGGCGGATGGATCGCTTCGTTTGTGTGTGGAATATAGAGAATTAAACAAACTCATGAAGAAGAATAGGCATCCACTTTCGAGGATAGACGACTTGTTTGACTAGCTCGTCGGTGCCTTGGTATTCTCTCATTTGGACTTGTCCACGGGGTTTCATCAGTTGAGGGTGGCTGAGGACAGTATTGACAAGACTGCTTTTAGGACTCCGGATGGTTTATTTGAATGTCTAGTTATGCCTTTTGGGCTGATGAACACACCCATCTATTTTGTCGATCTAATGAGTAGGGTGTTTCGGAAGTTCCTGAATAAATTTGTCGTAGTCTATGTTGATGATATTTTGATCTTCTTCAAAAGCGAAGAAGAACATGCCCAACATTTGAGAGAAGTTTTGAAAACTCTCCATGACCATCAGCTTCAGGCAAAGTTCTCCAAATGCCATTTTTAGAGAAAAGAGGTGAAATTCTTACAACATTTAGTCTCCAAAGAAGGGATAACTGTGGACCCTGCAATGGTAGTTGCAGTACAAGACTGGCAGATTCCGAAAAATGCAACAAAGGTGAGAAGCTTTCTGGGACTGGTAGGTTATTATAGGAAGTTCAATAATGACTTCACAAAGATATTAACCCCTCTCACCAAGATGACGAAGAAGAACTTGGCATTTTAATCAAATATAGATTATGATGTTGCTTTCCAATGTTTGAAGAGGGCTCTGACAACAGTCCCAGTCTTGACTTTGCCCGATGGGAACAAAGTGTTTATGGTGTCACTGATGCATGTGGTACAGGTCTTGGTGCGGTTCTGATGCTAGAAGGAAAGGAAATGTGTTATGGGGGTAGACAGTTGAGAGTTCATGAGAAGAACTACCCTACCCATGATCTAGAGCTAGCTGCCATAGTATTCGCACTAAAGACGTGGCGACATTATTTACTTGGAGAGAAGTTCGAGTTATACACCGATCATAAATCTCAAGTATTGTTCTCGCAAATGGATCTTAATGTAAGGCAAAAACGGTGGATGGAGTTCCTAGCTTCTTATGACTTTGGGATTGCTTATACCCCTAGCAAGGGTAATGTGGTGGCTGACGCACTAAGTAGGCAGAGGATAGCCTTAAGTCCTCTGTTTGTGGAGAGGAAGAGCTTGGAGTTCATCTCAACTTTTAATTTTAGACCCTCGATCGAGATTTTGCCTGATTTGTTTGCATCCTTAGAGATACGACCAACTCTTATGGATCAGATAGTAGCTTCGCAGCAAGGTGACCCACATATTTTATACATCATGGATAAGCTCAGAAAAGGGGAGACTTCTAGTCGCCTCAGTAGATATTCCATAGATGAGAAGGGGTGGTTGCGACGAGATGGAAGGTTTTGTTTCCCTCAATCCGGAAGTTTGATAAAGGCAGTCCTAGAAGAAGCCCACCATTCTAAGATGACCATTCATCCAGGCGGTGATAGGATGTATAAAGACATGAAAAGGGTTTTCTTTTGGGTTGGGATGAAGATAGATGTGGCAGAGTTTGCTTCTCAATGTTTAGTTTGCCAGCAAGTTAAAGCTGAGCAAAAGAAGCCCGGTGGTTTACTTCATCCTTTGGAGGTTCCGCAGTGGAAATGGGAGAGTGTCTCTATGGATTTCATAGATGGTTTGCCTAGATCAAAGAAGGGCAATACCAGTATCTGGGTTGTGGTAGATAGAATCACTAAGAGCGCTCACTTTATTCCAGTTAAGAGTAAGAGGACGGCATCATGGTTAGTAGCAATTTATGTCTGAGAGATAGTCCGTCTTCATGGAGTACCTTCCACAATCATGAGCGATCGTGACCCCATATTCACCAGTGAATTTTGGAGGAGCTTGCAAGAAGAATTAGGTACACAGCTGTTTTTTAGCACAACTTATCATCCTCAGACCGATGGGTAGACGGAGAGGGTGAATAGAATTATAGAGGATCTTTTAAGGTTGTGTATCCTAGACTTTGGAGGGACTTGGGAAGAGCACATTCCTTTAGTCGAGTTTGACTATAACAAATGTTATCAAGCCAGCATCGACATGGCACCCTTCGAAGCATTGTACGAACGACCCTATAGATCACCAACTTGTTGGTGGGAATCTAAAGAAATATTATTACTTGGACCAGATATGGTTAGAGAAACATCCGAAAAGATTGACCTTATTCGACGGCGGATGAAGACAACTCAAGATAGGCAGAAGTCCTATGCAGACAAGAGAAGGACTGACATCGAATTTGAACTGGGAGACTTGGTTTCTATCAAAGTATCACCTCTGAGGAATGTGGTTCGCTTCAGATCGGTAGGGAAGTTGGCACCATGGTTTGTGGGACCATTTCCCATAACCGAGAGGATTGGCCAAATGGCCTATAGAGTGAAGCTTCTAGGAAATCTATCCAGTGTTCAAGATGTTTTTCACATTTCTCATCTGCGGAAGTTCTTTCATGACACCGCAGAAGTTGTTGAGCCAAGTATATTAGAGGAGATAGAAGTGGAACGGGTGGCGACAGTCAGATGAGTCCTTACCCGTATTCTTGGATCAGGAGTTAAGAAGCTATGCAATAAAGAGATCAAATTGATAATGGTTCAATGGGGAGATAACCCTGGGGACGCGACTTGGGAGACCAAAGACAAGATTCGTACTCGTACCCTTTCCTTTTCAAGGGTATGTTCTTAACTCCTTTTCCAAAGTTTATCTATACTTGTTTCTGTCATTTGATTATGTCCTGTCAATAGTATTCTCTACCTTTAGATAGGAATCCTATAGATGTAAACATGTGCTTGAGACATGTTATGTCAATAGTATTCTCTACCTTTAGATCGGCTCAATCACTCTCATACTGCATATGGATGTGTGTGCATTTTCTTTTTTTTAATAGGTGAAAATGGTTGTGTTAGCAAATGGATGTTGCAGTTGGACGAATGAGTGTGCGCACATATAGAACTTACATGTTATATAGGATTATTTGCAAACAAATTGGATACATGGCACTAACATACATTGCATTAAGGAGGTTGACTGAATCAGTAGACCGCCTAATCTTCGCATTAGTGTTGGGACATATACACACAACTTTTTGTATATATAAGCATTAGAAATCTTTAAGGACAATGGATGTCAGTGATTGATGGATGAGTAGATGGATGATGGATGGTAGGATATGTATTCTTCTCAACTTAGAGATTTCGGGGATGAAATTCTTTGAGTAGGGGAGAATGTAACACCCCGTAATTTTTAACGACACTAAGGAGGATAAATTAAATAAATAATTAATTTAACATTCAGAATTAAGGGGAACGGACTGCGCCATTGCGTCTGTCTCGAAATTCTGGTCAAAATAGACATTTGGTTTGCGTAAAATGTACACCATATGAAGAAGTTATGTAGGTTTGAAATTTGTATACGTGCAGAAGAATTTTATACATATATATATACATAGGGTCAAGAAAATCAAAATTCAGTTCAAATTTTAAAAATTACGTTGGTGGCAAAATTCCTGCCCCAGGGGTGTTGACCCCATAAAGGGGGGGCCGACCCCTTAAGGGGAGGGTCGACCCCATAAAGGGGGGTCGACCCCCCTAGGGCTGAGGTGAATGTCGGTTTAGAGAGGGCTGGCATCTATATATAGAGGTCAATTTCTCTATTTTCTTCATTGAGAATCCATAGAGGCAAGACTCTACCGGTGACTGAACTGAACCGAATTATCTTCTACAACTCTCAACTAAAGCAAATCAAAATTAGAGATTCGAGTGTAGATCCAACCTCTGCCATCTTCTACCTTTTCTTTTAATCTAAACACGGTGAGTTAGGTACTTTTAGATTTAAATGATTAAAAGTAATTTGTAACATGACTGCGATTTAGATATATACATGCCTGTGACCGAATCATATTGGATCTATCATAATTTGTGAACATATGACATTCTAAATTGGTTATAAATTCGATCTAAATCTCTATCTTATCGGATCTATTGTAACTTCTATGACATTCTATGATGTGGATTTTGACCTTATTTGTGTTTGATCTATTTTTAACTATTGGATCTGAATTATGTGGACATCTAACCTATTAATCAGATCTAGTTTGTCACCTTGTGCCTATCATATTAGATCTAAACCAGTTGGACATCTAAATTGTTATTTTAGATCTTATTATGCTTATGATGACATCATAGTTATGTTAGAATTAGTAAACTGCCACAAGTTCATTAGATTCTTGCTTATATGTCCACCTTATCACCATGCTAGTTTATGTTTATGCCAGAACAATCACCTTTGTCATATTCCCATCACTTTTCACTTTTTATCATTTGTGACTAGGCTATTATCTAGCCTAGGAATGCCGCCAAAATTATGTGAATACGCTAGTTAGGGAACGGGGGAAAAAGGTTAGAATTGGCATAATTTAAATGATGTTTATATGAATTGGACATATAATTCAATAAGTGGGTAAATAGGTATAAACACCTGTAAAGGCATAGGAACTAGTAATTGGATAAGAATGAAATGTTTAAGGTTACAATTAGAAATTGTAATTGCACTTATGACATGAGGTTCGGTTGCATTAGTGGTGGAAGTCTGCCCGGACCCGACCGACATATCCTGCAACCACTAATGTTGAACCTAATGTGAGAGGTCTATGTGTGCAAATATGAGATAGGCTATGACACAAGGTCGGACATGGTAATCAATTGGACTACTTAACCGAATCTAATCCATAGGGATTGTATGATTATGAACTAAAGTTAGGGTTAAGTAAAATTGGTTGGACAGTGGGTGGGCTAAGAAAATCTGAGGAGGTGGGTAATATTTACATATAGGCTCGCAACTCAGCCCGATAAGTTATGTAACTAAAGACACCTAGTGGTAAGCATAACCGGCAGAAAGATTGGGGTTATATAATTAAAGACACCTCTTAGGGTAAAATATAACCTGTGTGAAAACCTAGTGCGGGATACAAGACAAGGGGGAGAGCTTGTATCATATTGTATAGGACCCTTTTCAGTCAGTAACCCGGAGTAGGTATCAAGTAGAGTACTCCGAACTAGGTCGGAGAAGGGGAACACTTACTGAACTGATTGTAAGAGATCCAAACGTGGAGTTCGGTGTAGGCGGCGAAAATTGACCGGGCCATGTGCGTGTATGAGCCGGGAAGAAGGGGATAAGACGACCATGACACCTGTATATATGGGGCCATGCATATCAGCGAGGGGTTGCCATTTTAGGGCGTGATACATCCTTCGGTAGGGCCGGCACAGAGTATCTATGCGGATTAGGGAGCCGATCGATTAAGGTAGTTGTTAGGATACATTTGGACGTATGCCTAAGTCTACCACCTTATAGTGGAAGGGACCATCTCATTCTGGTTATACTAGTAATAGTGCAGAGTAATCATTAGAAGCGTATGCACCCTATCTTGGTTACCTTGTCATACATGCCTTTTGCGTGGTTATCTTTCCCTTATCCACTTTATATGACTGTCATGCTAGTTTTATTTATTTACTTGTTAAAACTAACTAGATTTGCCAGACTTTACGTCTAACCCTTTTTGTTTCCACTTCTTTCTTCCATTTCCCCCTCAGGTTCGCAGGCAGGGAATTCTCAGGCTTAGTCAAGACTCGGTTACCATCTTGTTGGAGCTACTTTTGAAGTATTTCTCAAGTTCTTATCACTACTATGGCTTAGCTCTTTTTCTTGGGGAATTATGCTTTTTATACATTTATGTACTCTGATGGCACAAGGCAGAAGTTATGTTATTATAATGTTTTTTGTGACTTATGGTATTTTGGACCACGATGTATGATTTATGTTTGAAATAAAAATTTGAATTTCCGCTGCTATCTTATTTTTATCTGTCTTGTAAAATTCTGTGTCTGTTGACCTATAACGCTTCACAGAACTTAATGCATTCCCTTAGTGAGTGACATTAACGGACGTGGGGTGTCACATGGGTTCTGCATGATGCAAGGGCGTCTTGTTACTAATTCTAGGGGTTTATCCCGACATGATGTAGTAAAAGAGTATCATCTGTTTGTCTTGATCCTAGACAACTTGTATGGGCGAATGTCTAATAGTATATTTCCTAGAAACTGCAAACGTTGAGTTTTTACAAATATACCGAGTATGTGGCAGAGAAAGACTTCATTTGCTTAACGCCCAGATTACATTTATGCAACTCAATTAGTGATTGATGGATCTAGCAATGTGGCTTTCAAAGTTGAATGTGATATTTCCAAAAAGATAATCGTAGCCTCAAGCCTCATCAAGCAGGAAATGACTAAAATCGTGAAGGCAACAGGGCTATGTCGTTCATACCCATATCATCGCTTGATATAGAGAAAACGATTGTCCTTTTTTGTATGCTTCAGTATTGTACGGTTGCTGATCCCAACCATAATGGTGATATATTCAATACACTCAAGCTAAATGAGTGGTCGGTTCTGTGTGGTCGAGTTGCAAGATGTTCCTATTGAACCCTAGTGTTCTTTGCTCTAGAGGACATTCATCGGGAGGTATTTCTTTACCTAGTCATGTATGGAAATCCAAACTCTAATAGAGGTTGTAATGTATTAGATTTAAACCAACCATGTCGAAATGCGAGATGCAAGCTTTTTGGCTGTATTCCTATTTTACTTATGGATTATAAACATTATTATAATATCATTGGATTAAAAATAAAAGTAATTTTGTTATTGTAAGACAAAAACACATGCCCTGTTAATATGTAGTTGTGCCTTACGAGAGTTCCGCTTCTTAAAGGATTTTCTAAAATTAAACAAATAGTTTGTGATGTGAGTTTTATGATTGAAAGTATTCCGAACTGATTTTGACGATTTTTCTTTCCTTAAAATATGCTTGGGTCAGACCGAGTATATCTTCCAAATTGCATTAGTTTTTGCTTGGAACTTCAGGAGAGGAGCCGGAGTCGAGATTTATTCCCGTATTCTGTGGTATTAATTTATTTTCGCTGCATGTTGTAATTATCAGCAGTGTATAAGCTAATCTGGTTGTGTACTCAAATTTTGTAATCATGTGCATACAGTTTTCTCTTTGTGTAAAGAGTATTGATATATTATATTTTGTTCATTTAGCTGTGAGCTTCTATTTTGTTAACCCTCTTTTTAGCAAAAGCAGTGACGTGCCAGATCGAAGCCCAAATGCGCAATCAGCCGAATCAGATAAATCACGATTCAAGAAGCCCAACTGAAGCTCGGCCCGGAACAATCGCATATTGGCCCAAGCCAATTCTCATCAACTGATGACTCACTCCAGAAGAATCGTTCTACCAGTCGACCAAGTATCTCGCTCCCATACAAAGCGCGTCAGCCGAATATCTTGAACTAGCATATAGATATTCAACTGAGCTATTCCGATGCTTAGCCCGACTTTCAAGGAAGTAAAGGCGGTCAACCACATCCGGACAAAGCTCTACTTTTGATACACCTCGCTGTGGATGCCACGTAAGCCACAACTTCTGAAGATACTATTCATGAATAGTGGAATTAGTCTTCCAGCCACTATTCTATCCATGGAATGGACTCCACGTGTCCAAGCTTTCCCGAAAAGGTCATGCCACGTCACAATAGTCCAAGTCGCCATCTCCACCTATAAATACCTCAAAGCTCAAAGAAGAGAGGAGGACTTCTTTCTTTCGGAGGACACTTTCTTTCTGATCCCTTCGGCACTCCAAAGGCTGAAGCACTCTAAGATTTCTCCTCTAAAACTTCTCATCTCTCACATTTCTTCAAATAGAGAAAAAGCATTGTACTTGTAAACAAAAAAGCAAAAGTAATACTATAGGCACAGTCTTTGCTGAACCACTATAAAAATTCTGTGTGTGCTCCCTGTTTTTTTAATTATTTCTACATCTCATAACCGTTATTCGTGTGCTCTCCACACGATTGGGGGTTGATTGTTACTAGTGACCAACTTTTGACGTAAATGCTTTGGCATGTCAGGAAGGGGAACACACGCGTAGCGACATCTGTTTGCCTTAGTCCATGGTGAACAAGCGAAAGAAAGATACAACATCCTCTTGTCATGTGAACACCGACGCAGCAGATACCAATGCTACGGAGGAACGAAGCTTCCTCTCATGAAGATATGTCTCGATTTATTACCCAGGACGACATGGATAAAATCATGGTCGAATTCAGAGACCATATGACATCTCAGGGTAAACTCCTCGAACGACATCAGCAGTTGATGGATCACCTTCTCGATCAAATGGAAACGGGATTGAACGCTTCAACATCAATTCCACTACCGACCGGGACTGGTGCAACAACTGATCTTCGGTCTGCAAGGAATTAGGCCACTGATCAGGCTACACCTTTATTTCATCCTGGCTCGGCTCTACCTCCCAACCAATCGCAGCCCGGAGTATCACTTCCAGCGCAGCTGCAGTAGTAGAACCCCAGGGGGCTCGCGATCAAGATCTAGATCGGTCGAACACTTTGCCTCCACTCTGGGAAATAACTCGACCTCTCATGCCTGTCGGGCGATTACCGGGTCCATCAGAATCAATGCCATTCTCATTACAACCTGGAATCTTACCGCAGACCAGTATAACCACTCTTCCCCTTCAACGAAGAGTTGGTGCAGCCTTCCATTCGAACCAGGAAGACCACCCTACCATACCGGTCCTCACCGTGGCGGAAGAAAATGCTACCGTAAACCCTCCTAACCTCGCTCCTGCGGGGGGCAACCCCGAGCTCCGAACATCACATGCTATGCCGGATCAGCCTAGACCCTCTATCATGGGTACGGCTTAACCTAATACTCATCAGGTTCAAGAGGGGCCATTCTTCCCAGAACCGCCTACCTGAGCTCACCCTCACTCTCATCTTCACTCAACTCTCGAAGGCCGATCCCAGCCAACGGCCACACTTCCGAGCATGGTTTTGCCATATCCTCGCATCGAAGCTCTCCCAAATGCTTATGGCAACGACTCCTCGGAGATGGAAGCCAGCTTGCAAGTATCATTCGATGTTTCACTCAGGGCACTTCCTTACAGCAGGACATAGATAATGTCAATCGTGGCCACTTTACTAGAGAAATCAGAAACTCCCGAAACCCTCCGAACTTCAAGTTCCCAGCTATTGAACCATACAATGGTCGCACTGACCCGACCATCCACCTCATGCGATACATGCGACATATGGAAGTACTTGGTGCATCGACCAACATCATGGAAAAGTGCTTCCCGCTCTTCCTTACAGATATAGCCGACATGTGGTTTCGGCAGCTAACAACGGAGTCGATCAGCAGGTGGAACACGCTGGTCACCCGCTTCATCGAGCAATTCAGAGTACATATCTCTCAACCAAACAGCGTTATGCTCTTATCCGCCATCAAGCAGCGATCAGGAGAGATGCTCAAATCCTTCCTCAAAAGGTTCAATGCGACAGTAGCGTCAGTCGATCGGCCCGAGCCATCGATGGTACTTATGGCCGCCATTGCAGGAGTTCAGAACTGATCAGAATTCTCAATCTCTTTAACCAGAGATCCGCTCAGGGATATAGATGACTTCTATTCCGAGGTCGAGCGATTCCTCCGACAAGAAGACGCCAGCATTGAGATGGAGAGCCTTGAGGTCCTAGCCGCCAAACAACAAGGTCCATTCAACAGCAACGGCCGGAATAAAGGGAGAGGAAAGGCCCCGGAAAAGAACAAGCGTCACATACGACCTCGAATCGAAAATAAGTACGACCAGTACACCGAACCCAATTCCTCTCTACTCGATATCTACCTTGACATACGAGGGTCCCTTCCTACGCCAAGGTCACGTCGACGAGAACCAACCCAGATGGAACTCGATTCCGGCAAACATTGCGTATTCCACAACGTAGCTGGACATAGCACTGATGAATGCCGACATCTGTGCGATCTCATCGACGATCGAGTCAGGCGAGGGGAGCTTCTCGAGTATGTTAAGAAGCGCTCCCCAGCCATGCCGCCGCGATCTTCCACCCAAGCTCCTCAAGTCGGTCCTTGAGCTCCTAGAAACGGAAAGGACCCTGAGACTAGCACTCACGACATTACCATTAATTAGACTTTTTAATGTATTTATTTCAATAAAAAGGACACCTTGATGTACACATGAATGGGGTTAGGATATAGCTCCAAGGCATGCTCTGGAATCAACCGTTGTCCTCTTAGAATTTCTTTTCTTTGTAATAATACTTTAGCTGCTATGAGTTTTCTTTTGCAAACATGGATCGTGTTTGCAAACTCTAAGCCGAGCAGGCTGATGCTCTCCCCCTTTCTTTGATGTGGTCCTTGCGAAAGCCCACCACTATTGCAAAAACCTGCTCCACCAGCCGAGTACAGTAAAAATCTTAAACCGAGTATGGATTATACTCACCCTTTTATTTGCACCACGAGCGTTTACTGCTCGTTGGATATATAATTTAACATGAGTCGAGCATAAAAAACACTTGCACCAAGCCAAGTATGGATAATGCTCGCCACCTTTCTAAGCCGAGTATGGTTAATACTCGCCACTAAGCCGGATATGGTTAATGCTCGCCACTAAGCCGAGTATGGTTAATACTCGCCACTAAGCCAAGTATGGTTAATACTCTCCACTAAGCCGAGTATGGTTAATGCTCACCACTAAGACGAGAATGGATGATGCTTGCCACCTGTTTGCGAACAAATTATACAATTGTAAACAACTGTAAAATCCGTTCGTCTTTCCTAAACAACAAGGATTGTTGTAGAGGGTGTCGAACTCTGGAACCAAAAGTATTTTAATTAATAAATCCAGTCAAGTTATTCCAGTATTTTGATTGGTTGAAAACACAGAAAATAACAGCAATTAATTAAAAAGAGAGATTTATATAATAAGAGAAAACAATTAGGGGATAATGACATAGATTAGATTCACACTCATCAATAGCCAACAAATAAATATAGATCTAATTCATGTTTCTGTCACAAACAGCAATCAACGATAAATAGATTCTTAGAAACAAATAAGTAAATAGCGACAAGCATAGCCTATGCAGGAGCTGAGCTCTTAAACAACCATAGACTATCAGGACAGATTCACAAATTAATTTCTAAAACCCTAAATTAGATCTAAATCTGATAATTGTTAGATCGAACACGAATATACCCTGTGAAGGAGCATAGCTCTTAAACGACACAGAATATGATGGTTTATATCTAACCCTTTATTCAAATCCAGATCTACATGTATATAGTCCTCATCTATTGGCTATGTGATTCATGTTGAATCATATCTGTTAGCGTCATCACCCCCTAATCAAAGGGGATTAGCTAGACATAGCTAAAGAAGAAAAGAAAAGGAAAATAACAGACATGAACATAAATAAAATATAAAGTAAAATAACAACTGAGAGAAAGGTGAAGAAGAGTTTTATTCCAAGAAGAGAATTACAGAATAAAACTAAGTGTGTTTTTACATGAATGAGCTACAAGGTATTTATAGCTGATATGACAAAGATTAACTAGCTAATTACACAATGTGGGACTAAAGAATTAGCCCAAATAACACATAAGCTAGTGTAAACGGGGTTGTAGAGTAAGAGGCCTTGTAAGTGAGCCAGTGTGAACACGTGCAGTGCATGAATGAGAAGCCTTGCAAAGGAGCTAATGTGAACGCTACATGAGTGAAATGGTCTGCAATTGAGCCAATGTGAACACAATATGAGTCTTTAGTGAGCCAAATCTACCCAACTGAACTCTATTTGCAACCGTTCTTCAAGCTTTAAACTCTTCAAGTATTAGTAATTTTAACTTCACTCTTTTTCAGCAAATTCTTCATGCTTTATTCGTCAAATGCTCTAAACCATGATTCTTGTCATCAATCTGAAAACACAACTATAAATACACAATATCAATTATTTAAAAGATAAAATAAGATAAATATGCGGATAAAATATACACATTTGCGTGTATATCAAATACCCCCACACTTATCTTTTTATTCGTCCTCGAATAAACTAAACTAAGATATGTCACACTTTCGTAGGAAACACGATTGCATTTAGCGTATGCAACAAGCCGTTAAACCTCTGGGTGTCCCCAGTAGGACGAGTGTTGTCTCGTGAGGGTTTTCAGCGGATACTACCCACAAAATCCAAAGCGTCTTATGTACGCAGATTAATCAAACAATATATTTAAGGTCTTTCACATTCCAAGGATTTCACCTAACTTCAATAATAACAGTTTAGCCCCAAATTGTCCATCCCATAATTAGTGCAAAAATGAACAAAATTTTTCAAGCTGAATCGTAATTCCTTGATAACACTGTAATTGTCTTGAAGGTTAAGAGTGTGGTGTCAACCAAAGTTCTACACATCGACAATGTGCACCCAATCATTTCTTTATTGTTTTTTTTAATAATTTTGCACCAGTGTAACTGTACTGTATTGGATGTGAGTTATGCATAGACGAAGGAAAAGTTTGTAAGTTCTAAAAATGTTATAGATAAGAGGGAAAGTGTATTAGTTGAACTTCAAGCTACAAAAGATAAAGTAATACTAAGGCACGTATAGATATTTTGTTTCCTTTCATCTCCTCTACTACAATCCTTGCTTCCAAGTATGGTATGATGGATGTGGATGGAATGGAAATGGATGCTTCATAGTCAAGAATGATGAAGACTATTTTATTCAGAGAGACTCTCTCTTTATTTCATTTTTTTTCTTTTCCTTTTTTTTCTATTCTTTTTTTTTCTTCTTTTTTTTTCTTTTTTTTTCTTTTGCATGATGAATGATGAATTGAGATGGAATGATGACATACATGATTTCATTTGATTCCTCCTCTACTACCAACACTTCATGAAAGGAAAGTTTTGTGCCCTAGTTACTCTACTTCTATAACCTTAATTCAACACACAAGTCTGGATTGATGTTATACAAAAAGATGAAAGGAATGATAAGCAAAGTTTCGTAAGATAGATAACCCATAAAAAATAAGATGTGGTATATGGTTATCCTACCTTAAAACAAGTACGGAGTGGGTGGTGTAATATTGGTATAAAAAGTGACGTTTTTGACCTTTAAACAAAGGTTCTTGAGTATACCAATATAAGATAAACTTGTTGAAACATGGATGTAAATCGACTAAAACTTGGGTTTGAATAATGTGGGGGCATCGAAGAAGAACGCTACAATGAGTCATTTCTCCTTAATTAGGGCAAGTGTATTTTAGAACTTACGATTTTGAAAATTTGAGTGGAAAAGAAAATATTATGCATGAAAACTAACTCAGAAAATCCAACAAATGTAGGTGCAAAATCCTTTTATTTCATGATTTTTTTTTGATTATTTTTACTTGCACATTCTAACATGTATAACAAAGGTTGACACGCTTACTCCAGAACACGACTAACGTCTGCACAGTCTCAAGCTAGCATCTTAAAAAGACACATTACGATTCGATGAATAAATAATGTTCATTCCCATCACCCAACAATTCAACTTATCAAACAAGAACCAAGGTGTTATTTATGAATTTTAAGTTAATCCTTGTTCAATGAATGACCTAGTTCATAAAATTTTATTGCTGCTGTAATGTAAACCCCCCCCCCCCACACACACTTGAGTGTGACTGTGTCCTCACAGTCTTAATCAGACATATCTTAGTGAAAGGGAAAAACAAATAAGAGAATATTTACATATGTACAAAAGAGGGTTAGTGCGTCTTACCGAATGTAATGTGGCTCATGGAGGACCATGAGCTCTTCCTCTTGGTTGGGTATTGGTTCCAAGTAAGGTTTAAGGCGTTGACCATTGACCTTATAGAATGATCCATCGGTTGGATTTTCAATTTCTACCGCACCATACGGAAAAACAGTCCGTACAGTGTAAGGTCCTGTCCATCTAGATTTTAGCTTACCCGGAAATAGATGCAGTTTTGAGTCATACAACAGAACTTTTTGACCTGGCATGAAAGTTTTACGTAAAATTGATTTATCATGAAAAACTTTTGTTCTGTCCTTGTAAATTCGTTCATTTTCATAGGCATCATTTCGAATTTCATCAAGTTCATTAAGTTGAAGCTTCCTATGTTCTCCTGCTTGCTCTAAATCAAGATTCAAAGTTTTTATTGCCCATAATGCCCTATGTTCTAGTTCAACTGGCAAGTGACATGGATTACCAAAAATCAACCGATAAGGGGACATACCCAAGTTGGTTTTGAAAGCGGTGCGGTAAGCCCAAAGAGCATCGGTTAATTTTTTAGACCAATCTTTACGATTTCGATTCACAGTTTTCTCAAGGATTTGTTTAATCTGCCTATTCGATACTTCAACCTGCCCACAAGTTTGAGGATGGTACGGAGTGGATAACTTATGGGTTATCGAATACTTTCTCAAGAGGGCTTCAAAAGAACGATTACAGAAATGTGTCCCGTTGTCGCGGATTATTGTGCGAGGTGTGCCAAACCTAGAAAAGATGTTTTCTTTTAAGAAGCGCACAACAACCTTATTGTCGTTCGTCTTGCATGGAATAGCTTCGACCCATTTAGAAACATAGCCGACAGCCAAGAGAATGTAAATGTTCCCAAAAGAATTAGGGAAGGGTCCCATGAAGTCTATACCCCAAACATCAAAAATTTCGACCTCTAGAATGGGGTTTAGGGGCATCATATTCCGTTTAGAAATTTTTCCTAAAAATTGACATCGATCACAAGTTTTGCAAAATTCATATGCGTCTTTGAAAAGGTTGGGCCAGTAGAAACCCGATTGGAGAACCTTTTCGGCTGTCTTTTTGGGACCGAAGTGACCACCACAGGCTTGGTCATGACGGAAAGAGAGGACACTGTGAGTTTCAGTGTCGGGAACACACCTTCGAATGATTTGGTCGGGACAATACTTGAAAAGATAGGGGTCGTCCCAATAAAAATGTTTCACTTGGGAAAAGAATTTGTGTTTATCCTGCTTAGACCAAAAAGAAGGGATCTGCTTGGTGACTAAGTAGTTGACAATGTCAGCGAACCAAGGATCCGTGGATAGAGAAAACAGCTGTTCATCGGGGAAATTCTCGTTGATCGGAAGAGAAGAAGACGGGGCATTTGGAAGACGAGACAAGTGGTCCGCAATAACGTTGTCGGATCCTTTTTTATCCTTAATGGTAAGGTCAAATTCTTGAAGTAGAAGGATCCAACGAATGAGACGAGCCATAGCATCCTTTTTAGAGAAAAGGTACCTAAGTGCAGAATGATCGGTATAAACCGTGATGTGTGAGCCAACTAGATAAGGCCTGAATTTTTCTAGAGCAAAAACAACTGCCAAAAGTTCTTTTTCAGTGGTCGTATAATTGATTTGGTCATCGTTCAAAGTCTTACTCGCATAGTAAATGACGTGAAGAATCTTATCGATGCGCTGTCCTAGGACAGCGCCAACAGCGAAATTTGAGGCAACACACATGATTTCAAAAGGCAGCTTCCAATTAGGAGAGCAAATGATCGGGGCAGAGATAAGTTCATTTTTAAGACGCTCAAAAGATGAAATACAATCAGAATTGAAGTCGAAAGGAACATCCTTACTAAGAAGATTGGTCAAAGGTCGAGTGATTTTGCCAAAATCTTTTATAAAGCGACGGTAAAAACCAGCATGACCTAAAAAGGATCGGATGTCCTTAACTGATTTGGGAATCGGAAGATTTGAAATAACTTCGATTTTGGCTTTGTCTACTTCAATTCCTTTGTTAGAGATGACATGTCCCAAAACAATGCCATGTTTAACCATGAAGTGACACTTTTCCCAATTAAGCGTTAAGTGTTTATCTTTGCAACGATTAAGAACGAGATCCAGGTGATGTAAACACTCAATGTAGGAATCCCCGAAGATGGAAAAATCATCCATGAACACTTCCAAAAATCGCTCGATCATATCAGAAAAAATGCTAATCATGCACCTCTGAAAGGTTGCAGGTGCATTACAGAGACCAAAAGGCATACGTCGGTACGCAAATGTACCAAATGGACACGTGAAAGTGGTTTTCTCTTGATCTTCAGGAGCGATAGGGATTTGATTATATCCCGAGTACCCGTCAAGGAAACAGTAGTACTCGTGACCGGCTAGTCGTTCTAACATTTGATCGATAAATGGCAGAGGGAAATGATCCTTTCGTGTTACAGCATTAAGTTTCCTATAGTCAATGCAAACACGCCAACCAGACTGGGTGCGGGTTGGGATAAGCTCGTTAGCTTCATTTTGAACCACGGTAATCCCTGATTTCTTAGGTACAACATGAATCGGACTAACCCATTGACTATCGGAAATCGGGTAGATGATTCCATTGTCAAGACATTTAAGGATTTCAGCACGAACTGCTTCTTTCATGATGGGGTTTAGTCGACGCTGGGGATCACGAGTGGGTTTGGCATCATCTATAAGGTGGATTTGATGTTGGGCTATCGATGGACTAATCCCCTTAATATCAGCCAAAGACCAACCAATTGCTTCCTTATTTTTCTTAAGGATGGGAAGGAGCAATTGTTCCTGCTCTAAAGTAAGGTCAGAAGCAATAATGACAGAAAAAGTTTCATTGTCTCCTAAGTAAGCGTACTTAAGATGACTGGGCAGCACTTTGAGGTCAGATTTTGGGGGCGACTCAACCGAAGAAATTGGTTGAGGGATAGACTCATTTGTGAGAGGCTCGACAGGAATCGAATCAGAGACATTTCCGGGAGTATCTTGAAACAAAGTTTCGTAATCTGATTCAATTTCGTTATTCAGATGGTCGAGCTCAGATTCATTATCGTGGACAACATGGATTTCAGAAAACTGGTCCACATAAGAGTTAGGAGAGTTTTCAGTTCTGAAGATGTTTAGCTCGACGGTCATGTTACCGAAAGAAAGTTTCATAGACCCATTTCTACAGTTGATGAGAGCATTAGAGGTTGCTAAGAAGGGTCGTCCTAGAATCAAAGGGATCTGGTTTGTAGGATTGCTAACCTGTTGAGTTTCTAAGACAATGAAATCAACTGGAAAGATGAATTCGCCTATTTTGATCAACACATCCTCGATTTCGCCCACAGGTTTCTTAATTGAACGGTCAGCAAGCTGAAGGGTAACCTTGGTGGGTTTTAGTTCTCCTAGGCCTAATTGGCGATAGACGGAATATGGAAGCAAGTTAATACTAGCACCTAAGTCTAGCAGGCATCTATCGATTTTCTTGTCCCCAATAGTACATGATATTGTGGGGCAGCCAGGATCTTTGTATTTCACTGGCATCGATTGGGACAAGACTTCGCTTAGAGTTGCTGCTAAAACACTTTCTTAGGTACATGTGTATGACGTTTTTGAGTGCACATATCTTTTAGAAATTTTGCGTATTGTGGAACTTATTGTATAATATCTAAAAGAGGAATGTTCACTTTAACTTGCTTAAATATTTCAAGGATTTTTTCTAGCTGATCCGTCTTTTTCCTAGGTTGGAGTCTATGAGGAAATGGAGCAGACAACTCAGTAGGTTGGGCTACTTGAGTTTGAGGATGGTCCTTGTCAGAAATTGGCTCAATGTTTTGATCTGAGTTGGTCGAATTTTCAATAGGGTTTGGAAGATCGTCCGGTAAAGCATTTGGGTTGACCACATGGTTGTCAATCTTTTTGCCAGATCTAAGTGTCGTGACCGCATTCAAGTGACTAACGTTTGAATCTTGAATGATGTGAATTTGGTTGGAGTTAGGATTTTGACGATTGGGGTTTGGAATGGGTTGACTCGGGAAAGTGCCTCTTTCTCGTTCGCTTACCGAAGTGGCTAACTGACTCATTTGCATTTCAAGTTTAGCGATCGATTGACTCGTGTTTTGCATGTGCGAAGTCAATAAATTTTGAAGATTGGTATTTGATTGGAGATTTTGAGTCGTCTCTTTCGTCAATTCTTCGAGAGTTTTCTCCAGTGATGTTAATCGTTTATCGTCTTGGGGAACAAAAGATTGTTGCGCTTGATTTTGAAAAGGTGGCGCAGGATGTTGGAATTGAGTTTGTTGAAAGGGAGGTTTCGAAGGATTATTCGAAAATGACTGAAAAGGCGGTCGAACCGCATTCGAATTTGCATTGTTTTGGGTCCAAGAGAAGTTAGGATGGTTTCTCCAACCTGGATTGTACGTTGGGGAGAATGGGTCATTCCTAGCTTTGTTAAATGCGTTGAGTTGTTCCAATGAATGTGGGCATTGATCGGCTATGTGGTTAGGATCGTTACATTTGTAACATAAGGTCTGAGACGCTTGAGCTTGATTTATTTGAGTTGATGAAAGGACATTATCGAATTTGGATATCATCGCGTCTATTTTTGCTTCTAAGGCTACTGATGATCCTACCGAATGAGCGTTAGATCGGGAATAAATCGATTTCTCGTTAGATCTTTCCCATTGAGCTGATTTTTCGGCCAAATTTTCGAGAAATTGCCAAGCGGCATTGTGATCTTGGGCTAGAAAATTTCCTTGGCACATTGATTCGAGCATGGTTCGAGAGTTATTTTCAAGTCCATCGTATAAAATTTGACAAAGAGTCCATTTTTCGAAATTGTGATGTGGACATTTGACTAGGAGTTCTTTAAATCTTTCAAAATATTTTGCAAAGGATTCACCCCCAAATTGACGAAAATTGACGATTTCATTTCGAATTTTGGATGTTTTTTCTAGAGGGTAAAATTTCTTTAGAAAAATGTTTACAAATTCACCCCAAGTTCCAATCGTATTTGAAGGCAAGCTATACAACCATTTCTCAGCATAATCGGTATGTGCAAATGGAATTAACCTAAGTTTGATTCCATCGTCACTTAATTGTTGAAATTTCATGGTTGCACAAACTTGTTCAAATTTGGTCAAGAAGATATAAGGATCATCACATTCTAGATTGCCGAACTTTGGAAGAGTATTTATGTGATTCGAATGAATTTCAAAGTGGTTACCCGTTGGGGCGGGCAATATGATGCAGGAAGGAATAGAAACCCGATCGGGGAAGTATCTATCCATAAAAGATCGAGGGGGATTTTCTTCGGCCATGGTTAAAGAAATGCTTGTTCGAACTAAACGATTGTCTGAAGGATCACGAGTCCAATGACGCATGCACTAGCAAGAAGAATAAGGGAAGATGAGAAAAAACAAATTTGAGAAGCGATTTTTTTAATTGAACCTAATGCAATTTACAATTTCTAGAATTATATAATGATGGTTTGATTTATTTCAACAAAAGACTTCTCAGCCAGTTAACGGACAGGAGTTACTGGTGCACCAGGAATCACCCTAGCAATGCAGCCGAAGGTTTAAGTACCTTCAGAGGAACAACCGATATAATATTTACGAATCACCGTAATATTTATAAACGGTTATTACTCTGCCGTAGTCTAGACACCGAGAAATAATCCGTTAGAACTAAACCAATTTGTCAAAATATAATGAAGTCCCTAGAAAATAAAAACAAAACTAATTTTTTTTTAATCAGTCACAGAACGAACAGTCTCAGGACAGTCACAGAACAGTCAATTGCAGAAAGAAATAAAAAAAACAAAATTTTTTTTTACAAGCAAGTCGATGCCCTGCAGAAGATTTTTACAAGCAATGTCTATTTTTTTTATTTGCAGCAGTGGTCCCTGTAGAGTTAGAAAATACTCACCTTGATCGGCAGTCCGTCCAGTGTAGTTGAGTCGCGCTAGCGCGTTCACACCCCACTTGGTGTGCAACCGCTCAGACCCTGAATAGTCTGCTGCTTTCTGTTGTTGTCGCCTCCTATTAATTGTTTAAGCCTTTTTTTAAAAATTTCCACCGTACCTGTTTCCGATTTTTTTTTTTCAATAGACGAGAAATGAAAATAAAAACGAAAATGAAACTAAAGACAAAACAAAATGAAAATAAGGTGAGTGAAAATCAAAATAAAAATAAAAAATTTAAAACAAATGCAAATCGATTTTTTTTTTTTAGAAAAACAAAACAATACAAAGTAAAGAAAATAGAAACAAAAGGAATTATCCCTAAGAATAGAAAAGGGGCCAACTAGAATTAAATCCAAACTAAAGATGCAGCACTTAATCACACCTAACCAAGCCCACAAGCCCAATCCCAATAGGCAGTCTTCCCAAACCCAAATAAAACAAGGGTTCCAAAACTCGGATGTTCTAAATTGAAGTTTCCAGAATAATTCCCAAATCCGAATCTTTTTTTAATCCTTCTTTCTCTGATTGAACCTCGAAATCAAATCGAAAATTAAAATAAGAAACTCGACACCGTGTTCAGGTTATTGGCGATTCCGATGGAGTTCGTTTGGCGATTGAATCGATCTCAGGGATGGGCGGTGTGATCTGGCTTTAGGTTCGTTGGTGGTTTTGTCAGTACAATTGAAGAGGCGCGGTGGTGGTATATGGATGGGGTAGTGTTTTGGGAGAAAGGGGTTGTTGAAACGCTCTGTGAAAGGGGTGATGAATGTGGGATTTGGGGGGTTTGAACGTGGGTGTGAAGAAGGATTCTGGTGGTAGTGAGGGTTATGGCAGACTGGTGAGTTGGTGACAGGGGCGGTTTGTTTGATGAGGTTCTGTCGAAGAGGAGGGCTATGTAGCAGTTATGGTTTTGAAGGGTTGAATAGGAGAAGGCAACTGTGATCAGGAAGGTGGAATGAGGTTATGCTGAAGGTGATGAGCGTGGAGTGGCAAAGCAGGTCCGAGATTTGTGGTTGTGGGTTTCAGCAGTCGATGAGAGGTTGAACTGCTTATTGTTTTCAGGCGGTTGTTTGTTGATCTGTGCAACAGGGAAGATGAACTCGGTGAGAATGAAGAGTCTGCGTGATATAGTGATAAGGTAAGGGGGATTGGGGGTGTTTGTTTGCGGTTAGAGAGTGTATATTGGTGTTCAAGCTGATGATGATCAGTCTTGGTTACAGGCTTTTTGTGAACAGGTGATATTTTTGGGAGAAGGCGCATGAAGCTTGGTTGAACGCAGTGCCAAAATTGATGGTTTATGGGCGGAGGAGCAGTGGAGTGGATGATGTTTGTCGAGGGTGACTGGGATGATTAAAGGCGGTTCTGTGGATTGTCTTGAATTTGAAGTATGGTGCAATGTTAAAGGAAGGCCGAGTGGTCTGTAAGTTGCGGATGAAATAGTGTGCAAGAGTGGGATGGAAAATTGGTTCTTCGAAGCAATGAAGGGGAGATGGTTGCTGTTGTGGTGATGAGAGGTTGCTGTATATGGTAAGGCGTGAGTGGTATTTGGGATTTTGTATTGCAATAGAAAAACAAAGGAGGAAAGAAAAGATTTTTTTTATTTACTTGTAGAAAAAGAAATGTATAGACCAGAAAAGGAATGAGAAAAAGGAAGGATATCTCAGAATTTATTGTTGTGAAAAGAAAGAAATTGTAATGGGAAACAAATAAAACAGAAATTTGCAATTTTGTTTATTTTTGAAAATTGAAAAAGGTGAAAAGGGAAAGTATTGAAAATGGGAAAGAAAACAAAATCAAAAAAATTCAAAAAGTTGGCAAGGAACTAACAAGAAAAGTGGCAAGAAATTGGCAGAAAAGAAAATGATTGAAAAAGGAAAGAAATAAAGAAATTTAGGCAACAAATTTTATTTTATTTTGAAATTCAGCAAATAAAAGGAAAATAAAAATAAAACACGGAAAAGATATTTTTATTTGTTTTTTTTATATGAAAAAAACTAAATAAAAAATAAGAAAAACTAAAATATAACCCGAAGGATTATTAATAAAAATTATTTGGTCCTCGGCAACGGCGCCAAAATTTGTTTGCGAACAAATTATACAATTGTAAACAACTGTAAAATCCGTTCGTCTTTCCTAAACAACAAGGATTGTTGTAGAGGGTGTCGAACTCTGGGACCAAAAGTATTTTAATTAATAAATCCAGTCAAGTTATTCCAGTATTTTGATTGGTTGAAAACACAGAAAATAACAACAATTAATTAAAAAGAGAGATTTATATAATAAGAGAAAACAATTAGGGGATAATGACATAGATTATATTCACACTCATCACCACCCCTCAAAGCCAAGTGAAATAAAATGCTCGACCCATCAGCCTTCTCCAAATCCAGAGTGGCTTATTTTATCTTTGCAAGAACTAGTTCTCATACAGACAGTGATCATCATCTCGGCCTTAATACGATTCCTGATAGTTATAGGTTTTCTGGTCTTAATACGACCTAGTTCGGTCGTCGGTTTCCTTGCCTTAATACAACATCGAGGCCGTCGGATTTTTGGCCTTAATAATGCCCGGCGCGACCATAGCTGTAATGACCCAGTCTTTACGTCAATCAAAAACAACAGTTTAATTAATCTTGAGTACAAATATAATTTGAAAAGCAAGATTTAAAGAAATTCAAACCTGTCAACCAGTGTATATAATAGCATATATATATAACAACAATTGTGTAGTTATCTAAAACAACATTGTTGCAAATTTCTTTGACTTATTTATAATAGCATGGTCTTTAACAGCGTTTGATTTAAAAGCTACTTTTTCTTTCATATGAGAAAATAACACTTACATATAGCAAATTTTAAAATGCTATCCTTTTGCAAATACTTTGTTCATTTTTCAAAAGGGTTTAAAACCTTATTTTGGCAAACTCTTTACTTTAGACTAGAAACCCTTTTGCCTAAAACATGATTAAACACTTCTTTATGTTCTCAAAACAAAATGCAAGAAAAATATTTGTATTTTTATATAATCAAAAACAAGTATTGTCAAATCCTCTTCCAATTCATGATCTCATCCATGAATCATCTACACCATAGATTGCTAGCAACTAGGGTCTTAAGGTAGATATTGGCACATGGCAAAATCATTTTAGAATAAGGCATTTTCAGTTTTTAAATCTATTTCTTTTCTCACATGATTTTCTGAAAATACCACTTTCTTTTGCATCTTTCAATACATGGTTACAATTGTCAAAGATCATGTGACTAAAGATTTACAAAATCATGTACATACATCATGGTCTTGCCTACACTAGATACTCACTAACATATATATTTTCTAAGATTTTCCTACTCATCTATCACATGGCCGTAGCCTTTTGTACATAGAAATTCAGTTTTTGCAACTCCTTGGAAGCAAAGTAAGCTTTAAAATATTTTTGTGTTAAATCAAAAAGACACGTGCCTACCTGAAGTTAGAAAACTGAAAATTCTGACCATACTATGGTACAAAGAAGAGCTGCTATATTTTTGTTTCACCAATGCAAGTTGAGAAAGGAACATGGTTAGCTACATAAGCATTTAAAGTGATAATACTACTGCAGCCATTTTCAGCATATGCTTTGTACAAATATACCCATTTGCATGTGCCCTGATACCCTGTAGCACTTCGGCATTGGTGAAATAGGTGTGTTCCCTCTCAACAGCTATAGAAGAACATAGGTTTTCCTTTCAATCACCTTTCCAGTGAAAAGAGAACGTTCTGCTCATGTTTGGCTTTTTCCAGACATGCATTTAATGATAGAATATTTTATAATTTACTACACCTATAAATAGAGGCACACATTCATGCAATTTCATCACAAAAGTAAACCAGTAGAATAGAAACCAGTAGAAAGAAGAGTTAGAACCTGAGAAAGCCGAGCCTTTAGAGGTGAGTAAACACCCTTTTGTTTTTCTGTATACCCTGATATGATCATATACTTAACTGTTGATGATTGTATATATGCGCCATACCTGTTTGAGTGTGATCTAACTGTAATTTGAAACCTGATGTGTGTATGCATTAGTTTAAAAACCCCTGTACCTATAACCTTAACTATTATATCCTGTCAGATATACACTCTGTTCACATGTTAACCCTCACCTCTCTGTTTCTCATATGTATTAAACTTGGGTTCCTTCATGGAAACTTGTTCATTAGATTACCAGTTTTATGTAAGAGGGTTAAGCCACTTCAAAATAAACAAAAATGCTTAGTTGAAAGGTGTATAGCAATAAGCTGGGTAAAAACCAAATTTTCAATGAAGAGATTTAACGTTTTAACTCGACATAAGTTTTGGGTTTGCATTGTATTGTGTGTCCGGATCAAGTGTTGGAGTTTCGGGTGGGAGCGTGGTCATGGACCATGGCCGAGAACTGGAAATGTTTTTCGGTTAGTGGTGGAACGGCTACAGACCATGTTTGGTTAGCTGTTCAGGTATATCTTTGTTTATGGATGATGGCATAAGCATTTTTCCGGTGCAGAAGCTCGAAGGGAGGCCGAACAAATTCCCGGTAACTCCGGTACAGCTTGCGCATGTACGAAGTTGGCGTAGACACTTGGGTAAGGACTGATATTCGTGCGCATGTGCACGCCACAAATCGTGCACAGTAAAGTTCGAAACACCCGTATTAGGATTTACGGAATGGGGTATGTTGCATCACGGTCCGTAAACATTGGGCGGAGAAGAGGTGGTTCACGGCTGTTGAATGATGAATGGAATCGAAGCGAAACATGAAAAGAGGAAAAGAAATCATTAACAGCAGATGTTCATGACAAAGTAAGGGGAGCCGATGATGAAAACGTGAAGAGACGATGGAAATCATTTTAAATAGCAGGTCTGAACATTGGCGTGAGCTTCTGAAAGTGGACGGGAGGGTCACCCGAGCTGGAGTTTGGCGAGGTGGCAGGCGCTCACGGTGGGTGTATCATAGTGAAGACTTGAACGTAGGGGATAGCAACATGGAAAATGGAATAGGAAAAAAGGAAATGGGAGGAAGTGTAGCAACAGGTTTTTGGCATGAGTTCTGAACGTGGAAGAAGGAGCACCCGAGCTGGAGGCGGAGCAGTAATGACCGGTGGTAGTACGGGGGTGGAGGGAAGTAAAGATTAGAAGTGAAAGGAGCATCAGAGAATGGAATTTGAGGAGCAGGTCTCGGCTCTTAAAACTGAAGTGGAAATTTCATTTTTTTTTTTTTGTATCAAGGAACCCACGTGGAAATGTTGGGGAGTGCGGACCTTAGGGTTTTGGGCTTTTTGACTTATTGGGTCAGGCACATGATATATTAATTAACAAAAGAAGGGGGGAGGCCGTAGTTTTTGAAGGCCGACGAGATTATAGAAAATATAGGCACGTGGCCTGTTAAGTTTTTAAAACATGTTTTTAAATAATAAGTAAACTACTTGCTTATCAAACCAATGAAGATATATACACTTCTATAAAATAAATGTTTAGATTTTAATTGTTTCTTTAAATGATTTAAACAAGAAATCTGGTAAGAGTATTCGACCATTTGTTTTATTAAAGAGTCAATGAGAATTTATGATAAGTTGAAATAATTATTTTATCGCATCGAAATCAGAAGGTGGTTAACTGGTAATAAATAATGAGATTATTTTGGAATAAACATTTGAGTTTTAAATCAATTTAGGTCGATGACCATTTAAAATAGGAAAGTGATTTCACAACTAATATAAATATGAACTCTAAAATTTATTTTTGAATTAAATAATCTATCCCATTTAAATACCACTTATCCTTAAAAAGATATTAACGCTGGTCGATTCGAAGAGTCCGGATCTATGGTCCACTTCGATTCGATTTTTACGTCGCAAGTCAACAATTATCAAAGATAATAGAAGACGGAGTTATGCAAGGGCTATTCTTGAATAGCACCTTCGGTTTGTTCAATCCCAGAACAACTTGCATGGACGAATGTCTGACAAAGTAATTCTAACTGATCACGAACGTTGATCTTTTCAAACGTAATTATATGGTGGCAGAGGAATTCGTTTCTCTCGCCGTATACCTATAATATATTTTTGAGGAAGTCAATTAGTGATCGGAAAGTTTTGACGATGTGGCATTCAAAGAAATAAACAAGTGTTGATGACGTGAGTCTAGCCTCAAGCCTCACACCCAGGAAATGACAAAAAATCGGGCAGGCAGCATGGCTATGTGGGTCGCTCCCATTAGGGTGTAGCATCACCTATCTAGAGAAATTCTTATTGTTTCTTAATCTATCGATTCTGCCCATGCGGGGATGGTTGCCGTACACAACCATCGGTGATATACATTCGATACACTCAAGAGAAATGAGTGGTCAGTCATGTGAGGGCCGGGTTGCAAGAAGTTCTTGTTGAACCCAGATGTATTTGCCTCTAGAGATACATCAGCGGAAGGTGGACCCATACCTTGTCAAGTTGGAAATCCAATTTCTCTAAGCGCCAAGCGGTTTTTATTTGTATACTATATCGGAGAATGTGAGATGCAAGCATTCTTCTAGATTCTAAATTATTTGTGGAAAACTTATATGATAATATCTGTTTTCAAGTATATAAAGAGTTTTTGATCTCATAAGGTAAAAACCCGTTCCGTACTTACGACGTGGTCTTATGAGATATTTTCTTTGAACTGTTTTAAACTGTTTACTCATACCAGTCCCCTGACTGACCCGGAGTTTATTTTCTGTGTTTTCCCTTAAACTCTTGGGTATTCATAACGCTTGTTATGAATAGACAAGTGAATCAGGATGTTGAACTTATGATGCTAAATGGAGATTATCAGTGTGCCGACTTACCTATCTACCTACCTATTGTATAAGTATAAGTTTGCCAGTCAGTAGTGAATGTTATGTATAATTACTGATGTACAAGAAATGGGTTGTATCACTAGTCATATGATGTTCTTTTGTATCCTGTACTGTTGTGTAATATTATAAAGTATTATCTTTTGTGAAAATTCCGCTGTGAGATTTTGATGTTTCTGTGTTTTATCTTCTATCTACTCTTTTTCTTTTTAATGACACGACTTGAGATGTGTTCGAAAGTTGGGTCGTTACAGTTGGTATCAGAGCTTAGGTTTCTGATTACCTAGGCTTTGGGTGAGTGTGAGAGAGCATATTTTTATATAAAATTTAAAATAAATTAAAACAACTTGGATGCTATACCTAAGTTAGTTATATCCAATCAAGTTGGGATTGATGACCTGTTATATTTAGGTAGTTAAGTATGAGTACCCGTGCACGAAGAGGTCGAGCTAGTGGGTATTCCACTACTACCGTTCGTAATATTGGATCCCAGGATCAAGTAGAAACAATGGATGAAGTTGCACCAGTTCAACAGAACAAGAGCTTTGCGACTATTTGTAAGGAGTATACGACTCTAGGAGGAAAAGTTTTCAAGGGAACTGAGTCGTTTACTGAAGTCCAAGCCTGGATGAGGTCCTGTGAGAGGATTTTCAAGGGACTGAAATTGAATGATGAGCAGAAACGTCTTTTGGCATCATGGCAACTTCAAGAAGCTGCTGGAACTTTGTGGGACGCTCAAACCGCTAATGTTCCTGAGGAAAGTTTTACTTGGGATAAGTCCAAAGAAGCTTTCGAAGCACAGTTTCTACCTGCTGCAGGAAAGACTAGGATGTATCGAGATTTTATTGATCTCAAGCAGGGAAATATGAAAGTGTCAGAATATGAGAACAAGTTCAACTCACTTTCTTGTTTTGGGCCGGAACTGATCAATACCCCACTCAAGAAGAATGAAATGTTCATAGCAGGATTAAAGGATAGCCTGCAAGTTCAGATGATTGGACATCTCAAGATTCCATTCGTCGATCTAGTTGATATGGCTGTCCGTTATGAGGCACTGGAGGGTAAGAAGCCAGTGGCAAAAACAGCACGGACAGGAGGACCTAATGGTGAGAATCCAAATAAAAGGAAATTCAACCCGAATTGGAACAACAACAACAAGGAAGTACCTAAGATGGGAGAAAAGGCCAAAGAACGATTCAAGGATACCATATGCCACAACTGTTTGCAGAAAGGACATATTGCCAAATTCTGCATAAAGCCAACAGCAGAAAAGCCACAGCAGACTCAGCAGCCGGAGCAACAGCAACCAAAGGGAACAAGTGATGCTATTCCCCAGAAGTTTTCATGATATAACTGTCATCAGCCTGGGCACTTGGTCAAAGACTGTCCACTTATGAAGAAGGCACATCAACCAAAGGTCTATGCTTTAATGGATAAGGCGTCAACTTCTGAGAATGGGGAAGGAGCTTCAGAAGGTACTTTACTCTTTTTTGATAAAAGGAGCTAATTAACTAGGGTCGGTCTCAAGAAAAAATAAGTATGGTTGGATTAAATTAGAATAATATCCACTCATATTGATACCGGAAATCGAGTTAGGATTTTAAGTTGAAGTAAAATTTGGATTTCCTGAAATGAGGGCTGGACTGGAGAGTTTATTGGATATGGACTGAGGAAAAGTGAATTGGTCGATTTGTGAAAACAAATCATATTTGTGAATCCCGAACTGGAGACGATTAACTGAGTGAATGAATATTTTGGGAGATACTTAACGGAGTTAGGAAAGTCGACCGATGAGTTGAGAAGGAAATTTTGACAGATATTTTTTTGGCTTTAATAGGATATTTCTGATGTGTGTTTATATATATAGGTCGATAACGCTGATCCACTACTTACAAATTTCGAGGACGAAATTTTTATAAGGGGGGTAGAATGTAATGACCCAGTCTTTACGTCAATCAAAAACAACAGTTTAATTAATCTTGAGTACAAATATAATTTGAAAAGCAAGATTTAAAGAAATTCAAACCTGTCAACCAGTGTATATAATAGCATATATATATAACAACAATTGTGTAGTTATCTAAAACAACATTGTTGCAAATTTCTTTGACTTATTTATAATAGCATGGTCTTTAACAGCGTTTGATTTAAAAGCTACTTTTTCTTTCATATGAGAAAATAACACTTACATATAGCAAATTTTAAAATGCTATCCTTTTGCAAATACTTTGTTCATTTTTCAAAAGGGTTTAAAACCTTATTTTGGCAAACTCTTTACTTTAGACTAGAAACCCTTTTGCCTAAAACATGATTAAACACTTCTTTATGTTCTCAAAACAAAATGCAAGAAAAATATTTGTATTTTTATATAATCAAAAACAAGTATTGTCAAATCCTCTTCCAATTCATGATCTCATCCATGAATCATCTACACCATAGATTGCTAGCAACTAGGGTCTTAAGGTAGATATTGGCACATGGCAAAATCATTTTAGAATAAGGCATTTTCAGTTTTTAAATCTATTTCTTTTCTCACATGATTTTCTGAAAATACCACTTTCTTTTGCATCTTTCAATACATGGTTACAATTGTCAAAGATCATGTGACTAAAGATTTACAAAATCATGTACATACATCATGGTCTTGCCTACACTAGATACTCACTAACATATATATTTTCTAAGATTTTCCTACTCATCTATCACATGGCCGTAGCCTTTTGTACATAGAAATTCAGTTTTTGCAACTCCTTGGAAGCAAAGTAAGCTTTAAAATATTTTTGTGTTAAATCAAAAAGACACGTGCCTACCTGAAGTTAGAAAACTGAAAATTCTGACCATACTATGGTACAAAGAAGAGCTGCTATATTTTTGTTTCACCAATGCAAGTTGAGAAAGGAACATGGTTAGCTACATAAGCATTTAAAGTGATAATACTACTGCAGCCATTTTCAGCATATGCTTTGTACAAATATACCCATTTGCATGTGCCCTGATACCCTGTAGCACTTCGGCATTGGTGAAATAGGTGTGTTCCCTCTCAACAGCTATAGAAGAACATAGGTTTTCCTTTCAATCACCTTTCCAGTGAAAAGAGAACGTTCTGCTCATGTTTGGCTTTTTCCAGACATGCATTTAATGATAGAATATTTTATAATTTACTACACCTATAAATAGAGGCACACATTCATGCAATTTCATCACAAAAGTAAACCAGTAGAATAGAAACCAGTAGAAAGAAGAGTTAGAACCTGAGAAAGCCGAGCCTTTAGAGGTGAGTAAACACCCTTTTGTTTTTCTGTATACCCTGATATGATCATATACTTAACTGTTGATGATTGTATATATGCGCCATACCTGTTTGAGTGTGATCTAACTGTAATTTGAAACCTGATGTGTGTATGCATTAGTTTAAAAACCCTTGTACCTATAACCTTAACTATTATATCCTGTCAGATATACACTCTGTTCACATGTTAACCCTCACCTCTCTGTTTCTCATATGTATTAAACTTGGGTTCCTTCATGGAAACTTGTTCATTAGATTACCAGTTTTATGTAAGAGGGTTAAGCCACTTCAAAATAAACAAAAATGCTTAGTTGAAAGGTGTATAGCAATAAGTTGGGTAAAAACCAAATTTTCAATGAAGAGATTTAACGTTTTAACTCGACATAAGTTTTGGGTTTGCATTGTATTGTGTGTCCGGATCAAGTGTTGGAGTTTCGGGTGGGAGCGTGGTCATGGACCATGGCCGAGAACTGGAAATGTTTTTCGGTTAGTGGTGGAACGGCTACAGACCATGTTTGGTTAGCTGTTCAGGTATATCTTTGTTTATGGATGATGGCATAAGCATTTTTCCGGTGCAGAAGCTCGAAGGGAGGCCGAACAAATTCCCGGTAACTCCGGTACAGCTTGCGCATGTACGAAGTTGGCGTAGACACTTGGGTAAGGACTGATATTCGTGCGCATGTGCACGCCACAAATCGTGCACAGTAAAGTTCGAAACACCCGTATTAGGATTTACGGAATGGGGTATGTTGCATCACGGTCCGTAAACATTGGGCGGAGAAGAGGTGGTTCACGGCTGTTGAATGATGAATGGAATCGAAGCGAAACATGAAAAGAGGAAAAGAAATCATTAACAGCAGATGTTCATGACAAAGTAAGGGGAGCCGATGATGAAAACGTGAAGAGACGATGGAAATCATTTTAAATAGCAGGTCTGAACATTGGCGTGAGCTTCTGAAAGTGGACGGGAGGGTCACCCGAGCTGGAGTTTGGCGAGGTGGCAGGCGCTCACGGTGGGTGTATCATAGTGAAGACTTGAACGTAGGGGATAGCAACATGGAAAATGGAATAGGAAAAAAGGAAATGGGAGGAAGTGTAGCAACAGGTTTTTGGCATGAGTTCTGAACGTGGAAGAAGGAGCACCCGAGCTGGAGGCGGAGCAGTAATGACCGGTGGTAGTACGGGGGTGGAGGGAAGTAAAGATTGGAAGTGAAAGGAGCATCAGAGAATGGAATTTGAGGAGCAGGTCTCGGCTCTTAAAACTGAAGTGGAAATTTCATTTTTTTTTTTTTTTGTATCAAGGAACCCACGTGGAAATGTTGGGGAGTGCGGACCTTAGGGTTTTGGGCTTTTTGACTTATTGGGTCAGGCACATGATATATTAATTAACAAAAGAAGGGGGGAGGCCGTAGTTTTTGAAGGCCGACGAGATTATAGAAAATATAGGCACGTGGCCTGTTAAGTTTTTAAAACATGTTTTTAAATAATAAGTAAACTACTTGCTTATCAAACCAATGAAGATATATACACTTCTATAAAATAAATGTTTAGATTTTAATTGTTTCTTTAAATGATTTAAACAAGAAATCTGGTAAGAGTATTCGACCATTTGTTTTATTAAAGAGTCAATGAGAATTTATGATAAGTTGAAATAATTATTTTATCGCATCGAAATCAGAAGGTGGTTAACTGGTAATAAATAATGAGATTATTTTGGAATAAACATTTGAGTTTTAAATCAATTTAGGTCGATGACCATTTAAAATAGGAAAGTGATTTCACAACTTATATAAATATGAACTCTAAAATTTATTTTTGAATTAAATAATCTATCCCATTTAAATACCACTTATCCTTAAAAAGATATTAACGCTGGTCGATTCGAAGAGTCCGGATCTATGGTCCACTTCGATTCGATTTTTACGTCGCAAGTCAACAATTATCAAAGATAATAGAAGACGGAGTTATGCAAGGGCTATTCTTGAATAGCACCTTCGGTTTGTTCAATCCCAGAACAACTTGCATGGACGAATGTCTGACAAAGTAATTCTAACTGATTACGAACGTTGATCTTTTCAAACGTAATTATATGGTGGCAGAGGAATTCGTTTCTCTCGCCGTATACCTATAATATATTTTTGAGGAAGTCAATTAGTGATCGGAAAGTTTTGACGATGTGGCATTCAAAGAAATAAACAAGTGTTGATGACGTGAGTCTAGCCTCAAGCCTCACACCCAGGAAATGACAAAAAATCGGGCAGGCAGCATGGCTATGTGGGTCGCTCCCATTAGGGTGTAGCATCACCTATCTAGAGAAATTCTTATTGTTTCTTAATCTATCGATTCTGCCCATGCGGGGATGGTTGCCGTACACAACCATCGGTGATATACATTCGATACACTCAAGAGAAATGAGTGGTCGGTCATGTGAGGGCCGGGTTGCAAGAAGTTCTTGTTGAACCCAGATGTATTTGCCTCTAGAGATACATCAGCGGAAGGTGGACCCATACCTTGTCAAGTTGGAAATCCAATTTCTCTAAGCGCCAAGCGGTTTTTATTTGTATACTATATCGGAGAATGTGAGATGCAAGCATTCTTCTAGATTCTAAATTATTTGTGGAAAACTTATATGATAATATCTGTTTTCAAGTATATAAAGAGTTTTTGATCTCATAAGGTAAAAACCCGTTCCGTACTTACGACGTGGTCTTATGAGATATTTTCTTTGAACTGTTTTAAACTGTTTACTCATACCAGTCCCCTGACTGACCCGGAGTTTATTTTCTGTGTTTTCCCTTAAACTCTTGGGTATTCATAACGCTTGTTATGAATAGACAAGTGAATCAGGATGTTGAACTTATGATGCTGAATGGAGATTATCAGTGTGCCGACTTACCTATCTACCTACCTATTGTATAAGTATAAGTTTGCCAGTCAGTAGTGAATGTTATGTATAATTACTGATGTACAAGAAATGGGTTGTATCACTAGTCATATGATGTTCTGTTGTATCCTGTACTGTTGTGTAATATTATAAAGTATTATCTTTTGTGAAAATTCCGCTGTGAGATTTTGATGTTTCTGTGTTTTATCTTCTATCTACTCTTTTTCTTTTTAATGACACGACTTGAGATGTGTTCGAAAGTTGGGTCGTTACAATAGCTGCTCGAGCGATTGTGCTTCGATTCATATTTCCGAACACACCTTCCAATATGAAAGAAGATGCATTCTAAGGGGCAAAGTGTTAACCCTCTTTTTGGAAAAGAAGCGACGGTCCAGATCGAAAGCCCAAACACGTAATCAGCCGAATCAGATAAATCATGCTTCAGTAAGCCCAACGGAAGCTCAGCCCGCAACAGTCGCATATTGGCCCAAGCCAATTCTCATCAACTGATGACTCACTCCAGAAGAATCGTTCTACCAGTCGACCGAGTATCTCGCTCCCATATAAAGTGCACGGCCGAATATCTCAAACCAGCATAGAGATATTCAACTGAGCTATTCCGGTGCTTAGCCCGACTTTCAAGGAAGTAAAGGCGGTCAACTACATCCGGACAAAGCTCTACTTTTGATACACCTCACAATGGGTACCACGTAAGCCACAACTTATAAATATATTATTCATGAATAGTGGAATCAGTCTTCCAGCCGATATTCTAACCAAGGAATGGACTCCACGCGTCCAAGCTTTCCCGAAAAGGTCGGGCCACGTCACAACAGCCCAAGTTGCCATCTCCACCTATAAATACCTCAAAGCTCAAAGAAGAGAGGACTTTTTTCTTTCGGAGACACTTTATTTCTATCCCTTCGGCTCCAAAGCCTGAAGCACTCTAAGCTTTCTCCTCGAAAACTTCTCATCTCTCACATTTCTTTAAATAGAGAAAAAGCATTGTACTTGTAATCAAAAAGGCAAAAGTAATACATATAAAGTGGACGTAGGCACAGTCTTTGCCGAACCACTATAAAAATTCTGTATGTGCTCCCCATTTTCTTTATTATTTCTGAATCTTATAATCATTATTCGTGTGCTCTCCACACGATTGGGGGTTGATTGTCAATAGTGACCAACATTTGACGTCAACATATTTTATTATGATTCAGTAGTGTTGGTGCTCTTCCTCTATTCTAACATTTCTTTGTTTCTTCTTCTCACCCTTCAACTTATTTCCCTTAACTATCCGCTTTCTTGTGCCTTTTGAGTTTGACATGTGTGATTGATTGTCAGCTAAAACCACACAGAAAAAGTGGGTCATTACAATGTTGTATCAGAGCTGAAGGTTGAACTCAAGGTTAAGTAATAATCTTAGCACTGTGGCGTAACTCAATATAGATGGGGTTAGTAATACCCCAGATTGAGTTTGACTGTGTTTGTATATATATGTATGAAAGAGTGTACTTTCTAGTGTTATAAAAAAAATTATATTATGTTGATTGATTTGTTGGGTGGCTTATGAATTCTGGTCGACACAGGATGTACAACTGTATCAATAGGTGTTTCTAGAAAATTGAACAGAGCAATTCGATAAAGTACTGTTTTAAAGTGGGTAAATGAAATAATTTTGCCAAAAAAAATATTTTGATATAAAAGGAACAATTTTTTGAAATCATTGATATGGTTGGTTGTTATTATTATAATCAAATGAGATTATTTTATAGAGATGGTTATATATAACCAAATAGAATTTGTATATGAATGGTGTAACAACCCGAATTTTTGGAGGAAGTTTGGAATGACTCGGAAAACTTTTGTATCTAAAATTATGAATCAACTCAAATTTTGGCACTAAAATAAATATTTATATTTTGCTTTCGATATAGAATTTGGAATCTCATTTGAGTTTACTTCTAAATTAATCTTCTTAAGAAAAAAAAAATCAATAAAACGTGATTACATTGTTAATTAATTTGGATATTTAACTTTATATTCTTTTTTAAATTGTTTCAAGTATGAATTTATATATAACAAATGTTGTTATAACTAAATTGGATTTCGCAAATAATTGGGAATATAATTGACTGTCATTTGAGAACTTTAAATCATATTTTAAAGTGTGGGATCGAATATAAAATTTGTATCTTTGACTTAAATAATTAATGAATTTTGAATTAACTGTAATGTGTGAAATTATTTCAAAACGGATTATAAAGTTGATGTAATAAAATGAAAGAAATAAATTTCGTGTATTATTGCGTTAACATCAAATTTAGTTATAGTTAGTAATCATTGAATTTATAATGTGTTTAAAACAGGTAAACAACGTTATTCGTTTCAGCTGTGTACCGTTCACTTGTAACGATCGATCAATCATGGCCTTTTAGTCCGTCTCATTTAACCATATTTGAAAATATCATTCAAAAATTGGGCTGCTGAAACGTTCTCCACTTGTCTAAAACACATTTGTAAAAAAGGAAGTTAACGAGATATAAAAGAGTTAATCGAATATAGTTATTCAAGATAGAGTTAAAAACAGACATAGTTATTCGAATTAAAGTTAATCAAAAAGAGTTAATCGAATAGAGGTAACAAATAGAGTTAAGCAAAATTAGAAACTGACTAGAGATTAGCAAATTGAATGGTTTTCTGAGTATCGATCTGATGTTGGTTTCGGCCTTCGGGGTTTATACTTAGAGAATTGTTCTCCTACTAGTTTACAGTCAGGGACTTATAGTTGTGAAAAGAATAGTGATACGAAATTAAGCCATGGAAATGTTTTCCATTTGACACGTGTCCCTGCCTTTCTGTATTGAATTACATATGGTAGCCTTTTCCTGCTGCTGGTTCCCTTCGATTGGAATTTAAAAGGAGCGAACTCCTCTCTGTTAGAAGGAAAAAATGCAATTTTATCTCCTTTTACTTTTTGAGCAGCGGTACTCCTTTCCCCAAATGATTTTCTCCCCAAAACCGTGACCCTTTTCTCTAATCCCTAAATTGAAGAGCTGCTCCACCTATCGGTCTCCTCTCTCCTGATGAATCGATGCTTCCCCTTCGCCAATAATCGAAGCCGCGTCCACCGTGGCCCTCACCGTCCATTTATGTGCCCACATCCCATTCTTACCTCCAACCCTTTATCATGCAACTCACAAAAGCCCAAATCCATTTCAGAAATCACTGTTGCTCCACCATCACGAAGACCACCTCCTTGTCTCATCATTACCCGAATCAGCAGGCATAACTTCGTAATCGCATAGCTCATCTCGAGCCAAGTCAGACCACCTGCATTGCCACGTGGCGCCTTCCCCCCACATTGGCTTCCGATTAACGCCGGCAATGGCTCTTTCTCTCCGGCGGTGCCTTTCTGATCTCGTTTTTAGGTGATGTCGCCGCCATAATAACTGTTTAGTCATCACCGGAGGTGAGTTAATCTCACAGTTAAACTTGTCCCAAGTTTTTATACTTTGTATACATTAAGTATAATGGTTGTGGTTGTTCCTGCTGCATGACATTTATCTTTGTTAACCATTGTGATTTTAGTCCGGTCTTTGCTTGCTTGAAATTTTGGAATTAGTTGGGTATTAAAATGGTGGATGTTACCTATGTATGCTGTGTATATCTTTAATAATACTTGGAATAGGTTTGATGTCACACTTTTTTGGTGTAAACATGAAGTGCCAAAATGCCCTTTATGTCGATCTATTTCCAAAATTTTCTCGAAATAAATTAAGAAAACTTTCCAATTATTCAGTTTACTTGAATTAAAGTTTTGAAATACATGCTGGGTTTTGTTGTGCATTTTTTTATTAACCAAATCAGATTTATCAAATTTAATACCTTATAAAACGTATATGGACAATTATTAAATTGTATATGCCGAGTTATTTGTATTTAGGAATTGATCTATATGCTGGTTTTAAATAAGCATTTTCAAATATACCCTTTATCTCGATCTATTTCCTATTTTTTCGTGCAATAAATTTAGAAATTTTCCATTTATTCAGTTTACTTGAATTAAATTTTTTAAATACATGTTGGGTTTTGTTGTGCATTATTTTATTAATCAAATCAGATTTAATACCATATAAAACGTACATGGACAATTATTAAATTGTATACGTTGAGTTATTTGTATTTAGGATTTGACGTATATGCTGGTTTTAAATAAGCACTTTCAAATACGTCATTTATCTCAATCTATTTCCTATTTTTTCTCGCAATAAATTTAGAAAATTTTCCATTTATTTGGTTAACTTGAATTAAAGATTTGAAATACATGCTGGGTTTTGTTGTGCATTTTTTTTGTTAATCAAATCAGATTTAATACCTTATAAAACGTATATGGACAATTATTAAATTGTATTTGGGATTTGATGTATTAGCATTTTTAGATTGAAATGGAAAGCATTTAATTTCATTCATCGTCCATTCCCATGTTCTCCACAAAAATAATGTAAATTCTGCCAAATTAAACATAATCTTCTAAACATGCTAATAAAGGAAGGTTGGCTGAATCCCAACAAAAATAAGCAGATATTTATTTTTTGACTTTTCTTGGATACTCAAATCTCTACAAAAATAGCACAATAGAATATCTTATCACCCTTTAAATACCAATTGTAATCCCCACTTTTCTCTTCATTTTCGCTTATCTTTATTGTTCACTTTTCTTGGCTACTGCTGTTATGGTTTCAAGCTTTCAAGCTTCAAGTTAGATTGTGTAGGTCATAAAAACTTTCTTTTTGGTATGTTGTTATATATGAACATATGTACTGTCTTATTTACAGATATTTTTCTTATTCAAATTAGTATTGCTTCGCCTACCACCATAACTCTGTTAGGTACTTACTACTTCATACCTTGATGATCTACTTTATACCATCAAGATGTTTACCTTACGCCATGTTTTTTGAAGTTGGAGCTTCTTTGTTGTTTGGATCCTGTTGTTCTCTTTTTTTTTGGGCAAAAATTCTTGGGGCTTCTCTTTCCTTCTACATCGGACGTTTAATTTTCCGGAGTTAAAAATCAGCAATGGACTAGGCCGAAAGCAGCAAATTCTTTCATCTACTCACTCGTCGAAAAGGATGGCTGGAGCTGCAGTATCTTCTTCTACTGGCTCACATAAATCTAAGATTTCTTCCTATATTTTTCCTTTAATTGGAATTAGTTCCAATATATTGATATCTTTGAGGATTAAGAAATACTCATCTGGATTGATTGTCATTGAGGATCAAAAGCCACATTTGTCCGAGAAAAGCAATTAAGATTGTGAACATTTGACACTCTAATTATATGTTGTTCTTGCAGTTTCATGATGATGAAAGTTAAGATTACTCATAGACGTTGAGCATAGATTGAACTTGCATTGATCTTTGATTTATACCTTTGTTGTTTTTACTTTAAAAAAACTTTATACCATCAATGTTATCCTCACATCTTTGTTAAAAACTGTGTTAGAAACACATATTTTTTTTGTCCGACCGTAAAATGCCAAAATTGCACATTATTTAAATTAATAAACTATCCTATAAAAATAGGATCTGTGCGATTGATTTTTTTGTCTTTAACTTTATTTCTGTATGTGTTGGCCCTTGAATAATGAGTTAATAACAATCCACGCACGGAGCACGTGCCACAATCACGCGCGGAGTGTGTGCCACAATCACGCGCGAAGCGCGTGCCGTTACGCTCATGTATATATATGAAATGATATCTACACACATATATTTGGACAATATTCAGCAAAGGGCGGTGTTACTTACAACAGAAAATGAAACACTAAAGGTCTGGATTTTTATTTCTACTTTTACTACCTAAAAATGGGTTTTTAGTCTTGTCTGATGTTGGCAAGTCTAATTCCCTAACTTGTTTGTTTCTCAAAATTTGTCCTTTTTTTCCATTGGTAAAAGTTTTGAATCGCGCTCAATTTTTTTATAGACAAAAAAAACTCAATTATTATTACAGCAATTTATAACTTTTTGCTCCTAAAAGTTTTATGTTTGCTGGTGATCAAAAATGAAAATTTGAAAGAGTACATAGATTACTGTGCGTTCCCTTAGACAATATTATACAAAGCCTTTCATAGAATGTAAATTATTCAGGTGGGTTCCTAGTGAAGAGTTATGAATTGTTTTCAAATAAAGAAGAAATAAATTTCAAGACAAATATTGAGCCCATTTCTTTTTGGCATGAATGAAGAGATCATCTTTTGAAAGAACATGGCAGTCATAGTACTTTTATTGTTTCTATCGTCATAATTCTACATAATAGTTTATTTTACGAACCACTTATTTTTTGTTTTAAAAAGGATCAAGAAAGTGTTAAGAGTTTCGTGCATGATCATACTGATGTTTACAATGCTGGTCGAGCTACATTACTGCTTTATCACATTGATAAATATGGCTCTTCTTACCAGGATATACAGAATGGTTATGAGAAGATATTATGTTCATATAGTTGGATGCACTGTTTAATACATAATCATGTGTGGGGAAAATAAAAATAGAATTACTATTTCAAATACATTTGGTGCTAATAAACAAACATAAGTAGGTGCTGTTCGAACAAATCCATTGGCTAAGATTATAATGACTATCATTTTATTTAAAACAAAATTGTAGGATATATTTTATATGTGGATGGGATGTTTGCACCTGAACATGATAATATGTGTTAGGAGCACCTATTGTGTTTGTATGCTGAACTTCCTAGAATGTTGTCATGCATGCTTCTGTTGTTTTTTGCTTCACTAGTTCTAATGAATCCATGATTTTACTCTACACCTAGTTTTATAGGGACATGTATGTTTATACTTCCATGATGAAAGTTTGCATACACCTGGGCCACCTATTTGCTAGCTGCTTGATTTGAACTATGGCCACCAAAACCATTTCATGCAATTAAAACTTTTCCACATTTTTGTTATTCGCCCTCCTGTTTATGTAAGCATGGTTCTTGTGCAATCCCTAATCGTAAGACATGGTGTTATTCAAAACATGTAGACCCTCTTCAACATCTTATTCTCATATGTTTCTATGTGCAGAGAGGCATGCAAGACCGTGGGTGCTGTGTATGTGGTGAGTTGACGCATGAACAAGGGTGGGCATGTGGTTTCATATGCATGTTTGTTGCATCTTGAGTATGTGTGGGGTGCGTGTACATATATATGGGTGTATATGCATATGTGTGTTGTGTGTGAGTGTGTATATATGTGTGTGCTAGGCTATGGTGGGCCTGTATAAATGGCATGTGTGGGAAAAAAACATTTATTATTTCTTTTCTTCAAACTTCTCTTTACTGCCACCCCTTTCAAAGTTTGATACATGCAAGCATTTCAACCTTTTTGATATATATTTCGGCCGTATACATGCGATGTTATACTCGAATTTTTTAATGACTTGTTAGGATTAAATAATTATATTATGTGATTATTCGAAGTGACTGACTTGAAATAAGTTTAATCCTGACTCGAGTGTTTTGTGCTTTGCATGGAACGCTCGGATCAGGCCCCAAGTGTTGCAGATGCAAAGATTTTAACTCTTAAAAAGGGAGAGGTACGAGAAGATGCATGTGCGTTCAATGCTCGATAAAAGCCGTAATTGAAATCTATGTATAAAATTTCTTTTTTCCGCTATATAAATATTTTAAAACTCTAATATTATTTATGAAGATATATTTCGTTGTAGACATTATGTACCATGATTCTGTGTTATATTCCATTTTTAAACCCTGTAAGTCAATAACAATCTGTCGTTTTGAACGCTTCGGGTTGGTTTAATCACCGACTTGAGGCGGTAAAAATGGCGGGCTGTTGCAAATGGACTGTACAAATGATCTAAATTAAAATTGGATTCAGACCAAAATTGAGAATTTAAATCTTGGATGTTCAGAAAATATTTTCTGAAGTATCATAAAGTAATATGGCATTACTTTGAAGGAATTTTTGAATAGTAATTGCTAAAATGGATTTTGAAAGTGATAAAACATCGAACTCACTTTAGTCGTTGGAAAATAGTTCAAATGATGATGGTCGCATCATCAGTATTCATTTTCTAGCTTTTAAGTGCTAGATTGCTACTATAGTAAATTTGCTAATGGAAATTTGTTTAAGAAAAACAAGTTTGAAAAATTCAAATGCTTTGAATCTATAAAAACAGTAATAAATATATTCATATTTTTATATTATTTCAAAATAATTTGAAATAAATACTTGGAATTTGAATTTTGAAATTTAAATTTAACTTGTACAAGTTAAAATAGATTGAAATGATAAAAGTGAATTAAATGAACAAAAACTTAACATAACTTAAGCTAAATAAAATGGGTTGGACTAGAAATAATATCGAGTGGAATTGAATATAGAAAATTGAGTTGTAAATGATTGTATAACTTAGTTATGAATTTTGGATGAAATATTTGATGATTTTGGATAGTCGAAATTTTCAAATTTGATTTGAAAACCTAGCTTAATTTGTATTGAAATATAAGAGAATGAGGTCGGAATTTATTAATTAAACGAAGTTGAATGTATAAATTAAAATTAATTAAAAATGAGCTCGCTGCATCGCGGTAATTCGTAATTTTATGATTTGAACTTCAATTGAGTATATAGGATTCAATATAAGTCGAAATTCTTGGAAACAAGAATCTTGCGAATTTATTTGATTATAGTTTTTTATTGGAAGAGAAATATCGGGATTTTATCTAGTAGATTTTTAGTTATGTCAAAATCAAATTTTCAAAAAATCGCAGTGTGGTAGTCTATAAGTTGTAATGAATTGTTAGATAAATATGAACTCATGAGAATTAAATGCATTGATTTTTTTCGAAATAAGAATCAAATTTTGAATTATGGATTGAAGATAACCAATTAAAAGAATTAATTTGTAAATAAAAATGAATTGAATGTAAAAATATTGATTTTGAATCATTAAAAACTAAATAAAATGGTATATAAATCATCTGAAATGAGAAATTTAATGATGGAACTTTATAATGACATATAGACATATTTGTATTGCATGTTTGGTTATGAAATAATGTGGTTATATTAGTTAAATGAATGAATGTTGTTAAAACTTCATATATTGAGATTCACTTGTTTAAATTGAGTAAGTACATATACATGGAGTAGTATGGCTTGGTTTTGCTTGCATAGATTGCATAAATTTAAGCGAACTCATCTAATAACGCTTATATAAGGTACGTCTATGCAAAAATACAAAATAGGAGATAGGAACTACTATATATTGCGTTTTTTGGCTGTAACAACCCCAATTTTTTAACAAATAATAATTAATTAATTAACTGAGGAGTAAACTGATAATATAAATAATAATCAGAAAAATACTGAGAATTAAGCAAAATAGATTTTTCCGTTGCATCCATTACGAAATTCTTATTCAGATAGGCTTTTAGTTTGCATAAATCGTACTAAGTATGAACAAGTTTTGATCAAAGAATTTAATTTATAGACATAGAATAAAATAACGGTAAACGGGCGCCCAGCCCTTGGTTGGGACAACACATATATCAACCCATGTCTAAGGTGAGTCGACCTACCTTCGAGCATGCTGTGGATAATTGCTTATGTACTAGTAATGTGTAAAATACATTGAACTTGGACAATAAAGCTAATGAACCTAGATTTATTTTCTTGTTATATTCATATGCTGACTCAGCATGATTTTTCATTAACAGTTTGATTTTATAACCTAATATCCTATGGTTTAGATTATCCTAACTTATTTATAAATAGGCTAGCAGCCTTATCATTTTCTTACACGCAAACATTTCTTCTCCTCTAAGTTATATTCTAAAAAAAATTAAGAAAATGTCGAGTGCTGTCAAAACATAGATTGAAAGGATATTTCTTCTACAACAACTATTTCAAAGACCATTTCTGGAACTAGAACAATTTTATGTGAGTACTACTGTGATTTTCAGATTTCTTCTAAGTTACAGTTAATTAGATACAATATTTGTCGTAGTAATCTAAATAAAAAGAATTTTGACAATAAATATATATTGGATCTGAAAATAACAGTGTTTATAAATTTTATTCTTATATGTTATTATCCTTTTAACCAATTACATGTTCATTTTTAGTTATTATCTTCTTATATGTACACCTTTCTTTCTTATCCCCTTTCTGTCACCGTTTTATTTATTGTCTTATTATGCTTATTTTATCAGTTTATTCATATCTCGTTTGGTTATATTTCTTGTTTTTTCTTTTATTTTGCACTGGGACAAGGCCAACAAAAGCCTATGCCTTTTTCTGTTAGAATTGCATAAAAATTGGGATAAATTGGAATAGTATGTAATACCAATAAAAAGCAGATTCAGGCATATTGGAATAAGAGAACAATTGACTGTATAATTGGGGTAATTATAAAGGAAGAATTGTGAACATGTTAATCCGAATGGGTTGAACTTAATTATATATTAAGTAAATATGTCGTAAGTAAACCGGTTATTTGATATTGATTGGTAAAAATGTGTTTAACATTAATTTACAAATGTGTTATAAGGCATTGTTACGTAAACATGAATTAACACCAATTGGTATATATGTTTATATTCATTAACATTAATTAGGGAGAATATGTTAATTTGAGAAACTTGGCAATTTGTCATTCATGTTAATTGACATTAATTTATATGATCATGTTAATTTAGAAAACATATAATTTTTCATTTATGCTCATTTGCCATTTGATTAGGAAAAACATCTTAACGTTAATTTATTGGGGTAAACATGTTAATTCGACATTGATATTGGAAAATATGTTAATTGGCACTGATTTGTAAACATGTTGATTAAACATTTATGATCATTTGATGTTAAAACATGTTAACTAGACATTTATGTTCATTTGATGTTAATTTGGTAAAACATGTTAATTTGACATTTATGTTCATTTGATGTTAATTTGGTCAAACATGTTAATTAGACATTTATGTTCATTTGATGTTAATTAAACATTTATGTTCATTTTAGTTCATTTGAAGTTTTGTACCGGCGCGTTCCGGCGGAGTCATAAGCGTGCATGGGTTCGGTGGGGGAAGATAAAACGTTGTAACACCGACGTATATGGCTATATCTTTAAAATTGATGGATTCGGGACTGATATCCCCGAATACCATGGCTGGCACAGTCTATTTGTGTCTGTAGGGAGCAGATCAATGTGTAGCATTAGGAAAATCCCCTCCTAATTACTTGTTTATGTCTGAATCTGTTGAAATGCAAAACAGTCAATCTGTCTGATCTGATTACTATTATTATTGTTATCAACATTTACTTTTTATAAGAATAGCTCGTTCTTATTATTTGTTCGTATCAGTTATTATTCTCCTTTAGACATGTACAGACACTTAACCTTTTTGCTGGAGAATGGAGTTTTGATGATAACAACCTTATTTCAGTTATCATTGATAATAAAATATATACTAACACTTTTTGTATAGAATATATATATACACACACATATACAGGAATTATATATAGGAAATATTACGGAAGACTGTACTGTTTAAAGATGATAGAGATTCGGAATTCAGACAAAATTTCAAGACTCATGAGTATTCAAGAGTTCAAGATTAATATAGTTATAGAGTCTAGATTTTGTAAGACTCTAAGTCGCACTCTAGGTTCAATATTCAAATTCTGATTTTCAAATTATATTTTCTATCTCCCTATTTTATTTTTTCTATTTTTCTTTGTTTTTCAAATTTAAGTTTTATATATTTATGTTTTTATATTTATATAGTTTAAAACCTTATAATTTTATACATATGTTTATATAGTTTAAATTTATGTTTTCATATGTTTTTCTACTTTATAATATTAATTTACAACACCATATTTTTGTTCAAGAATTTCTAGAATAATATTTGTATCAAAACACTTGAAAATGTTTAAAATTCAAATTTACACTAGAGTATGTCAACATACATAAAACACTATGTTGACTATAACTGTTAGAAATTTAAATTTGAAAGGAAGTGTCTTTTCACCATTTGAAACATTTTAAAAACATTGAAACCTTTCACATACTATAAAAAGGGCTTGAAGTCGAATTTTTATATAGGTCTTCTTCTCCACTTTCACTCTCTTTCATTATATATTTACTCATAATCATTTTGATGATTTCTACACTTATACTCTGTCGAATTCAATTCCATTTTGATCAAACTTCTTCTCTCTACACTCTCTTCTCATCACTCTCTGAATCAAGTGCCATTGAAGAGTTATAGGGCAGTTTGTAATTGCTTGGGCTAAGTAAAGTAAGAATCAATGTTTTTCCTTGTAGCCATGAAATAAGGAAGTAGGAATCGGTGTTTTCCTTGTAGCCGTGAAATCAAGGAAGTAGGAATCAGTGGTATCCCTTGTAGCCGTGAAATCAAGGAGGTTGTACTTAACTATTGATATAGTAATAAAACTCTGCGCAATCCAGTGTTGTGCGGGACCGAATGTAGGAGCAATCCGAACCAGTATAAAATCCGGTGTGTTCTTTCCTTTTCCGCATTTTTATTTCTGTTTATTTTGCATTTGTGTTTGAATCTGTGTCTGTGATTGTGTTTCTGGTGTTTGTTTCATTTTGTTATTCACATAAGTTTTAGATTTTGTTTAGATTCTCACAAACACTATTCACCCCCCTCTAGTATTTGTTTTGCCTTAACGATCCATTCCGCATTCTCTAACAATTGGTATCAGAGCAAGGTCTTTCAAAAAGTTCATAATCTGATTTTTGAAAATAGTGATAATGGCAACCAGCACTGGTTGCAATAATAGTTCTCTTACAGAGGGTCAATCCACTGTTAGACCACCATTGTTTAATGGTAGTAATTATTCATATTGGGCATGTAGAATGAAAATTTATTTGCAGTTAGTAGGTTTAGACACATGGAATAGTACACAAAATGAGTATGTTGAACCCACAACTACATTTGCACAATGGACAAATGAGCAAAAGGCTGTTGCACAAAGCAATTCTAAAGCCATGAATATGTTATTTTGTTCATTAGATAGGAATGAGTTTAATAGAGTATCAGTATTAAAACTTCTTATGAAATCTGGAGAACTTTACAAGTTACTCATGAAGGAACTAGTAATGTTAAACAAACTAAAATAGTGATGCTAGTTAATCAATTTGAATTATTCAAAATGAACGAGAATGAGTCTATTTCAGATATGTATTGCAGATTTCTAGAGATAGTGCATTAATTAATAGCACTTGGAAAAACTTATTCTGAAGCTGAATAAGTCAGAAAAATATTGAATTCATTAACTCCAGAATGGGATCAGAAAATTTTGGCTATTGAAGAAGCCAATGATGTCAATGAAATGAAGATTGAGGAGTTAATTGGAAATTCGATGTCTTATGAAGTCCAATTATAGAAAAGAAAAGAAAATAGATCAATTGAAAAGAAATCTGTCGCACTTAGAGAAATAACAAATAATTCTGACCCGAGTAGTGAAGACGATGAAGAAACTGTTGGAGAATGGAGTTTTGATGACAACAACCTTATTTCAATTATCATTGATTATAAAATATATACTAACACTTTTTGTATAGAATATACACACACACACATATATATATATATATATATATATATATGTGTGTGTGTGTGTGTGCCGGAATTATATACAGGAAATATTACTAAAGACTATATAGTTTTAAAGATGATAGAGATTCAAATATCAGAGAAATATCAAGACTCATGAGTAATCAAGATTTCAGGGTTCAAGAGTTCAAGATCAATACAGTTATAGAGTCTAGATTTTGTAAGACTCTAAATAGCACTCCAGGTTCAAATTCAAATTCTAATTTTCAAATTCTGATTTTCAATATTATCCTCAATCCTCTCTATTTTATTTTTCTATTTATCCTCAATCCTCACTATTTTGTTTTTCTATTTGTTTCTATTTTTATTCTTCTTTGTTTTTCATACTTAAATATTTTATATACCTTATATAGTTTAAAACCTTATAATTTTATAAATATATTTATATAGTTAAAATTATGTTTTCATATGATTTTCTATCGTATAATATTAATTTACAACACTAGAATTTTACTCAAGAATTTCCAGAATTAGTTTTATATCAAAATAGTGGAAATATGCTTTGAAAATCAAAAATACACATGAGTATGTCGACATAGAAAAAAGTGTATGTCGACATATAATTGCTACTTTTTCTAATTTTGAAGGGAAGTGTCTTTTCACTATTTGAAATGCTTCAGAACTGTTGCAACCCTTCATACTCTATAAAAAGAGGTTAAAACCAATTTTTTTAACATATTTTCTTCCCTAAATTTATCCTCTTTCACTCTACCAATATTCTTACTCATTTTTATGATTCTTACACTTATACTCTGCCGAATTCAATTCTATTTTGATCAAACTTCTTCTCTCTATGCTCCCTACTCTCTAAATAAAGTGCTATTGAAGAGTTATAGGGCTGTTTTGTAATTGCTTGGGTTGAATAAACCTTGTTTGTAAGTAAAAGAGGAATCGGTGTATCCTTGTAGCTGTGAAATCAAGAAATAGGAGTCGGTGTGTCCTTGTTGAGCCATCAAATCAAGGAATAGGAGTCGGTGTCTCCTCATTGAGCCGTGAAATCAAGGAGGGTGTATTTGACTATTGGAAATAGTAATAAAACTGTGCACAGTCCAACGTTGTACGAGACTAGATGTAGGAGTGTTCCGAACCAGTATAAAATCTGGTGTGTTCTTTCCTTTTCTGCATTTTTATTTCTGTTTATTTTGCATTTGTGTTTGAATCTGTGTCTGTGATTGTGTTTGTGTTGTTTGATTCATTCCATATTTCTCTTTAGTTTTAAGTTTTGTTTAAATTCCTACAAACACTATTCGCCCCCCTTTAGTGTTTGCTTTGCTTGAATGATCCATTCTGCAGTCCCTAACAATTGGTATCAGAGCAAGGTCTTTCAAAAAGTTCATAATATGATTTTTGAAAATAGTGACAATGGCACCCAACACTGGTAGCAATAATAGTTCTTTTATAGAGGGCCAATCCACTATTAGACCACCATAATTTAATGGTAATAATTATTCATATTGGGCATGTGGAACGAAAATTTATTTACAGTCTATAGGATTAGACACATGGAATAGTACACAAAATGAATATGTTGAACCCACAACTGCATTTGCACAATGGAAAAATGAGCAAAAGGCTGCTGCATAGAGCAATTCTAAAGCCACGAATATGTTATTTTGTCCATTGGATAGAAATGAGTTTGATAGAGTATCAATATGTAAGACTGCTTATGAAATCTTGAGAACTTTACAAGTTACTCATGAAGAAACTAGTAAAGTTAAACAGACTAAGATAGGCATGCTAGTCAATCAATTTGAATTATTCAAAATGAACGAGAATGAGTCTACTTCAGATATGTATTGTAGATTTCAAGAGATAGTGCATTCATTAACAACACTTGGAAAAATTTATTCCGAAGCAGATCAAGTCAGGAAAATATTAAATTCATTAACTCAAGAATGGGACCAGAAGACTTTGGCTATAGTAGAAGCCAATGATGTCAATGAAATGAAGATTGAATAGTTAATTGGGAATTTGTTGTCATATGAAGTTCAATTACAGAAAAGAAAAGAAAATAAATCAACCGAAAAGAAATCTATTGCACTGAAAGCAACAACAAAGGTTTCTGACTCGAGTAGTGAAGATGATGAAAAAACAACACTCATGACAAATCATTTTAGAAGATTTCTAAAATATAGAAAGAAGGGTTATAATAAAGCAAATTCAAAATTAAATGATGGACGATGTTTTAACTACAACAAACCAGGTCATGTAAAGAAAATGTGTCCATATCCAGACAAATCTACTCAACAAACGGACAACACCAATTCATCAAGGAAAAGAAAGAAAGCATATGGAGCAAAGTTAGATGATTCAGATTCGTCGTCAAGTGATGAAGAACCACAAACCGGAAATACAAATATATGTTTTACAGCAATTCAGAGTTCAGAAGATCAAGAAGAAAAGGATCAAAAAATCGGGTACGCATTAATTAAATTTTAATTTTATTTGGTTGAATGGTTGCTTTGTTTGTTTGTTTAGGTTTGAATTTAAAACATTAAAAATTTAATAAATTTTTGAAATTTGAAATTCACATTTGAAATTTGAATTTTGAAATTCAAAATAATAATATAATATTAAATAACCAATAAATTAATAAAATAAATTGTTTGCATGTTCATTATGATTAGAAGTATTTCAGGAAATCGTTAAACCTGAAATATAAATCGATAATTTAATTCAAAACTTGAAAATCCAATTTCCTTTTGAAATAAGCCTTGTATGTCGACATACAGAAATATACATGTCGTTATATCCAATAGTTTTGAAATTTAAATTTTGAATTTCAAAAGTTTAAACTTTCAAACTTCCCTCCAATCTTTTCACCAACTCCCAAGGTCTGAAAAGGTGTCCTTTCAATCTGAAAAGTTGTGTTTATTCAATTCATATTCAATCAACTCATATCTATTCATTTTCTATATATATATATATATATATATATATATCCATCCTTTCTACCTTTTATTCGCAACTCAAAACAATATTCTTCATATCTATTCTCTTCAAAATTATCATTTCAATGACTTCCTCAAGTTCATCTCAGAAATTGAAGATAACCAAAACCATAAAAGGTAATCTTTACAATGACAAAGAGGCCATCAAAACCTATGGTAACTATTTAGCAAATGCTAAAGTTAACACGGGTGCTTTCACCGTCTTTAGCAACTTTCCATTTTATGATCTCACCTCTCTTTTCCAACAAACGAAGTCTTGAGTCTAATTGACTCTCGTGATTGACACTCGTGATAACGAGGAAGTATGTTATCCCAAACTCGTGAAGATGTTCTATGCGAATCTCAACCGCGGATTTTATCAAGGCAATGAAAAGCAAATTTGGAGTAGTGTCAAAGGAACTCAAAATTTTCTCGATGCTGATCTTTTAGGCGAAATTCTAAATTGAAGAAGCGAGGGCACGGATTTCTCAACTTCTCTATCTATGAACCCGATATAGAAACTTATCACGATATCTTTGAAGATGGTGCTCCAATGGATTTCAAAAATCGTTTCATTCGTCCAAAAACAAAAATATTCAACCTACTCCTTCAACATACCATCGCTCCTCGTTCCGTATATTACAACAATCCAACTCTTAAAGTCCAAAAGGCTCTCTTTGCCATTATGGGTAATTACCTTATCAATTGGACCGATATGATTCTAAATGAATTTAAGTCCATAAATGTATCTTCAAGAGAAAACACTCTCTAATAGGGTGTTTATCTCACTCGCATTTTCAAATACTTTGGAGTTGATCTTCACGAAGAAGAATTTGTCCCTAGAAAAGTGTTTGACGCATCAAACATTCATTTCATGCAAATTCCTCTCACTTTCAAACCTTATGAGACATATGAGGCCAAACAAGCTTGATTGCAACAAGAACAAGACCCAATGGAAGTCGAAGAAGAAGAAGAGACTTCTATGGAAAGCAATGAGTATCCAACCTCAAAGCGTAACCTCAAAGACACGATTGTTCAAAATCAAGTGAAAATCGGCAAAAATCAAAAGAAGCTTAACAAGAAGCTTCTCAAAATATACAAATTCATGGTCAAGATAGGATGAAAACTTGAAATTTCATCTTCCTCATCATCATCCGAAAACTGGGCCATCTAGTTTAATCTATCTTTATATATTTCCTTGTATTTGCTTTCGAATCTCGTATTTAAAGTGTGTCTTGTTTGGTTGGATGTATTTACTTTCTATTAAGTAATGAATGGAGTTTTATTTTTGATTAAATCATCTTTATGTTTCTGAAAAACCATAGAACATATTATAATATTACAAGGGTTCAAAAGAATTCAAAAATTCAAAATTTTCAAAAACATACTATAGTATGTCGACATGACAAAACATATATGTCGACATTCAACAGACGTATTTTCAAGTCTTCTCAAATCTTAAAATTAAAATAACTACTCATGTCCATTCAAAATCCAACGACTTCCAGACCCTATTTAACTCCATTTTCCCCAGAATACTTCATTATTCCATTACTCCTTCTTCCTTAATCATTTCTCATCAAATCCAAGGAAAATCCTATCCATAATCTAAGTGAAAATCTAGAAGAAACTCTCAATTCATTCAAAAATATCTTCTCTATCATTCTATGAAATCAGCATCATCTTGAATTAAGTCAAATAAAGATGTTCGAACAACAAGAAAAGCACTTTGACGCAATGCGATGGCTAATCTCTTCTCTTTCAAGAGATGAAGAATCTCACAAAGGGTCCACCAACCAAAGAAGATGAAGATTGGGAAGTAATTAAGATGGATCCTATCTGTGGAGAAGATGGTTGGGTTGAAGTTCCAAGAAACGTTTAGTTGTTTGGTACGATTTGATTGATTTGTTTAATTATTCTAAAAACATATGGTGTGGGGTGAATTAGATTATATTGTTTGAAACTTGTATATATTAAGACATATAGTGTGATTTATTTTGGTTTGGTTTGTGTATAAATATATATATATATATATATATATATATGAGCTAGGTTCAATGGCACCCCAAATAGTGAGCACCCCTTTAGCCTCCCACTTTTCCACCACACATTTCCTTTCTCTCTCCTTCCACTAACTCTCTCACCTTCCACTCAACTTAAAATAATATAAACGAAAGGTGGAAAATAAGGAGGCTAATAGGGGGTGCAAAATAAGGAGTGCCATTGAACGCTCACCTATATATATATATATATATATATATATATATTAGACAAACATACGTAATAATGAAACTTGGATTGGTTTGTGTTTTGATTAAGTATTATTGTAAGTTTAAATATATTAAGAGAGTATTCTACTTAGCAATAGTTAATAAATTGAGGAGGAGTATTTTTTTTAGCAATATTACTTAGCTCCTACAGTTATATACCTTAGGTGGAGTATCTTTAAGATTTCTTTTTGATAATGCCAAAGGGGGAGAAATTATAAAATATAGACATTGTTTATAGGATTCTTACAGACAGGGGGAGTATAGAAGGAACATCATCAAACAAGTATATACAGGTATGATATTTTATAAACTAAAGGTTTCCACCATCAAAAAGAGGGAGATTGTTGGAGAATGGTGTTTTGATGACAACAACTTTATTTCAATTATCATTGATTATAAAATATATACTAACACTTTTTGTATATAATATATATATGCGCAGGAATTATATACAGGAAATATTACTGAAGGCTGTACAGTTATAAAGATGATAGAGATTCAAAGATCAGAGAAATTTCAAGACTCATGAGTAATCAAGATTTCAAGAGTTCAAGATCAATATAGTTATAGAGTATAGATTTTGTAAGACTCTAAATAGCACTCTAGGTTCAAATTCTGATTTTCAATTCTATCCTCAATCCTCTCTATTTTATTTTTCTATTTATCCTCAATTCTCTCTATTTTGTTTTTCTATTTGTTTCTATTTATATTCTTATTTATTTTTCAAACTTAAATATTTTATATACTTTATATTTATAATTTATATAGTTTAAAAACTTATAATTTTATAAATATATTTATATAGTTTAAAAGTATGTTTTCATAAGATTTTCTATCATATGATATTAATTTACAACACTAGAATTTTACTCAAGAATTTCCAAAATTAGTTTTATATCAAAACACTTGAAAAATGCTTTGAAAAACAAAAATACACATGAGTATGTCGACATAGCAACAAGTGTATGTCGACATATAACTGCTATTTTTTCTAATTTTGAAGGGAAGTGTCTTTTCACTATTTGAAACGTTTCAGAACCATTGTAACCCTTCATACTCTATAAAAAGAGGTTAAAACCGAATTTTTTAACATAACTTCTTCCCTAACTTTATCCTCTTTCACTCCACCATTATTCTTATTCATTTTTATGATTCTTACACTTCTACTCTCAATTCTATTTGATCAAATTTCTTCTCTCTACACTCTCTACTCTCTGAATCAAGTGTTATTGAAGAGTTATAGGGTTGTTTTGTAATTGCTTGGGTTCAATAAACCTTGTTTGTAAGTCAAAGAGGAATCATTGTATCCTTGTAGCCGTGAAATCAAGGAATAGGAGTCGGTGTGTCCTTGTTGAGCTGTGAAATGAAGGAATAGGAGCCATTGTCTCCTTGTTGAGCCGTGAAATCAAGGAGGGTGTTTTGACCATTGGAAATAGTAATAAAACTTTGCACAATCCAGCGTTGTGCGGGACTGGATGTAGGAGTGATCCGAACCAAGATAAAATTCGGTGTGTTCTTTCCTTTTCTGCATTTTTATTTTTGTTTATTTTACATTAGTGTTTGAATCTGTGTCTGTGATTGTGTTTGTGTTGTTTGATTCATTCCATAATTCTCTTTAGTTTTAAGTTTTGTTTAAATTCCTAAAAACGCTATTCACCCCCTCTCTAGTGTTTGCTTTGCCTGAACGATCCATTCCGCAGTCCCTAACAGAAACAACACTTATGAAAAATCATTTTAGAAAATTTCTAAATATAGAAGGAAGTGTTATAATCAAGGAAGTTCAAAAATTAATGATGGTCGATGTTTTTACTGCAACAAACGAGGCCATATAAAGAAAATGTGTCCATATCCTAAAAAATCGACTCAACAAACGGACAACAGCAATTCGTCAAGGAAAAGAAAGAAAGCATATGCAACAACATTAGATGATTCAAATGCGTCATCAAGTGATGAAGAACCAGAAACCGAAAATATGAATATATTCTTTACGCCAATTCATAGTTCAGAAAATCATGAAGAAAGGGATCTAAAAACTGGAGATGAATATAACAATCTCACAAAGGCTCCGCCAACCAAAGAAGATGAGGATTGAGAAGTCAATAAGAAGGATCCTATCTTTAGAGAAGATGGTTGGGTTGAAGTTCCAAGAAATGTTTTATTATTCGGTACGATTTGATTATTTTGTTTAAGTATTCTATGACATATGGTGTAGTGTGATTTGATTTGGATTCTATTGTTTGGAACTTGTATATATTAAGACATATGGTGTGATTTGATTTGGTTTGTGTATATATATATCGAACAAACATATGTAATGATAACACTTGGATTGGTTTGTACTTAATCATCATATTGCTAGGTATTATTATTGTAAGTTTGAATAGATTAAGGGGAGTATTCTACTTAGAAGTAGTTAATAGATTAAGGGAGAGTATCTTTATTGGGTTAGTTACTTAAGTTCTATTCAGAAAGTTATACAATTTCGGGGGAGTGCCTTTAGAATTTATTTTTGATAATGCCAAAGGGGGAGAAATTATAAAATATAAACATAGTTTATAGGATTCTTACAGATAGGGAGAGTATTAGAAGCATCATTATCAACTGGTACATACAGGTATGATATTTTATAAACTAAGGTTGTCATCATCAAAAAGGGGAAGATTATTGAAGAATGGAGTTTTGATGACAACAACCTTATTTCAATTATCATTGGTTATAAAATATATACTAACACTTTTTGTATAGAATATATATATGTACATATACAGGAATTATACACAGGAAATATTACTGAAGACTGTACAGTTTAAAGATGATAGAGATTCGGAATTCAGACAAATTTCAAGGCTCATGAGTATTCAAGATTTTAAGAGTTCAAGATTAATATAGTTCTACAGTCTAGATTTTGTAAGACTCTAAATAGCACTTCAGGTTCAATGTTCAATATTCAAATTCTGATTTTCAAACTCTGATTTTCAAATTATATTTTCTATCTCCCTATTTTATTTCTTCTATTTTTTTTTATTATCTTTGTTTTTCAAACTTAAGTTTTATATATTTATGTTTTTATACTTTATATTTACATAGTTTGAAACCTTATAATTTTATAAATATGTTTATACAGTTTAAATTTATGTTTTCATATGTTTTTCTACTTTGTAATATTTGTTTACAATACTGTATTTTTATTCAAGAATTTCTAGAATTATATTTATACCAAAACTCTTGAAAACTGTTTAAATTTCAAATTTACACTAGAGTATGTCGACATACATAAAACACTATGTCGACATATAACTGTCAGAAATTTAAATTTGAAAGGAAGTGCCTTTTCCCCATTTGAAACGTTTCAGAAATGTTGTAACCTTTCACATACTATAAATGGGCTTGAATTCGAATTTTTAAACATATCTTCTTCTCCACTTTCACTCTCTTTCGTTATACAATTATTCTTAATCACTTTTATGATTTCTACACTTATACTTTACCGAATTCAATTCTGTTTTGATCAAACTTCTTCTCTCTACATTCTCTTCTCATCTCTCTCTGAATCAAGTGCTATTGAAGAGTTATAGGGCAGTTTGTAATTGCTTGGGTTAAGTGAAGTAGGAATCAGTGTTTTTCCTTGTAGCCGTGAAATCAAGGAAGTAGGAATCGGTGTTTTCTTTGTAGACATAAAATCAAGGAACTAGGAGTCGGTGGTATCCCTTGTAGCCGTGAAATCAAAGAGGTTGTACTTGACTATTGATATAGTAATAAAATTCTATGCAATCCAGCGTTGTGCGGGACTGGACGTAGGAGCAATCCGAACCAGTATAAAATCCGGTGTGTTCTTTCCTTTTCTGCATTTTTATTTCTATTTATTTTGCATTTGTGTTTGAATCTGTGTCTGTGATTGTGTTTGTGGTGTTTGTTTCATTTTGTTATCCACATAAGTTTTAGATTTTGTTTAGATTCTCACAAACACTATTCACCCACCTCCCACCTCTAGTCTTTGTTTTGTCTTAACGATCCATTCCGCATTCTCTAACATTTTTATGACACTATAACCACTATTTATCTGTTTTTACTTAATTTAGTAAGTCGAGCTGGTAATCACAGCAGCTCACCAGGCTTTATGTCTGACCCATTTCCTTTCTCTTTTCTTTCCCCTAGGCATACATGGAGAAAGTACAAAGTTCGGATTTCTTTGTTATCTTTGTCATGATGGATTTCTGCAAGTAGGATTACTTCATGTTATCTTTCCAAGGTTATGTTGTATCTTTTTGACTATATTTGGGGAGTAATATTATTTTACTCTGATGTCGTTTTTGACTGAGATTTTGAGACATGGCATTTTGTAACTATTTGGTTAAACGAAACAAAGATGGTTTTGTATTTTCTAAAACGAAAGTTTCTTCTTTCGATGTAAATTTATTATTTTATGTCTTGTGAAATCTTAGTCTTTGTGTTATTTTATGTCTTTATAGCAACAATGATCCATACTTTCTTAATGAAATCCTCATCTGGGTGACATTAAAGAATGTAGGGTATTACATTTGGTATTAGAGCCAAAGGTTACCAAGATCACTAAGGTTTGGTTTTAAAATAATAAATTTTCAAAATAAAATGCATTTTTTAGAAATCAAATGTAACTTTTGAAAATAAAATGTCCCTTATAGTCAGTTACAACCTTCCTTTGACTCTTTCGAAATCTTTAACTTGTAGTTAAGTTATAAGACATTCTCCATTATATAGGTTGAAATTTGATTAATGGAGAAACCCGTTTAGCTTAGTAGTTAGGAAAGGTTGAACTGCTTGGTAGATATAAAAATATTTAAAAGGGATAATCGTGAATGAAACAAATTTATTAGTTTAGTGATAAAAGGATAATTTAGAAGATAAGAATAACCTATATAGATTGGTTAAGAAAAAGGGATGTATTTCCATAGTTCAGTTTGAAAATAACATAGAAAACGTAAATGTAAGAATGAATGGATTAGTGTGGAATAGGGGTTTCATCGTATTGTGCACTAACCGCCAACTTAAAGATAATTAAAAATAAATATCTTGCAATTACAGATTTCTATAAAATAGATTGTCTTATACTATGGAAATAGATTTTTATAACATTTTCGGTTACCAAATAATTAGGGAACTTCCAAAAAAGGATGAAATTAAGGATGGCAAGTTAGTTCAATATGAGTATACTAATGAAAAAAGGATTATAGGGAACATATAAGCAGTAATATATAAGGCATTAAGAGAGTATGGTAAAAGGCAAGGATTGGTGGAAGAAAGAATGTTATTTATCTTTAGTTATTTCTGGTTTTCCTATTTTGTTTAGGAATATTTTGTCACTTTTCCTTTGATATATTAGTTAGGGTGGTTGTATGGTGCCATAGCCATGATGAGTTAAGTCTTATATAGCTTCTATATTGTAGGGATACTAGGGTGACCCTTTACAGATATAGTAAATCCCCAAGGGTGTGATTATATCACTAGTGACTGTTTTGCACTTAGGCCGAGTAGTAGTTTCTGAATCCCGTAGGGATCGGCTTGAGTATCTGTTTATCTGTGGTAAGTCGGGGTTGAAACTAAAATCTTGATGTTTGGGGCATTTTCGAGTATGGATTAGGTTGCCATGATTAGACCTCATATGACATATTGAATTACCATAAGGGGATAAATTACGAGTCTGAGATATGGCGTAGGCTTTAATATGACATATGGACTTATCGGGAAAAGTTACGGGCCTATTATCTCTTAAGTATTTCTAAGGGCTATTTAGACTGTAAGAAGAAAATAGTCGAGCTAGGACAATTTTTGACTTCTTGCGACCCGAAGGGTCAATCATGTTGATATTCCAATTTTACTCAGCGCATCTCTAGGAAGTATCGGTTCAGATCTCTTTGTGCTATATATATTCTGAATAGTGATTGATTAAAAGATTATTTTTCAGATCTATATTTGTAGTAATAATAAATTGGTAGCTTTTGGATAAAGCACATGGTGTAAGTAAAAATTGAGCTTCATGGTTTTGACTGGAATTTTTCCTGGCTATGGGAATATACCATCAATGGATGGGTTGGAAGCTTAGGCAAGCTGTCAGTACAATAAGTCGTCTCAGATGTTGGAAGAAAAGTGAGTTTTCTTAGGGGTACTCGAACTTGAGTGTTGACCTATATAGGATTAGTTGGATAGGAATATTTTACTCCATAAACCTTATCTTTTGGAAAGAATAGTGTGGCACTTATGTTGGAACTTTCCACAGGCATTTTAAGGAAATAGTTGGACTTCAGTTGTAATAGAAAGGTTTTTGGAGAAAGCCACGTAAAAAAGATTTTTGAAATAATTGTGTTCCTAAACAAGAGAGTAACAAGGAGGTGTTTTATGAAACTTGTGGAACTACTATGAGTTGAAACCTCATATGTATAAAGTTTTAAAGAACCGAAATTTTGAAAGGCTTATGTATTTTGATATGAAATTTGTATTTTGGAAATTTCATAAAAGCAACTATATATGTTTCAAAAAAATTGCAACTAAAATTTTGCCTCATTAAGATATTTCAAGTAAGGTTTTGAAAAAAAATTGTATAGACATACACACACAAAAAAAAAGAGTGGGGCAGTAAGTAGGTCCTTATGGGGTTGGACAATATAAGCGGAATAAGCCAAGTAACATAAGAAGGGTGAAGTAAAGGCTATAAATGTGGAAAGGAGGAAAAGTGTGACTTCACTTGTAAATTTAAGGTGAGCTTTTGATTGATTCACTTGAGAGTTTCTCCCTGTAGTAACTAAAATAAGGGAGATGAGAGGACTACTCGAGGGATTCAAGTTTCTTACCCGCATTCTGTTGATAAGTATTTCATCTTTAATATTCTATATATCGCTTCTTCCTTTGATTAGGGGCTTCCCTCTAGTATATCCTTGGTAAGTGTAGATCTTAGGATTTGAGCTTCTAGATGATAGGATATGGCTGAACATGTGTTCGAGACATGTTATGTTTGATGGTTGCAAGTGGATGAAAGTGTTTGCTAGTGGATGTAATGGATGCATATACACACGCTAGGCACTAGATTAGGGATCGGCTCAAGCACTTACACATTGCATATGGATGTGTGCACATTTAAAAAAAATGGAAATAGATGAATTATCAATTGGATGTTGCATGTTTTTGAATTGTTGTTGCATACATAGATAATTTATATGTACTATTAGGATTCTTTTGCATACATATTGGATACATAGCAGTAGCACACACATAAATTGCATTAAGGAGGTCAACTGAATCAGTAGACCGCCGATTTTTGCATTAGCTTAGTACATATACATGACATGTTTCCATATTTTCATACCAAACATTAGAAAGTCTAAGGCAATGGATGCCAGTGGATGATGGTTGAGTTGACACATGTTAGCATTTATAATATTCTTCTAACCTTGGAGATTTCAGGAAAGAAATCCTTTAAGGAGGGAAGAATGTAGCAACCCAAATTTTTGACAAACAATAATTAATCAATGGATTAACTAATTAGGGAATAAAAAAATTAAATAAATATTAGTTAGAAAAATATTGAGAATTAAGAAATATAGATTTTTCCGTTGCGTCTGTTACGAAATTCTGATTCAGATAGACTTTTATTTTGCATAAATTGGACTAAGTATAAAAAAGTTATGATAAAAAAAATTAAATCAAATTAAAGAAATTAATTTATAAACACAGAATAAAGTAACAGTAAATGGGCGATCCATCCCTTAGCTGGGTTGACACATGAGTCGATCCATGTCTAAGGTGGGTCGACACTAGTGTCAACCCATGTCTAAGGTGGGTCGACTCGTTTTCGAGCCTACTATGGATAATTGCTTATGTATTGCTGATGTGTAAAATACATTGAACTTGGACAATAAATCTAATGAGCCCGGACTTATTTTCCGGTTATATTCATATACTGACTCATCATGATGTGTCTTTAATGGTTTGATTTTATAACCTAATATCCTATGGTGTTGATTATCCCTAACTTAACTATAAATAGGCTAGTAGCCTCACTATTTTCTTACACACAAACATTTCTTCATCTTCTACTCCTTTAAATTATATTCTGAAATAAAATTAAGAAAATGTTGGGGTGCTATAAAAACATGGATTGAAAGGATAATTCTTCTACAACAACTATTTCAAATGTCTTTTCTGGGTCTACAGCAATTTTATGTGAGTATTACTGTGATTTTCAGATTTCTTCTAAGCTGAAGTTAAATAGACACAATAGTTGTCGTAGTAATCTAAATAAAAAGAATTTTCACAGTAGATATATATAGGATCTAAAAAGTAATGGTGTTTATAAGTTTATTCTTATATGTTATTATTCTTTAATACACCTGTTCATTTTCAATTATCATCTGTTTATATGTACATCTTTCTTTCGTATCCCTTTCTTTCATCGTTTTATTTGCAGTCTTATTACGCCTATTTTACCAGTTTCTTAATATCTGAGCTTAGTTATATTTCTTTGTTTTCCTTTATTTTGCACTTAGCCTATGCCAACGAGAGCCTAGGCCTTTTTCTGTTAGAATTGCATAAAAAATGGGGATAAATTAGAATACTATGTAATGTCAATATAAAGGAAATTTGGGCCTATTTTAATAGGAGAACCAATGACTGTATAATTGGGGTGATTATGAAGGAAGAATGGTAAACATGTTAATCTAAATAGGTTGAACTTAATTATATATTAAGTAACATGTCACAGGTAAACAGGTTATTTGATATTGATTGGAAAACATGCGTTTGGCATTAATTGGTAAATATGTTAATATAGCATTATTAGGAAACATGAATTGACATCAATTTTGTATATATGTTTATGCTAATTGAATTTAATTAGGGAGAATATGTTAATTTGAGAAACATGGTAACTTTCCATCCATATTAATCGACATTAATTTATAAAATCATGTTAATTTAGAAAAACATGCAATTTGTCATTTATGCTCATTTGACAATTTTTTTTGGCAAAGCCAGCCAATTTTATAGTGGACATGCCACTTTTATTAGAATGAGGAATAAAGGAAAGGGATTACTGCACTGGAACAGTAACACCACCTGGTTTGAAGTATCAGAACATTATAGCAATACAAGACAGGAGAGAAACTGAGTGTTTTTGCTACTACAATAGATAGGCACACAATTAATCGCCAACAGTGGACCAGCTAGAGTTATCACTAGGTCCTATAACGTTGACATACTCAGAAAAGAGCATGGTGAGGTTAGGGACATAATAAGGGTTAGGACTATGAAATTCGCGTTCCAAATCTAATGTAGAATCATAGAACAAAGATTTGTTCATCTCACCCAGCTCGCCCATCGAATGAGCTTAAAACCACTGCCATCAACTTTATATATCGATCTTCCGAGATCATCTTCTTTATCATTAACATAGATGTAATAATTGTTTTCTATGGGATTATATGTCATTCCATATTTGTAATGGAGCCAACATTGATCATCAAAGAGCCAATCGTTACCACCATCCTCTCAACAGAAGAAACTCTTCATCTTCTACCTTATCATCATCACTTGCGTTAGTCGTCCCCTGAACTAGATACTGAATAACAATCGGAGGGGTGACATCATTTTGGACCTACTTCACAACAGGTGGTCATGGAAGTGGGACTCTCTTTGAAGTTGTACCTAGAGATGGGGAAGATGTTGTAGGATTCCATGAGCGGGATATTAGACATTTGATTGGGAAAAATATGTTAATGTTAATTTAATGGGGTAAACATGTTAATTCGGCATTGATATTGGAAAACATGTTAATTGACACTAATTTGTAAACATGTTAATTAGACATTTATGTTCATTTGATGTTAAAACATGTTAACTAGATATTTATGTTCATTTGATGTTATTTGGTAAAATATGTTAATTAGACATTTATGTTCATTTGATGTTAATTTGGTAAAACATGTTAATTAGACATTTATGTTCATTTGATGTTAATTTGGTAAAACATGTTAGTTAGGCATTTATGTTCATTTGGAAAGTCCTATTATTTGACATCAATTTGTAAATATGTTAATTTGGCACTAACATTGGAAAACATGTTATTTACCATTAATTTGTAAACATGTTGGTTTGACATGAAATTGAAAAATATGTTCAATTGACTTTAATTTGAAGAGTACGTTAATTTGACGTTAATATATGGAGAACACGTTAATTATACTTAATATGGCATTAAGTCATTTGTATAGGAAAACATGTTAATTGGAATTAATGATACTTAATTGGACATTAACATGCAAATGGAAAACATGTGAATGAGAATTAGATGTAAATTAAGTAAAACATGTTACTGTAATCTATATACATCTAAGCAGGTGCCTGTATGATTTGGAGAAGGGTTGTTACATTTAATAGATGTCATTTACAACCGGGAAATATAACATAGGGTTATATGATGCTTATTAATGAACTTAAACCTATTAATTTAAAACTATTTAATTAATAAGCTAAGAGGTTCCACGTCTGCTATTACTATATCTTGTGGGAACTCTTAGAATCCTAGTTTACTTGGGGGCACAAGCCTAGTGGTGAGTCGTGTCAATCTGCTATTTGCTTGGAATCCATATCAATCAGTACCCGCATGTTATCAAACAAGTCTCGCACTAGGTAGGGACCAGGGCACACTTTAATGAGAGATGATTGTAAGAGGTTCAAATTCTAAGGGTGGGTACGGGCGCATTCTGGCGGAGTCATGAGCATGCATGTGTCCGATGGGGGAAGATAAGATGTTGTAACACCAGCATATAAGTATGTGTCTTTAAAGTTGATGGATTCAGGATGGATATCCTCGAATACCATGGCTGGCACAAGCTATTCGTGTCTGTAGGGAGTAGAACAAGGGTAGCATTAGGGAAAATCCCTCATAATTACTTGTTTCGGTCTAAATCTGTTGAAGTTCAAATAGTCAATCTATCCGACTTTATTACTATGATTATTATTATCATCATTGTCTTTTTATAAAAATAGGCAGTCCTTACTATCAGTTCAGTTATTGTTCACCTTTATACATGTACAGACACTTGCCCTTTTATGACACTAGAACCACTATTTATCTATTTTACTTAACTTAGTAAGTCGACTTGGTAATCACAGTAGCTCACTAGGCTTTATGTCTGGCCCATTTTCTTTTTTCCTTTCCCTTTTATTACCACCAAGCATACAGGGAGAAAGTACATGTTCAAATTTCTTTATTAGCTTTGTCATGACGGATTTCTGCAAGTTGGATTACTTCATTTTCTCATTCCAAGGTCAGGTTGTATCTTTTTGACTATATTTGGGGAATAATATTATTTTACTTTGATGTTGTTTTTTGACTAAGATTTTGAGACATGGCATTTTGTAACTATTTGGTTAAACGAAACAAAGATAGTTTTGTATTTTATAAAATGAAATTTCTTCTTCCATTGTAAATTTATTATTTTATGTCTTGTGAAATCTTAATCTCTGTGATACCTTATGTCTTTATACCTACAATGCTCCATACATACTTAATGATATCCTCAAATAGGTGACATTTAGGAATGTGGGGTATTACGCCAGCCGTCTAGGTCGATGTATACATATTTATCTCTCTTTTTGTATTGTTAAGTCGCTCCGTGTAGGGGAGACTCGGCCAAAAAAGTACGAAAAAATTTAGGGAGTTTTCAAAAATTTTGATTTTTTTGTAAGCTAAGGGGATGACTTTTAAATTAGATACAGTTTAAATAATTTTGATTAGAAATGGAAAATTAATTATTTGCATGAAAAAATGAAAGTTTTGTATGGAGCTAAAGTCGTAGAAATGTGAAGTGTCAGGTTTCAACTAAGTGGGTTTTTGAAAAGTTAACGAGTTTGAAGCATTTTTCCTGCCTTTGCAATTTCGGGGACAAATTTCTTCTAAGGAGGAAGAATAAACGACCGGGATTTTTAGCTATTTAACTTTGAATAACTAATTTTTTTTAAATGTTATTTTGTAAATATAATTGGATTTTTATATGGAGTTATCGATTTAATAAGTAGGATACAATTTAATTCCGAATATATCGAATTACCAAAATACGGAAGCGAGAAAACAATGAAATTCTAAGTTAAAAATGACTCGAAAAAGATTCTAACAATTAATATTATTTGAATATATACTATAATATTAAATTATTATCAATAGATTTGATTGTTTAAGACCGATGTATATTTTATCGATTTAATTCAACACATATAAATGGTCATTTTTCAAATGACCTTGGTTTTCAACGAAACAAATTTTATGAAATCCATAATTGTTGATTATTGAAAGATTTTAAGTTTCGAGTCAATTGGAGTTGTTATGTGATCATGCGCGATATAAGGGTGTATCGATTTACAATTTAAAATTAAGTTAGGTATTTTTCAGTCAGTTTCAGAATTCGACGAAACCAGTTCCATCAAATTCAGAATATTAAGTTATTGTTTGGTTTCAAATTTCGTGGCGATTGGACCTCATATGTGATCATATAACTAGGAAACGCTCATGTAAATATCGCGTGAATATAATTGAGTATTTTATTCAAAACCCTTCACTATAAATCATTGCAACTTCTTCTTCCCGTTCATTTTCCAGCTGCCACCTCCTTTCCAATTCAATCAATTTTATCTCCTAAATGGTGAAGAATTTGGAAATAGCTTCAACTAGAAAGTTGTAAAAGGGGGAGGAGACATTTCAGTCGGTGGTGGTTGGAGGAGGTGTGATCACCTAAGGCGATTAAAAACTGGTGATGAATTTGGGAAGGCAGTTTGCGTACTTTCTCGATTTACATGCGTATGGTGGAGTTTCAAGCAAGGTAACCGGAAGGGGAAAGCAGCACAGGAGGGTAGGCATCCGATTGATGGTGGTCTAGTCTGCTACGGTAGCCAGTGATGGCCGTTTTTTCAAGTTGAACGAAAACTGGGGTTTTAAATTTTCTGGAGACTAAAGGTGATTTGTGGGGACATTTTTTTTGGTAGGGTGCCTCTCGGAGGCGGCGTTGCGATGGTGGGTTCGCAGTGGCATGGCTCGGTCGGTGGCTACGGCGTGGAGGAGCTGAACAATTGTGGGTTTGTTCGAACAAAACTGGAAGAAAGATTGCATTTTAGACCAATTAGTGCAAGCTAAGTTGCGACTATCTTAACTAATAGTGATATTAATTTTAATAGCAGTGATTAGTTGATTAAAAATACATTAATTCAAGTTAAATATTATAGCATCTATAACTTGTTCATACATTATCAGATCTGGACGAGACAAGTTTCATTGGACTCCTATTGGAGAATCCTACGCATACGAATAGGATTGGAAGCATTCTGAACTAATCGAAATTTTACACTACTACAAAACAGGTCATTTGTATCAGTTATTAAACTCATGTTGCATCAGTTGTTGAACTGATACAAGTGAAGATGATGCAACAGACAAACTTCTATTGCATCAGTTAAAGAACCGATGCAAATGACGATCACTTGCATCAGTTGTTTAATACAACTGATGCTATAAAGCAAATGCAAATGTCTACATTTGCTTCTGAAGCCTTGGTCTATTGCATCAAGGTTTTTAAACAACTGATGCTAATAAACAGATGTGAAAATGATATTTGTTATGAATTTTTGTGTATTGCATCGGTTGCCTATGCCATTACAACTGATGCAAATTAAATTAAATAAAAAAATAAAAATACCACTATTTCAAAATTTTAAACCTAAAGCAATATTAAATAGAATTTAAAATTCTATAGATGCATTAATACCACCAATCCGATGAAACAAAAAAAATATAATTGTATTATCAATTAACACAATTCATGTGTACAACCAAAAAAAAAATACATATTCTAATCATAAAACTAAAGTCAACGTGCATAACAAAAGACTAACATAACTACATCCAATTATGCATGACATAAGTCACTAAGCAATCCCAAACTTCGTCTATCCCTTGTCGGTCATAAGAACCACGTTATGGTCCTACAATTTATTAGAGTGGTACTATTTTAAAACGTCGTAAATAACATATAATAGCTAGCTAGGCGAATGAAATAAATTAAGGTATACCTTTTGTAAATCGATGCTTTGATTGTGGTGTTTTACTATGTCAAGCATATACCCCATCACATAATATACACAATCCGTTGCTTCAAATTGCTGCAGACGCCGTCAATATTACAAAATAATGTAATAATTAGTTTAAAATGAACAAAAACGAAAAAGGCACAGTTTGAACTTTGAAAAAAAAATAAAAAAATTATCTACAAATCAAATGAATTAACTATATATGAGCATTAAATAACATTAAATTATATGTGCAATTAACATGTGAATTAACTATAAAAATGCAAAAAAACTGGATTATATTAACTAGCTACAGAATCATTTGCACAAGAGCAAACTGGATTATACTAACAACGTCACAAAAATTGTTATAGCTTGGATATCACTGCAGAACGTAATGAGAACAGTGTTTAATGCAAGGAATGAACAAGAACATGTTGAATACATGGACTTCACAAAAGATCCATTTGCGAATGCTATAAGGGGAAAAAACATCCAGGGTGTAGGGAAAATAAAGCTTTATCATACTGCTGGGTCAATAATATATTACAACGGTATGTAGCGCACATCATTAACGGGTGCAAAAAATTGGTCTAACCAAATGTATAGGCAGAACTGATACATTTTTGTTTATACAGCATACCATACAATTTGGCTTCTTATCAATCCAACACACCTTATATTGAATTTAACTTGAGTTTCAACCAAACCAATAATGTTTCACCTCTAACAAAAAAAAGACCCAACAAAGAAAAAACCTTGTATTTATGAAACTTATATTATATTATCTGACATTTTGTTTAGCTATTGTCCAGCAAAATAAGTAAATCCATATTTACTGACTGTTTAGTGGCGTTCTTCTGGATAAACATAATATTAAGTTGACGGCAAAGCATGCGAATTCCTATTTACTGACTATTTACTGCGCTCTCCTCTAGATAAACAGAATATTAAGTTGAAACAAGCAACGTTAAGTTCAACCTCCAGTCATGCTATAAAACGAAACATTCATCACCATTCAACATTAAAAATTACCTTCTTTCCAATGCTGAAAGGAACATACTTGTATTTGATCATATGTAAAATTTGGTGCTTCTTTGTCAGCACAAACAACACAATCCAGTAGAATAGAAGTATGGGCCAAAACACTGGAACATCGAATATGGAGAAGAAATTCATCAAAAATGCCACACAGAAGGCTTTAGATGGCATACGTGACATTAATAATTCCTTCTTTCCAATCATTTCTGTAGTTTCGTAAATTCAACCACAATAAGATATGCTCTTATATTCCCCATAATTCTAATGTAATAATGCTTCATATCAATGGAGAAAATATAGGTTTTACTAGTTAATACTAACTTGACATTTGAACGAGTTAGAAGTTGCAAAATGATCACATTTTTATCGATGCATTTTCATGTTGTAAAATTAAAGTTTCATTAATTTCATCGAATATGCTTTGCAACATTGTCACCACACTACATCAATATCAGCATTTTACAATTAAGAAAGACATAAGAAGTTAGGAACTTACTGATGCGAGGCCATTCTTACTATAGATATTGAATCCATGAACATAATTTGAGGAGCACTCTTTATAGGTCTAGTTACAGTACTGACTTCAGCCTGAATTCAAAAAATCAACGCATGGCAAAGGAATTATTAAAGAAAGAATATTGATGGATATAATGACCATAATATGATGAAAATATTGACATAAACCTCTGTTGTTACTCCAAATATTAGATTGTACTTGAAAATATGTGCATATATTATACCCTTTATTCTTAGTTTCTAAGTTAATTATATCTGAAGCCTCCAAGTGAATTATGTCCACATAATCAACATATACAACATCTGCATATCCTTTATTCTTATGGAAAATTTGTGCCATCAAAACATTTGCAACCATTGCAATATGAATCATGTGCATACATTAATTTTTCAAATGGTACAAGTTTTATAATCATTTACCATATATACAATGATGAAGCCAATTTTCCGATTCAGCTACAACTAAACAAATATCAATTGTACTGGTTACATATTCATATTTTGGTAACCAAGACCATAATATAATTCATTAATAACCAATACAGTTTTTTAATCTAACATAATTTTGTAACCAAAATACAGGGATTCAAATTTTAATAGTAAATTATGACTCACCACGCATGCTTGAGGAGATAGGTCTCGAAGAATTGCACCCTCTTCTTTTAAAAAACCAGCAGCTGCCTTCATATAACAGAAAGAAAAAAAAATACATAGAAATTCATTAATGATTAAAAATGATATAGCATGCCCCGACTTGCTGGCTTGCTGTTTCAAACAGCAAGCTCAGACTTGCTGGCTTGCTGTTTGAGCTTGTTGTTTGAAAAAATAACAAATTCGGGCTTGCTGTTTCAAACAGCAACCCAGAGCTTGCTATTTTTTCAAATAGCAAGCTCAAACAGTAAGCTCGAGTTTGCTGTTTGAGCTTGTTGTGAGCTTGCTGTTTGAAAAAACAGCAAGTTCTGGCTTGTTGTTTCAAACAGCAAGCCAGACTTGCTGTTTTTCCAAACGGCAAGATCACAGCAAGCTCTAGGCTCAAACCATGACCCTGTGTCATCCAAGATAACATACTTTTCAAAGCCAATTAATATGTCATGGCTATTAATGCATGCTAATATTGTGTTTTAATCCAAGATTTTCTTATTATCTTGGATCATAATGTTGCAGTAAAAGAATTTGTAATACATATTGAAAACACAATATTGTAACACTTCTTAGTCATCTTCAAATTGATTAATAAAATTTAAAAGACATACAAATCCCATCATTACTATGTAAAAAAATGGAATAAGGAGTTCCCAAGCAATTTTTTTCCGATAAAGTTCCAAAGCAAGAATTATTCTTTGATAAAGTTCCAAAGCAAGTATTAAATACCGTAAATCCAGTTGGTTAACCTATTAGAAAGGAATTTGTAGCATCTGAAGAATTAAAATATGGATCATTAGTAAAGAGTTTGAAAAACAAATATGTAAGCTTCTATTATTGACTAACATTGTCTATTATCATTAAAGTAAAAATGGAATGAGAATAAAGAGTCAGATCATGAATAAAATGAGATATTACAATCTTTGCTAGTGAGATATAGTTTTTTTGTTAAGGAGCGAATCAAGGAAATTTGTAGCGTTTTAACAATTATGTCATTAACTGATTCGCTTTTATTACAAACAGAAACCTATGCCATAACTGCTATACTTGGATATATTTATATCAGACCATTTATTAGCCCAGTTATCGCAATTTGTTTATGTAAATCTCAAACCATTTAATGCTTTATGTAAATTTCACATAATCTTTTTGAAGAATATGTGATATTTGGGTGTTACTACTTATATTTGTTTATATCTTCCTATCCAGAGATATGCCTCCGTTGATTTTAATTTTCTTTATGTTTTGTTTGTTCAGACTTGTAATCTTTAGAGAAAAAGTCAAGATTGACACTTTAAGACGCCACAATAGTTGAATACGAATATCTTTAGTCATCTCAGGGATAATTAAAGGGTTGGCACAAGAGTGTGTTTGGACATAATATCATTAGTCATCTCAGGAATAATTAAAGGGTTGGCACAAGAGTGTGTTTGGACATAATATCTTTAGTCATCTCAGGGATAATTAAAGGGTTGGCACAAGAGTGTGTATGGGACCAAAGTGTACCAGCCATTTAATTTCCAATCTTCAAAAAGTCGCTGCGGCATAAGGATTCCACTAATTCCATTGATTTTAAGATATTTAGACATAATGCAAGAAATTGTTACATGACAACTAAAAAATGCTCGACAGCCAAGAGCAATTACTGCAACAGTTAATTCAAATGAAAATTTGCATACCCCTATTACTGAAACTGAATTAATTTCCATGAATTTTGGTTCAGCTGTGCCAATGAAACCCCCTAAACATGCTAGTTCGATATTCACTTCGAATGCTTTTCCGGACTCGCTAGAAAACATAATAGCCCAAACCTTACAAATTCCTCGTTTGCAGCATTTAGCGTGTTCAAATTTAAATCATGTGCCTGTTTCAGATACTGCCATACTGGATGACATAAAAAAGGATGTGAAGTGGCAATAAATGCGAATCTTATTTTTGTAACTCATACTCTTTTCCACTGTTTTCTTTAGCTTTACTTATGTTATGTAAAATTTTGTCAAGTATATGCATGTTAAACTTGAGTAGAACAAAGTGGTCACTTTGACCATTTGTGTTAACAAGTTGAATTTGTTGTACTAAATGTTTTATATTGATCTCAATCTAATAAGGTCATTCAGCTTATGCAAACCTTCCTTGTATTCAAGCTGCAGCTCTTCAATTGTTGGATTTTTACAAAGTTATTGATATAAAATATTATTTACATGCCTTTGCTCAGTACAGTTTCTCTGAGAGTAGTTTTAATAGCTTTCAATCTCTGTAACATTTTGAATAGCTTTTTACCATAAAGCAGTAGACGAAAGAAACAGTCAACAATATCCTGCTTGCTTACACCAGGAAATTTCAAATCTAAACGGCTTTTGTTTGAACAAAGCCCGTGCTCATTTTAAAATCGAGAAAAATTGCGGTGTGTCACCAGTAGAGTGATTGTCAAAATGAACTCAGGCTTAGGCAGATGTTAAAGCATTCATTATTAACAAAAAGACGATCAATTTACTGTGAATGCTCTAATTGTGACACCCCACCCGCAGACTAACATTGGTAAAGAGAATTAAAGTAATGTCGTCTACTAATGCAAAGAATAAGGCGGGTTAAGAGCAATCAACCATAAGTCTTGTATTACATAAATATCAAGAATGTCGATAAGTGCTTCGAGCGTTGAGCAAATTTGGTGAAGGTTTTGCTGGTACATTTTAATTTTTCGATTTTGGTTGATGGTTAGTTTGCAAACTTGAATTATCTGGCATGGCATATTTCTCAGGATAGATGAAACAATTAATTGTTCATCTTAGACGCCGAACTGTTTGGCAGTATTTGTAAATTGCAGCAGTTTGCTAAATATACCTTATTTTAGACTAAATTAGTTTCAAATGAACTAGTTAATACCAACCCCATGTATAATGGAGCTATTATAACATGATGTAAATAAAAGAGACAAGAATAAACTCACAATATATGATGCAGCTGTTACCATATTGTTATTGCACCAACATGCTATGAACCAACAGGAATTGCTTGATGGGAAAGCATAGATCATGTTTCAAGATTCTGAACTGGCTTTATCCTACGGCATGTAATTATACGCTAGGTCCTGCAATAATCATGTAGGCATAAAGTTTGCTAAATATAACTGACTTTGTAATTATTCCAAAACTATAATTAGTCAATCACCATTTGGATTTAAGACTACGGTGGAACCAAAATATGCATCAAAATATGCATCAAAATATGTCAATCGCCATGTCATTATCATTGTTACTTTCAGAATCAAAATATGCATCAGTACCTATATTTACTTTGTGGCGACAATCTGACAATTGTCGTTAGCTGATATTTGAATTCCACTACATATGCTATGTATATTAGAACCGTATGACCATAGCAGAGTTTAAACTGTATATTTAATGTTGGATGTGGTATATATGTCCACATAAAATCTCTCATTCTACTTCAACTCATGAAAGAACGAAAATTTTCTAAACTGTAGGAAAATGGAGCACATGAAATTGGACAATAGCAGAGGTAAAACAGAAAATGAAAATGGAGCACAGCAATTTATTTATGTCCATTTACTTATTATTGTCTAAAAGGTGGTGCCTGGCGCAGCGGTAAGATTACCCGACTGGTAATCTGGAGCGCGCAGGTTCGAGTCCCGGCCTCTTCACATATGTGAGGGAAAGGCTGTGTGCACTAATCGACCACCCCCAGAGCCCGGAAAGCCGTGAGAATAGTACTAGGACGAGAGACTGTCTGGGAAGTCCTCTCGCGCTTGAGTATGGGAGCCTTTGGCACTGGGTATCCACCTACTTATTATTGTCTAGACTAGATACTCTATTGGGAAATAACAATAGCAGGGGTAAAAACAGAACAAAACAAAAGTATTACCAATCTAGGTGATGCTATCCCATATCAAATTGATCATATCCAGCATTATAATAGTTTATAGTGTTTATATGGAAGAATAACATTAGCTGAATGTAACATCACATAATTATAAGGTTAATTATTTTAGTTAATAGTTAGATTTCGAATATGAAACTTGCATCACTGCGTTCGTGGTGAAATTATAAGTAGCCTTCATGTTCTAAGTTTTACGAACGAAATACATACAAAGATGTTATGGTTAAAAAAAATACTGAATGAAATAACTAATATTAATAAATTAATATAATCAATAGGTTGATTCGCTCTTCGTAGCAGCCGACTGCCATCGACCTGTTGGCTAATATTTGACGTAGCCCGATATCCTAAATTTAATATAATACAAAGGAAAATTTTAACTAATGTTATCTAATTCTTCTCATTATAGTTCATATATGACAGTCAATAAAATAAATTTTCCAATAGAGTCAATACAATTATTCTTACTCTATGCTCGTTGATAATTTCATTCTGCAACAGGGTCGTTCGAATAGCCAATATGAATTTCAATTTGTCCTGTCCCTAGATGAGTTACAACCATATGTCATGGGTTTGAAATACAAATGTCAGAGAAGATTATAGTGATTATCAGTCAAAATAAAGTATAAATTGAATAAGTTTGAGAACAGGTTAAAAAAATGGTCGAGATTCAAATCAAACAGCAACTAAGATATAGTCAAAAGTAATGACAAGTCCAAAATATCAAAATGCAGGAACATGCAACAAAACGTAGGTATTTGTAGTATTTGAGATAAACGTAAGTGATATTCTTTAAGCGTATAACATATGCAGATCACCGACTAAACGTCAGGTAATAATTCTCAATTAAATGCACTTGGAAGATATGATTTTCATTGCATCATCCATTACACACAGTAGCTTATTCAGCATATTCAATTATTTTACATTTTGAAGAATCCATTGCTTATTCATTCATGTGAGTCTAGTAGAAACCTTAACAGGATGGAACAATGAAATGCTAAAAAATAGAAATTTTTTTTTTACATATAAAAAATTAGAAAACTACGCAAAAAGTTTTGGATTTTAGAAATTCACATGTTTGCTTAGATTATTTTTCTATAAGGTCATAGAGGATTGTAAAAACAATATATCCATCTATATAGCTACGTATGATGAAACTTTATGCTGCAATTAAAAAAAATCTATTGTTTGAACGGTCTAGGCAAGTATTTAGATTAAATCAAATGGATTCATGAGAATAAATATACAAAACCAATAAAAATCAATCAAACCACTCAGTAACATGTGTTAAATGCATTGTGATAAAAGAAACATCAGCAGTTAAACAGTTAAAGAAATTAAAGTATATAAATGGCCAAGTAATAACTCGCTTACCAGGAATGACAATAGAAAGCAGAGAAAGATTGTTTCTCAACGAAGAGGTTAATGCACTTGCTATTTTATTGAAGGGCGATAATTTAATGCACACCATATCAAAGATTTGTAGAGAATGTTGTAATACTTGTGTTTTAATAGAAGTTGGCTCAACAACTTGGACAGAAGTAAGAACTTTCAGCCTCAAAAGAAGCTAGCCAATCTCATATATTCTGAAAAGTTGTTTTCATAGAAAATATAGGTTACACATATAAGACTTTTTTAATATAATAAACGTCAAGCTTGAGTTTCATAAACTTTTTTTAATATAAGATAGAACACCAAATCATAGAAGGTAAACAAAATCTTTGTTATGAAAAGCGCTTAAGCAGAGAAGACTCGGTTAAACTTGAACATCAATAGTGGTAAGCGATCAACAGCATTTCAAAGCAGTGCTTTTGCTCTTCACTTAAAATGGAGTAAAGTTCAAGCCAGATGATGCAAAAAGATCCCATAGAGTCATGCAAAAAGAATGAAAACGGTTTCATTTTTTATTGAACAAATAACCAGTGCACTAAAAAAACGTTGCCTTCAAAATATGGTTTAAAATTATTTTTAAACAAAATCTGTAGAAACAAAAAATTAGCTTGAAAACACAAGTACTTCTTAACACAATCAATCAAGAAGAGACTTTTACCACTTTCTACTCACATCAGTAATATGCTATTACATAGTATATATGGACATAATTTTATTCACAAATTACATATAAAATAATTTTAATGAGACAAGGGAGGGGATGCTGAAATTACCAAGTGCCTAATATTCAGGTTTCTTTAAATGATCCACTTTATAGTAATTGGCAATCAATGATCTGTTGAAGTACAAACAAAGATAGGAGTGTTACATGAAATATCATAGCTTCCTAGCATTCTGAATGATAAAAACTTATTAGATCGACTTTAATATCAAAAAAGCATGAATCTGCTAATAACTTATGCATACAAGGTAGCTAAGTTGGAAAATTTTGGCCACTGCTATTAAGTGTCACTTACATATAGAAGCTTTGCTGCATCTAACAGAAAAACATATACATTAAGTATTCATATACAAGAAGCTAAAAACTGTGCAAAATAAGAGAAATGAAACTCTAACCAGACATAACACATGCAAAAGATTCAGCTGTGTAATTCAATTTACCTTTCACCTCCAAGAACACATACTGCACATATACCAGTTGCAGCAGTGTCATCCTCACGGTAATGAGCCTGTTAAATTACATGGGTGAATAAATTATTGCCAAGAAAATGGCAATCACAAAATAAACTATCAAAAACAGTATTCTAATCTCTTACATTAATACCTGCAGCTGTTGCATGTTTTTTCATTTCTTCCCCAAACTTGTCCTTCCCAATGCAACCAATGTAACTAGTTGAACCAGGACACTACAGTATCCACTGGAGAACCAAACTCTATATTATGTATTCTTTAACGAGCTGCCCGATTTCGGCCTTTTGATCCATATCTAGTAACTGGAGAACCAATTCTTACAGTAACCTGAGAATATCGGTAATTGTAACCTGAACGTAATATACCAACAAAGAATATTAGTGCTAAGCTTGACATGAGTAATTACCAACCTGACTATCCCTTGTACTCTTTTCAAATCCTTCCCAAAGATCTTGTACCTAACACAAACCCAGAATTCAAGAGACAAATTTACATTTTTACGTCGATGCCTCAAAATTTAAAATTCAAGATAACATGCCATCACCGAATACAAAACGACGCTATACACTTGAAATGATGTCAATGGTATAATTTGATGAGTATAGACATCATCAGAGTTCAGAATCCAGATTAACAGAAAATCATAAAAGGGTCACTTACTCTTTAGGCTCAAATATTAGCTCTTTAAAAATAGCATAAGCAGCCAACCATGTAAAAACAGCATAAACAGCTTAAAAATTTCCCAAGTTGTATAATTGAAATGGATATTCAAATCAGCAAAATCGAACGCGAAATCAAAATTGAAATCGAGCAAATGGAAATCGGCAAAAGAGCATACCCGGTTCCGGTTATAAGAAGTGTAACACCCCACCTCCGCCAGGGTGGCTCTTGCAAGCAACTCTGACTTTGGTGGGGCGTTTTAAAACAAGGTAAGCATGCATAATGATATAGCAAGGCAGGACATGACATATATATATATGTAAATAAACAGAGTAAGTAGATAAAACAGCGGAAGATTTTTAAACCATTCCAAAACACAAGTCTGGTACATCAAAATGTCAATTTCCCAAATAAACAAGTCTAGTACATAAAATAACATCATCTGAAACTGAAAAGGAAAACATAAAAGTAGCTATCCCCAAAGTGGAAAAACCATAGCGAGCTCAAGTCCAAAGCATACATGAGCTATCCCAGAGAGCAGCTAAGATCCAAGCTAGGCTCCTGTATTCCCTCCCTGAGAACCTGGGGGGGAAACGGAAGAAAAGAGGCGAAAGAAAACAGGTCAGTCAAAAAGACTGAGTAAGCCCTGCTACGATCAGTCTATAAACTAATAAAGTTAACATCATGATGGAAACTGAGATGATCATAGATAACACATACTGGCATGATAAATTAACTACAAGATAGATAGAGGTGTCATCGCATAAACAAGGTTAAGTTTTGCACCACGGTGTACTAGCAAACCAACATAACAGGTATTGATCCCTTGGCCCAAGCTTGACCCAATAACATGAAGTGACCTTAATGTAAGGTCCAACCCAACGGTCTAGTCGATCGGCTCCTTATAAGCCTAACACGTCAAGTGTTGGTGTCCATACGGCCCACATATGGATGTAGTCAGACTGTGCTGGGTCCACCTTCGGGTGTATCAAGCCCTAGGGTGTCAACCCCAGACACTTAAGCAATAATGCACAGTCTAAATCTACTGGTACCCGTGCCTCGAGTTTGTCCAACACCGGACTACGTGCACGTCCGTAGCCCGCCTGGACCCGCATCGCTGTACCACTCGGCCATCGCTTTGGTCGCTTACATCCGTCCAGTAATCGTGCCCCGCCCTAGCCTAGCCTCTAGGGTTGTGATGATACCAAACTGGGATTACTGCCGGAACAGACCCCGTTGCTAGGGTTTCCTAAGAGGGTTAAGTGCGATTTAACCCTTCACTAATCATGGATTAAATTGGTTAAGTGTAACCAACAGTCCACAACTTAACCCCATTTCAATCCCTCGAACCCCCAAATGGATTAAATTGGTTAAGTGTAACCAACAGTTCACACTTAACCCCATTTCCATCCCTCTAATCCCCAAATGGATTAAATTGGTTAAGTGTAACCAACAGTTCACACTTAACCCCATTTCCATCCCTCTAATCCCCAAATGGATTAAATTGGTTAAGTATTACCAACAGTTCACACTTAACCCCATTTCAATCCCTCGAATCCCCAAATTGGTTAAGTATTAGTGGACCCTGACTTAACCCTAATCATGAGGCATTAATAGAATTTAATGCACCTTAACCTCTCACATTAGCCTTTGTTGCGGTTACTAGTTAAGCCGGGCGGGTCCGGGTAGCTTTACACCACAACTTAGTCTAACCTCGGGTCTTGGCACCACATGACCAACTTCTCACATTGGGTCCTATTGTTTGTAGCCACTAGTTAAGCCGGTAGGTTCCGGGTAGAATTACGCTACAAACTCAACCCAACCTCGAGTTGGCCACACTTATGTTTTCTAAGTGTCATGTCCACTTTATTTCAAAACATAATTACAAGTCAACAAATACTTGGGTAGACCTAACTTAATAGGTAAATTCCCAAGGGGTAGACCTAACTTAATAGGTAAATTCCCAATCTTATATTTTCATGTATTTTAAGTTTACCCAAACCCCCCAACGTCATTCTATCGCTTACATATTCGTAATAACGCATAAAGGATAGGAAGAGGGAACTTGGCACAACATACATGATGAACTTGCATATCACAACAAACATTCATAACATGTTAGACTTGCACAACTTAGCATAGTGAACTTGCATATTACCATAAACGTGCATAACATGTTAAACTTGCCTAACATGGCATAGGGAACTTGCATAAACATGCATAACTTGTCAAATATGCACAACATGTCATTGTGAACTTGCATAAGCATGCATAACTTATTAAACATGCATAACATGGCATAGTGAACTTGCATAAACATGCATAACTCAATAAACTTGCAAATCATGGCTTGGTGAACTTGCATAAACATGCATAACTCAATAAACTTGCAAATCATGGCTTAGTGAACTTGCATAAACATGCATAACTCAATAAACTTGCAAATCATGGCTTGGTGAACTTGCATAAACATGCATAACTCAATAAACTTGCGAATCATGGCTTAGTGAACTTGCATAAACATGCATAACTCATTTAACTTGCAAATCATGGCATAGTGAACTCGCATAAACATGCATAACTCATTTAACTTGCAAATCATGGCATAGTGAACTCGCATAAACATGCATAACTCATTTAACTTGCAAAAATCCCAACTTTCATCACATATTAACTTTAGAGTTTCTAAAGTGAAGGTAAGAGGGCTTACAATGCTTATGCGGACTCAAATGAGTATAGCTAATGTAAGAAACCCCTTATGCAACTAATTAAAACCCCCAAATGCAAGCAAACTTGATCAAGACTCCTCCTTTATGATGCCAATAGAGAAACAAGCCTTTAATGCAAGTTAAGGAGGATCATACAAGCCCAAATATACTTGTATGCATGGGAAAATCACTTAGGAATTAATTTAGGAATTGTATGAAGAGAGTGGAGGCCATGAGAGTTTTGATTTTGCCATAGTTTTGTTGCTAGAATGAATAATGGGGTTTTAGGGTAGGATTAGGGGCTTATTTATAGAAGATTAGAGTGTTTTTAGCCCTAGGATTAACCCTAGGTTAGTTTAGGTCCGTCAGATTTCGGAACTCTCTAGAACCAAGCCACAAGACCAAGCCCAAATCAAAATGGTGCGCCAGGCAAAACTGCCTGGCCACCCCCTGTCGACAGGGCTGTCGACACCCTGGGGACCCTGTCGACAGGCCTGTCGACATGCGGGTCCTGGGCGGGAATTTTCCCGCCTGCGCCAGTTTGCCCTAACCCTTGATTTTAATTTTAAAATTTAAATCTGTTTTTACTTAGGAATTTTTCTGAAAACTTCAATGGGCCTTAACTGGGTCATACGGACTCCGATTTTCGAAAACTCGGACTCTATTTCGCGTATTTTTCCGAGACGAACGCAATGGCATAGCCCGTTTCCCTTGATTCACATTTTATAATTAAATTCTGCCTCAATTTATGTTATAACAGGTTATTGAAAATACGGGTTGTTACAAGAAGCATATTGTTTTGTTCAGAAAATCAAAATCGAAAACAAAATTGAACCCTTCGTTCGTCTTTCGTATATCGAGCAGATAGTTTTGTTTTGTTTTTTTTTCTAATCTTTTCTTTCCTAGGTAATGGCGCAATGGAGTGAAAAGGGACCGCGAAAGTGAAAAAGGAGAAATAGGGTCTGGTTTGGGTTGCGGTTATTTGGGTACGGGTTTTGGTTAAAAGCAACTTACCTGCTTCCATTTGTTTGCGTCAACCCATATAAAACAAAGAAATAGTGGTTATTTTCTATTTTAGTTGCATTTGCTTCAGTTAATTTGCTTCAACGAATAACGAACCGATGCAAATAAATATACTTGCATCAGTTGCTAACGTTGGTGATGCAACCAACAAGATTTGCTTTTGCTTATTTGCTTCTAAGATTGTGGCCAACTGACGCTAATTACATTTCTACCTCATCTGCTGCTTCTTCTACACCTGTTGCTTCAAAAATTAACTAAGAACTGACGCAACTATACCAATTAGCATCAGTCATTTAAACAACTGATACAACTGAGATGATGCAACAGGCTTGATTTGGAGTAGTGTTATCTAATTTTAAACGTTAGTTTAAAATTACATAAATGGACCTGAAATCGTCGATCGGAATGAAATGTGAGTTAACTCTCACGCTTTCTGAAATACTATAATGTGATCAAATTCATAATAATATATATCATTGTTAGTATTAATTGTGTATTTGGATGATTTATTTCTTGTTTATTATTATTGAATGACTGGATTAAAATTTCTAATTCATATGCATATATGAAATGGAATTACGAGCTGTGATGGAAGAAGAAAAGGTTGGAGGATCTACTTGATTCCTTAAAATATTTTATATGTTACTTGCTTTCGTATTTTTCAAATATCAACTGTTTAACTCAAGTAACATTAAAATCTATTTGGACATTGATTGTTGAATTGTAATTCGACATTGATATGTTATTAATCAATAAACGGTATTGATTAAGTGATTGACAGCAGATGGCCTAAAATTCATCTTTTTAAGACGTCGATTTGCTGTTAGGCGAATTGACGATGTTGAAGTTATAAAACTTATTTTTATAACTGTAGCATGGTTTTTGATTTATTTTAATATCTATTTTTATGAATTATGTAAAATAGATGTTTTATATATAAATCAATATTTATAATTTTATTTTATAAAACTATTATAAAAGATTTATATAATAAGAATTTTTATGTTTTTAATAAGTTTTATAAGCAAAGAAGTCAGAAACTAACCAAAGGATAAAGGTTTGGAATAATTGTTTCTCAAGAAATAATAAAGTGGGATTATATTAAAATAATTAAGTTACTAATTAATTTAAAAGGAAGGATTAGCGGAAATAAGTTAACAAGTTGACTAGGTTTCCAAGTTGACTACGCCAACTATTTTAAGTGAAACTGGTTATTAAATTATTTTGTTTTTAATCAATTTAATAGCAATATTTTTAACGAATAAATTTTTAAACCTAATAAGGTTTCGTAAAAGTTAATTAATATTCTAATTAATTGTGTTAAAGTTAATTATGTAGTTGTTTATTATTAGTAAACTTATTCTTATTTTAATAACTTTTAAAAGAGATTAACTATTTTATTTTTAATTAATAAAGAAGTTAACCACTTCTCTTTAGTTAATGATGAAGTTACATATTATTTTTATTAATAACAATTAAAGTAATCACTTTATAATTCGAATTCATTTTAGAAAGTATCAAGTTTGTAATGAGATTTTAATTGAATTTTTAAGGGCTTTATAGGATATTGTATAATAAACCCAAGTTTGATAAACAAGATTTATAAAAGAAATTTAAAGATAATGTGATGATTTTAAACAAGAATTTACTTAATTAATTAAAATGATCATAATCGAAAGGAGATTTTCAAAAATGCGAAGAAAGGAGGCTTAATGTATTTCTGTAAAGGAGTAGCTAAATGGATTTTTGTAATAAATCCAAGTTGAGTTTTATAATAGATGCGTAATGGATTTATGTAAAGATTTAGTAAAAGGATTTTAGTAATAAATCAAGATTGTAAATGACTTATATTAAAGAGGCTTAAAATTAAAGGTTTGTGTTTTAATAAGGGTTTATTTGATAAATGAATTAAGTAAAAGTGATTATAATTAAAAGGGGATTTTTCAAATGCGAGGAAGCGTTTATAAAACCATATTTAAACAGAACAGTAAATAAAATGACATGATATTATAGTAAATATCAGCTTCTGAGTTACAAACTTTTATTTATCTGAAGATAAGAATGTTGTTGAGTCAAGGTCTAAGAGGTAAATAAAATACTCCCTCTTAAACGACCCCATTATTATCCAAGGAATGGTACTAGTTTGAAATGGTAGTGATGTTGGAAATAGTTTATTGTTTCCATACAAAATGTTGCGACTTTATTTTGCAAGGATTAGAAATTTTAATAAAACTATTGGGTTTTATACAATAAACAATGTAATACTTGACATTGTTAGGCTCAGGTATGAAGCGTGACTATACTTATACCATTCGGTTAAGTATATGATGTCGTTTTCTATGTAATGAAAATAGTATGGTTTTGTGAATAAACATATTCCAAGGAATAATCGTACGGCTATGATTTTCGAAGATACGAAAACAGGAGGTTATACGGGTTTGAAAATGGAGGTGAATGTTGGAAACCTAATTATTATTTCCACAAGCATTATTGTAAACTTCAATTTGCAAAGTTTTAAATGTAAATAAAATGATTTGGGTTTTACATAACAAAAAATGTTGGGCATGGCATTGTTTTGACCCATATAAGATTTGATGATTAAACCTATGCCAATGGGATATGTATATATAGCGATACTTTCGAAGTAAAGGAAATAAAGAGGAGGTTTTGTGAATATGTTTATTTTAAAGAAATAAGCAATGGTTATTGTTTTCAATGAAACGGGAATAAGATATTTGTGAATATATTTATCCAGTTGAGATAAGTATATGGAATCGATTTATAAGAATCAATGAAACATTTTTAATGAATAATTTAAGTAAAAGGGCCTGAGTTGCTAATGTACTTGACCGTACTATTTTGAGTTGATAGTTAAAGAACTGACTATCAATAAATTCCAATTTGACTTATAATGTGTTAGTTCGAGGAGACCGGGATGGGAACTGGACCCAAAACCACTGTGAACCGACTTTGCATTTATAAACTAAATTTACAGGGATTTATGCATATTAAGGTGATTTAAAGGCGTAGATCTTTGAAGCGGGAAGGGGTACTCGCTGATGTCTCTGGTTAACTACCAGGATTATACTTTTAGCAGTGATGCCTACTTTTTCATGATGCAAGGACTTCTTGTTACTAATCATAGAGGTTTATCCCGACCGGATCTGACAATGTGGTAGTAAAAGTTGAATGTGATATTTCCAAAAAGGCAATCGTAGCCTCAAGCCTCATCAACCAACGATGACTAAAATCGAGGAGGTAGCAGAGCTATATGGGTCATACCTATTAGGGTATATTATCGCCTGATGTAGAGAAATCGATTGTCCCTTTTTATATGCTTCGGAATGGTACAACGGTTGATCCCAACCATATTGGTGATATATTCGGTACACTCAAGTTGAATGAGTGGTTGGTTCTTTGGCTGGGTTGCAAGATGTCCTATTGAACCCTAGTGTTTTCATCTCTATAGAACACTGATCGAGAGGAAGTTCCTTACCTGGTCATGCATTGAAATCCAAACTCCAATAGGGTTGCATGGTTTCAGATGTAAACCAACTATGTCGAAAAGTGAGACGCAAGATTTTCGGCTATATTCCTATTTTATTTTGTTGATTATATACATTATTATAAAATCATTGGATTTATAATAAATGTAATTTTGTTATCGTAAGGGAAAAACATGTGCCATTTTTATGTTTAGTTGTGTCTTATGAAGTTCCGTTCTTTAAAGGATTTTCTAAAATTAAACAAGTTGTTTGTGATGTTAGTTTTATCACTGAAAGTATTCCAGACTGATCTGGGTAATTCTGCTTTCCTCAAAATACGCACAGGTCAGACCGAGTATATTTTCAGGTTGCATTAAGTTTTGCGTAGAACTTCAGGAGAGGAGCTGGAATCCAGATGTATTCCTGTATTTTCTGGTACTAATTTATTCTTGTTGTGTATGTGGTATTTATCAGCATTGTACAGGCCGATCTATTTATGTACTATGATTTTGTAATCATGTATATATAGTTTTCTCTTTGTGTAAAGAGTATTGATATATTATATTTTTTTCATTTCGCTGTGAGATTTTATTCTTCTCTAATTCTGTAGTGTTGATGTTCTTCTTCCTCTTCTATTCTAACATTTATTTCTTCTTCTCACCTTCTGACTTCATTCCTCTAACTATCTGATTTCCTGTGCCATTTGAGTTTTACATGTGTGGTTAATTGTCTGCTTAAACTGTACGGTAAAAGTGTGTCGTTATAGTAAATCAACTAGGTGATCTTGTGTGATGACCGCCCATAACTCTTGTATTTAACAAAGGAGATAATGCTCTGAAAAGACATACCAGGTAGCTATGGACGATCACCAAAGTAGAATAACTCACATAAAACATGTCGTATAACTCACAACGCATGGAAAAAAATACAATAGAACATATACAATAAGGAACAATAACGAAGCACAATTGAACATAATCTTAAACTTTTCATATAATCATGAAAATATCCATACAAAAATTGGATTACATCAGAATTTGTACAGTAAGTCTCACTACAAGTTCACTTTGAGTAGCATACATAAGCAATATCAATGCAAACAACACAAATGCATACTAGAAAATAATACGTCAGCCTCCAGCTCGTCGTCGCTCAGCAGCACCATCCTCATCAAGACCTACTACATGCTACCTAGTCTACCCATCCACAATATGGAAGAACAACCCAAGGTAATAAGAGGGAAACATAAAACCTTGTGTCAGACAATAGTCTTAATGAGAGATAAAACAACTATCAACATCAACAATAAAGTACATGGAAAAATAGACAGTTCAATCATCTGACCTATCAATACATCAACAGAAAAGAATCCCTAAACCCACTTCTCCTCCACAACCTACGGTGATAGCCTTCCAAAAGAATTAGAGAAGAACAAACAGTACATTCGTAGCAACCAATTATCAAGCACTTAACATTCTAATCAAGCTTAATATCTCCTAAGCACAAACCCCGAAGGCCTTAATTACATCATAAGCACCCAAGAAATATCTCCCTTGACGTCGAATAATCCACACAAGACGATACAAGAAAATAATAACATCCATGACTCTGGCTATCACCATCTACCTTATCTTGAATTCATCGTTAATCGTATGACTGGCCCATCTTGCCATCCGTCAAGGGCTAAAGGTAACCCCAGTTCAAGCAAAACTCTATACGCCATTGTGACTCGTATCTAGGCCCATTATGATTTCACAGGGTACTTGATTAAAAACCTAGTCTTTGGGTGGACCCATTATACCCCTGCTTTGAATCTGCTAGAACCTCTGACTAACGATGATCCCTTGGCACTTCAATTATAGTCATCCGCCTTGACCACTATCCATAAGCTCAAGCGTCTTCTTGAGCAAGCCATTATCCATGATCTCAAACCACCTTGAGTAATCTTCAAAATATCGTTGCATCATCTCACAATCAAATATCACTCAAAACCAAGCTTCGAACATTCCACCTGAATTCACATCGAAGCTATGCCCATCGTTGAACCAAAAATCAACTTCATTTGGCCAATGTTTGATGGACCGTTCCCGAACCATCAATGGATCGCCCATCAATCCATCCTCGACCCAACCCGCCCTTACTTTTCTTTTCAATACTCGGTCGCTTCATACACATCACGAACGACCCGATCCATCCATGGATTGCAACTGATCCATTCACTTTCTTTCACCATGCCTTGGCCGATCCAACGTTCTCATCACGATCCATCCCGTTGAACTTCAGACCGATCCACACACGTGCGGCCGATTCACATGATCCATCACCCTCAACCGATCCATACGATCCATCACACACCGACTGATCGATGCCCCATTCGATCCATGTGATCCATCCACGACCGATCCATTCCCCATTCGATCCATCCATGATAGATCCATGTGATCCATCCTCAACCGATCCATCACTTTGCCTTGCTTCCCTTCATGTTCTGATCGAGCCAACGACCCGATCCACGCATCACAAGCTCCACACGTGGTCTATTGAGCCATGCCAAATGATCCATCATCACGAATCAATCTCGGTCGATCCAGGTCCTTACGCTTCATTACCGATCCAACACACCATGGATCACGACTGAGCCATTCCTATGCGGCCCATGATCCATGCCTATGTGACACATCTTTGCCGAACCGATCCACCATAATCCATACAATCTAAGCACACTAAGATGAAAATCTATGCATACATTTCATCCAAATCCACCAATTTCAAAGAACTAATCAACAACACAACAAACCATCATCAAATAAACATTAACACATCAAATAATCGTTATACAATCATACCAAATTCACCAAATCGTGATAAAATAATACACGAATCAATAAATAGGTCTAAACTTGCATAAATATATGGATTAACCGTTATAACTTGCTAAATTAGATCCCATGGTGTGATCCGAATTCAAAATATACTTACCTCGATTAGATCTAGGTGAAAATAACTTGTATAAGTGAATCAAAGATCAAACAAATCAATATACTTGATTGAATCTATGTGAGAGATGCTTATCACTCACCAAATCCTCAAAATATCTTTAAATCAATTATCACTAATTTGACCATCAAAGAACAGCGAACAACCACCTCTGAATCAACTCAATTGATGCAATCTACCCTCCCTCGATGTGGATCTCCAATCCTCTTTTGCAAATCTATGGAATGAAATGAATTAGCGGTGTATTTGGTTGAGTCAAAGAATCACAATCACCCAACCAAATGAGGAATTCAGAGACTAAACTATTCTCTTTACCCCTACCCTCTTATTTATAGCCAATAACCCCAAGCATTAATGAGCCTCACTAATCAGCCTACTAATAGTCCAGAAAACTGGCGACACTAAAACAGCGATTCCTTCGAAACTGCTCAGCCAAATTTTTAATGTGACCACTCTACGGAATTGGAAACAACATTTCCAATTCAATGAAATTAATTTCATCTCTTGATTCGATCCCATTCAAAAGTTATGCCTTAAATTAATATAATAGTGTTAAATTGGTCACCAACAAAATTAGTAAAAATTATGGACATGTCCCGCATCCCCGGGAAAACATAACAAAATATGAGAATGATCCGACGCATGGAGAATTAAATAATAATATTTTACGATCCTCCAATATGTAAAATGTGGGTCATTCCATTCTCCCTCCCTTTAGGAATTTAGCCCTAGAAATTCCAAGCAAGCACGAGTAAGCAAAAGCTATTTTGCATGCCTAGCATCCACGAGCAACCAATCTACCGTTCAATCTAGCATCCAACAAGCCATGCATTCATAGCCTTAACCTATCATGCAAAATTCTAATAATAGTACAAGTTACAATGGTGTAGGACTGACATGATATCGATGGGTCATACTAACGAAGAGTTCTGAGTGGGTCTTCTTCATACTCTCTTCCGTTTCCTACGTACAATCGTCATCATCCTTACTCCATTATACCTTAACTAGCTCAACTACCTATCTCCTAAGCTGTTTCGTGCCATTTCCCACAACGTGAAGCCGCTTATGAGGTCTCGAAGCTACCGACTTAACTTCTAAGTCTTCATACTAATTCGGAGATACCGCAGCATTCGAATCGTGCACACACTTCCATAGAAAATACACATGAAAAACATTGTGCACACTTGACATCTTTTCCGGTAAATCTAATCTATATGCGAGGTTTCCAATCTGCTCGACTATCGAGAACGGTCCAACAAATCTTGGGGCTAACTTCCTTTTATTCCTTTTATTTCCGAATTGAACAAAATTCCTAAAAGGTGAAATCTTAACGAAAACCAGATCACCAATATCGAACTCCAAATCCTTACGATGCTTATTGGCATAACTCTTCTGACGATCCTGGGCTGCTTTCATTCGTTGTCGAATGTTCTCAATACAATCCGAAGTCTCTCTTATAATCTCAGTCCCAAGTATCAGTTTATCTCCAGTCTCCAACCAACATGCCGTAGAATTAAACGGTCGACCATTGGACGCCTCGTATGGTGTCATCCCAATGCTCGGCTGGTAGCTATTGTTATATGCAAACTCAACCAAATGCAGATAGTCTTCCCATGATCCCCCAAAATCCAATACAAAAGTTCTAAGGAGATCTTCTATTACTCAATTCACTCGCTAGGTCTAACCATCATCCTGGGGATGATAAACCCTACCCAAACATAGCTCGGTTCCAAACTCTCTTGGAAACTCTTCCAAAATCCACTTGTGTACAATGGATCTCGATCACTCACTATGCTCTTCGGGATACCATGGAATCGAACTATCCATTTAATATATAGCTCAACGAACTTTGATGTTTTTGTAGTTGATCTGACAAGAATAAACTTTGCGCTTTTGGTCAAGCGATCCACTATGACCCAAATTCCTTCATCTACTGCCTTGGTTCTAGACTTTCACCAACTGACAGTTCACGCACTTGGAAATAAATTTTCCAACATTCCTCTACATACCTTCCTAATAATAAATTCGCTTCATGTCCCAATACATCTTATTACCACCAAGATGAATCATCAACTTAGAGTGATGACATTCCCTCAGAACCACATCATTAAATCCATCAATATCAAGAACAAACCGTTGTCCTTTCTTTTGAAGCCCACCATCTTGATCGAACTCAAATCCCTTATCCTTATTTGGTTCCACTCTTGCTTCCAACTTCTAGAAAATCTCGATAAACATTTCGTCATGATTTTGGCTTTCGCCAATCCTTTCAATGAGCGTAGGTCTTATTAATAAGCTTGCCAACATTTCAGGCTCTAACTCACACCTAGGGCTGAAATCAAATCATGCCAAGTACTTAAGGTGCTTCCATTCCGAAAACATCTCCTAAACCTACATGTCTTCGACTCAACGCATCTGCCACTACGTTACCTTTACTAGGAGTATAGGCAATACCAAAATCATAAGATGCCTGCCGAAGATTCAAATCCTATAGGGAGAAAAGGTACTTCAATGACTTGTGATCCGTAAACAACTTGAATCAAACTCCTAATAGGTAATGTCTCCATATCTTCAGAGCAAACACAATTGCTGCCAACTGCAAATCATGAGCCGGATAATTCTTCTCGTGTGACTTCAGCTGTCGATTCGCATAGGCCACAACTCTATCCTTGTGCATCAGCACTGGTCCAAGACTGGTACTACATGCATCGGTGTATACCACTATTTCCTCATTCCCATTTGGAATAGTAAAAACAGGAGCACTCGTTAATTTCTCTTTCAGGATTCCGAAAGCTTTCTTCGCTTCTCATGTGAACACTTGATTCTTCTTCATCAATCATGTTAATGGTGCAGCTATCTTGGAGAAATCCATGATAAATCGACAATAATATCCCGCCAACCCAAGGAAACTCCTAACATCCGTCACATTCTTAGGTCTATCCCAATCCCGGATTGCTGCCACCTTAGCGGGATCCATCGCTATTCCATTCCCAGAAACAACATGGCCTATGAACCTCACTTCGTTCTTCCAAAAGTGACACTTTGAAAACTTAGCTCTTAGATGATGCTTTCGCAAGATTTCCAAAACAATCACAAGTGCATCTTATGCTCTTCCTCATTCCGGGAGTAAACCAGAATATCATCCATGAACACAAGCATGAACTTGTTCAACTGATCTCTGAATACCCTATCCATAAAATCAACAAAATACGCTGGCGCATTAGTCAATCCGAATGGCATCACCAGTCACTCAAAGAAACTGGATGGTATCCTTAAAGCTGTCTTGGACACACTATCCTTCGCCAGTCTCAACTGGAGAGATTCCATAGCCAAATCCATTTGGGAAAACACCTTGGCTTCGTGAAGCTGATCAAACAAGTCATCTATTCTCGGCAATGGATACTTGTTCTTCTTAATCACCTTGTTCAGCTCACGATAATCCATATACAATCTCAAAGATCCATCAGCCTTGGTTGCAAACACAACTTATGCACCCCATTCGGACACACTTTTCCTAGTGAATCCTTTTCCCAAAAGGTCACATACTTGCACCTATAACTCTTGCTGTTCTCTAGGCGCCATCCGCCTAAGGGGAATAACGATAGGTCTGGCTCCATCAACCAAATCGACAATCTCATGATTCAGCAGCAAAACTTTGACCTCGTCAAAGACATCATCAAAATCACTAGCGACCGGCACAGATGACAATCATTCCCGTGGAATCACAAGCAAATATAAAAAGATTACAAAGACCCTATCTTCTGGCTTACATCGAATGACAACCATTCGCCCATCCACATTCCGGACTGTCACCTCTAGCTTCTCGCAATCCACTTTACCCGCATACCTCTTGAGCCAGTCCATACCCAAAATAATCTCAAACCCAGCGAAGTTCAAAACAAAGCAATCACACATAAAGGAGGAACCATGACTCGATAACACTAGACCACGAAAAAGCATACAAAGACTAGACGAACACTATTGGATTAGTTATGATCAATGGTCTATCACAAACCTCGGGTTCCAAACCCAAGCGACACACAAGCTCATTGCAAACGAAAGAATTCGATGCTTTAGTATCAAACAATACTTGAACTGAAACACCTCCGATAGAAAGTGTACCTTGAACAACAACACTCTTCCCTTCTCCTTTTCCGTAGGAGCTCTCGAAGAAGTTGGCATAGCCTCCAAAGCATACGCCTTCACTATCTGCTTACCCTTAAATGGTTCTGGACAATCCTTCTCGTCATGCCCGGGCTTACCACAGTTATAGCACTTCCTCTTGTCTTTCAAGTTCTTACAATCCTTAGAATAATGGCCCTTATGCTGACAGTTGTAGCAAGTCACTTTGCTTTTCTTCTTCTTCTAACCATCGTTCCCTTACTGCTATTGTTGCTTCCTCTTTCCGTTTCGCTTTTTGTTATTGCCACCCTAATGTGGTTTCAGATCCTCTTTGGTTGCCACAATACCTTCTTCCTTGGAAAACAAACTTTTGTGCCTCAAAGATTTCTCATCAATCTTCTCGTAAGAGCATCCACATGATCCACCAACTGCTTCCCAAGATATGTATACCAGCCTATGACGAATTTCCCGTTCTTCCAATAGGGAGTCTCAATATATGAACGAGCATACTTGGATAAAGCTTCAAACCCAGAAATGTACTCTAATACTTGTCGAATATTCTGCTTTAGCTTAAAAAACTTTTTGAAAAGAACTAACTTCTGGATGGTAGAAATGAACTTCGTCTTGAACTTGACTCGGAACTTATCCGAAGTGATCTCATCTTTAGGAGTCTCTAAAGTGACAGAATTCCACCAATCCATAGCTCTGCCTTGTAGCTTCCTCGATGCATGCTTCCTTTTAGTCACATCACCAATACCCAAATCTCTGAATATCTGAATACAAGTATCAAGCCACCCTTGAATCTCTACAGTCGGCTCTGTCCCCAAAAAATGCTTCCCACCATGAGCAGTGAAATCCTTACATAGCTTGGCAAAATCAACCATCCTAGGTACTTGTACTTGAACCTCAACATCTACCCATACTGCTTCTGGAGTGGGTAACCTCCTCATGATCGTTGCCACCATGGCCTCGAACATAGCTGGGTAATTAGGTATACCACCATCTCCCCCTCTAGGAATAGGCTCCTCCCTAGCAGTACGTCTTGAAGATCAACAACTTATTCTAAATCTGAAAATAGAACGATTAGTCCATACATGAGAAAAACTGCAATTGAGTTCAAGCGCTACCATATTATGCATTATAATATAGTATGGATACATTTGAAAAGAACAAATACGTCTCTCATATGGCATTACACCCTTTAACTTTGGATAAAATTGATTAACTAAAGCTTTGATACCAAATGTGATGACCGCCCATAACTCCTGTATTTAACAAAGGAGATAATGCGCGATGTGCCAGACAGCTATGGACTATCATTAAGATAGAATAACTCATGTGAAACTTGTCGTATAACTTACAACACATGGAGAAAATTTAATAGAACATATACACCAAGGAATAATAGCGAAGCAAAAGTTTAACAGAATCTTAAAATTTATCATCATGAAATATCCACACAACAACTGGATTACATCAGAGTCTATACAAAAAGCCTGACTGCAAGTTCACCCAGAGTAGCATACATCAGCAATATCAGCAGAAACAACACATATGTATAGTAGAAAATAATATGTCAGCCTCCAGCTAGTCGTCGCTCAGCAGCATCGTCCTCATCAAGGTCTACTACCTCATACCTAGTCTTCTTATCCACAACAAGAATGAACAACCCAAGGTAATAAGAGGGAAACATAAAACCTTGAGTTAGACAACAATCTTAATTAGCTATAAAACAACTATCAACATCAACAATAAAGTATATGGAAAAATAGGAAGTTCAGTCATCTGATCTGCCAACACATCAATAGAGAAGAATCCCCAGACCACTTCTCCTCCACAACCTACGCTGATAGACTTCCCAAAGAATTAGAAAAGAACAAACAGTACATCCATATTAACCAATTATCAAGCGTAGACTATTCTAATCAAGTTTAATATCTCCTAAGCACAAACCCAAAAGGCCTAAACCAACATCACATAAGCACCCAAGAAATATCTCCCTTAATGTCGAATAATACCACAAGATGATACAAGCAAACAATAACATACATTACTCTGGCTATCACCGTCTGCCTTACCTTAAATCCATCATTAATCGTATGACTGGCCCATCCTGCCATCCGTCAAGAGCTAATGGTAATCCCGGTTCTAGCAAAACTCCATACGCCACCGTGACTCGTATTTAAGCTCATCGTGACTGCCTAAGGTACTCGACTGATCACCTAGTCTTTGAATACCTCCATTATACCCCTGTTCGAGTCGACTATAACCTTCGAATAACGATGATCACTTGGCACTACAATTTTAGTCATCCTCTTTGACGACTATCCATAAGCTCATGCGCCTTCTCAAGCAAGCCATTATCCATGAGCTCAAACCACCTTGAGTCGTCTTCACAACATTGTTGCATCATCTCACGATCAACGATCATTCAAACTAAGCTTCTCCACCTGAACTTACATCGAACCTAAGCCCATTATCGAACCAAAAATCAACTTCATTTGCCCAATGTTTGATGGACCGTTGCTAAACCATCGATGGATCGCCCATCGATCCATCCTCAAGACTACCATCCCTTATTTTTCTTTTCAATACTCGGCTGCTTCATACGCATAACGAATGACCCGATCCATCCATGGATCGCGACCGATCCATTCACTTTCTTTCACCATGTCTCGGCCGACCCAACAATCCAAAGCTCTAATCACGGTCCAACCATTCGATCTTCGCACACATCCACACACGTGCGGCCAATCCACGCGATCCATCACCCTCAACTGATCCATGCAATCCATCACACATCGACCAATCCATGCCCCATTCGATCCATGCGATCCATCCACTACCGATTCATGCCCCATTTGATCCATGCGATCCATCCACGACCGATCCATGCGATCCATCTTCAATTGATCCATCACTTTGCCTTGCTTCCCTTCGTGTTCTGATCGAGTCAATGACCCGATCCATGCATCACAAGCTCCACACTCTGTCCATCAAGCCATGTTGATCAATCCATCATCACGAACCAATCTCGGCTAATCCAAGTCCTTACGCTTCATCATCGACCCAACACACCATGGATCGTGATCGACCCATTCCTATGCGACCTACGATCCATGCATATGTGACCCATCTTTGCGGAACCGATCCACCATGATCCATACAATATAAGCACTCTACGATGAACATATATGCATACAATTCATCCAAATCAACCAATTACAACCAACCAATCAATAACACAACAAACCATAATCAAATATACATTTTCACAACAAATAATCATTATACAATCATACCAAATTCATCAAATCATGATAAAACGATAAAAGAATCAATAAATGTATCTAAACTTGCATAAACATATAGATTAACCGTTATAAATTGCTGAATTAGATCCTATGGTGTAATCCGAATTCAAAATATACTTACTTCAATTAGATCTAGGTGAAAATAACTTGTCTGAGTGAATTAAGATCAAACAAACCCATATACTTGATTGAATCCGTGTGAGAGATTCTTATCACTCACCAAGTCCTCAAAATAACTTCAAATCAGTGATCTCTAATCTGGATAGCGAAGAACGATCTCCGAATAGACTCAATTGATGCAATCTACCCTTCCTCGATGTTGATCTTCAATCCTCTATTGCAAATTTATGAATTGATATGAAGTGGAGGTGTATTTGGTTGAGCTGAAGAATCACAGGCACCCAAACAAATGAGAAATGAAGAGACTAAACTATTCTCTTTACCGTTACCCTTTTATTTATAGCCAACAGACCCTAGCACTAATGAGCCTCACTAATCATCCCACTAATGACTAATTAGTCTATCCAGAAATCTGGCAACACTAAAACAATGATTTCTCCCAAACCTCTAAGCTAAATATTTAATGTGACCACTCTACGGAATTGAAAACACCATTCCCAATCAAATGAAATCGATCCCAGCTCCTGATTTGATCTCATTTAAAAGTTATTCCCTAAACAAAAATAACAAGGGCAAAATGGTCACAAACAAAATTGGTAAAAATCATGGACATGTCTCGTATCCTCATGAACAATATATCAAAATATGAGAATAATCCGACCGTTAGAGAATTAAATAAAAATATTTTATGATCCTCCGATTTGTAAAATGCTTGTCGTTACATCTTGTAACCTGGTTTAATCAAAAAAGCGCCCTGTGCTTGAAAGCAGTTGGGGGTGAACCTCATGGCTCTTGAAATCGAGGATTGTAAGATTGGATATTGAACTTTATTTGAAAAGAAATCTACACTATCCAGAGTCGTGTAGGACTAGATGCAGAGTAACTCTGAACTAGTATAAAATCCAGACGCGCTCTTTCTTATATTGCTTTTACTTATTATTTGCATTTGTGTCTAATTCTATGTCTGATTCATATATATGATTTGCATTTGATTCTATTAAATTCGGAAAGATTTCAAAAAGTTCATAAATTTCATTAAACACTATTTACCTCCGTCCCACTAGTTTAAGTTAGCCTTTAGATCCGTAATCCACATTCTCTGACAAAGAAAAATGGTATAATTAAAAATAGTTATAGAAAGTATAACGATTAAGTTAACTATAAAATATTTACATTAAAATGGTTACACAATAATAGATAAGTTTAAACAATATAATTTAAATTAGTTTAACACAAGATAATACAATTTTTAAATAATTCAACATAACCTAGTCTGAACATATATCCATAATTCCAAAGTTTAACTTATTATCAGTTTAGAATTTCGAAATTTCAATTCAATCAATTCGTTTAAATACGATATTCATAAGTTCAGTTCATTTCAAAATAGTAATCAAGTTGGGTTTTCTGATTCTATTCTTAGAGATTCACATTACCTTTGAATCACAATTTAATAAAGTTTATATCAATTAAATCTAAGTTTTCAATTTAACCGATAATTAATATTTTAACTTCAATAATATTTAGATACAAAACATGTACTTAAAATTTTATTATTTAATCCATTTATTAAGTCAAGATCATAAAAATTCATATAACTCCCATTGACTGTTTAAACTTTGCATTTTAAAATCAATTTATCTTAACTTGATAAATTTCATTTTAATTAAGTCACTAAAAAATCAAGTTATAATAAATTTTTAACTTCCTTTAAAACCATTATATATTTATATTTTATAAAAATTTATATTTGTATATATAACTTTAAAATTAAAAAATATTTATGCTATATTAAAAGATTCGTTAATTTACTTGTAAAACAATTTTTGTTATTTAAAATTTAAAAACAAAATAATTTAAAATTTTAAAAAATATATTTAAAAACTTAAATTTATATTTTGGAACATATATTAACTTATATGATAAAATTTTATATATAAAATTTTATTTTAAAATCTAAATTAAAGCTTTATGAAATATAATTATATTGAAGTTCTAAATTTTAATTTACGAAATAATTTTATTAAATCAGAACACATTTATAAATTCAATTTCTTTCTTCAAAATGGACCGACTGTGTCTATATATAATTTTCTACCTAGGAAAAGTAATATGCATATATATCATTGCAATCCATTTAATTTAAATTTCCGAGTATATATCATCTTAACCCGTATCCTAATAAATTTAGTTTCTATTGGCTAGCTTTTGGACCAAGCCACCAAGATTCAAGCACAATTTCAAAATGAAACCTCGCTCACGAAGCTGCATTCATCCCAGCTCGCGATCGCCCCCTATGCACGATCTGGTCTGTCCACAGCAACTCGATCCGATCCGATTCAAGCCCAGGAGACGTGATGAAGGCCATGACTGATTCCATCACGATCCGCAAACGAAGGATCTCGCGACACCTGTCCATAACTGTCATATTGACCAATTCTCTATTAAGCCACGAACCAGTCCGAGATTCTCGAGATTTGTGCCACATATGACCGCGATCTGCCTGAAGAAATCATCTATAAATAGCCCAGAAACTTGGCATTTTTGAGGATCTTTTTGGCAATTCTGAGTTCTGAATCCACCATTATTACACCTCTATTGTTATTATTCAGAGTTGTCTCGAAATTATTGAGTGAATCAACATTGTGAGAGTGAGATTGAGAGATAAATCATCGATTGTACTCTGATTCCAAGTATAATCATAGACATAAAGTGGACGTAGGCTCGTTAATGCCGAACCACTATAAATCTTGCGTATTTTCTGATTTTCTAGCATTTTTTCTGATATTAATTTCTGTATAATTGAACAATTTGGGTGTTAGAGCCAATTTTAGATCTAACATTTTGGTGCTTTCACTGAGAACAAAGTCTCAGTACATTGGATTGTTGCTCCACTATTTGGATATTCAAGTCCAAAGAAGACAGTCCAAAACTCAGCAGTTTCGACTTTTGAAGATTTTAGCGATACCCAGATATCATGGCTAGAAAGAAGTCTAAGGAATTACGAGCTTCGCAAGCGAACGAAGCTACTAATGAAGAGATCGAGGAAGGTGTGCACGAGCAAGTTGAAGAGGAGCCTTCGGATCGCGATGATGTGGGGGCGATCCAGGCCGAAGAGGGTACCACGACCCGACCTGAAGGGGGCGCCACGATCCGAATCGCTGAAGGTGTTATGACTCGATCCCAGGACAACAGCACCATTCCCACATATAGTGCCCCCACGATCCGATCTCAAGGAGCCACCACGAGCCATCGACGCAAGGGTACCGCGATCCGAAACGATAATCAGACCATAACCCGACCCGGAAAGGAGGTTACGGCTCGTTCTTCTCGTGCTGGTACAACTGCTCGACCTGGCCTAAGTTCTTTACGTATAAGAGAGAATGTTGATGATCAATTCGACCCTTCTGCCCCTGTTACTGAAGGACATTTGACTCGAATACTTGAAGCGTTGGACAGACAAACCGATGAATTGGCCGCTAAAAGGCAGGAGAGCTCGTTGCTACGTCAAAATATTACTTCCTTAGGCAGAAGAATTGGTGATATTCAAAGGCAGGTTTCACCACCTCCAGCTCACCCTTTCTCTCCGGAACATACGTCGTCTGAAGAGCCCCGAAGGAACCTACGATGGCCCCCGTTAGAAAGGCCCGAGAACATAGAACAACTTCTATTTGGGTCACTTCTGTCTCGTGAAGAGGAGGCATTTAATCAGGGAACTAGTAACCGCAACTTAAATGAGCCTGTTCTACCACCAAGGAATGGCATGCCTCCCGCTCATCGCGTGATCGACCACGACAACAGGGGGCAAGGGAGTTCTGCTCAAGGCCCAGATTTTATAGCAGCACGTCAAAGAAACGCTGGAGGAGGATGTCGGGTAAGGAGTGCTGATCCCGAATCTACCTTGACCCATGCAGAGGTTGAAGCAATGATTAGGCAAGTCATGGTAGATAGCCGTGGACAGAGGAATGAAGATTGGGGCATAGATCGCAGTCACACACCTTTTACTGATGACATACTGGATGTTACATTCCTGAGGCGCTTCAATATGCCAACCATGAATCGCTATACAGGCAGGACTAACCCATCCAGCATTTAATGCGATACTCCTGGTCAATGAATGCTGCTGCAGCTACAGACGCGGTTAAATGTAAAGCGTTCCCTATATTCTTGGAAGATGTGGCGTTATTGTGGTTTACCCGCCTGCCAGCACGGTTAATATCCAGCTTCAGGGAATTGAGTGAGAAATTCGTAAACCAATTCCGTCTTCATGCCCAGAGGTCTAAGAATATGATCGAGCTATCCCTCATTAAACAACGACCGGATGAAAGCCTGAGGTCGTATTTGGATCGTTTTAACTTGGCTGTCACAGAAGTCAAAGATCCACATGAGCAAACTGTGTTGATGGCCTTGATCGTTGGCGTCGATAAAGATACCGAGTTTGGAAGATATTTGACTGGTAAACCTCCCCGACCAGAGAAATATTTTATGAAAAAGCCAATATTCGCCTGCGTCGGGAGGAGATATACGCTAATTGAACAAGAAAGGCAACTGATAAGGAATTTATCCAAAGCAACGTGGCCATCAAGCAAACGGGAGATAGCTCAAGAAAGGTTGAAGTTAACGTTGGGAACAAGAATCAAGACAGCGGTCGCCAATCAGGGAATAATAATAACAATAATCGGAAAAGAAATCGAAGAAATGACTCTCAGAGGAGATCCCGGTCCAGACCTTTGAGAACTTCACACCGTTAAATGATACATTGGATAACATCTTCCTAGATACATATAATGTCCTCCAGTATAAAAGGCCTCCTCCAAGAGATTCTACCGAGAAAGAGCGTGAAACTGGGAAATTCTGTCTTTTTCATCAGATTCACGGTCATTCCACAAACGAATGTCGTCACTTGAGAGACATGGTCGAAAGACTGCTCTGAGAAGGGAAGCTTGATGAGTATAAGGTGACTCCCAGGGACAGGGGGCAAGCCGTACAAGCACCAAACCAAAGCCCGCCTACTGCTAAACCGACGGCTCAGCAAAAAGGAAAAAATATCATTATTAATACCATAATTGGTGGGCTCCACCTAGCAGGGCACAGTTTCAGAGCTATGGATAAATACATAAATGCAGCTAAACAACATTTCGAAGTGGGAGAGTGTAGCAACCCCGAGGACAGCGCTTCGATTAAGCAACAAAAGACGATGTCCGATGACGTCATATTTCGCGAGCGAGAGAGTATTAGAGTACACTCCCCAACTGAAGATCCGTTGGTGATCACCGTCACCATCGGCCCAGCTATAGTTCATAAGGTCTTGGTAGATAATGGAAGTTCGGTCAATATTTTGTTCAAGAAAACGATCGACCAAATGAAACTCGAGCCGAAGGATTTAAAGCCGTGTGAAGGTTGGATACGTGGATTTAATGGGGCCTCGACCGCTCCAATAGGATACGTGGAATTATCAGTAACCCTTGGGGAAGGGGAACGCCAGAGAGTGAGGATCCTCCCCTTCGTGGTCCTGGATACTGAATCGCCGTACAATGCCTTCTTGGGCCGACCAGCCCTAGCCAAATTCAGGGCATGTATTGCACCCTGGTGCTTATTGTTTAAATTCCCAATGAATTCCGGTGTGGGTATTGTTAGAGGAGATCAAGTTGTTGCACGAGCATGCTACATTGCAGAGTTAAAACTGCTCCGCAAAGGAAGAGATATAGAAGCGAAAGGTGGTTCCTCCCCTCCAAGTGAGGAATCGTCATAGCAACTAAAGGAAGTTCCTTTGGGAGGGTCGCCCAGAGAGTTGCTCGAGGACATAGATCACAGAGAGGATGAAGAGCCTGGGGGCAGAATGCCGACTCCCAATGAAGCAACTTTGGATGTACAAATCGATGATAGCGACCCAGAGAAGGTCCTGAAGATTGGATCCCTTGGATCCCGTTCGAGCCAAGGAATTAAAAAAATTTCCAAAAACTAATTTGGATGTATTTGCCTGGACCCATGCAGACATGTGTGGGATATCTCCCTCGATTATGAGTCATTTGCTAAGCATTAACCCGAAACATCCTCTTGTTAAGCAGAAAAGGCGAATGTTGGGTACAGAAAGGTCTGCCGCATTGAAAGAAGAAGTCGAGAAACTGAAGAGTAATGGATTTATTAAAGATTCGACATACCCTGAATGGATTTCAAATCCAGTTTTGGTAAAAAAAAGGCCACTGGAAAGTGGCGAACGTGCATCGATTTCTGTGATCTAAACAAGGCTTGTCCATAGGATAGCTTCTTGTTGCCTAGAATCGATCAGTTAGTAGATTCAACTGCAGGTTATGGACTCCTCTCTTTTATGGATGCCTATTCGGGATATAATCAGATCCCCATGCATGTCCCAGACCAAGAACATACCAGCTTCATTACGGATTTGGGATTATATTGCTAAGTGGTGATGCCTTTCGGTCTGAAAAATGCCGGCGCTACTTATCAGCGGTTGGTAAATAGGATGTTCTACAACCAGATTGGGAAAACGATGGAGGTATACGTCGATGATATGTTGGTAAAGTCCAGACAGTCGTCCGATCATACCAACGATTTGGCAGAGATGTTTCAAATTCTCCGAAAATATGGGATGAAATTGAATCCTTTGAAATGCTCGTTTGGGGTAGCATCTGGAAAATTCCTGGGGTTCATTGGAAGCTCGCGTGGAATTGAGATTAATCTAGATCAAATTACAGCAATCCGAAATATCCAAGAACCAAAGCAGATTAAAGATGTGCAAAGCCTTGCTGGAAAAATGGCAGCGCTAAGCAGATTTATCTCAAAAGCTACAGATAAATGCATCCCGTTTTTCGAACTTATAAAGCGAGGCAAGTGCAACTTTAAATGGGCTCCTGATTATATAGAAGCTTTCCAAAATCTGTTGAATCATCTGGAAAGACCCTCGATACTGTCTAAGCCTGTGGATCACGAGGATTTATTCGTATACTTGGCAGTGTCATCCCATGCAATCAGTTCGGTTTTGGTAAGAGAAGAGGATAAGTTGCAAAGACCGGTGTACGATGTGAGCAAGAAATTGACAGCCGCAGAACGAAATTACCCAAAGATAGAAAAGCTCGCGTACAGTTTGCTGATCGCATCTAGGAAGCTTCGTCACTACTTCTAGGCTCATCCCATTACTGTTTATATTGATCACCCGCTTAAGCAAGTCCTACAAAGGCTAGAAACATCAGAAAGATTGCTCAAATGGAACATTGAGCTGAGTCAATTCGACCTGAACTTCCAACCCCGGAGGTCGATAAGAGGGCATGCACTTGCAGATTTTATAGCGGAATTTACCATCCCAGAAGATGATACGGTAACCGAGGAAGATGATATGCCAAAGCTACTCCTTGACCCCAATGCCTGGAAACTATATACTGATGGAGCTAAAAATGATAGACGATCAGGTGCCGGAGTGGTTCTTGAAACTCCAGAGAAACAGATAATATACTACGCTCTTAGATTGGAGTTCCACGCGACCAATAATGATTTCGAGTATGAAGCTCTAATTGTCGGGTTGAAACTTGCAAAAGAACTAGGGATAACAAAGGTAGACATCTTTTGTGACTCCAATTTGGTCATGAACCAAGTTAATGAAAAGTTTCAGGCTAAGAGTCCATGGTTGATATCATATCTGGAAAAGGTAAGGATGTTGCTGGACGGTTTTGATCACCACAGTATATCTAACATCCCTCGAGCAGAGAATCAAAGAGCGGACAAGTTAGCGAAGATGGCTAGTTCAGAAAATCCAGAACACACGGAGCTAGTCCCGATTGAAGTACTACAGTTCCCCAGTGTGGATCAGATGGAAGTTGATCTGGTACTGGAGATTGAACCTGAAAGGGAGTCATGAATAACCCCCCTAAAGAATTTCTTGATGAATGAACGCTCCCAATTAAGAAAAGTGAGAGGCGTGCAGTTATACGAAAGGCCTACCGATATGTGTCGCAAGGCGAAGTCCTATACAGACAAAATTTCTCGATGCCTCTCCTCCGGTGCATTGCCCATGACGACATCAAGCGTGTGCTGAAGGAAGTCGATGAAGGTGAGTGTGGCGACCACACAGGAGGACAAACATTGGCAAAGAAGATATTGCGATACAGCTATTTCTGGCCCACTATAAACAAGGATGCAGCCAAGTATGCACGACGTTGTGATGCTTGCCAGAAGTTCTCCAAAATCCCTAGGGCGCCACCTAACTAGTTGAAGACAATGATAAGCCCGTGGCCTTTTGCTATGTGGGGAATTGACATTATTGTGAGCCTCCCCATAGCAAAGGGCAGAGCAAAGTTCGCTATTGTGGTCGTGGATTATTTTACTAATTGGGTAGAAGCAGAGCCTTTGACCATGATCACGACCAAACGAGTGATCACCTTTGTCGTTAAGAACATCATCTGTCGATTTGGGATTCCAAAGGTCATCATAACTGACAATGGGACCCAATTCGACAGCATGGAGTTTTGAGATTTCTGTCGGAAGTTTCACATCGAGAAAAGATACACCTCTGTGGCACATCCGCAATCGAACGGACAGGTTGAAGCAGCAAATAAGGTGATCAAATCCATTCTAAAGAAAAGATTGAAGAAGGCCAAAGCTATGTGGGTCGACGAATTTCCCTTGGCACTTTGGGCCTATAGAACAACATACAAGTCGGCGACGGGTCACACCCCGTTTTCCCTTACTTTCGGAGATGAAGCAGTTATTCCGGTCGAGTTAGAAGTACCATCCCATCGTACCATTTATTACGACCTGATGACCAACAATGAGTTGCTCCTTGAATCCGTGGACATGATTGAGGAAAAAAGGGACGAAGCCGACTTACGTGCCTTGAGGCACAAACAACAAATAGCTCGGTACTACAACAGAAGAGTCCGAGCTCGAACATTCGAACCCGGAGACTTGGTTCTGAAGCGTGTCTTTTCACCCCGGTACATATTGGCCCGAAATGGGAAGGATCGTACTCCATTTCACGAAGGCTTGATAATGGAACCTTCAAGCTAGCGACCGTGGATGGAGGTGAAATCCCCAGAGTGTGGAATGCCCAGCATTTGCGGCTTTACCTGACATAAAAATGTCAGTTCTATTCTTTTGTTTTTAGAACCATGTAAAAAGGCTCGACTTGCCTAGAACAGTCCGGTTATTTGAACAAAAAATTATAAAGTGGACGTAGGTCATGATTCGACCGAACCACTATAAAAATGTTGTGTGTCATTTACCCTTACTGCACCATTTCTTATCTACTCTTTTATTTTGATCAATATATATACTGTTACCATTTCGGAAATTGTTTTAAATTTATGCAGTAATCTCAAAACAGCTAATCCAAAATGCCATTCAGCAAATCGGAAAGTTCACGATAATTAAAGCTCCCAAAGGTGCAGCGAGGTAAATCGCACTACAACTCGCACTCTAACTCCCGAGATCAGGGAGAGAGTATAAAGGACGCGAAGATAACGTCCCCAAGGCGTGAAGGTGCACCATGATAAATCCGCCTTGACAACACTCTAACCCGCTGAAGGATCGAGAGAGTATAAAGGCGCTAGAGACTAAGCGCCCCCAGAACTTCTGCCCCGCTGAAGGATCGGTGAGCAGACCAAAAATCGAGCTCGAACTCTAACCCGCTGAAGGATCGGGAGAGTATAAAGGCGCTAGACTTAGTGCCACTCGAACTCTAACCCGCTGAAGGATCGGGAGAGTATAAAGGCACTAGAGACTTAGTGCCATGCAAACTCTAACCCGCTGAAGGATCGGGAGAGTATAAAAGCACTAGAAACTTAGCGCCGCAAGAACCATTACCCCAAGGAAAGACCGGGATAATACGAATATAATTCTAATCGATCGCCAACACGCCCTGGCCAGGCACAATAATGACGATCAATTAGGAATATGTACGTGCATCACTACACGTTTACTTAGCACATGTATTTCCCGATGATTGTTTTCAATATGATAAATGATCGTTACTTATAACTTTAACATTTAAATACAAAAGTTTCAGTTATGATTATTTAAACTCTGCTAACAAGATGAATTTGCAGGAACACAATGATGCAAAAGAAGTAGGTCCTTATTTACTGGAAACGGATATACAAAAAACAAGTAACTAAGCCAAAAGTGAGGGCCTATCTCACGACTACATATTTTGGCCAAAAGAAATCCTAAAACTAAAACATGATCCAATAGCTGCATTCTATTTGCGCTTGGGAGATGGCTTTGATTTCTTGTCCTTCTTCTGTTTCTCCAACTCCTCTTTATCAGTACCGGAGTGATCGCTTTTCTTCCTCTTCCTCTTGTCGGCAAGGGGCCCCAGAGAAGGACTGGAAGGTTCGGAGGCAAGCTGTGATGTTATCAATTTAGAAGAGAATCTTATAACTAACCCAGTCTTGGGGTTGATTTCAGAAATAGGGGTCACGAACAGAGGATTATGTTCCTCCCTCTTAAGAGCCAACTGCTTCTCCTTCCTAGCCTGTACGTCAGCCAAGGTTTCGCTATCATCACCCTTGGCCTCGTCAATGATTTCTACCTCCTCTTCCTCATCTCCATGACCGCCGTCTGTGTCATGCAGGGCAGCAATGATCTCGGCGTCCACAGGAGCGCCAGTGCCAGACTCCACGGGTGCTACTGTAACTCTATCACTTGTTGAGCCCCCGGTCTGCTTTGAGACCTCGGAAGCTTCGATACCAGAACCCGGGGGAACCTCAACCCTCTCAGCCTCTACCTTCTCCTTTTCACCCTTTTTGACCACTTTGGTACCTACACCATTAGAAGTAAAGGTTAGCAAATCGGCAGGAGATGTGGCCATGTCAGTTGTTTATCCCATGAGACGACGACAAGTTACGATTGCTTTAATGAAATGTGGAGAAAATGTGGAGATACCTTCGGCCGACTCATTTCCCAGATTTGTGCTGGTGGTCCCGACAATCGGAGGAGTAGATGCCAAGGAGATCAATGGATCATTGGGGTTATATCACTCAGCCTCAAAGGTTTTGGGCTCTACCACCGAGCTCGAACTCTCGCCAAACTTGTCCTTACCCTTGAGCCTGCTCTTCTCCCTCTCCATTTCCTCGTGGATAAGGCATCTGCCTTCCTCCAAAGCCTCAGGCTCTTCATCTCTGAGAAAGGTTTGCGTCAGCTGGTGCTCGTCAATTTCGTTGACCCCTAGTCGCCGCTTCTTGCCCTCGACAATTGCATCCCATATATTGGCCAAGGAAACATGGTAGTCTGGAATCCAAGAGACGTCTTGATGCTTGATAACTTGACCAAAGAAATCGAACAACAATTCTTCAAAGCTATCTATATCCTTCTCTTTTTCGGCAAGCTTATCACCCGCAGCAGCTGTTGACTCAAGAGCGCTATTGGCATTGCTTTCAGCGACAGCTACACACTCCTCAGCTTGAGCGAGTTGATCATTTAGAACCTCCTTCTCCTTCTTGGCAAGGGCAAGGTCATTTTTTAAGCTTGCCCTCTCTTTCTCCCAAGCCTCTTTCTCAGCAGAAAAGCGATCATGTATTGTCTTCAGTTCAGTGTTAACCGCCCTGAGATCCTCTACTTCCTTCCTCAGGGCCACCCGTTCCTGGCTATTTAAGTCAAGCTCGTTGCGAAAACGCTCCCTAGCACTCTCCAACTTGGACTTGTAATTCTCTGCGTCTCACCGAGCTAAAGCCAGTTGGGCCTGTGCATCCTCCGGTTCTTTTTCCATTTTGCACCTAGCCCTAGCATCATTGTCAATCTTTACTCTGGCCCTGGCCGTGTCCGTCTCCATCCGGCGGATGATAATAGAGAGTGTAGCAGCATGCTTCTTCATTACCCCGTATTGTTTAGCTACATGGCATACATACCCTATCACCTCTGTGTCCCAATCCTCGGGGACCGGTTCAAGATCTGGGACGAACAACATCCTCTCAAAGTAAATGTCGGGAAACTGTTTTCGTAGGCGCTCTAACCTGGACATAATCTCGGTACTGGGGGCATCATCCCTTGCAGCAGTAGTATCCAAGCCATGGTCACTAGAGGAAGTAGGAACTGCCTTCCCCTTCTCAATAATCCTGCCTCATCTTTGTCCTTGTCCTTTGGCTCGGGGTGTTTTTTAGAAGATTGGGCATGAGAATGAGTGCTTTTTGGAGGGGTTAAATCTCTAGGAAGTTGCTTTCCCCCAGCTGGTGGCATTAGGCGACTATGTGGCTTTCCATAACTTTGCTTCGGTGGAGATCGAGGTCGTGTAGAATAAGATTGATGAGAATCCCGGGGCCGACAACTATCCCTTCCCCGACTATCGCTACGAGTGTGCTCAGGATCTGGAAGAAGGCTTGGTGTGCCCTCGCGAAGCGAACGGTAGGAATAAGACCATTTGTGAGACATTTTTCCTGCAAAGAAAACAAGTGTGTGTTAGAACTATGGACCACAGCAGCAAAAGAGTGTTATAATAAATGGTGCGTGTGTTTTGTGCATCCCGTGAAATCCTTTTTTTTAAACGGACCAAGGCCCGAAGTGAAGCTCGTTTGGGTGACTTCTTTTTCTCCAACTGGGGCACCCGTCTTTTCAAAGATGGGAAAAATTGGTTCCCCTCCGAAATCTTCTTGAGTATAAATATCATCTGGCAAAGGAATTTTACTTAATTCCTCGAAAATCTATTCCTCCGTTAATTCGTCTTGGGCGACAGACTCAACTGGCGATGAAGTCCTTAGTGGAGACTGCCCCTCGGAGGTTGGAATCTCCTTTGATTTATCAGTTTGTCCCTCATCTCCTTTATACACGTTTAAATCCTCGTCATCCTGATTAGTCATCGGCGAAGGACTCTTTCGAAGAATGGTTGTTTTTACAACTTGAGAAGTTCCTTCTCCTTCAGTCGGGGGCACATACTTGTAAGGTTTGCCGCCCGTGCCAAGTCCAAATCTTATGTCCAAAAGATGGTGCTTGTGAAGGTTTTCGTCGGTAATACATTCCTTGATTTTCAAGAAGTTAGACTTGCTTTTAAGAAGGCGGGATAATCGATCATTATACACTAAGCCTTCTGTCTTGGGGAATGTGTGATCTGCGCAAAGGAAAAAGAAACATGTTAATACTTCAATTATGTAATCCAGTCATGCATCTGGAGGCTCGAAACTTACTAGATTTGAGCCACCTCCTCATACACCCAGCCTGGTGTTTTATGTAAACCAATCAGCTTTGGGATCCCCTATGTTGCTATAACCATCAGACAGAACTTTCCTATTGGCTACTGATTCAAAGAAAGAGAAATTTGGGGTCGCTGTGGAACAGTGCTTGAAAAAATAGTAGAATTTCAAGTCTTTAAAAGTAAGCTCAGTGTGCAGGATCTCTGCATACGCGACATATAGAGTGTACAAGGCTGCGTAAGAATTGGGATGAAGCTGCATAGGGGAAATACACAATCGTCTTAAGGTTTTAATGACGATTGGAGGAAACGGAGGAATAGCACCTACCCAGCACATGAGTCGGCTGATTGCCGTGTATCCTTCTGGAGCAAGATGAGGTCTATCTCTGCTTTCGGGCGTTTTCACATCATCCCAGGGGATCCCGTGTTTCAAACAAATTTTCTTAAGTTTTATATCGTCTAGTTTGGAAGCTAAAGAGTCAGTGAATTTCTCTATTTCTAGAACGCCGGGAATCTCATTGGGAGCTCGGTCATCCACTTCGGACTCCTCCTCTAGCGAGGTACTCTCAGATGAATTTGATTATGTCTCTGCCTCATATTCGGATTCAGAATCCTCACCCTCTGGATTAATTGGAGGAACCTCGGGATTATGGTGTTCCGGCATCTCCGGGTCCCCCTCTGTTTCAGATCCTTTAGAAGAGCGTCTATCAGCCATAGCTGTGTTGGCGAATAAAAGTTAGAATACAATTACCCGTTCCCCGTGTGTGCGAGTGCAAGTGTGTGCCTATTTATATATTAAAGAAAAACATAAAGTGAACAAGGTAATCGGGATATCAGTTGTTGTCCGCTGCCAAGTTATGATGTTGTTTAGTCCAAGAAGTTCATCTCGAAGGATCTAGCCTAACTGTCCATTGTCATAAATCGCATTGCTTAAGTTCATATGTGATTGGGATCGTTAGCAAAGATGGTTCGTTGAAGTCTAGGGGCTCGGATTGCGACATAGACGCAAGCACATGAAACTTGGATCAGATCGTGGGTGTCGGGTCGCTGGCAAGTCATGCTAGAAAGGCAGCATAGTCTCGTGATGAAGGCTACGGATCGCAGAACGATCCATACTATGGCATTCCCCTTACCCAGACGGATCGTGAAAAGAGCCCCCCGATCCGCTCCACTCCATGTTCTCATTGACCAGTGCTCCCCCGATACATTGCGATCCAATTCGTTATCGCGATCTGAACGCCAACCTCACCTACGATCCGACCTGACCCGCTCCTCTTCTTTTTCCCTGTTTCTCCTCCATCGTCTATTATAGCTCCATAATACGACAGCAAACCCATTGAAGATCAAAAAGTCGCCGCACAACTTAAAGCCACTGAGGAAAACTCGACGGAACTCAAACTCGAACCAATACTAAACAAAGAAGAGAAGAGATACAAGCAAAATCGTTACCTTTTTTGTTAAAAGAGAATCTCGATTTTTCAAATTAGGGTTTTTAAGGCAAAAGGGGAGAAGATTGGACGGCAGAAGAAGAAGAAAGGGAAAGCTGGAGAAGGGTTCGATTTATATAGGCAAAATGATGACCGTTCGTTTCCCCTTTTTTTGTTTTTTCTGGAAAACGAATGGGCCACGAACAGAAGCCCGCATTGGCTCATGATGTGATCCGATCTGCCAGAAGCCAATAACTGGAACCTGTAGGCCCGTTGCGATTCAAAAAAGGCCCGCTCTATTACGAGTCCGTGATGGATGCTATATCCACGAACCGCCGTGAAACCTAACAATTTGAGCCTAAATGTGACTAATGAGTCGGAAGGGATAAGGTCCCACATTTACACAAAAACACGAAGATTATTTAATGCAACTCTTTATAAATGTTAAGACTTACTTGACAATTGGATGACAATATTTCCAAGAAACTTGAGAGATGAAAATTACCTGATGAACGAAGAAATGGTTGATGATTTAATCCGATATTTATATCAATCAGAGGACGCGACTTTCTGAAGCAGTACGACATTTCAGACAGATACGACCACTGATTTGCACTGTTCTATGGAAAGATATTTCCGCAATTTCGAAGCATGTTCCATCCTCGATAAAACATACTTCGAGGGGGCAAAATGTTGGCTAGCTTTTGGACCACGCCACCAAGATTCAAGCACAAGTTCAAAATGAAACCTTGCTTGTGAAGCTGCATTCATCCCGGCTTACGATCGCCACGATCCGGTCCGTCCACAGCAACTCGATCTGATCCGATTCAAGCCCAGGAGACGTGATGAAGGCCATGACTGAGTCCATCATGATCCGCAAACGAAGGATCTCGCGACACCTGTCCATAACTGTCATATTGACCAATTCTCCATCAAGCCACGAACTAGTCCGAGATTCTTAAGATTTGTGCCACGTATGACCACGATCCGCCTGAAGAAATCATCTATAAATAGCCCAGAACTTGGCATTTTTGAGGATCTTTTTGGCAATTCTGAGTTCTGAATCCACCATTATTACACCTCCATTGTTATTATTCAGAGTTGTCTCGAAATTATTGAGTGAATCAACATTGTGAGAGTGAGATTGAGAGATAAATCATCGATTGTACTCTGATTCCAAGTATAATCATAGATATAAAGTGGACGTAGGCTCGTTAACGCCGGACCACTATAAATCTTGCGACTTTTCTAATTTTCTAGCATTTTTTCTGATATTAATTTCTGTATAATTGAACAATTTGGGTGTTAGAGCCAATTTTGGATCTAACAGTTTCAATTTCTAAATCTATAAAGTGATTCCGGTATGTATCATTTTAACCTATAGTGATTCTACAAATATATAGTGCACTTGAAATATGAGAACAAAATAAATATAATACTATTGATATCACACATACATCGTAATATATCACAATAATCAAATATCACTCGCAAATTATTCATGCCATATCTGTCAAATATGTGGATCACATGTGCAAAAAAAATAACAAACAAATCAGGTTTTCTAGAGCAATCATAACATTTCATATATCATTTCAAGAGGTGTCAGTTCCTATGCAGTTAAAGCCCCGCAAAATCCCAGCTATATCCCATATCACTCTCCATCCGCGACGCTGTTTCTATTTAACACAGATGTACTGTAACTTCCCGGATTTTTGAACGTTAATTACGAATATTTAAATCCGTTTTAAATATTGATTTGGTGATATAAATGGATTTAATATCGAATTTTATTTACCGAAAATGTGGTTCGATCATATATATTTATAATATAATTAAAACGAGCTTGAAACGTCGTGGTAGTTCGTAATATAACATTTTGGACTTCAATTGGATGTATAGGACCCAATATAAGTCGGACCTCTTCGAAACAAGAAACGTCTGAATCCATTAGATTATAATTTTCTAATAAAGCAAAAAAAAATCGAGTTTTTGTATTGTAGATTTTGTTTTACATCCAAATCAAATTTCCAAATAGTCGTTATGGAATCGTTTATAAGGCACAACGATTTATTTAATATAATCAATTATTGGTTTCGAATTTGGATAAGATTTTCAAGACGTAGTTATAATTTACACTACAAGAAAATAGGCTATTTGCGACGGCTTCAGACAGGCCGTCGGAAGCCGTCAGAAATTATCGTGATAAACTGCCTACTGAGCCCTTTCTTCCTCATTTCTTTTTCTCAACCATTTTTTTCCAGCTACGGTTTTTAAAACCCTACCACCCCAAATCCGATTTCTTTTTCTCAACCACTTTTTTCTAGCTACGGTTTTAAATATTGATTTGGTGATATAAATGGATTTTATATCGAATTTTATTTACCGAAAATGTGGTTCGACCGTATATATTTATAATATAATTAAAACAAGCTTGAAACGTCGTAGTAGTTCGTAATATAACATTTTGGACTTCAATTGGATGTATAGGACCCAATATAAGTCGGACCTCTTCGAAACAAGAAACGTCCGAATCTATTAGATTATAATTTTATAATGAAGCAAAAAAATCGAGTTTTCGTATTGTAGATTTTGTTTACATCCAAATCAAATTTCCAAATAGTCGTTATGGAATCGTTTATAAGGCAGAGCGATTTATTTAATATAATCGATTATTGGTTTCGAATTTGGATAAGATTTTCAAGACGTAGTTATAATTTACACTACAAGAAAATAGGCTATTTGCGACGGCTTCAGACGGGCCATCGAAAGCCGTTAGAAATTATCGTGATAAACTGCCTACTGAGCTCTTTCTTCCTCATTTCTTTTTCTCAACCATTTTTTTCCAGCTACGGTTTTTAAAACCCTACCACCCCAAATCCGATTTTTTTGCCTTCAAACATCGATTTCTTCGCGTAAGAACCTCCCCGACTTTCATTCAGATCACTAGAGCAATCAATTTGAGGTATAATCTCTCTTTTTTCCATAAAAATTCAATTTTTACCTAAATCTATATTTGCTTAAATTAGAAAATTAGGGTTATCTATTGATTGCAGTTGGTTCCAATAGCGTTGTAGTGGGTTATAACACCTATTATGTGTGTATTTCATGTCATATAATGAAATTGAAAATTTTATGTGCAATGTTTGGTTATTTGTGCATATGTCCCCCTTAACTTGGTTTTGACCAGTGTATAATTGTGGTTATTTACGTATATGTGCACCGTTATGTATGTGTTATTCTTGTATTTGTTGCAAAAGTGGAAAATCTTATAAAAATTGCTTGAGTACATTTAACAGAACAAAAACCCTTTTTGTGATTTATGTTATTTATGAATCAACGATGCAAATTTCGGCCAATATATACGCAGAGTCAACCTGTCCATTAATATAATATAAGTTCAATGAAAATAATGTATATATATTTATTTATTTTACATTAGAGAACACATCAAAATAGGATAATATGCATGAAATCGGAGCATTATATCTATGAATATTACATGTATGAATAAACTAGTGAAGTAACGTACAAAGCTAACTATTTTCAGTGTTGGAACAACCATGTGGAAAGGATTTGTCAAGTATTGGAACACAGATGAGGCGAAAGGTAAATGCACTAATTATTTGTAAATATCAAAAATATTTGATTGATAATGTCATTCTTTGCAGACCCGACCCAGCAACCTCCATACTTGCGCACATATTGTCCCTGATGCTGGTGATAATATCATCATGAGTTATTAACTACTTTACTTCATCTCTTGCTTAAAATAAACAAGAAATTAAATCATGTTCTACAAATTTGATGATACGAGCTTGTCCGATTTTGTTTTCGCCAGCTTCTTCATGTAGTCAACTAATGAACTCTTGGCAATGATTGCAGGAAACAAATTGGACGATTTTGAACCTCTCTTTGATTACAGTCGCAGTCACCCCTTTTATGTAGTCATCGAAGGTAAACTCCATTATTTATATCTTGGTGCTTCTGTTGGAATCTCAATTCCTTTTTCTTTTTTGTTAGTATTAATGCATATATATTATAGACGATGATGAGGACACAGTTCCTTTAACTATTTTGGATGGGCCTACGCGAAAGAGATGCTTAAATTCTGATTTAAGGTATGTTTTTCTATTTTTATTTTTTTGTGTTAAATATATTTTTAAGGTATGTTAATTCTGATTTTAAGGTATGCTTAAATTCTAATTTTGGATGGGCGTATGCGAAAGCGACGCGAAACAAGTGGTGTGGATTTGGAATCAAGTGATAAATGATTTTTCCTTAATTTAATTTTTTGTTTAGAAATAAAATCATGTAATATCCGGGATTTTTGACCGTTCAAATCGACAATGATTCTCAATGTCGACTTAAACAAATCAAAAATACAGATAGTTATTAGGATAAAAAAAAGAAAAAGAGGAAAAACAATCACAGAATCTCACAGCGGAAGGACAAAATATAATAAATAAATAACAGTTCATGAAGCTGTTAAAACATATGTTTGATTATGCTTTACAACAATTATCAAAGTTAACTATAATAATCATACCAAAATTTGCAGCGAATATAAATAATAATACTTCTGGCAAGCTCCATCTTCACCTTCAAAACGGTATCTTCGATAACTGAAACTCAAGTTGGCCCGAGCGTATTGCATAAAAAGATAACACAACAAACACTTTGATCAGAAAAAAATCATTCACATATTAGTCAAATTAAAATAAGAAACAAAATGAGTGTTATGGGTATAGTAATCTAAAGATGTATTATGGCAAATTCGCGAATGATTTTGGAAAAATGAAGTTATCATAAGCTCGTCCCACATCACACAATGCAAGCGCACACCAAATGGGCGAGTTTTGTCTTATGATAACCAAACTTTCTTTCATACGTGAAAATCCTCTTTTAATACTATTATTAGTGCATAGTGTTGAAAACCATTTCGCAAATAAATATATTAATCTTAGCAAGCATAGTGGTTATGCCCACATAAATAGTTTACAAACAAAACAAAAGGCTCGTATTGGTTGTTGGGTTCCAATATGATGGTTCCTGACATGAAAGATCAATCGGGAACAAGGTGCAACCTCACGGTTCATGGTTTTCATCCAGACTCGGACACCAAACACCAGGTAAATCACCGGTTAACATCCAGACACAGACACCGAACATACCCATTATTTTCCCCAGGTTTCGAAGTAGATCTACCGCCGAAGCTTTCGAGTTTCAATATATATATATATATATATATATATATACATATATATACAACCTAACCACCAGTTTACCATCAATCTGATGTGTGAGATTCGTCGAACTCACGATTTACACAATGCTATCACCACTAGCTCACCTCATAAGTTGAGCATGTCACATTGTCAATTTACAACATGTCACTGATTTCTATCAATACATAACCTCTAAGCACGTAAAACTTAGAGACGGGAATAATTAATTGCCACAATCTGATATAGATTAACAGAAATCAGTGTTACTCAGTCAATTACAATGTCAGACACACAATCCATACAAGTCCGTTCTGGGTCGGAGCGAAACAAAATCCGAAAATCCTCAAATATATTCAGACCTCATGCCACTTATAACCTCGTATTAAGTGGTCAGCCCAATCGAGACATCAGCAGTCAATACAAATAAATTCAACGATTCCCGGTCTTCATTTATCGATTTCCAAGTCTTTAGTTTCTTTATCACGTCGTATTACTACTTCGAATGGTTTTCGAACATATATTCGAACCCGGTCTTTTCAAGCAATAAGCGCATTTATAATACAATAGTCATGCCTCCAAATTTCATATCAATATAAAGAATATTTAAACATCAAATTTTTTATTTCAAAGGGGAATATATTTTATTTAAAATTTCAACTTGAATCAATGGTTTAAATCGAGGACAATTCCAATTTGGGAAGAACTTACAAATATTTGAATAACTTGAAAAATAGATAATTATGAATAAAACCTTTTATGAATATATATATATATATATAGTAAAATAATTAGAGTATGATAAAATAATTTAAATTACTATATATACATATATTTAAATGTTTACAAAATAATCTTTAAATAATAAATAATATAATATGATTTATTTCACAACTATAGATACATGTATGTATATATATCAAAAAAAAATTATAATTTATTTCAAAATTTAGGTATACATATAGTTAATTAATTTAAAACATAATTGTTCTTCTTTAAATTTGAATTGATTAACACACATAAACATACCCATCGTAAACTGAATAACGGGGACAATTTTAAACATACCCATCAGTACAAGGCACACATCACAACCATTTCATAAAAACAGTCAATATTATGTTGTTTCACTAGTTAACAAATGTCGGGGTTTCAGACTAGCCAATTTTATTTCGAATAAATAATTTAATGTTAATTCTAAATTAACACAGTAATTAACTTGTACGTCAATTTTAAACAACCATCAACAATCAATCACAACTAGACAATCAAACTTATTTCATAATTAAATTTAACAAATATGGGAACAATTCAGTTACTTGTGAGCGAGAATTTCACTCACCTTGATTTATGAACGCATTTGAAATCCAAAATAAGCCCCAAAATCAACAGTCTTAGAATCAGTCCATGACAGGTCCATGTTGTCTAGAATTTCGATACGTTCCTAATGGATCCAACCACGCGTAAAACCGAATTCGTATGCAAAAATTATTCGTGTTTTACAAATTGAATTTCAAATGAAAATAAAATAAGATAAAACAACTCTCACCCTTAACCAGTCTGCCACGTCATCATCCCTTCCCAAAGAACCCGCTTCTTCACTCTACAATAACATACGAAACCCACCTTCAACCGCAACTTCTCTCCTTGTATTCTCCTCCTTTTCTCCATAAAACGTCATTTTGATTTCACCATCGCTCTTCTTTTCATAATCTCTACCACCTCAATATGATCTCGTTCAACTCGCAACTACCATGCCATTTGCGTCACTCGGCCTCTTCACGCACCCTACAGCAATGGTGCGACAGAAAAAAACTTCAAACTCGACAAAATTTGGTGCCAAGGTGCTAAACAATCTCGACAACACAAACCAAATCACCGTCTTCGCTAACAATGGTTAAAACGACATGAAATCTGAATCCTAGTTCCTACCCATTTACTATAGAAAAATGTCAAACCGCACACTTCCTATCGCACCAAATACTGCGACCATGGATGTGGAAATCTCGCTGATAGAAGATCAATGAATCAATTGGTGTCTGATTTCATGAAGAATTGAATTTTATATATAATTTATGGAAGAAATGAAAACATGGCGGCTATTGTTTTTTTCAAGAAGAAAGTGAAAGGTTGACGGCTTATTTTCATTGAGCTGGAAGCTAGGTTTAGAAAAAAAAAATTATAGACAACATTTTTTTAACATGATACCCACTTTGAATTAATTCCAAAGGTTACCAATTTTAAATCCAATTCCAAAATAGGACTTCCATCAATCTACATACATTCAAATTCAATTATTATTTACCAATTTCTATTAAACATTAATTATATTAAATTAATTACTTTCCTTTTTATTCAACTTTCATCAGCAGCAAATTTTATCGCTTTGATTACTCAAAAATTTGCCATAGTTTAAAGCGAATTCACATATAAAATTCAAAATTAATTATTACACCAATTTTCAATATATAAGGAATTCCAAATATAGCTAATTTTAGATATTATTAATTTAATATTAATTTCAAATTTCGATATAAGTAACTTACCAAACACAAGTTATTATCATATATGGTTATTGCAATTCATTGCTTAACAATTCAAGACACAAATCACTAAATTCTATATTTAATCCATTATGGTTCGAAATCACATTAACTTTAGCATTATGTTTCAATTATAGAATTAATTTGTTTGTTTCATTGTATTAATTCAACATTCACTACAATTCCGTTATTTCCATTTTTTTGCAACGTTACAATAAATGTCAATAACAATCTAGCCCATTGTAAAAGAAGCATAAAATTTGTTCTTTCATTGAAATTTGAAACAATACAATGTGCATGAAAATTCAAACATTCACTACAATCAAAGATATCAAAATATTACAAAACTGTCTATATATGAAAACTTAAGTAAAAGATATATCATTAAATCATACCCAAAATCAAAGATCATATTAAATTAGATATACAAATTAAATTGAGCAATTAAAATTAAAAATAATCAATTTCATTTTAAGTCTTAATCACTTGCTATAAATTCCTAATTACATTTCTAACCACTTTCTTCCAATTAAACATTTATTTCAATTTAACTTCAAAACATGTTAATTTTACTCGAATTAAAATAAATTCAAATTAAATTTGTAAATTGATTTTATTTGTATTTAATTCCAACATTGATTATTTACTAATTCAATTGAATTTAGCTCAATTCCATCCAGTTCCTTTAAGATTTCAAATTTCAATGTTAATTAGTACAAACAAAATCATATTTAAGTTTACGATCAACGTAGATTGTTATTGTTATAATAAGTTGAAATTCATTACTTAATTCTCTTTAATTAAGTTCACATCATAAAATTTATATAATTAAATCATTGAATATTAATTATAAAAAAATAAATATAAACTAATATTTAATTTAATAGTCTAAATTGTCGAAAAATAGGGGTTGTTACACTCTCCCCCACTTAAAACTTTTCGTCCTTGAAAAGGTGTAGTAAGGAAGTTGTCAATTTATAAATCAAATCATATATATATACGTAGATATCGTAAATAATATATGCAGAAAATCATATAAGATTTTAACAAATACACCCAATAAGCATCCAAATAATATTCATCCAACTTTTTAACAATATTTTCAATTCATGCTTTCTAATATCAACATTTATCTATTATACACTACCTTTTTTTTTGCAAATATACCATTGATTAACATTTATTGGTCGCATTCACCTTATTGCACATTAGTTGTTTTCATTCTCTTCCAATTTGGTTCATTTAAATTTATTAGGTTTTTTTATATATTTATTTTCATATAATAAACTCATATTCAATTAATTCATAATACCTTATATCCAATTGACTCATTTACAATCATCTATGTTCACTATTTTTTTTCACTTCACAAATTAGATTCATTTCCATATTACATCAGTTCCACATCATTCGACTTATTTTACTAATTTATTCCTTTCCAAATTTATTTATTCATTTTCATTAATCTCCATAAATTAATAAAATATAATAATCCAGACACTAGTTTTAATTTATTTACTTTCTTAGTTGAATTCAGTTCCACAACATAATTAAGTATATCATTTATTATCAGAATTAATTGACATTTATAACCAATCAATTTAATTTCTCCTTTAATTATTCATACTTACACCTGTACATTATTTAATTGATTATTCTTGTAACATTTTCACTTCTTAAATACTACGGTAAGTTATATATGTTATAGAAAAGGTTTAATATTATACAAATTCAATATTACCCAATTTTCTTCAATTTTACCATATCACATTCCTAATAGATTACCTTATCTCATATTTTGCATGGATTCATTTCATTTATTTCACAATTCAATTGTTTAAAATTTTAAGTTTAGTTCATTACTTCAATCATTCGAGAACTTAAGAATTTTAACTTCGGGTTCATTTCCAAATCAACTATCAAAAATATCTCATATATTATATCCTTTATATTAAACCAAACTATAAAAGATTTTAAATTAAATTCACTTTTCTCAAAAAAATTATAAAAGTTCTAAGTGGTCTCCCCCACATAGACTCTCGAAAATAAACGACGATGATGTGTGCACTCATCACCGAAGTCATTTCCCAAAGACAAGAAGGGAATACACACTTATTTCTAAAATTCATTTGAAAACAATTTCTATATGAAACAACTTTTTGAAATATAATTATATTATTTTAAAATCATTTTTAAATTAATTTTACAAAACTTCCCGAAATTAAATTCTCCAATTCATATTCAAATTCATCTTATTTCATTACCAATTAATTTTAAGCATTTCATTTTTCTTAAACTATTTAATAACCAATAATTTTAATTATTGATTAGTCGAATAATAAATGATGAAAATCTAATATTATCATCAACAAACATCAAAATTCATAAATTTTCAAATAATTCTTTATATATAAAAAATATAAGTCAAACAATATTATGTCAATAAGCCATATTCGAGTGTTTAGAAATCCCTATCGATGCTTTGGCATCCCAAGTACCGACCAGAATTCATAAATACTCAACAGAACCACCAACATAATAAAAAGAATCATTTTATATCAAAATTAAAAGTACACTCTCTCATATACACTCAAACTCATTCTAAGGTATTACTACCCCATCTCTAATGAGTTAATCCCAAATAGAGCCAATGTTTTCGCTAAACCAAAGCTCTGATACCAAATCTAACATCCAGGATTTTTTACCGTTCAAATCGACAATGATCCTCAATGTCGACTTAAACAAATCAAAAATACAGATAGTTATTGAGATTAAAAAAAGAAAAAGAAGAAAGAAGAAAGAAGAAAAACAATCACAGAATCTCACTACGGAAAGACAAAATATGATAAATAAATAACAGTTCATGAAGCTGTTAAAACATATGTTTGATTATACTTTACAACAATTATCAGAGTTAACTATAATAATCATACCAAAATTTGCAGCGGATATAAATAATAATACTTCTGGCAAGCTCCATCTTCATCTTCAAAATGGTATCTTCGATAACTGAAACTCAAGCTGACCCGAGCGTATTGTATAAAAAGAAAACACAACAAACACTCGGATCAGAACTAAATCATTCACATATTAGTCAAATTAAAATACAAAATAACATGAGTGGTATGGGTACAGTAATCTAAAGAGGTATTATGACAAATTCGCGAATGATTTTGGAAAAATGAAGTTATCATAAGCTTGTCCCACATCACACAATGCAAGCGCACACCAAATAGGCGAGTTTTGTCTTATGATAACCAAACGTACTTTCATATGTGAAAATCCTTTAATATTATTATTGGTGCATAGTGTTGAAACCCATTTCGCAAATAAATATATTAATCTTAACAAGCATAGTGGCTATGCCCACATACATAGTTTACAAACAAAACGAAAGGCTCGTGTTGGTTGTTGGGTTCCAATATGATGGTTCCTGACACGAAAGATCAATCGGAAACAAGGTGTAACCTCACGGTTCATGGTTTTCATCCAGACTCGGACACCAAACACCAGGTAAATCACCTTTTAACATCCAGACACGGACACCAAACATACCCTTTATTTACCCCAGGTTTCGAAGTAGATCTTCCACCGAAGCTTTCGAGTTTCAATAGATAATATACATATATATATATATATATACACAACCTAACCGCCAGTTTACCATTAATCTGGTGTGTGAGGTTCGTCGAAGTCACGATTTACACAATGCTATCACCACTAGATCACTTCATAACTTGAGTATGCCACATTGTCCATTTACAACATGTCACTGATTTCTATCAACACATAACCTCTAAGCACGTAAAACTTAGAGACAAGAATAATTAATTGCCACAATCCGATATATATATTAACAGAAATCAGTGTTATGTAGTCAATTACAATGTCAGACACACAATCTATACAAGTCTGTTCTGGGTCTAAGCGGAACAAAATCCGAAAATCCTCAAATATATTCAGACCTCATGCCACTTATAACCTCGTATTAAGTGATCAGCCCAATCGAGACATCATCAGTCAATCCAAATAAATTCAACGATTCCCGGTCTTCATTTATCGATTTCCAAGTCTTTAGTTTCTTTATCACGTCGTATTATTACTTGGAATGGTTTTCGAACATATATTCGGTCCCGGTCTTTCCAATTAATAAGAGCATTTTAAAACAATAGTCATGCCTCCAAATTTCATATCAATATAAAGATTATTTAAACTTCGATTTTTTTTTAATTTCAAAGGGGAATATATTTTACTTCAAATTTCAACTTGAATCAATGGTTTAAATCGAGGACAACTCCAATTTGGGAAGAACTTACAAATATTTGAATAACTTGAAAAATAGATAATTATCAATAAAACCTTTTATGAATATATTTAGATTATGATAAAATAATTTAAATTACTATATATACATATATTTAAATGTTTACAAATAATCTTTAAATAATAAATAATATAATACGATTTATTTCACAACTATAGATACATATATGAATATATATCAAAAAAAATCTTTTTAATAATAAATAATAAAATATAATTTATTTCAAAATTTAGGTATACATATAGTTAATTAATTTAAAACATAATTGTTTGTTGACGTCAAAAGTTGGTCACTAGTGACAGCCAACCCCCAATCGTGCGATCAACACACGAACAAGGATTATAAAATGCAGTAAAAGTAAAAAGAACGGGAAGCACACACAGAGTTTTTATAGTGGTTCGGCAAAGACGGTGCCTACGTCCACTTTATATATTATTTCTCTTTTCTGATTACAAATACAATGCTTTTTATGTTTGAAGAAGAAAGAGAAGATGGCTATTTTCCCTTCTTTTTGAGAGAGATTGAGAGAAGTATAAAGAGGTCTGAAAGAAGTCTAAAAGAAACTCTCTCTAAAGTCCCTTTCCTCTTTAAGCTTGGAGGTATTTATAAGTAGAGAATGCAGCTTGGGCTGTTGCGATATGGTCCGGCCATTCCGGAAAAGTCTGGACACGTGGAACCCATCAGTTGGTTTGAATAGGGTTGGAGACTGATTCCACTGTTCATAAATAGTATACTCGGAAATTGTGGCTGACATGGCATCCATGGAGAGGTATATCAAAAGTAGAGCTTTGTCCGGATATGGTTTGACCACTTTTATTGCCTTGGAAGTCGGGATATACGGTGGAATGGCTCTGTAGAAGATTTCCACGCTAGCCCGAGATAAACGGTCGACGTGCCTTTTACGGAAGCGAGATACTCGGTCGTCTGGGAGAGCGATTCTTCCAGAGTGAGCTGTCAATTGACTAGGTTGGACTTGGGCCGATATGTGACTACTTTGGACCGTGCGTCTGCTGCGATTCCTGAAGCACGACTTATATCCATTTGCGTGTTTGGGCTTTGGTCTGGCTCATTGAGACTCTTGCCAGATAGAGGGTTAACACTTTGCCCCTCAGAATGCATCTTCATCGGTAGAGGGAGGTGTGTTCTAAAATTTGAACCGAAGCACAAACGCTCGAGCAGCTATGGTCACACCAGACCATATTAAGGCCAGAAAACCAACGGTTCCGACGTTGTATTAAGGCCAGAAAACCAACGACCATACCAGGTCGTATTAAGGCCGGAAAACCAACAACGATCAGGAACCGTATTAAGGCCGAGATTACGATCGTTATTTTTATGAGAGTTGGTTCTTGCAAATACAAAATAAACCATTCTCGTTTTGGAGAAGGCTGGTGGGTCGAGCATTTCATTTCACTTGGCTTTGAAGGGTGGCGAGCATTAACCATGCTCGGCTTAGTGGCGAACGCTAACCAGGTTCGGCTTAGTGGCGAACGCTAATCAGGTTCGGCTTAGTGGCGAACGCTAACCTGGTTCGGCTTAGTGGCGAGCATTAACCATGCTCGGCTTAGAGAGGTGGCGAGTATTAATCATACTCGGCTTAGGGCAAGTGTGTTTCTTTTATGCTCGACTCATGTTAAGTTAATTTTTCCAGCGAGCTATGAACGCTCGTGGTGTAAAAAGAAAAGAGGGAGTATAATCTATACTTCGTATTTAAAAGACATGACCTCACTCGGTTAAAGGAGTAGGTGTTTTTAGAAAAAGGGTGGTGGGCTTTCGCGCTGACCACATAAAACAGGGGGCGAGCGTTATTCATGCTCGGCTTAGAGGTGTTCAAACATGATCTATGTTTGCAAAATAAAATTCATAACTGCTAAATAACTATTACAAAGAAAAGAAATTATATAGGGGACAGCAGTTGATTCCAGAACATGTCTAGGAGCTAAGTCCTAACCCCATACATGCGTACATCAAGGTGACCTTATTATTGAAAGAAATACATCAAAAGAAAAGAAATCTAATTAATGATAATGCCGCGAGTGCTAGTCTCAGGGTCCTTTCCGTTTCTAGGAGCACGAGGACCAACATGAGTAGCTTGGGCAAAAGGTCGCGGCGGCATGGCCGGGGCGCGATTTTTGACGTATTCGGGAAGCTCTCCTTTTCTGACTCGTCCACCAATGAGATCGCGTAGATGTCAGCATTCATTTGTATTATGTCCAGCTACGTTGTGGAATATACAATGCTTGCCGGAATCAAGTTCCATCTGGGTTGGCTCTCGTCGAGGTGGTCTCGGAGTAGGCAAGGACCCTCGTATGTCGAGATAGATATCGAGCAAAGAGGAATTGAGCTTGGTGTACTGGTCGTATTTATTTTCCTTTCGGAATCGCACATTGCGCTCGCTCTTCTCCGAGGCCTTTCCTCTTCCTTTATTCTGGTGTTACATTGAATGGACCTTATTGTTTGGCTACTAAAACCTCGAGGCTCTCCATTTCAAGGCTGGCATCCTCTTATGGAAGAATCACTCGGCCTCGGAGTAAAAGTCATATATATCCTTAGGAGGATCTCTAGTTAAAGAGATTGAGAATTCTGATCGATTTTGAACTCCTGCGATGGCGGCCATGAGCACCATCGATGGCTCGGGCCGATCGATAGATGCTACGGCCGCATTGAATCTTTCAAGGAAGGACCTGAGCGTTCTCCAGATCGCTTCTTGATGGTAGACAAGAACATAACACTTTTCGGTCGGGAAATGTGTACTCGAAACTGTTCGATGAAGCGGGTGACCAGAGTATTCCAACTGCCGATCGACTTCGTTGTCAGCTGTCGAAACTATATGCCACCTATATCCGTGAGAAAGAGCGGGAAGCACTTGGCCATGACGTTGGTCGATATGCCAAGTACCTCCATATATTGCATGAGGTGAATGGTCGGGTCAGTGCGACTGTTGTATGGCTCTATAGCTGGGAACTTGAAGTCCGGAGGGTTTCGAAAATTTCTGATTTCCCTGGTGAAGGGGCTGCGATTGACGTTATCTATGTCTTACTACGAAGAGTTGCCCCGAGTAAAACGTCGGATGATGCTCGCAAACTGACTCCCATCTCCGAGGAGTCGTTGCCATGAATTTAGCTCCACATTCTGAGAAGGTTCCGCGCGGGGTTCTGGTAAAAGCATGCTCGGAAGGGCGGCTGTTGACTGAGCTCGTCCTCCGAAAGTTGAGTGAAAATGTGAGGGAAGGTGAGCCACAGTAGGTGGTTCTGGGCAGAATGGCCCCACTGGAACCTGATGAGTTGTGGGTCAAGCCACACCCGTAACAAAGGGTCTAGGCTGATCCAGCATAGCATGTGATGTTCGGAGCTCGGGGTTTCCCCCGTTTGGGGCAAGGTTAGGAGGGTCTACGGTAGCGTTTTCTTCCGCCACAGTGAGGACCGGTATAGCAGGGTGGCTTCCCTTGTTCGAAGGGATGGCTGCACCAGTTCTTCGTTGAAGGTGAAGAGTGGTTAGACTGGTCTGTGGTAAGATTCCGGATTGTAATGGGAATGGCATTGGTTCTGAGGGACCCGGTGGCTGCTCGACTTGTTCGATAGGTCAACCTGTAACCAAGAGTGGGGGCAAAGTATTCGACCGACCTAGATCTTGATTGCGAGCCTTCTGAAGTTCTGCTGCTGTAGCTGCGCTGGTTGCTGGAAATGATACTACTCCCGGCTGGGGTCGATCTGTTGGTAGGACCAAACGAGGATGAAATAAAGGTGTAGCCTAATCAGTGGACTGATTCTGTGTAGACCGAAGATCAGTTGTTGCCCTAGTCTCGGCCAGTGGAGGAATTGATGTTGAAGCGTTCAATCCTGTCTCCAGTCAACCGAGAAGGTGATCCATCAACTATTGCTGCCGTTCGAGGAGTTTACCTTGAGATGCCATTTGTTCTTTGAATTCGACCATCATCTTATCCATATCATCCTGAGTAACGTGTCGAGATACATCTTAGTGAGAGGAAGCTTCAAGACTTGCTTCTGTGGCATTGTTATCGCCAGCATTAGTAGTTGTAGGGCGAGAAGATGTTGTATCTTTCTATCATTTGTTCGCCATAAGCAGAAGTGAGCAGAGGCTCCAACGGAATATCGATACTCAGCCCCTACTTGGCGCGCCAAAGTGTTGACGTCAAAAGTTGGTCACTAGTAACAGTCAACCCCCAATCATGCGATCAACACACGAATAAAGATTATAAAATGTAGTAAAAGAAAAAAGAACGAAAGCACACACAGAGTTTTTATAGTGGTTCAGCAAAGACGGTGCCTACGTCCACTTTATACATTATATCTCTTTTTTTATTACAAATACAATGCTTTTTCTATTTGAAGAAAAAAGAGAAGATGGCTATTTTCCCTTCTTCTTTTTGAGAGAGATTGAGAGAAGTATAAAGAGGTCTGAAAGAAGTCTAAAAGAAACTCTCTCCGAAGTCCCCTTCCTCTTTAAGCTCGGAGGTATTTATAGGTAGAGAATGCAGCTTAGGCTATTGCGATATGGTCAGGCCATTCCGGGAAAGCCTGGACACGTGGAACCCATCAGTCGGTTTGAATAGCGACTGGAGACTGATTCCACTGTTCATAAATAGTATCCTCGAAAGTTGTGGCTGACGTGGCATCCATGGAGAGGTATATCAAAAGTAGAGCTTTGTCCGGATATGGTTTGACCACTTTTATTGCCTTGTAAGTCGGGATATACGGTGGAATGGCTCTGTAGAATATTTCCACGCTGGCCCGAGATAATCGGTCGAAGCGCCTTTAATGGAAGCGAGATACTCGATCGACCGGGAGAGCGATTCTTCCGCAGTGAGCTGTCAATTGACTAGGTTGGACTTGGGTCGATATGTGACTGCTTCGGACCGTGTGTCTGCTGGCCATCCTGAAGCGCGGCTTATATCCATTTGCGCATTTGGGCTTTGGTCTGACTCGTTGTGACTCTTTCCAGAAAGAGGGTTAACATTGTTCTTCTTCAAATTCGAATTGATTAATACACATAAACATGCCCATCGTAAACTGAATAATGGGGACAATTTCCATGCATTAATCAGTACAAGGCACACATCACAACCATTTCATCAAAATAGTCAATATTATGTTGTTTCACTAGTTAACAAATGTCGGAGTTTCAGACTAGCCAATTTTATTTCGAATAAATAATTTATTGTTAATTCTAAATTAACACAGTAATTAACTTGTACGTCAATTTAAACAACCATCAACAATCAATCACAACTAGACAATCAAATTTATTTCATAATTAAATTTAACAAATATGGGAACAATTAGAATTGTGAGCGAGAAATTCACTCACCTTGATTTATGAACGCATTTGAAATTCAAAATAAGCCCTAAAATCAGCAATCTCAGAATCAGTACATGGCAGCTCCATGTTGTCTAGAATTTTGATACGATCCTAATGGATCCAACCACGCGTAAAACTGAATTCGTATGCAAAAGTTATTCGTGTTTTACAAATTGAATTTCAAATGAAAATAAAATAAGATAAAACAACTATGACGAGAAGGAATTTCGCTCGGTCCGAACCAGTCGCTAAACCGATCCAGGCCGTTCGAAACGCCCTATCGTTTGAGAACAGGACAAAACAGAACGCATACAGAAGAACATTTCATTGTATATCACAACAATGCATCAGATTACAAGAATATACAGAGTATAAATGAATAAACATTACACAGAAATATCAGAGATTTAAATTACATTTAAATACATAGCAGCGGAAAATAATACAATACACAACTAGAAGAGATATACGGATACAAAGCTTTCCGGATACCGTTCCAGCTGTAAACCAGGATCCTGTGAATATAAATCTGCAAAACCAAAACTACTAGCTGCCCATGTCAAAATAGGGGCACCCAGAGTTTAGGTCAAAACAATAAACTCTAGGTCAGTCATGGGACTGGTGTGAGAACGAAAACAGTTAATCTTTATTTTTAAAGCTAGGTAAATCAAGGGACCACGCCGTATAACACGGAACGGGTTTCCTCCCAAGAATCCCAGTGCATAAAACAAACAGCGCAATGCTAAATAAAGAAAAATGAAGCTGTTATAAGACCCAGTTCCCATCACACAATGCAACGCAGCCGAGGATAGGGTTTTCCCTTATAACAGCCAAAGAATGCTTGATACGGTTAAAACAAATCGTTTGATACTATTATAAGTGCATAGTGTATAAAACAACTTCAAATCATAAGTATCAATCATAGGCGGCATGAGCGTCCCATGCCACTATGTCGCCATATATAGGTTTACAAATAAAACCGCAAATGTCACGTATTTGGAAATTGGATTTCCATCTATGAACCGAGGCAAAAGATATTCCTCAACCGATTCGAGACAATCTAGCCCATGTCTCAGGATCAGAACGCATCAACCCTTTAGATCGTCAGGGCCGGTCCACCGATGTGGATTATTATGCCTGAACAATACGTCTCTCCGCCCTTTGGGGCGTAAATGAGCCAACTAAAAGACTCCATCGGTTCGAGAACGACCGATCAATCCGAGGCGCCTCGCAACAGCAACAACCACATAAGTCAAACTCGTCAGGGCGTGTAAAACCACTGACGCCACTTCTAGCTAGAAAGAAACGCAAGTCCTCCCTGATGTCCTCTCCCGTTTTTGGTTCATACCAGGTGTGAAACTCGCGAAGTAAACGTTACACAAAGCTATGCCACACAGGCTGTGCTTTGATCATCACCACAAGACTTTGCTTTTCAACAGAAGCCTCGATCAATTGCCACTTAGGCATGCCACACAGGCAATTCACTCCATGCGTTTGATATCCATCAATATATAACCCCTGAGCTCATACGTCTCAGAGAAGGGCGTTAAGCAAGAGAATAAATTCTCCGCCGCCAAGCAGATATATATTTAATAGAGATCAATCACACGGACTAAAATCCAATGTCAGACACACAGTCCATTTACTAGTCCGTTCTAGGTCTGAACGAAACCGGAGGCACCTAGTACCCCGCATATCCATCGATCTCCAAGTACGTCTGGACGATCACCAACTGTTTCCATCTTCTTGGGTGTACAGCCCAATCAAGATCATCAGTAATTACCCAAACGACGTGAAGACTTCTGGTCTTCGACCACCGTCTTCATCTTCGACTTATCGTCGCGTCAGTTATTCAGAATGGGATAAACCCGGTCTTTCCGAATAACTCGCGTATATTTTAAATAAGTGTTACACAAACACAACATACGCCTCATTCCAATTCATCAGTCACTAACCGCAAATTAATCAAGAGAATAATTCCCCAAATATTAACCTCGAAGGCCGAAACCAACATCAGATCAATATCCAGAAAACCATTCTGCTTAGCTAACCGACAGTTAGTTTCTGATTTCACATTCATAGGGAAAGGTTCCCATTAATTTTATCAAAGATAAATTCTTTAAAATTTATTCTTTAATCTATTTTTGAATCTCAATTCAAACTAGTCGGGATTAGCGAACCTTACCGAAGTGATCATTGGTTTTAATTTCCCAATCCCAACCTATTCATCCCATGAAGTAAAACTGGTAATACTTCATATCTAACACCACGGTGTTATCCGTAAATTCAATTACCATTTCACGTTCAAATCTAATTAAAGATTTAACTACTGCCTGGAGCAAAACTGGTGGTACTCCATTCTCGACCATTTCAATCTAATTAAAGATTCATTAAAACTCCACTTAGTTTTAATCGTTAACTGGGTTAAAGAATCCGTGTCATTTAAAACACAGTTCACGATAAACCCAAAATCACATTCATTAATTATCGGGTTAAAGAACGAGTGTTGTTTAAAACACTGTTCACGATAAACCCAAAAATCAATATCAATTCAATTCCAATTAAATATTATTTAATTGGTACTCTTCATTAAATCTAAATAAAAAGATTTAATCTTTTCTCAACTGGGTTCAAGAACAGTGTTAGTGAAGACACCATTCACGACAAACCCAAATCACATTTGATATTCAATATAAGGCTCTGAATAGAAAATATATCGGCTTATATTCAATATCAAATTCTACGATTAACCAATGTCGTATTTGAAATAACGATATAAATATCTACATCTTTCAAATTTCCATAACAACATCTGTATAATCCCGAATTCCAACATCGAAATATTCCGAAGACAATTTCGATTCAAATCCACTCCAATGCAATCATTGGAAATTCTGGTTATTTTTAAAACCCTTTTCAAATTCAATTTATTTATTTAAAAATAAATAGAATTATATTTCTAGTTCAAAACTAGTTCATTTCGATAAAAATCTACTTTTATCCTTTCAAATATGGAGTTTTTCATCCCAATTCTTTCTAAATCATTTCTTATGATTTTACATAAATTATTACTATTTTTAATAATTTTATCAAGGCCTGTACAGTCGATTTCCATCAACGGTCATCGAACTGCACTTACAACGACCTTTTTCGAATTTGATTTGGACGTATCTCCAAATCCAACCGTTAGATTTCAAATTTCTAACATTCATTAGAAAGCTCTTTTCGATACGAACCCAACGGTTCCGGTTTTAGGAGAATCCGACGGTCGGATCTCCCGTAATGTCCGTTTGAAATAAATGGTCGAAATTCGCGAACTGCCGCGGCGCGGCGCGTTCTATTCAGGCCATTATATTATATATATAATATATATTTCGTCGATTTCTATTTAAAACGAACTATATAATTAGTTTTAAAATTCGTTTCAAAAGCGATTTCAACTTCCATTTCAATTCAAATCAAAATTGAATTCTTCTTTATAAATTCGTTTTAAAATTCATTTCTATTCAATTTAAATTTCAATTCAGTTTGAATTCATTTCAATTTGCTTTCAATTCAATTTGAATTCGTTTTCAATTCATTTCGAAATCGTTTTCAATTCAATTCATTTCGAAATCGTTTTCAATTCAATTCATTTCGAAATCGTTTTCAATTCAATTCATTTCGAAATCGTTTTCAATTCAATTCATTTCGAAATCGTTTTCAATTCAATTCATTTCGAAATCGTTTTCAATTCAATTCATTTCGAAATCGTTTTCAATTCAATTCATTTCGAAATCGTTTTCAATTCAATTCATTTCGAAATCGTTTTCAATTCAATTCATTTCGAAATCGTTTTCAATTCAATTCATTTCGAAATCGTTTTCAATTCAATTCATTTCGAAATCGTTTTCAATTCAATTCATTTCGAAATCGTTTTCAATTCAATTCATTTCGAAATCGTTTTAAAATCGATATAAATATCGTTCACGTCAAAGTGGCGTCAATCTAATCAACACGGCTTCATAAATTTCTATTTTCAAACATTCTTTATTTTTCAAATTGGAATGAGGCCCAATCAATTACCATATAACGTTAATTATATGGATTCCATACAACACATGTATATAATCGCATTGAAAAATAATCAACCATCAACCAAAGTGCACTACACTGTATAAGCATCAAATATAGATATCTAACGCTTATAACAGCATGTCAATCGATCGATCGACATATTTAATCAATCAGGATGAGTGAACTTCAAATTTCATCCTAACACCCGTGTGGGGTTTCAAACAATCAAACACCTATTTTATTTGTGCAGTTGGGCGATGTGTAAAATTTATCGACCCAATTAATGTCCTTCAAATAGGTGTACATAAACAAACCGTCTGGTTTGTAAATGAATATTTATTTATTCACATTCACGTTAAAAATTATATTTTTAACGACAAAACATTTTATTCCAACATATGAATTTCTATTCAATTCATTCTTTAAATAAAATGATATTTTTATTTTTCTAACATATTTTAGAAAATTTCGACGGCATAACGGCACGATACTAGAAACGGGACAAGGCCTAGCCTTATCCCCGGTCTAGTGAAGGCCCACGCCATTCACACATCAATCAACTCCATTCATCTCACCAAACAATTCAATTTCCATCAAATAATCTAATTTATTTTTGCAATCAAACAAACAAGTCCATGGTCTGTGGACGATTGTGTCGGGTGCTACTAAACACCGTCTGCATCCTAGTATATATATATATAACTAGAAAATAAATTGAAAGGTGAGAAATTCTCACTTATAGCTATCCTAGCTCCACGGCACTTCATTGATAGAAATCTTCATCGCTATCGCATCTTCGTTGCCCGCTTTCACTACCTATGTAAAAATCGAATTTTTACTTTGCTATTCAATATATAAAAATCGAATTTTTAGTTCGCTATTCAATATATAAAAATCGAATTTTTTATTTCACTATTCAATATATAAAAATCGAATTTTTAGTTCGCTATTCAATATATAAAAATTGAATTTTTATACTACTATGTTGTATAGATAAAAATTATTTTTTTATCACGCTATTTTCCATATAAAGATTTCCCTTTTCTAAAATAAAGATTTAGCCTTTTCAAAAATAAAGTTTTCGCCTTTATAAAAATAAAGTTTTCATCTTTATAAAAACATAGACTTCGCCTTTTCAAAGTTAAAGATTTCATCTTTATAAAATCTCATCTTTATTTTTCTACACATATAAAGATGATATTTTTAATATTCCTATCATGTAAAAATTATATTTTCACTTCTCTACATAAACAAAAATCATATTTTTACGTCTTCCATATAGTAAAGATTATATTTTTAATACTTTAAAAATATAAAAATCATATTTTTAATACTTTAAAAATATAAAAATCATATTTTTAATACTTTAAAAATACAAAAATCATATTTTTACTTCTTCTACTCAATAAAAATTCCGCCTTTTCTATTTCAAAGTTTAAACCTTTTTTTCTATTTCAAAGTTTAAACCTTTTTCTTCTATTTCAAAGTTTAAACCTTTTTTTCTATTTCAAAGTTTAAACCTTTAAAATAAAATCAGTTTTAAAACTCCTTTTAAATCAGTTTTTAAATCTTAAAAAATCAGTTTTTAAAAATCCTAAAAATCAGTTTTTAAAAATCCTAAAAATCAGTTTTAAGAATTTAAAAATACAAATAAAAATAAAACAAAATCACTTACAGTGCTCTGCGAAAAAGGGGGGGAGAAAGAAGGCGTCGGAGGAGGTGGAAGGGTTAGGCGGCGGTCGTCTTCCTCGAAGGGGTGCGGTGGCCAGGCTCGGCGGCATCGGCGGCGGCTGAGGGGCTTCAGGGGGGGGGGAGATTCGGTTGCGAGATGGGGGTCCGATCTCGTTCGCGAGGGAAGGGGGGTTTTCGAGGTGGCGCCCCACCTCTGTAGAGGCGGCGGCGACTGATCGGGGGGGCGCTCCTCCGATCCTCCCCCTTTTTTTTTCTTTTTTCTTCTTTCTGTAATGATACGGGGGGGGCAGAGGTACAAGGGGAAGAGATTTTTTTTTTATAATAATTTATTTAATTTCTTTTATATTTCAAAACTTCATGCTTATCGAAACGAACTCTAATTTAAACTCAACGACTGCCGCCCCTAGCGTTTTACCCCCATTCTGAACACAATGGGATATGTATCACAAGCTGGTTTGATCGTTTGAATCAGTTTCCGTGGAATTTACATTCAAAATCATTATATTGAATTTTAAACGTACATTTCAAATTACCGGGGCCCCATACGAACTCTAAAAATTCTAGAAAAATATGTTCTAGCTTTGTATTGACGATACGGTCCTAACAAAACTAGTTTCGTCGAATTCTGAGACCGTTTGAAAAATAGCCAATTTCCAGTCGATTAAAATCAACTGAAACTGGTCAAACGCGTTTTCCTTTGCCACGCTCACATATTGATTCGAAAAATTATGAAATTTGGAATCTAGCAATAACTCGACATCACGGACCCAACAAAACTGGTTTCGTCGAAATCCGAGGTCGTTTGCAAAATGTCCATTTTTAAGGGCCTTATATATATATAAATATATATAAATTCCACAGCGACTATTTCTAATTTTAAACTGGACATATCTTATCATTTCTAAGATGAAATCTCAGTTTGTTAACTTCGTTACAAAGATATAGTTATACAGATTCAAATATTTCTTGTTTCGTTCAATTCTGACTTATATTGAATTTTGTATATTCATTTGAAATTAGAAATCGAATTTTCGAACTACCGCGCCATTTTCAATTCCTTTTATAATTATATATAATTATAATATATTCTAACGACGACGTATATAATATATACGTCGAATTATATTCAAAATAAATTTCTCGTTGATATTATTTAAAATAATCTATTTTAAATATTCTAAATTCGCTATAATTGCCAAAATAAAAATTTTAAACTGGCCCAGAATTTGCGGGTTGTTACAATCTCCCCCACTTAAAACTTTTCGTCCCCGAAAAGGAACAAAGTCGAAAGTGGTTTGATTATTCAACGCTACGTTCATTCTGGCTTCCATTCTCCAACTTTTTAGTTTCTGAGAATTTTCAAAATTTCAAAAATTTGGCTAACACCCTAAATTTTCGAAAAATTTCGCCATAACCTCCCCTGCACCGGGAGCATCGGGGAATTTCAAATAGCTTCCCCGGTCCTTCAGATCTCAAAAAGAAAAAGAAAAAGCCAAGCGGCTAGCCAATAGGCTCACAAAATCATCATCACCCAAACAAAACAGGAAATTACGTAGTAAACATGTACCTATTTGTCGGGCAAATAAATTTTATTCTCTGGCTCTAGCCTCCTTGCTATGACCTGTTCAAAGATATATATGTATATGCAAGCAATTGCAACCAATTTTCAATATAATTCAATATTTGGTTCAATTAGGCATAATGGTTCAAAATTAGCAAACAAATGAACAAACAACACAAACATCAATCAATTGGTGAATTTAACGTTTCAAATTCATAATTTTGATACATATACAGAAAATCTTGTTTTTGATGCCAATTCACAACAAAGTGTTCTAGCTATATAAGATTTGGTTCTCACACCAGTCTAATGGAAATATATAGATATCACACCTTCGAAACACGAATATAAATACTGATGATGTGGCCACATCATCAGAATTATCCCCGAGTGTCTAGAATGTGACTCTATATCTATCCAGTATATTAAAATTTCAAATACACGTGGATCAGACGTATACGCAAAATCTTTATATACTGGACTGTCCAACTCAATATAAAGAGATAATCAAATACGAATAATTGATTTAAATTTTCAAAACAAAATTTTGTTTTCATTTGAAAAATATACTCTTCACACTCGTTCTAGGATACTACTGATCCCATCTCTAACGAGTCATCCCCATTGGATATTACTAATCCAATATCTGATGAATTCTTTCGTATGGTTCTAATGTGCCTTGTTCTCTGAGCTTTGTAAACCAAAGCTCTGATACCAACTGTGACGAGAAGGAATTTCGCTCGGTCCGAACCAGTCGCTAAACCGATCCAGGCCGTTCGAAACGCCCTATCGTTTGAGAACAGGACAAAACAGAACGCATACAGAAGAACATTTCATTGTATATCACAACAATGCATCAGATTACAAGAATATACAGAGTATAAATGAATAAACATTACACAGAAATATCAGAGATTTAAATTACATTTAAATACATAGCAGCGGAAAATAATACAATACACAACTAGAAGAGATATACGGATACAAAGCTTTCCGGATACCGTTCCAGCTGTAAACCAGGATCCTGTGAATATAAATCTGCAAAACCAAAACTACTAGCTGCCCGTGTCAAAATAGGGGCACCCAGAGTTTAGGTCAAAACAATAAACTCCAGGTCAGTCATGAGACTGGTGTGAGAACGAAAACAGTTAATCTTTATTTTTAAAGCTAGGTAAATCAAGGGACCACGCCGTATAACACGGAACGGGTTTCCTCCCAAGAATCCCAGTGCATAAAACAAACAACGCAATGCTAAATAAAGAAAAATGAAGCGGTTATAAGACCCAGGTCCCATCACACAATGCAACGCAGCCAAGGATAGGGTTTTCCCTTATAACAGCCAAAGAATGCTTGATACGGTTAAAACAAATCGTTTGATACTATTATAAGTGCATAGTGTATAAAACAACTTCAAATCATAAGTATCAATCATAGGCGGCATGAGCGTCCCATGCCACTATGTCGCCATATATAGGTTTACAAATAAAACCGCAAATGTCACGTATTTGGAAATTGGATTTCCATCTATGAACCGAGGCAAAAGATAGTCCTCAACCGATTCGAGACAATCTAGCCCATGTCTCAGGATCAGAACGCATCAACCCTTTAGATCGTCAGGGCCGGTCCACCGATGTGGATTATTATGCCTGAACAATACGTCTCTCCGCCCTTTGGGGCGTAAATGAGCCAACTAAATGACTCCATCGGTTCGAGAACGACCGATCAATCCGAGGCGCCTCGCAACAGCAACAACCACATAAGTCAAACTCATCAGGGCGTGTAAAACCACTGACGCCACTTCTAGCTAGAAAGAAACGCAAGTCCTCCCTGATGTCCTCTCCCGTTTTTGGTTCATACCGGGTGTGAAACTCGCGAAGTAAACGTTACACAAAGCTATGCCACACAGGCTGTGCTTTGATCATCACCACAAGACTTTGCTTTTCAAAAGAAGCCTCGATCAATTGCCACTTAGGCATGCCACACAGGCAATTCACTCCATGCGTTTGATATCCATCAATATATAACCCCTGAGCTCGTACGTCTCAGAGAAGGGCGTTAAGCAAGAGAATAAATTCTCCGCCGCCAAGCAGATATATATTTAATAGAGATCAATCACACGGACTAAAATCCAATGTCAGACACAGAGTCCATTTACTAGTCCGTTCTAGGTCTGAACGAAACCGGAGGCACCTAGTACCCCGCATATCCATCGATCTCCAAGTACGTCTGGACGATCACCAACTGTTTCCATCTTCTTGGGTGTACAGCCCAATCAAGATCATCGGTAATTACCCAAACGACGTGAAGACTTCTGGTCTTCGACCACCGTCTTCATCTTCGACTTATCGTCGCGTCAGTTATTCAGAATGGGATAAACCCGGTCTTTCCGAATAACTCGCATATATTTTAAATAAGTGTTACACAAACACAACATACGCCTCATTCCAATTCATCAGTCACTAACCGCAAATTAATCAAGAGAATAATTCCCCAAATATTAACCCCGAAGGCCGAAACCAACATCAGATCAATATCCAGAAAACCATTCTGCTTAGCTAACCGACAGTTAGTTTCTGATTTCACATTCATAGGGAAAGGTTCCCATTAATTTTATCAAAGATAAATTCTTTAAAATTTATTCTTTAATCTATTTTTGAATCTCAATTCAAACTAGTCGGGATTAGCGAACCTTACCGAAGTGATCATTGGTTTTAATTTCCCAATCCCAACCTATTCATCCCATGAAGTAAAACTGGTAATACTTCATATCTAACACCACGGTGTTATCCGTAAATTCAATTACCATTTCACGTTCAAATCTAATTAAAGATTTAACTACCGCCTGGAGCAAAACTGGTGGTACTCCATTCTCGACCATTTCAATCTAATTAAAGATTCATTAAAACTCCACTTAGTTTTAATCGTTAACTGGGTTAAAGAATCCGTGTCATTTAAAACACAGTTCACGATAAACCCAAAATCACATTCATTAATTATCGGGTTAAAGAACGAGTGTTGTTTAAAACACTGTTCACGATAAACCCAAAAATCAATATCAATTCAATTCCAATTAAATATTATTTAATTGGTACTCTTCATTAAATCTAAATAAAAAGATTTAATCTTTTCTCAACTGGGTTCAAGAACAGTGTTAGTGAAGACACCATTCACGACAAACCCAAATCACATTTGATATTCAATATAAGGCTCTGAATAGAAAATATATCGGCTTATATTCAATATCAAATTCTACGATTAACCAATGTCGTATTTGAAATAACGATATAAATATCTACATCTTTCAAATTTCCATAACAACATCTGTATAATCCCGAATTCCAACATCGAAATATTCCGAAGACAATTTCGATTCAAATCCACTCCAATGCAATCATTGGAAATTCTGGTTATTTTTAAAACCCTTTTCAAATTCAATTTATTTATTTAAAAATAAATAGAATTATATTTCTAGTTCAAAACTAGTTCATTTCGATAAAAATCTACTTTTATCCTTTCAAATATGGAGTTTTTCATCCCAATTCTTTCTAAATCATTTCTTATGATTTTACATAAATTATTACTATTTTTAATAATTTTATCAAGGCCTGTACAGTCGATTTCCATCAACGGTCATCGAACTGCACTTACAGCGACCTTTTTCGAATTTGATTTGGACGTATCTCCAAATCCAACCGTTAGATTTCAAATTTCTAACATTCATTAGAAAGCTCTTTTCGATACGAACCCAACGGTTCCGGTTTTAGGAGAATCCGACGGTCGGATCTCCCGTAATGTCCGTTCGAAATAAATGGTCGAAATTCGCGAACTACCGCGGCGCGGCGCGTTCTATTCAGGCCATTATATTATATATATAATATATATAATATGTTTTTCGTCGATTTCTATTTAAAACGAACTATATAATTAGTTTTAAAATTCGTTTCAAAAGCGATTTCAACTTCCATTTCAATTCAAATCAAAATTGAATTCTTCTTTATAAATTCGTTTTAAAATTCATTTCTATTCAATTTAAATTTCAATTCAGTTTGAATTCATTTCAATTTGCTTTCAATTCAATTTGAATTCGTTATCAATTCATTTCGAAATCGTTTTCAATTCAATTCATTTCGAAATCGTTTTCAATTCAATTCATTTCGAAATCGTTTTCAATTCAATTCATTTCGAAATCGTTTTCAATTCAATTCATTTCGAAATCGTTTTCAATTCAATTCATTTCGAAATTGTTTTCAATTCAATTCATTTCGAAATTGTTTTCAATTCAATTCATTTCGGAATCGTTTTCAATTCAATTCATTTCGAAATCGTTTTCAATTCAATTCATTTCGAAATCGTTTTCAATTCAATTCATTTCGAAATCGTTTTCAATTCAATTCATTTCGAAATCGTTTTCAATTCAATTCATTTCGAAATCGTTTTAAAATCGATATAAATATCGTTCACGTCAAAGTGGCGTCAATCTAATCAACACGGCTTCATAAATTTCTATTTTCAAACATTCTTTATTTTTCAAATTGGAATGAGGCCCAATCAATTACCATATAACGTTAATTATATGGATTCCATACAACACATGTATATAATCGCATTGAAAAATAATCAACCATCAACCAAAGTGCACTACACTGTATAAGCATCAAATATAGATATCTAACGCTTATAACAGCCTGTCAATCGATCGATCGACATATTTAATCAATCAGGATGAGTGAACTTCAAATTTCATCCTAACACCCGTGTGGGGTTTCAAACAATCAAACACCTATTTTATTTGTGCAGTTGGGCGATGTGTAAAATTTATCGACCCAATCAATGTCCTTCAAATAGGTGTACATAAACAAACCGTCTGGTTTGTAAATGAATATTTATTTATTCACATTCACGTTAAAAATTATATTTTTAACGACAAAACATTTTATTCCAACATATGAATTTCTATTCAATTCATTCTTTAAATAAAATGATATTTTTATTTTTCTAACATATTTTAGAAAATTTCGGCGGCATAACGGCACGATACTAGAAACGGGACAAGGCCTAGCCTTATCCCCGGTCTAGTGAAGGCCCACGCCATTCACACATCAATCAACTCCATTCATCTCACCAAACAATTCAATTTCAATCAAATAATCTAATTTATTTTTGCAATCAAACAAACAAGTCCATGGTCTGTGGACGATTGTGTCGGGTGCTACTAAACACCGTCTGCATCCTAGTATATATATATATAACTAGAAAATAAATTGAAAGGTGAGAAATTCTCACTTATAGCTATCCTAGCTCCACGGCACTTCATTAATAGAAATCTTCATCGCTATCGCATCTTCGTTGCCCGCTTTCACTACCTATGTAAAAATCGAATTTTTACTTTGCTATTCAATATATAAAAATCGAATTTTTAGTTCGCTATTCAATATATAAAAATCGAATTTTTTATTTCGCTATTCAATATATAAAAATCGAATTTTTAGTTCGCTATTCAATATATAAAAATTGAATTTTTATACTACTATGTTGTATAGATAAAAATTATTTTTTTATCACGCTATTTTCCATATAAAGATTTCCCTTTTCTAAAATAAAGATTTAGCCTTTTCAAAAATAAAGTTTTCGCCTTTATAAAAATAAAGTTTTCATCTTTATAAAAACATAGACTTCGCCTTTTCAAAGTTAAAGATTTCATCTTTATAAAATCTCATCTTTATTTTTCTACACATATAAAGATGATATTTTTAATATTCCTATCATGTAAAAATTATATTTTCACTTCTCTACATAAACAAAAATCATATTTTTACGTCTTCCATATAGTAAAGATTATATTTTTAATACTTTAAAAATATAAAAATCATATTTTTAATACTTTAAAAATATAAAAATCATATTTTTAATACTTTAAAAATACAAAAATCATATTTTTACTTCTTCTACTCAATAAAAATTCCGCCTTTTCTATTTCAAAGTTTAAACCTTTTTTTCTATTTCAAAGTTTAAACCTTTTTTTTTCTATTTCAAAGTTTAAACCTTTTTTTCTATTTCAAAGTTTAAACCTTTAAAATAAAATCAGTTTTAAAACTCCTTTTAAATCAGTTTTTAAATCTTAAAAAATCAGTTTTTAAAAATCCTAAAAATCAGTTTTTAAATCTTAAAAAATCAGTTTTTAAAAATCCTAAAAATCAGTTTTAAGAATTTAAAAATACAAATAAAAATAAAACAAAATCACTTACAGTGCTCTGCGAAAAAGGGGGGGAGAAAGAAGGCGTCGGAGGAGGTGGAAGGGTTAGGCGGCGGTCGTCTTCCTCGAAGGGGTGCGGTGGCCAGGCTCGGCGGCATCGTCGGCGGCTGAGGGGCTTCAGGGGGGGGGGAGGTTCAGTTGCGAGATGGGGGTCCGATCTCGTTCGCGAGGGAAGGGGGGTTTTCGAGGTGGCGCCCCACCTCTGTGGAGGCGGCGGCGACTGATCGGGGGGGCGCTCCTCCGATCCTCCCCCTTTTTTTTCTTTTTTCTTCTTTTTGTAATGATACGGGGGGGGGGGGGGGGCAGAGGTATAAGGGGAAGAGATTTTTTTTTATATAATAATTTATTTAATTTCTTTTATATTTCAAAACTTCATGCTTATCGAAACGAACTCTAATTTAAACTCAACGACTGCCGCCCCTAGCGTTTTACCCCCATTCTGAACACAATGGGATATGTATCACAAGCTGGTTTGATCGTTTGAATCAGTTTCCGTGGAATTTACATTCAAAATCATTATATTGAATTTTAAACGTACATTTCAAATTACCGGGGCCCCATACGAACTCTAAAAATTCTAGAAAAATATTTTCTAGCTTTGTATTGACGATACGGTCCTAACAAAACTAGTTTCGTCGAATTCTGAGACCGTTTGAAAAATAGCCAATTTCCAGTCGATTAAAATCAACTGAAACTGGTCAAACGCGTTTTCCTTTGCCACGCTCACATATTGATTCGAAAAATTATGAAATTTGGAATCTAGCAATAACTCGACATCACGGACCCAACAAAACTGGTTTCGTCGAAATCCGAGGTCGTTTGCAAAATGTCCATTTTTAAGGGCCTTATATATATAAAAATATATATAAATTCCACAGCGACTATTTCTAATTTTAAACTGGACATATCTTATCATTTCAAAGATGAAATCTCAGTTTGTTAACTTCGTTACAAAGATATAGTTATACAGATTCAAATATTTCTTGTTTCGTTCAATTCTGACTTATATTGAATTTTGTATATTCATTTGAAATTAGAAATCGAATTTTCGAACTACCGCGCCATTTTCAATTCCTTTTATAATTATATATAATTATAATATATTCTAACGACGACGTATATAATATATACGTCGAATTATATTCAAAATAAATTTCTCGTTGATATTATTTAAAATAATCTATTTTAAATATTCTAAATTCGCTATAATTGCCAAAATAAAAATTTTAAACTGGCCCAGAATTTGCGGGTTGTTACAACAACTCACCCTTAACCAATCTGCCACGTCATCATCCCTTCCCAAAGAACTCGCTTCTTCACTCTACAACAACATACGAAACCCAGCTTCAACCGCAACTTCTCTCCTTGTATTCTCCTCCTTTTCTCCATAAAACGTCAGTTCTATTTCACCATCGCTCTTCTTTTCACAATCTCTGCCACCTCCATATGATCTCGTTCAACTCGCAACTACCATGCGATTTGTGTCACTCGGCACCTTCACGCACCCTACAGCAATGGTGCAACAAAAAAAACTTCAAACTCGACAAAATTTGGTACCAAGGTGTTAAACAATCTTGACAACACAAACCAAATCACCGTCTTCACTAACAATGCTTAAAACAACAAGAAATCTAAATCCTAGTTCCTACCCATTTACTATAGAAAAATGTGAAAACGCACACTTCCTATTGCACCAAATACTGCGGCCATGGATGTGGAAATCTCGCTGATAAAAGATCAATGAATCAATTGGTGTTTGATTTCATGAAGAATTGAATATTGTATATAATTTATGGAAGAAAAGAAAACATGGCGGCTATTGTTTTCTTCAAGAAGAAAGTGAAAGGTTGACGGCTTGTTTTCATTGAGTTGGAAGTTAGGTTTAGAAAAAAAAAATATAGACAACATTTTTTTTTAACATGATACCCACTTTGAATTAATTCCAAAGGTTACCAATTTTAAATCCAATTCCAAAATAGGACTTCCATCAATCTACATACATTCAAATTCAATTATTATTTACCAATTTCCACTAAACATTAATTATATTAAATTAATTACTTTCCTTTTTATTCAGCTTTCATCAGTAGCAAATTTTATCGTTTTGATTACTCAAAAATTTGCCATAGTTTAAAGCGAATTCACATATAAAATTCAAAATTAATTATTACACTAATTTTAAATATATAAGGAATTCCAAATTTAGCTAATTTTATATATTATTAATTTCAAATTTCGATATAAGTAACTTACCAAACACAAGTTATTGTCGTATATAGTTATTGCAATTCATTGCTTAACAATTCAAGACACAAATCATTAAATTCTACACTTAACCCATTATGGTTCGAAATCACTTTAACTTTAACATTATATTTCAATTATAGAATTAATTTGTTTGTTTCACTAAATTAATTCAACATTCACTACAATTCCGTTATTTCCATTTTTTTGTCACATTACATTAAATGTCAATAACAATCTAGCCCATTGTAAAAGAAGCATAAAATTTGTTCTTTCATTGAAATTTGAAATAATACAGTGTGCATGACAATTCAAACATTCACTACAATCAAAGACATCAAAATATTACAAAACTATCTATATATGAAAACTTAAGTAAAAGATATATCATTAAATCATACCAAAAATCAAAGATCATATTAAATTGGATATACAAATTAAATTGAGCAATTAAATTTAAAAATAATCAATTTCATTTTAAGTCTTAATAACTTGCTATAAATTCCTAATTACATTTCTAACCACTTTCTTCCAATTAAACATTTATTTCAATTTAATTTCAAAACATGTTAATTTTACTCGAATTAAAATAAATTCAAATTAACTTTGTAAATTGATTTTATTTGTATTTAATTCCAACATTGATTATTTACTAATTCAATTGAATTTAGCTCAATTCAATCTAGTTCCTTTAAGATTTCAAATTTCAATGTTAATTAGTACAAACAAAATCATATTTAAGTTTACGATCAACGTAGATTATTATTGTTATAATAAGTTGAAATTCATTACTTAATTCTCTTTAATTAAGTTCACATCATAAAATTTATATAATTAAATCATTGAATATTAATTATAAAAAAATATAAACTCATATTTAATTTAATAGTCTAAATTGTCGAAAAATAGGGGTTGCTACAAATCATGTATCCTTATAGAGTTGCTACAAATATGAGTTAGGATTCAAACTGTCCACTTTATCATAATATGTACAAAATATGAGTTAGGATTTGGAAATCAAGCAGATTTTTTTGGGACAGTGTATATATTGTTGGTATAATGGTGGACTATGTGGTATGCACAAATTTATGTATTGTGTAGTTAATGGTTTAAGTTTGTGGTGAAATTTTTGTGTTTTTGTTATTTGGTTGAGAGCTGATATGCTGGGTTATATATTGATTGATGAGATAGTTGTTTGAGTGAAGAAGTGTAAATAGCAGTTGAAATTTCAAAAAAAAAATGCAGGTTTTCCGACGGCTTGCGGCGGCCGATGAAAACCGTCGGAAACCGTTATAAACAGCCTAAAGCCGTTAGAAACAAAAACTACGGGCTGTGTCGAAAACCGTCGGAAAATTTGATTTTCGACGCCCATAAAAGCGACGGCTATTTCCGACGGCCGCCGACAGATTTCAGCCGTTGGAAATAGCCTTTTCTCTTGTAGTGTTACTTTTTAGAATTTTATTGTAATTTTTAATTTGAGAAATAAGCAACTTTTTATTTGGAGTATTTTACACCCTATATCATCACTTTTGGAATTTCATAGAATTAATTAACTGATCAATTTTATTATATGTTTGCGATCATGGCACACTGTTGGGCGCGATGGTATTTTTATTTTTGTCGATAGCCAATCATATGCGGACTGAGTTTTATATAGCAGGGTACATCCAATTTTAAAATTAAATAACACCCTATGAATGAACCATATCAACACACAATAGAACAAAGATATTTTGTTTTACAAATATAACCGCACATGCTAGTTTAAACCCTTCCTACCTTAAGAGTACCAGCAGACAAAACCCCCATACCTCTTCCTTTCAAACACAGACATACCCATGTTATATTTTTCTGTCTTCGCATACTTCAGCCTTGTCAAAGTAAGGTGCGCATGCCCATTTCAGTACAAACAGCAGACCTAGAGAAAAAATTGTCGCACCTACCTAGTCCCTATTGAAATGATGTTGTTAATATCCTAATTTCCTCCGCTATATTATATATACTGCATCTTTCTTTCTCTGGTAAGAAAACTAAGGGTCTGTTTGATTTTGAACGAGAAGGGGCATTTGGAAGGGGCATTGGAAGGGGAATTGTTGGGAACGGGGATTGTGTTCTTTTTACGGAAGGGGCATTTTGGAAGGGACAGAGTTATTATTTTATTGTTTTTGTATATATTATTTTTTAATTGTTTGTGTGTGTTTATTGAGGACCAGAATAATAGAACGCAGAATACAATTTGCAGAATTCAAATTGCAGAATACAAATTGCAGAATTTAAAATTGTGGAATACAAATTGCAGAATACAAATTGCAGAATTCAAATTGCAGAAATAAAAATACATAATTGCGGAATACATATTGCAGAATTTAAAATGCAGAATATAAAATACAGAATACAACGAAACTTCTTAATGCATTCCCGCAGCAACTAGTTCGTTTCGTATATTGTCCCGTACTATCGCCATGGTGGATGTTGTTCCGGTTCTTTAAACAGGTACTCGATCTCTATTTCTGCGATTTGATATACTGTAATATTCGTCGAGGTATTCATCTGACACTAAATCAGGGTCGTCATCATACGACATAAAATCTGGATCGTCAGCATTGTATTTTCTGATGTAGTTGTGAATAGCCATTGTTGCAGTAACAATTTATACTTGAACATGATAGGGATACGTCTGCATGTTACGTAAGATGGCAATTTTTTTCTTCCAAATACCAAATGTACTTGAACATGATAGAAATATCTGCTGCGTCTAACGCATCCGACACGAAAGCTAAAATTTCAACCATTCCACTAAAAGGGGCAAAAGTGTGGGACCCATCGTGGACGCGTACGACGCGTCAGACGCAGACGCGAATATTAACTGCTCAGTTAACAAATCAAACGCTACCTAAAGCTTCATTCTTTGTGAAGAAACCGAACTCCCACCAAGTAAAATATAATACGTAAGCTAACGAAACCCAAACATCATCCCTACTCTGCCATAAAAGAAAACACGTGTTGGGTGTTAACAATTAATGAAAAGGAAGAGTTGCATCTGCATGGGAAGATCATGGAGGCTCTGTATATGGTGGTGCTCGGTTTCATTCTGAGAAGGGAGGTGCGAACTGCCTTGAAGAGTAATGGCCGGAGAGAGTTTAGTGAGAAATGACGCAGGTTTTAAGGGACTCTGACAAACAGAGCGGCGTTTGAAGCAGGCGAGGCGCCATGTACAGGACTGATGGGTACAAGTATGTATGGCGTTTGACTGGAGTAGGTGCTGCTTGAAGTCGCGATCTACATTGGAGGCAAGAGGAGTCCGCCAACTGCTGGTGGCGCTGGTGACCAGTGAATGGGTCAGAGTTCCATTCGAAAACTGGAAATCGAAGCCGCCATGATTTCAAACGATTTTGGGCATCGTAGTTCACCGGTTGAGATGAGGTGAGTGATGAGGGGGAAGTCTTGGTCTGGCCTTTGCCTGGAGGCGACCGTCGGAGGACTGACACCGTGAGGTCAGTGATGAGATTTTCATCATATTCACCTAGAAATCACGATTCATGGGAAGTGGCTCTGAGCAGAACTGGTTGCGCAAGTTAACAAAGAGGAGTAAAGTGGAGAAATGGCGGACTGTAAATGGGTTTGTTTATGAAAAAGAAGAGGACATTGGCAGAATATTTTACGCGGTAGCAGGTGGAAGGAGATTAACAGTGGGAGCATCAATTTTCAGTTAACCAAGAGAAGAATTGAGCGGAAGGGTGTCTGGGCAGAAGAGAAAGTCACGGGCGAAGTTTTCCGGTGGATGGTGATCAAAGGGGTGGCACGGTGGAAGTGTAGGAGGAGCTCAAAGCTTGCTGGGTATAAAATATACGGGGAAGAAGAATTAGAACAAGAAAGTGGCGTGCTGTATTGTGTAGGGCCGAAAGTGGATAATCTTAGATGGGCTTTGGGCCAAACTATGGAAAGTAAAAGTAAATATATATAAAAATGTAGAAGGGAAAGAATAATTTGGCTATACTGTGTAGGAGATGCAGCAAGTTTATGTAGCACCAAGAAGGCTTTGTGGAGGTAGTTAAATGCGTTGGAGGAGTGTTGAAATCTTTGGAGATGGTTTTGCCTTGGATGATGATACCGTGATGTTAGTATGGGCGGGAAGTTCTGGTCGAGTTGGTGGCATCGGGTTTTGGCGTTGACAGAGAATATTTAAGGCTACCTAATCAACGTGATTAGCGGGGTGACCACCGTAATTAAGGGTTAGCTTAATTAAATTTATTAATTTATATATTAGGATCAAACATTATTTTGATTTAAATTTTGTTATAGCAATAATTAGTTCATTCGTGCACAGAATGACGCAAGACAAGAAGCGTTGGAATCGTAGTGAAGAACACTACGCTGCTGAACTAGTTCCGAAAAGATTGGAAGCAGTCGGGTTTTTCAACGTCAGTTTAATATTAAACGAAACAACGCGACAATCAAATAAAAAACAAAGGTAAGTTAACTCTTACACCTTTCTGGAATCCTGTGATGTGATTAAATTCATATAATTAAATTTAATCGTTGATAATTGGATGTTTGTTGCTTTGGATGCCCATTGTTGATTAAATGGTTGCCGTTAATTATATTTTTGTCGTTTAAAATATTGAATTTAGATTATATGCTTTTATAAAATATTATAAATATCTGTGATGTAGGAAAGAAAAGATTGGAGGAATCAAACCGGATTCCTCAAATATTTAATATGTTGTTTATTTCATATTATATATGAACTGACTGAAACCCCCTTGACTTTGAAACCTGTTGGTTGTTAACTGTTGTGACTTGAATCAATATACGGTATTGATTACGGAATTCGCAGCAGATGGCCTGGAATTCATATTTTCATGTAAAACGTTAATCTGTCGTTAAACGGATTAACGGAGTTAATTTATAAAAATAACTGAAGCATGGTTTTAATTATATTATAATGAAATTTCAAAAATAAATCAATATTTATGAATTGGTTTATAAAATGATTATTTAACATTTAAATTACGGTTATAAAGCAAAATAATTTATAATTAACCTTTGGGTTAATATTTGAAATGATTATATTTAAGTAAACATTTAAGCAAAATTATTAGATTAATTTTGTTAATCTAATACGAAGGGGTTGAATAATATAAACAGAGTTATTAAAAGGGGATTGAGCTAATGTGATAAGTATCGAGTTAAATATTTTATTTAAACTCGAATTGAGGTAAAAGGAAAAGTTTCCCAGAATATAAAGAAATTACTTATGGTTTGGGTAAAGAAGTAAAAATGGTTTTTGATTATAAAGATTCAAGTTGTAATTTTATTGTCTTAGGAAAAAACATTTGGAAATATATAAATTCTAAATAAAATTGAGTAACGAAGTTTAGAACCAAAAGGAAGTTTAGAACCAAAAGTGGATATTTAAAATGATCAGAATAGGGCAAGATTTTTGGAAGTAACGATTAGTTTATAAAACATACTTTAATTAATAAGATTTGATTGACATTTTAAATGAGATTGGTTTTTGAGTTACGAACTATTATCCATCTCGAGATAAGAACGTTGTCGAACAAAGTTTGAGAGGTAAATAAAATACCCCAACTTGGATGGCTTCACTATTATCGAGAGATGATATTAGTTCGTGACGACAAAATTGTTGAGATTTACAAGATCGTTAAAATATAATAAACATATTGGGCTTTAAAGTAATGATATATACTTTAAATAATGTTTGGCCGACCTTGAAGTATAATGATATCATTAAATTTCTCAGATAATGAAAAGAGTTTTTATTGAATGATGTGATATTTTCAAAGTAAGGATAAATGGATAGGAGATTGGTAAATATGATATTTAAGGATTTGGAATATAGTTAATGTTTCAGAATTAATGGAGACAAATATTATTTATAGAGAATAATAAATGCAATTGATTTTAATTCGAAAAATGGGTTTTGAGAGTTAATGGTTATTGAATAATAAGACCTGAGCTACCAATATACTTGATCGTACTGTTTTGAGATTGATAGTTAAATCATCGACTATCAATGGAATATTATTAGACCTTTTTGACGTGTTGTTTCGAAGAGACCGATATGGGAACTAGACCGAAACCACTTTGAATCAACGTAGCGCTCGAAACTAATCTGTTGGGATAAAGATGGAGCATCGAAGACAATAGATCTTCATAAAATGGAGGAATTACTTAAAATCTCTAGATGATCCCTAGAGATATATTGTGGTTCTACCGTCGTTGAAATCTGTGGATTGCAAGGACTTCTTGCTATTGATCTATTGGGTGATTCCTCGGATGCGGTAGGAGAGTGCCTTTGGTTCATCCTGTTCCTGGATGACTTGTATGGATGGATGTCTGACAGAGTATTTCCAAAAGGGTCACGCACGTTGATTTCTTCAAACGTGCCAAGTATGGTGGCGGAGAATTTATTCTCCTGCTTAACACCCGGATAATTTTGTGGAAATCAATTAGTGATTTCTAGCGGATCTGACAATGTGGCATTCAAAGTAATGTGTTGTGCTAGAAGATAAACGTAGCCTCAAGCCTCATCAACCGGGAAGTGACAGAAATAGGGCAGGCAGCATGGTTAGGTGGGTCATACCCAAGCAGGGTGTATTGTCATCAATCTAGAGAAATTCCTTATTTGTTCTTCTTTCGATTCTGTATCTCCGCGGATGTGTGGTGGGACCTTAAAAACCACAGGGTGATAATATATTTGCTACACTCAAGCTAAATAAGTGGGCGGTCATGTGTGGCCAGGTTGCAAGCCGTTCTTGTTGAACCCCTGTGTATACCCTTTAGAGTACACTAATCGGAAGGTGGTCCCATACCTTGTCATAGTTGGAATCCAATCTCCAATAAGCGCCCTACGGTTTTTGATTTTATATTATATATGGAGCGTGAGATGCAAGCGTACCCCTAGGTTATTATTTATTTGTGGTTTGATAGACACTATTATAATATCACTGGATTTTGATATCTCAAAAATGTTTTGGGTTATAGTAAGGTAAAAACCGTCGGTGTTTATGTGTGGGCTGGTCTTACTGTTATCCTTTTCGTTCAAAAGGATTTTCAAAGTTAAACAAGTTGTTTGCCATATGAATTTATCACTGAAAGTGTTCCAGACTGATCCGGATGAATTTTGCTTTGCTTCAAATATGCTCGGGTCAGACCGAGTATATTATCAGGTTAGGTATAGTTTGAAGTTTCAGAAGAGGAGCTGGAGTCGAGACGTATTCTATAAATTTACTAGTGCTAGTTTATTCCGTTGTGTGTTGTATTGATCTGAATGTGTACTCTGATGTTGTAATCATATATATACAGTCCTTTGTATAAAGTATTTTGATATATTATATTTTGTTCCCGCTGTGAGACTCTGATCTTCTTATTGTTCTACTCTAATAGTTCTTTCTCTTCTCATCCTCTAACTTCTTTCTATTAGCTTTCTGGGTTTCGATACTTCGGTTTGGACACGGGATGTATTAGTGTCCTAATTCGAGTATCGAATTTTTCGGGACGCTACACGTACAATAGATCCACTTTTAGCTCCGCTATTTCCGCTACATCCGCTAAATCAAGGCTGTTTAGCACTCTCTTTAGCAATATTAATATATAAAGGATGATTTGGCACGTTCTCTTCTGAAACAAACTAAAAACGTTAGTGTAAAGATCTAATTTATGGCAAAAGTGCACACTATAAAGTAAAATTCTATAATAGTCGTCAAATCTAACGTGCAAAAACATGATATTCTTTGATTTTGTTATATAATATAAATTAGTATTCGTTTTCTTCTACAAAAAGATGTGAGAATGGTAATTAATTAATTTTAAATATCTGCAATTAATGGACCTTTTTACACATCCACTATATCCCCGCTATTTCCCTGCTACAGCTTTTTCCACCTCCACCGCTATAGAACCGCTAAGCGCTTTAACTGCACAGGTCAGGTCACTAAATGAAAATGTTAATCGTAAGCGAGGGCTCTTGCCTTGCGTGGAAAATAGAATGAGATGACAAAATGAATGGAAATGACATGGATACAGAAAGCAAGACATAAATAAATTCACGTGTAAATATCCCAAAAAAAATAACTGAAGAGAGTAGAGGGTTTTGACTAGGGAAGATGGATTTAGATTTTTACCAAAATTTACAGAAATAGAACGAAAACCTTATTCATTTTGAAATTTATTTTTCGACTAGAAAACCTCAGAATTTAGAAAAATCAGAAAATAAAAAATGTTGAATTTTTTTCTCTTTAATTATAAAAACGGTTTTCAATAAAATTTGAGGAAATACGATTGAAACTATAACAGATAAATTTTCTGAATTAGAAATCTAGACCCAAAAATGTGTCAAAAATTTGTGATTTCAACATAGAAGATTTTAAAATCTAAAAAAATGTTCAACATGAAAGTTGTAAACAATTCAATTCCACCCAATTTAATGAAATAAAAGTGGATTCGAATTCTCTAACATGAAGTTATAATCATGGGAACATAGGTCAAATTTCTGAGCCATAACAGAAAATCACAAAGAGCGGAAAAGGATTGGACCTAAGTTTTTAGGGTTTGGCCAAGGCTGTTCAAGCGGAGTGTGCTTACTGGAGGTGGAGAGAGATCAACCAATAAGGTAGGTAGTCTAGGTCCTAGTTAGCGGTGGTAAACAAAGGGAGAAAGGAATCCATAGAGAAAATAGTGGTGGTTGAAAATTCTAGATCTAGGTTTAAGCAATTTGAATTTTTGAGATAGAATATGAATGAAGAAAAGAGATTTAATGATGAAACAGAAATAAAAAATTAAAATTTACCCTTGGCTTGATTTATGACTGAAAAGAAATTTAGATTGGAAGAATGTTGTAGGGGAAGGAGGAAGAAGATTGAAATAGATAAATATATTGACTTGTTTTTGTATCGTTCATCAATTTTTTCAATTTGCAAATTGATTGGCGAGAAAAAAAACTAAATAGAATTGAGTTGAATAGAATCACAAAAATATGGATTTGGATCTAGAAAAGGAAGAGGAGGATATTGAGAAGTTCTGAGAAAATAAAATGGAAAGGAGAAAGGGTACGTGAATTTTATTTACACGAGAAGGGAGTTACCAGATACTAAATGTTAATTTAATAAATGTGTGAAAGCCAAAAAACCCGTACCCATTAAACTGATAATAACAACCATTATCCGATTTAAATTGCATGAATCCTTATATCATCAATGGTAGTACAAGAAAATAGTACGAAACGAAGTCTAACTCAAGCGGAATAATATATAATATTAAACAATACTCTTTACAGCGGAAAACTTTTTGAAACAAGATATCAGGGTTTAACATAGAACGGGCTTGGACAGTTAGAATTACCCGTCCTTATAATTTGCTGATAAAAACAAAATAAACAAAACATACACATCGGATAATAGAATATGTCTATACGTCTGATGAAGATCTCTAGTTCTCTTCTGGAAACTTCAACTGAACTGGAAACTGTTCAGATCTGACCGAGCATTGAAAAGACTCAGATCAGGCTTGGTAAAAAAGCAAGAGAAAAACTCAATAATAAATGATAGTGCCGTATATAAATATATATATATATATATATGCTTTTGGTAAAGGAAATTCTTTTTGAAGGAAAGAGTGTCTCATAAGACTACATCCACACAAAAACACCGATGAGTTTTCCCTTATGATAACTAGACCATTTTATATATCAAAATATTTGATATTATTTCAAGTGACATTCTTTAAAATATTTTGCAGATAAACTTATTCAAATATCCAAAAAATCATCATTATTGAATTCGCGGGCTACCATGACATATAATCAAAAACCATAGGTTCCTTTTTGAGAAATGGATTTCCATCAAATAACCAGGCTAAGGATCTTTCTTCTCAACGATGGGAACATCTTTAGCGGGATACACCTGAGCCCTCACATGGAGCTCTGCCAACGCAAGACCGGCCCATCTCTGTAATGTGTTTTGCGTATGCATTAGATGGTACCGAATATATCATTTCCCCAGTCGTAACCAACCTTTAACTTGCCTGGAGTTTCTATACGTCCGCATTAATAAGAATAAATAGGATCCATACCATGGTATCATCCGTAATCTAGAAGGGAAATAATCATAACTTAACGGATGCCACCCACATAGCCTTGTTGCAACTTATCCTATTTTGGTCTTTACCGGGCTGCAAAGCTCAATAGAGTTAATGGTTTACCCTTTTATCATATCAATCATCATCAACTTTGAATGCCACACTGTCATTGTCATTGAACACTAATTACTTTCCACAAAAATATAATCCTTGAGCTCATACGTCTCAAGGAAGGGTGCTAATGCTAAAAGAAGTTTCCTTCTCCGCCACCAACAGATATATGTTTGTAAAAACCAACGTTCATAATCATAAAAATGCAATTGTCACACAAATTTCCATACAAGTTTTGGGTATAAATGAAACCGAAGACACCATCATACTTCATCCTTAATCGCAATAGCATAGCCCTTGCATCATCGCATATCCTAACAACAAGGGATCAACGCTACATTAACCTTATTTGCAATCCAAGGCATCAATAAGCAATCCTTTGGTCATAAAGGATCTCTAACCTTCAATAATCAGCCCTTCACAAGTCTTCATTCATATAATTAATTACTTCGCAACACAAATTGGTTTGAAGTGGTTTTTGGAAAGGTATCAACCAAATCTGACCCTCGCTTCTTCAAAATCCAATTATCGATTTTTAATTAAAAGTAATTATAAAAAAAATTAGATTTTGAATAACCTTATCTTTCCTAATCAAAGAATTTTCCTTTGTATTTTCCCTAATCTCTATTTAAACCTATCTATAGATATATTCTACTCCTTATAAAAATATTCTCAAGTTAACCTAACCCAGTTTGAATGATTCGTTCTCTTTTCTTAAATCAATATTAATCCTATTCACTACTTTATTTGGAAAATAATTCTAATTCACTCTTTTATATGCATTTGGATCCGAATAAATCAAATTCATCATTATCTCTGTTGGGCCAGTTCGGATAGCCAAAGAGAGCAGAAAATTGTTTTTTTTAACCCAAGCCTATCACTATATTTCTATAACCCTATGGTAGTGAAGTTATTCAATCAATTTTAAACCCCTATTAAGTTCTTTACTTCAATTTATAGAGCATCCAGGCTTTCCCCTTGATTGATTCACTCGGTAAATAAATTGACACTCACAAATGGTATCTGATGTACTAATCGTTTCTGCATACTCTTTGGTTAATGATGATTTAAATCTCTTAAACCACTACTAAAACATTTTGTTTTTCTTTTAAGACCATCCCTAGTTGATTTAGTGAAGAATTATTATCCTATATATAAATCTAAATGCTACAGTAATTTATAGTTGAAAAAGTGCAGTGTTGTAAATAGTGCTAAAATATATTATTTGATCTAATTTATTTCTACATTCATATTTTTCAATCCTAACCTCTTTTAAATCCCTTTAGATGATTTATCAAATTTATTCCCTATTTTCAATAATTTAAAATTGCTAATTCCTAATAGTTTCAAAATATGGTCACTTTACTACAAAACTGTGATTTTGTGGAAATTTTGTTTTATTCATATTTCTTTAATTTCAAAACTACAAACTTTCATATTAAAATTCCAAATTTGGATTTTTTTTTTTGGTTCTTTTTCCTAACCTGATCATAACTAACTTTTTCAAATGGAGATTTAAACTAAATTTATGTGTGTTTTAAGTTTATAAAAGGTGTCAATACTTAAATTTAACATGATATAGGTCAACATCCAAACTACCATATATTCGTCCATCCAACATAGTTTTTAATGATTTTCTGCATGAAGTCACTATTCATACATACAATAATAAGTCTAACCTATCACCAAATACCATGATCAACCATATAAACAACCAAACAAGGTTTAATTACTTATAAACGTATAGTTTAATTGTGATTAACTACTAGTTATGAGATTTTTCTCAACGTTGGTTTCCATTTCGCCGAACTTTATGGTTAGAAATATGATTGTTCTTCTACGTCATGAGCTAACGTTTTAACTTTTTCTCGAACATTTCCTTCTCCCTTTCCCTTTTTACTATTATTATTTGGAGAAGCATATGGCTTGGCCTTTGTATAGCAGGATATGGACTTAGGTGGGGGTTTTAACTTGAACTCATAAAATATTTCTGAAAATAAGCCAACTTACCTTTGGTTTTTGGACATCCTAAACTTTGAACTTGGAAAAGGTATAAACATGAAATTGAATCATTTTCCTTCTTATATGGTTTCAAAAGGAGAATCATCCTGTTTGGTTTATTTTTGAGTGAGGTATGGTCGAAACAAGATAAGGTTTTCTTGAATTCATTAAAAAAAATGTTAAGTCCAAAAACGGTGTTCATAGATCAGGAAATTTGGACTATATAGGCGCAAATTAGATGAAGTTCTTGTTGAAATTGGTGATACGCAAATCACAATTTTGGGCAACAAATAATCTTACATATTTTATGGAGAGATTTGTTGTTAGATTTTATGGAGAGATTTGGTGCTAGATTTGATGAAGAGATTTGGTGTTAGATTTGATGAAGAGATTTGGTGCTAGATTTTATGGAGAGATATTGATTGCTATGTTTGTGGACATTTATTGCAAGGATATTTGATGCTTATCCAAATAGTTTTATAACATATATGAAGATAATTTGGATGCCAAGTTTTCTTGGGCATGAAGCAATTCTCTCTATAAAAAAAGGCCAGCTATCATCTTCAAAGAGTGGGTGAGAGCCACCAAGAGTGGTGGGTGAGAGCCACCAAGGTGTGGCTGAGAGCCACCAAAAGTGATCATTCTAGCTATTCCAAATTGAGTGTTCTCCTTCAAATTTGTTAGCCATTAGATATTCTCTACCTATTTCTCAATAAGGTTATTGATTCAAGTTGTAATTGTTTGTAATGATAGTCGAAATCAAATGTAAACAAATTTTTATTAGTGAATCAATAAAGAGGGTGGTAGGGTGGAATATTTTGTGTTCGTATTTCCGATATTATTTATGTTGTTGTTTATTTTCAATCAAATTCATCTTCAAGTGATTGGGTGATAAAGATCCTATTTTTCTTGGCGTTTTGTCAATCTTCCACTACGCACAAAACCCCAACAGTTGGTATCAGAGCAATTTTTGCATAATAGTTTGGTATCAGAGCCAGTTCATCACATAGCTTGGAGTGATTTTGGATTGAAGATTGAAGGTGTTGGAGATGATGTTGCTTTCATGGATGGCAACCGTGGAGTTGGAGATTTTGAGAATTTGGAATGAAGAATCTAGTCCGCGGCAAGGTGGAGAGGTTGGTTTTGATCACTGCTGACGATCCGTTAAGGATCATGTTATCGATTGTTGTCTTCACATTGATAATTCTCGAGGGATCCATGTAGATGAAGATGGATCAAGTGGTAGGCGTATATCGATAAAGAGGAGGTGTGATTGAGCCTGGAAATCAATTAGGTGATCTTGTGGCCTGATGAAATCAAGAAGGTGTAATTGAGCCTGTAAATCAATTGAGCCTGGACTTGAAGAGAAAACATGATGGTTTTATCTCGTAGCCGTTAAAATCGAGATGGTGTTAATTGAGAAAGAAGAGGTTGAAAGTGAAGAGCTAAGGGGCTATTGTTTGAGAGGAGGAGATGTTGTGATTTGGTATCAAGGTAGAGTGTTGAAATTGGTGATACGCAAATCACAATTTTGGGCAACAAATAATCTTACATATTTTATGGAGAGATTTGTTGTTAGATTTTATGGAGAGATTTGGTGCTAGATTTGATGAAGAGATTTGGTGTTAGATTTGATGAAGAGATTTGGTGCTAGATTTTATGGAGATATATTGATTGCTATATTTATGGACATTTATTGCAAGGATATTTGATGCTTATCCAAATATTTTTATAACATATATGAAGATAATTTGGATGCCAAGTTTTCTTGGGCATGAAGCAATTCTCTCTATAAAAAAGGCTAGCTAACATCTTCATTAGGTGTGGGAGAGAGCCACCCAGAGTGGTGGGTGAGAGCCACCAAGAGTGGGTGAGAGCCACCAAGAGTGATCATTCTAGCTATTCCAAATTGAGTGTTCTCCTTCAAATTATTTAGCCATTAGATATTCTCTACCTATTTCTCAATAAGGTTATTGGTTCAAGTTGTAATTGTTTGTAACGATAGTTGAGATCGATTGTAAACAATTTTTTATTAGTGAATCAATAAAGAGGGTGGTTGGGTGGAATATCGTGTGCTCATATTTCCAATATTATTTGTGTTGTTTTTGTTTTTCAATCAAATTCATCTTTAAGTGATTGAGTAAAAAAGATCCTATTTATTGCGCTTCCGCATATGCGCACAAAAATCATAACAGTTCTCAACATATAAGTTATAGCGATTGGAATTATAAATGTTAGAAAAGAATAAACACTTGAATTGGATTTGTTTTGAAGGAGATATGATTGATATAAAATGTGTAGTTTCAAGTGAGAAATCTAGGAATAAAAGTGTAGTGGAAAGATTGGTGGTTTTGGACTAGCTAACCTTTGAATTAGAAAAAAATGATGAACTAAAGTTGTTGTTATTGAAATTTTACATGAGATCAAAAAAAATGTAGTGATTTGGTGTTGGAAAAAAGAAAATAAGGCTCCTTGAAATTAAGAGAAATGGAGTGTTATTTGTGGTTTAACTTGGATAGATGCTCGGGTAGGTGTTGGAGCTTTGGTCGCAAGTGTGAGAAGCTGTGGTCGTGGGTGGTGGTGCTAGGATGTGGAGGAAAGATAGGGAAAAGCAAAGGGAAGGAGGGAAGAAGCCATGGAAATGGAGGTGAAGAAGATGGTGGAGAATGAAGAAGGAAATGTGTGTGAAAGGAACTGAAAGTATGCTCCCTTATTTATACTTGAACTTTGCATGGCTAATTACCATAATACCTTTCATTATATTAATCCTCTTTTTACCATATTTTTTTTTTTTTTGGGATGTGATGTGCGTTAATTAGGAAGGAAGGTATGAAATGATGGCATTAGGAAGTGCTCATTTTCCATGCTTGATATGACTTAAGATTTGATATAAGGTGATAACTAGTGCGTGGCCCGTGCTATGCATACGGGCAGTTGTATAATCTGAAAGTGTCGACGTTAAAAGTATCTTGGAAGAAATAGTTAATGTATTTTTCAATTATAAAATATTATTGTTAATATTTAATTCTGTAAGTATTTTATTTAGAACTACAATGTCGCATAATGCTTAACGTTCTGTGAAGTGAACTTGATAGCTGAGCAATCAAATAATTTCAAACCAAAAGACTTAGTGTATATCTACATTAATATAAGCACTGTGCTTGCTTATACTTTTTTTTTTCTTTTAGATATCATATGCATAAGAACAACGAACTTCCTGTCATTATTAAATACAAAACTTTAAATTGTCTTCTTTGCAAAAGTAATAAGTACAGGCAATAAACAGTAATAAAATATAAAGATAAATAGTAAAATAGTTGTGATTTTATGTTAGTTGAAACTTATTTACTTCAAATTTTAATTGTTTCAATCTACATGGAATGAGATAATGAAATTAAAGAGAAACTACATCTACTTATTTTGCCAGTCACCACTTGTATGTCCTATTTGCAACCTAATTTAGACTCTTTTATCCCAAAAATAAACAATCCATCTTATACACGTAAATTTTATTTGCCTATAAAAGCACAATCATGTCACAGCTAAGTCAATCAACAACTATGGATGTGACTTACCTGCTTGTTAATGATATAATTTTCTTTAAAGATCAAAAATCAAATTTCAAATTATAAATTCTGGTGAAGTATAACACTGAATCTACAACGCATGTTGTACATAAATCATAGTGTCATACCTACAATTATAAAACTTTTTGTTTCATTATAAATATTCACTAGTTGGGAAAAGAATTATTACTATTATATAGGTAAATTATAGAATATGAAAATTTACCACATTTCCACGTGGATGGATATAAAATTTCATCGACCCTTACATTAGATGTAGCTAAATTATCAATATTTCCACTTATGTGGAACAAAATAGTTCAACATGGAAGCGTGGTATCAAGCTTTCCTATTAAAATAATGTATTCACGAGTATAGAACATCAATAAGAAATACAGATGATAACTGAACAGGAAAACTTCAAAACAATGATCCCTAGTAAATTAGTCACAAGTATTCCAAAGCCACAAACAAAACCCATCCCACCCATGCAATTTCACATAACAATAAATGACACTTTCAACTACTATTGCCCTTGAAACAAATCATCCCACAAAATCATGTGGCATATGGCCTCCAAAATGCACCATTTGTCGATGCTGGCATTGAGGATCATTTTGCCCCATTCCTAAAGTTAGGGAAATGTCCATGCTACCATGATATGCAAAACTCAGTTGGCTGACCACCATGCACTATAAGATCAACTGGCTTTCTCCATACTGTAAGGTCGCGAAAGAAGTACACCAAATCTATACAATTCACTCTTTTAGGTTAGCAGAACTGTAGCATACTCTGTGGTGCATGACAATATCTATTTTTTAATTTTCTGCATTGCCCAAAGGATGACATTCCACTAATAGGGGAATATATAATTTGCATAAACATACCCTTTTAGGAAACAATTACAGATTTAACCATGTTTTATACTTATTTACAGTTATAGGCTTTTTTGGCTAGGCATCCGTCGACTAAGTTTAAAAATTCGCCTATTGGAGAATTTCGAAACTTAGCCAATGCATTGTTGACAAATTTAAATACATTTTAAACAATGATTGTTCACAACAAGTTTATATACATTTAAATACAGTTTAAATACATTTCCTGGTACATGGATTGTTCACAACACATTTTAAACAAGTTTAAATACAACATATAAACATTGTTCACTACTCTGTAATGTATGAATGACAAAACGTTATAACACTAGCTTTCATCCAATTTAACAACATACAAACAAGTTAGTCGATCAAGTATTCATTATAAGTTGCTTCCATCCAATTCGAGTACCCATTACAAACAAACAAGATGCGGTAGAAGAAAGGATATAACTTGCATACAAACATCGTTCAATACAACAAATTATAGGACAAGTAGCTCGACACAATATATAACTACGACCCAATACAACATAACTTTGAATACAAACATATAACTACGACCCAATACAATATAACTTTGAATACAAACATATAACTATGACCCAATACGACATAACTACAACCCATAGTTGCGGGGTAAACCATAGCACGCTTGAAGCATTTTATTCTTTATTGCAACATTCATTCTTTCCAAGAGACTAACCTCGGCTTGCATCTCAAGTGTGTACTAGACACCCCTCTCCGTCAATGGTGGATCGATCCATGAAAAAAAATTACAACTTTGCAATTCTTGGCGATTTTGTGTATCAATGTACGCTTTGCAACATTGAAAGCGATGACCTGCATTCGTCTGACTTTTGGAAACAAGCATATTACATTCTACTCCATAATAGCAAAGGACTGAATGACCCGTCATGCTAGAGCGTGACCTATCGGGGTTCTATTGAGCAATTACTTCCCTCAACCGAGCATGGAGAGATTTTTGAACCAGTCTGATATGCTAGACTGCAACATTTGGTTGCATGGCACTAAAGAGTTCGGACTCTACTTCTGCAGCTTCTATTTGGACTTCAAATTACGTTTCGGCCACAAATTCGATGTCTTCGGCTGGTTTCTTATTCCGTTCATACTCATCATACATTTGAACCATGGTTTCATCATCGAATTCTCAATTAGCCTTTTGACTTAGATGAAAAGTGGAAACTTGAAATAAATGAGTAATATTGATGAATCGTAGAGTACATAACAATATAGGGAAGGAAAGAGTAAATAAGTGAACAAATTTCTTACCTATAAGGCTAGCTAAACTGTTCTTAAAAAAACAAGCTTATCGGATGTAGTTTGAGGCAAAAAACAACGAAGAGTGGAAGAGAGGTTGGCTGCTCTTGAATAAAGAAGGTCCCTACAAGCGAATTTTGAGAATTCGCATTTGTACATGAGCCTTCGTACCCTGATTTATGGCACCTTTAATCATCAAGACTTGTTAAGTCAGCTATAATCATTTCGTACGCTGATTTATGGCAGCCTTATCACATTGGCAGGTTTATCACATTATCACATTGGCAGGTTTATCACATTTATCACATCTTTGTAGTCAACTTAACTATTTTATGGCAGAGTGTAGTTAAGTCACAAGTTTTGGATCAGTTTTGCATCCATTCAACTATTTTATTTCAATTTGAAATTAAAACGACATTCAATTTATATTAAAAACACTTTTTATTTATTTAATAAATCGTTATGGTTTATAAACGTTTCCATAGCGACTTTCTGGAATTTTGATTTGGACGTAACTCAAAATATATAATATGAAATCTCCATTTTTCTCTTTCGTTAGAAAAATATAGTTCAATAGATTTGAGCGTTTCATGTTTCAATGAAATCCAACTTATAACGACTCCTATGTATTCAGTTAAAGTTCAAAACAAACTACGAACTACCGCGACGTTCCGAGCTCGTTTTTAATTATATTATAAATTATACATTCAAACATCACTTTATGAATATCAATACCATATATCCAAATAGCATCCAATGCCCAACCAAACAACATAAACCAAATGAAAAATCAAAACATTCGAACATATCAAATAATCAAACAAACACTACTTCTATTCGAACATACCAAATAATTAAACATACCAAATTCAAACATACTAAATAATTAAACAAACACTGCTTCTATGACCAACCAAACGTGCATTAACAAACTGCTGCACTAGTCTCTCCACATCCGCCAGACCAGTGGTGTGGAATTTGATATGAACCACTGCTGCTGCTACTTCTATGTCGTCGCGCATTGGACGAAGTGAGTAATGTAGATACTGGTTTCGATGGGCCATATGCAAATTCTTCAAGTTCTACAGCTATTGGAGGAGGAGGCATACCTGTTAGAGGAAGAGGTGGACCTACTGGAGGAGGAGAAGATGGTGGTCATGGCCTATCAAGTTTGTTTCTGCACAAAATCACATCTAAAATCTTTTGAATATTTGTGCTGATAGTCTATCCCTCCTCATCTGCCTGCCTTTGGCAGAGCTTTTCTGCTTCTTACCATGCTTCGCTAATACCAGCAGCCTATACATTTGAAAGAAAATCAGTTACAATAAATAAATGCAATTAATTGTAAATAATACCACCCACATCAACTTATCACTAGTGGTGCTATGGGAACCGAAGGTGCTAAAGCCGAATCAACCGAGGGTTGAAGGACATAGCGTCGTGCAATGTTCCATTACCACCTCATGTACTGCGCCTTAGAAATAGTGGGCTCCCTCTCAACCTCAATACAGTTATGGCGGTTATTCCATATTGCAATAAGTGTCAGATAGTCATGCACATTGTAGGCTTAAAAGTAACGACGGGCATCGTCCGGTATATGCTACATCATGCCAAACTGTCTCATAACCGTATCGGGAAGGTGCCAAGTGTTGGTTGTGTAGGCTATCATAGATACTCTCGCAGTCCAGAGGTACCTAGCGGCTGTGCAAATGGGTGGAAGTGTGCCAAGCACATCCTACGTGTATAGTGTCCATGTAACCTTATCTTCTTCAAGGATGTCCCACTCATTGCGGTAGAACTTCACACTTCTTCTTAGTGTTTGTCTCGTACTTTTACGTCCTACCCACCTATTACACGATTTTAAAGAATGTATATTAGAAATGATATATTGTGCGTTTAACTTAATAAAAGATCAATAAATATACCTAGACCCAAGCGGCATCGGTGGATTGATAGGATTAGGCCTCATCGACAGTCTTCCGATGGGAAGAAAAGTCCCGGACCAAATCTGTGTTTCATAAAAAATTAATAAGAAAAGAGAATGATGCATCATATTGTATAACAACAAACTATACAAATATGGTTCTAGCCTGAACAAGTGTAATGTAACCAGTAACAGTGCCAAACTGTAACGTAGTGAGCTTAGACAACTCCTAATATGTATACGCAAACACTGCACTACCCCATGAATATGTATCGCACCTCCCCCAATTAGCTAAATATGGTATCCATCTCAAATCTATACGGGTCTTGGTATGATCGCACATCAATCTGCAAAAAATATTGTGCAGTATAATGCAAGAGCCCGATGCTGAGTCTAAATCTTGATAGCATCTCCAAGAATATCATGTGTCAACTAACGATGGTTCCATGTGATCTTAACGAACTCACCACCCCTTACTTGATCAGCTACTAGATCTAGCCTAAGTACGTCGCGACATAGCTCCAAATAATCAAGTCCTCCGCCTCTATATGCAACAACATTGCCTTCAATAAGCAATCCTAGCAAAATAGCTACATCTCATATGTGATAGTCATCACACCGACATGTAAGTGAAACATGGATGTCTTTGGCACCCGCCTGTCTACTAGTAGAGCAATAAGACAATGATCCAACTGGATGTTATAAAGTGACAGTGTGGCATGTTAAGTGATTGAGCTGCAGATGATCAAAGCATGGCTTAAGGGTAAAGCGTAGCTTTGTGTAAATGAGACTTCGTCAAGCCCACGCCCTGAAAATGGCCTAAACCAGGATTACGGTAGCAAGGCTATGCAAGTCGCTTCCATTAGGGTATGGTCGTTCCCTTGTAGATAAAAAGTTATACCATGGTATGGAGCCCATAGATTTACTTATGTGGAAATCTACTTTATGTGGATGTTAGAAACGAGCGCTCGGTTAAAGGTTGGTTATGACCGGGAAATGTCATATTTGTGCTACCATCTAGCAGAGTCAACTTATAGAGATGGTCCGGTCCTGTGTAGCCAAGAAAACATGAGTTGTTTTCTCATAGGGTTCATCCCTCTAGAGGTGTTCCCATCAGATAAGGAAGATCCTTTGCTTTGGTCATTGATGACATCCAATTTTCCACTACGAGCATGTACAGTTTTAGTCGTATACCTATACGTCAACATAATAGGATAGGATGTTATGTTGGCTAAGATTGGTACATTTATTTGTGAAATGATTTTCCACACTATGCACTAATAATAATATCAACTGGTTTTCGCATATCAAACAGTTCTGCGTATTAGAAAAACAAAACTCGAACATTGGTGTGTGCTTGCATTGTGTGATGTGGGAAGAGCCTTATGATAGCTTCATTTTCTAAAAAGCATTGCGAACTTTATGCACTGGTACTCATAAAGGAGTTTATACAGTATATCTTATGAGTTACTTCACTTTAAAATATAATTATTTTGAGTTCTCACACCAGTCCCAAGACTGACTCGCAGTTTATTGTTTTTCCCATTAAACTCTGAGTGTCCTTATTTTTCCACATGGGCAGCCTGTAGCTGAGTTGTTATAGACTGAAGCTATTTTGGAGCAATACTAAATTGGAGGTGGAGGTGGATTGACCCTTTGTAGATATAGTTATTCTGCTTTGTACTCTGATATATACTCTAATAAATCAATGTTATATGATGTAAATTATTGTGAAGTAATAAAAGTTCATTTGTTCCTGTTCTGATGTGTTATTCCCCCCAATATGTCCTTGTGAATGGTTTGGAATGGTTTATTTAGCGACTTAAAGCAATGAAAAAGTCAGGCCGTTACAAACTATGGTAGTGGGATACTTTTCTATTTTGGTGGATGCGGAAACCATCAAAGGCACTGTTAATCCAGTTAATAAAAGTACATCCTATAATTAGTCATTTGATATAAGTTCATGTATTGTTGTTATTTATTAAGGCTAATGGTTCTATTGCACCTGCTGTTAAAGGTATTCTGGGTGTTTACATAACTATCCACGTTTGCAGATTAATGAATAACAAAGTAAGACATACTTCAATAAACACAGTAGTGTAAGAAAGAGGTTCCAAGCGGTATTACATATTATGTAGGATAACTTGCCAATCAAGTACATAAGTCTGCCTCTATCTATGAATCAAGTAAAGATAATGATTTGTCTCTTCTGGTAAATAAATTTCAAGAAAGAATGAAAACTTCGTCGAGCAAATTTTTATCAACTATAGGTAAAATGGAACTTATTTATATTGTTGTTTATGCAATTATATTACATTGCTTACAAACTTATCATATTCATGTAGCATCAATTAAAAAGCAGGAGAAAAGGTATGATGATTTCCTTTAGAGTGGAGGATTTCGTAAAATAAGTTGGGATAAAGTTGGTAGACCTAAGAAAGAAGGTGGTATAGGGATTCCAAACCTAAAAGATTTTAGTTTTGCATGTCATTTAGAACTATTTCGGAGATTTTAAATAAAGAATCTTTATAGGCTACATGGATGAAAGTAAATATCATAAAAGCAATAATTTTTGGATACTGTCCTGAAAAATAATCAATCAGCTACTTAAACAGCTTTTAAATTGTAGAAAATTCAAGGAAAATCAATGCTAGAAAGAATTTTTAAACAGGGAAAATAAACTAGATTTTGATTAGATCATAAGTTTCAGTATGGATCCTTTTACAAATAGGGTAGGTAGAGTAATCTAGTCATTTTTTTGGGATTCTGATGTTGCAATATCTAAGATAACCAAAATTAATCAACGCAAACCACACGAGCATCAGGTCAGCAATCCACATAAAGACGGTGTCAACAAAATTATAGTTGATGTGACTGCAATTCTAGATTATTAGGGGTAGACAACAGAAAAAATAGGGCAATTTTCTTTCAAAAAAAAACATGGAAATTTATCCAAAATAAATATCCTACCGTGAAGTGGCATGAAGAATGCATATGGAACAGGGTCAATAATCCAAACATCACAATTTGTCCATATTTTGCTATTAAGAACAGGCTGGCAAAGGACATGGGAGTAAGTAGTATAGTGAATGCTTTTCGTCATCATCTAGACTATAAAAGTGAATTTTGAGCCTCTCAACAAAGTTGGAGAAGATTGAATTGCTGTTTCGTTCTGCTATGAACTGTTGTTTCATCTTGCTACGACGAAGTTAGCTCGAATGATCAGATCGACTATTTTTTGAAAATCATCCTTGAATCCACTCGTTGTGAGCAGAATTGAAAATCTCGAGCATAATCTTATCTGATCTGCAAGTTATTCGAAGTCTACTGGCAATGCCAACCTCGAATTTGATTATTTTGGTGAGATGAGAAGCAAGTTTAATGAATGTCATTCGCAATTAGAAGAGAGGAGAGAGTAGTGGAGCTAATTAATACTGAAAACATTAAGCTGAATGAGTGCAAGATCCTATGTTTCTTCCACCATTTTCAAGATTTGGAGCTCTTAGGCTTGTAGCGTGTCTTGAGTTGCGATATGGAGCATCCTCAACGTCAGGGTTCGCATATGGTGTTATATCAGGGGTTATTTACCTGCTGTTTTTATTATTGAGTTTTGCCTCGTTCAATATTATTCAGGGATTTTCTGATATGTGCGTGTGTATATAGAGAGAGACAGGTTCAATGACACCTTAAAAATGAAGCATCTCTTTAACCTACCATTTTTTCATCATACATTCCGTCTTTCTCCTTCCACTAAATCTCTCATCAACTTTAATTAATACAAATGAGAGATAGAAAACGAATGCTTCATTTATGATGTGTCATTAAACGCTTGCCATATATATATATATATATATATATATATATATATATATATATATATATATATATATATATGTATATAGGGAAAGTCTATTTTGACACAATTTGGTAATATAATTGGTGAAATAATGAATTCTCATCATTGGATTGCCATGTATATATATATATATATATATATATATATATATATATATATATATATATATATATATATATATATATATATAATTAAACACTTAAATCATTATATCACTGTATAGCACTGTATAGCAAAGTATATACTAGAAGTTATGTACTTTTTTCATAAACACGATTTGTTATCAAGATTTTGTTATCAAGTTAGATACATATAACAAATCACATAACCGTTCTCAGTGCCACCTCAAACCCCATGAGACATGAGTCTAATCTTATAGTCTTATGTGAAATTCAAATCTTTTAAAGTGACACCTGTAAGCAACAGTATATTATGCACTATATCATGCGCGTTTTAGCATGGTGACTCGTACGCATCTATACTGGGCAACAGCCAAATTATATCCGAGCATCACTGGAAACCATTTTTATTTTTGTATTCCCTTGCATAATCACCAATACACAAAATATATTTTTGTGTGTAGATTGACACTCATATTTTTGTGCACCGAACTAACATGCAATCGAAATAGAATTTACAAACATAAAAAATGACAACATAATACCCTGCATCAAAAATGGTAACACATCATTCTAAAGGTCAAATCCAGTAAGAGTTGTAAGGATCCATAAAGTAAAAACAGCATGCCTACTAAGGACTGAATACGAAACAGTTAGACAATAATATTACAATGACGACAAAATTAAGGCGTCACGGTGCTAACCGGCATTTCCAATGATTACAAAATTTGACAGCATACATCAAAACAGACCTATCAAATCTAAAACATTTTTCTCTATTGCCCTTGCTGCTCATATATTTGCATGTAAGTTTCAGACAGCGCAACCATTTGAGGAAGAGTTTCTGTTACATGAAGATCCTGCATCTCATACCTGTTGTTAAAAACTAGACTTGTTTGACAGTTACAGTAAATAAAAAAGGAACAAGTGAACAAAATCTTTACGTGGAAAGTAAAATCTACCCGATATTTTCAAATTTACTATGCAAAACAGACCTCAAAAAAGGATTCACAAAGCATTCCATAATTATATGCAGCAAAAATGTACACATTTTCGAGTAAAATACTTGTACCAGTGCACCAAATATTTGCACCAAAACCAGAAAGTACTTGCAACATTTTAGTTCAAATATTCTTTTTCCAAAAGTTGGCGACCTCCCTTGCAAATATTTATTTTACAAAAAATTGCAGTTCTCCTGCAGAGTTTTCTTTTTCTTTTTTCCCCCTCAATTTGCAGTGTTCTCTGGTACTATTTGCAGTAAAAGTCGAAAATACTTGCACTAAAAACTGCAAAAATTCACTAAAAATAATCAAGTGTACCATGAAACTTGTTCTTAAGGAATGTAAGTCTACTTTGAAACTTATAAGGGCTCGACAATCTCATTCTTTATTCCTTACCACAACTCCTCGGATTTCCGCTGCACAAAGGCCCGATAATATCCCTCTCCTGGCTTCCCATCATGAACGATGTTTGCGATAAGATCATACTTAGACTTCAACTTTTGGTTATCTTTTGCAGCTGGTAATGGTATATAGTCTTTTAACTCGAGATTTTTCACAGGGAAATTAACTGATTGAAGAACGTGAAAAACAGTTAGATATTATAGAAAAAAATAGTGACTAAAACCACATTAAGCTTGTACCCAGTGTAGGATTCTTCTCAACGAAGAAGTTGTTCTTCGTAAACCGGCGCATGTGAAGTATTAAATATTTTGGTAGTCTAGTCACGCGATATCTCATCCTTGCAATGCTTGGCCTAACCACTTCTGTCACAGTTTCACCGTCAAATTTCTTCAATAAGTTGAAAAGGGGGACCTGATCAAAGACAACAGGGCATAAATTATATATATTCATATCTAAAGTAACAAAAGCCTTATCACTCAAATTGTAAATATACAAAATCATAAATATTTTGTTAGCAACATTGTTTCTAAAACAACTCAACGTGAATGTCCCTACAAACATCAAGAAACACGACTCTATAGAAAACGATTTTGTAACTTGTGTTAAACGGAAAGAAGAGGGAAAAGAAATAATGGCATCAGATGCCAGCTAAAAGAATGACTGTTAAATGTTTTTTTAGGCCTACCTCCGAATTTTGCAAATTTTGACAAATTAATTACGATTCCAAAACATCTATTTCACAGATGCCAATGGCTCTTAGACCCGATATTTTCAACATCTGATGTTTAATTATGTCATATGTGCTGTTTTCCGCTAATACACACGATATCAACAGGAATGACCTTTCATAAGGGGAAAATTGTTGGTGTGTATGAACATAGACACATTTTAATTTTGAACAACAATTTGATGTGTAACATCAGATAATATGTGGATCGATAATACCTGAGGTATGATATTTTTCTCCATGGCATCTTTAAAGAGTGGAGGAGCAGGTAGGTCAAGGCCAAGCATTAAGAACGGTACTTTTGATGTTTCCCTAACCACATCATCAAGTGTTATCATGCCTTCTTTATTCAGTCCCTCGCTGTTTTCCGATTTCTCAAGAAAAAACCTTTTCGGTTTCTCTTTCACAACTTCCAGTTCTCCATGCAATCAACTACTGATTGAATACCAAGACAACATTAAAACCAGCTAGCTGAAAAAGACAAAAATGATCCCAGTAGTGGTAAGTCTCTCTACCTGAAAACAATCGTGAATGATGCTTCGGTTTTTTTTCTTGAGTTTGGCATATAACGTGTTAAATAACCATGACATAAATTCTACTGGATCTGACTGTACACCGATTTGAAAGTGTTTGTTGCTCTCTTTCATAACAGCTTGCAGGAATTCATAAGGGCTAACCTACAAATTAAACAGTGCCAGACAGTTCACTCGAAGACCATCTAAGAAGAAAAAAATAACACAGTTATACGTGATTTGCTAATTGAAGGTCTACCTGTCCTTTAAAGTTACGTGAATGCCAAATTTTCCGAGTGAGTTCTCCAAATCGATGTACAAGTGGAGATTTGCTATTTTCGTAATTTTCAAGTATGAGAAAGAAATTCCTCAGCGGCGTAACTCGCATCAGTGACTGAATCGTGACATTTACAAAATCAGTTTCTTTGATGTTGTTGAGCCCTACCTAGAAATAAGGATGGCCATGAATTATCACTTTCAAAATATACAAACATAAAAAACATATAATATAGGTTGGTAATACATCTAATGAGGTATTATTTATCACATATATGATATCATATCCCACTTGTAGAGATATAAGCTACCTTTATTTCAGAAATATTCGATGAAATGGAAATATGGATGGAAGAAAAGTAGTTTCCCCATAAAGACTAATAAATGGAGAATTAAGGAAGGGTAAGTCAGTGGATTCGTTATGTGGGCATGTGTATTTTTGTAGTAAGTAGTGAGTCTACTAAATACTCAAGCAAGATGAAACAAAGTGTTTAGCCCCAAAAACTCAACTTTGAACATCCTTCAAGGATCATAATACAAAAATTTAACTAATAAACATGACTAGTCAATTTATTTCAAATATACCAGCAACAATATAAAATAATCAGATTGGATTTGTTTACATAAAGGAACGATTGTAAACTTAAAATCATATCAACATATGTTACGTATTTAATGTGAAAATAAAGATAATAAATTACCATTCCAGGGAGATAGTTGGACCCGTCAGGAGCCCTTGACCATTGCCTGTTTTCATCAATATGCTCAACTTGTTCCGTAGTGAACATGTGCATCAGTTTTTCTAATCGTTTATTTCAGAACTTCGGTAAGCATTATGGGATGCAAAAACCCAGACAGGAACTAGTTATCATTTTAGAGAGTATCAAGCTCATATCAGAAAGTGTAAGACGAAGTAAGCAGATAAGAAATTAGTTTTTTCGTGACAAATACAACTATATAATGCTGGTAAATGTTGTATTATAAATAATCTCACAAAGTGAAGCTAAATAGTTTCACAAGAAAAGCATTTCTTAACTACTGAGAGAAGTGAATACCACAATCTCTGCTTCACACTAACACAAACACAATAAACGCATGCATCAAAGTGTCAGTGAGAAATAAGTTGAAATGGAGGTAATGGTCACACGATTAACAGATAATATTAAGAGCATCAAACCCAATGGCAATCAAAATACACTTGAAGCAGCTGCACCTCCCAGGTGGATACCCAGTGCCAAAGGCTCCCGTACTCGAGCGAGAGGACTTCCCAGACAGTCTCCCACCTAGTTTTAGACTTTCGTAGCTCTGGAGGTGGTCGATTAGTGCGCACAACATTTTCCTCACATATGTGAAGAGACCGGGACTCAAACATGCGCGCTCTAGATTACCAGCTGGGACATCTGTATACCTGGTCAAAGCTTACAAGGAACGAACAAATGGACATGAGCTGTAGTGACCCGCAAATCCATAATATCAGAGTTGACTATATACATCATACGTCCAACCCAAATATCACGAAAATACGAATCATTTTTTTTAGAAGAAAAAGGTAGAAGAAGAACGGAAATAACAACACAAAATCTCACATCGCAGCGGAACAAAATATAATATATCAGATCTTTTGAAATACAAACTTTGTACTGTATACACATATCATAGTACAACTTACAACACAACGGAAATAACAATAACTAGATAACGCTGAAGCCTCCTGCTCCAAGCTTCTTCAGATAAATCTGTAAAATACTGAACTACTTGACTGCCCGTACAAATTTAGGCACCCAAGAGTTTAGGTAAAACAAAACAATAAACTCTGGGTCAGTCATGGGACTGGTATGAGTAAATAGTTTAAAACAGTTTCAGAAAACTAAATGATATCTCATAAGACCACGCCATATAACACGGAACGGGTTTTTCCTTTATGAGAATCTCAAACACTTGGAACGGATTTTTCCTTTATGAGAATCTCAAACACTTGATTAAACTTTCAAAATCCCTTTGAAAGGAACGATAATCTTTATATCAAAACTCTTTTGATATTATAATAATGTCTAAATCAAGTAAAAAACAATCTAGTGGAACATTTGCATCTCACGTTCCACATATATATTATACAATCATAAACCGCGGGTTCTTATTGGATATTGGATTCCGACTATGACAAGGTATGGAACCACCTACCGCTGGTGTATCTTTAGAGGAGAATACACCGAGTTCAACAAGAACATCTTGCAACTCAGCCACACATGACCGACCACTCATTTCGCTTGAGTGTATCGAATGTATATCACCAACGGTTGGGATCAGCAACCGTTTCCTGAATGGGACAACATCGAATAGAATAAGGAATTAAATGAATCTCTAGATAGGTGATGATACACCCTAATGGAAGCTACCCACATAGCCATGCTGCCTGCCCGATTTTTGTCATTTCCCGGTTGTTGAGGCCAGAGGCTACGATTACTTTCCATTCATTGATAACATGATCACTTTGAATGCCACATTGTCAGATCCGTTAATCATTTATTGATTTGCACAAATATTCTGGATGTCATGCTAAGGAAATAAATCTGTTGCAACCATATATATTTATACATACCAATCCATGCGATCATTGGAAATACTTTGTCATACATTCATCCATTTACGTTCGTTCTGGGACTGAACGAAACCGAAGGCACTATTCAGTACATCCATCCTAGGCAATCTCTACCTAGGACTTATACAACAACTCTTGCACTTTACTCCGTCTTCAATATATTCAACATACTTGGTTCGCAACGCTTATGCCAATACGGAGTGGTTCTTTGGATAAGAATTCAACCGGTCTCTCTATATTGACAACGATGGTCAAAAACTTCGATAGTCTGTGATTTAACTATCGAATAAAAACAAGTGTTTCGATAGTCGATGATTTAACTATCGAAGAAAACAAGTGTTCATTCAACATATCAAACAAATCACTGGGCTCTTTAATTAATATTTCATTAATTAAATCTCTTCTCCATTTCCTTATCAATATTTGTTAACCAAATATTTTCAATAACCATATTGGCCTTTTACGCTATTTGGAAAACATTTCTGAATATCGCCTTCCTTTATTTTCTTAAACTTAGAAAATATATGCTAGTTATAATTGGAAAATATTCCAATTACTTATCTCTTTTCCGATCTCATTTATTTCTATACTTATGAAATATTAATTATTCTATTTCCAGGTTTACACTTATTTGGGTTAAAATGGATGTTGTGTAAAACATCGTTACGACAACCTAAATACTATATTCAACTAACTCTTATCCAACATTTATCTTCGAGCCTGAAATCTTACTATTTATTTGTTAATAATGAAATCAATCAAGTTGGGGTATAACTACCTCTCAGACCTTGACTGAATAACATTTATAACGTCAAAACAGATATGACTACTTACTCGAATAATCAATACCATACAACTACTTATTCACTTTTAAACACGTATACACTTTCTCTTTCTATTCTTATGAGATTTTATTCCTAGTCTTCCTTTTTGATTATACTATTCTGTTTTAAAGTTCGTTTTCTTATCGACTTCTTTATATATTGATGTATATATTCTAGTTATCAAACTTCTTAAAAATATTCTAACTCCTTAAATTTCCGGAAAAATTCGCCATAACCTCCTTTGTACCGGGAGCATGGGGATATTTCAAATAGCCTCTCATGGCCCTCACTAATCCAAAAGAAAAAGAAAAAGCCAAGCGCTTGCCGATACGGCGCATAAAATCTCATATATGAATTAAATACGTACCTTTTTGTCGAGCATTCTATTTATATACCTTCATACCTTATCCATACCTGTCTCCTATATATCTATACCTGTCCAATTTATTTCCAACTTAATCCAATCGTTTTACTCAATTCGTTAATTAACTTGCTAGTTTACTCCTTTTCCTGTTTTACTTTTATATGTGAACATAACATGTTCAAATAAAATACTAACTCGCTTATAAATTCTTTGGATTCGATTTTTTTTATTTAAGTTTCATATTCGATTTTGAATATGAAATCCACACATCCAATTCACATTTCAAGGTTCAACTTCAAATTCAAAATTTCCATTAATTAGTTGCTAATTAACCGTTTTGCCTATTTCACCCTTTTTATTTAAATATAACTTGTTCAAATATATGTTAACTTGTTTATACACTAATCAAATTCCATTCTCGACCTAAGTTTCATATTCGATTTCGAATATAAATTTACTAACCCAATTCTCTTATCCAAAGTCAAGTTCGATTCAAAATCCCATTAACTGATTATTCTTCAATTAGTTAACTTTATTCAAAAATTCAAAATATGATTTTTGTCCCAAAAATCATTTCATTTACACAGCTTGAGCTCGTATTTATTTCCCAACTCAAATCTGGATTTTTCAAATGGAAACTCGGATTTTATTTGTTTAAAATCCTTATATTTATTTAAATAAACCCTTATGGTTTTATAAGGGTACTGGCACTGCACTTTTAGAAATTTGATTTTTTGCATATCTCAAAATCTGTTTGATGAAATCCAGATTTTTCTCTTCTATTAGAAAACTATTATTCAACCGGTCCCGACGGTTCTTGTTTCAAAGAATTTCGACTTAATTTGACTTCTATATACTCAATTGAAGTTCGAATCGCCAATTTACGAACTGCCGCGCTGCGGCGAGTTCGTTTTAATTATATTTATAAATATAAACTTTTAAACCTCGTTTAAAATAAATTCAACTTCATTATGATATATTTTTAATATATATCAAATCCATTTTTCCAATTCAACATAATATTTCCGATCTTCTAAAATTTGTCGATTTTCCCTAACTCGAAAATAAATTTATTTATACTTCGATCTTCTATATTCAAATTCTATTTCAATACCAATTGAATTTCCTATATTCAAATTCCATTTTCAATCTCCATTTGAATTTCTATATTCAAATCTATTTTCAAAATTCATTTGAATTTCTATATTCAAATCTATTTTCAATTCTATTTGAATCCTATATTCAAATTCAATTTTAACTCTATTTGAATCCTATATTCAAATTCAATTTTAACTCTTTTTGAATCCTATATTCAAATTCCCATTTCTACTCTATTTGAATTCTATATTCAAATTCTCATTTCAACTCTATTTGAATTCTATATTCAAATTCTCATTTCAACTCTATTTGAATTCTATATTGAAATTCTATATTTAAAATTTCTTTATTCAAATTCCATTTCACTTTCTATATTCAAATTCTATATTTGAATTTCCTTTATATTTTCAATATTCAAATTCTATATTTGAATTCCATTTGAATTTCTATATTTAAACCCCATTTGAATTTCTATATTCAATTTCTATTTGAATTTTGTTTATTTAAATTCTATTTTCAATTCCATTGAATTTCATATATTCAAACTCCATTTGAATTTCTATATTCAAATTCTATTTAAATTTTCTTTATTCATTCTTAAACAAGTCTCGATTTCAATTTCTTTTGAAATCGATATTTCTACTTTTGGAAAATAGACTTCCCTTTACAATTTCACACTTGTATTTTTTATTTTTGAATTATTCAATGAAAATTCTTTTCACTTCATTTATAAACTTCGTTTATAAAAGAACTACTTGTTTTTATTCTTTTAAACCAAGTTAATATTTTTATTCTATTCAAATTTCAAATTCTATTTTAGAAAAATAGAATTTCCCCTTTTAACTCTGGAAATTTCCTTTTTCGATATTTTTAAAATATCAACATTTAAGCCCAGTGATATTTAAACACCACACAACCAATTATTTATTTCAGGTTTTCTAACACATCATATATGATAGTATATATGCAGTAGATCGCGGTATAGAAGGTCATCCACTATCATAGCGTGGGGCGTATAGGTTCATCCGCTAATGGTACTGCGGGCATCTGCTAATGGTACTGCGGGAATCCAACCACCAAACCAATATATATATATATATATAATAGTCAAGCTTAAATAACTATATATATATTTAAACATGCCACAATAATATTTTAACGCAACCAAACAAGCAACAACAATTATTTTTAACTAACAAAAATAATTCTAAAATAAAAGGTGAGTGAGGTTTACTCACCGTGATTTTTTATATTTTGATCCATTCTGATTTTAATTCCATTGCTTAGCTGACGACCGTATGAATTCAACATAATTCGTTTCGCCTTCGAATTTGGTAATGTATGACATATGTAAATGCATTATAAGTTTACTTTTATTTAACAATCAAATGATTATTTAATTAAGCTAACCATTTAAATAAGTAAATAAAATTCTTCTATGTAAATTTAAATTTTAGAACGTATGCCTTATTTCCGTGCAACCCTCCCGACCAAATACGAAGCGAACTCCATAATCATTGACCCACTTTCACAACAATGAGTCCAAATATTTACCCAAACCCTTCTCGGCATTTCGTCGAACACCTTACTAGCAGCCTGCTAAGCCCTTCTATCATCACCATCTTCAGACATTTACTTGCCAAGACATCCCGTCGCAAAACCCACGCAATACCCTTACTCCATCTCCTTCAAATGGCAACTGTTTAAAACCTCAGACTCTTTTTTTTTCGATTATCCAACCACTATCCAACGCATACATAGAAATTCCCACTCATTTTCGCACAGCACTGAACTCCTCTTTCTCCATTTCCTCTCTCTCAATTTCGATCCCCAACACCACAAGGAAACCGGCACCTGAATGTCGCTTACCACTTCGCCCTTCAATTGCATCTCGCCCCTTTCAAATCACGCCATCGAACCCTAAACAAGGACCGAACTCCAAACAAAATACTTACAACAAACCCCGTCCCCTCTTTAACTCGCGCGCAGGTCCACTCGATGCCATTACAAACGCTCTATCCTCTTAATCTTGAACGCGGTCCTTAGCAAATCGCGATGACTGTCGAGCCCTCCGACCTTGTTTCCCTCTTCCGCGCCTCGACCATAACTTACTGGTTTGAACATCGACGCCCCCAAATGGAATCGCAAATGACCCTGCTCCTTAATTCGATGGTGCCACCCTTCTGTTCTGAGAACTCGCGATTTTTGATTCGATACATTGAATTGATTTTGCTGTGGAATGAACAAAGAAAGGGGAGGATTTGAATTGTTTTATGGGTGAACGGATGGATACAAGAAGGCCACAGTTGTTTTTATTCGGTGGTGAGGAAAGGGAGATATGTTCAATTCTCTATCTTATGAAATGGTTAAAAAAAGGGAGACGTGGTCATTTTTGAGGCTCTCGTTCAAACTACCCCTACCGGAAATATCCTAGCTTCGAGCACGACAGATTTAGATGATAACCAAGGTAGGATCTAAGTGTTTTGATTTGTGGAATCAAAGGAGGTGGTCTGATTCCTTAACTCCATCGCGACTAGAGCATCGGCTTGGAACTCGTTTCAAGCCCTTTTTATTTTATTAGTTAATTTAGATTATTTTAGTTTTGAATTAAATGAATACGATTTTATTTAATTCAAAATATCACTATATATCGGACTCCTATTTAAATGCAACAACTGACAATTCTAGGGTTTAACCACCATTTCGGACACACTGGGATGGGTCACGAAGTCCACTTTGATCGTCTTGAGACGATATTAATTTAAATCAACATAAATTAAATTTCAAACCATTAAATTCTTCGAAAATAAATTAATATTATTATTCTAATTCAAACAGGAGTTTGAATTGATTATCTAAACTGACTTTAATTCAGTTTAAAATTTGAATTTAATTTACTTCGTATTACACTAATTTAATATATTCGATATTAAATTTAAATCGATTATTACATCAATAACTTAATATAAAAATTCAAGTATTTTATCAAAATAATATTTAAAATAAATATTAAAATTAATCGACCAAAAATCCTGGGTCGTTACATGAGTGCACTGAAACAGCTCTGTCTTTGCTTGTTGAATTCTTTGATTTAGTCAAATCAGTAAATCCTACGAAGAATAATAAAAGACCGTTTATACAGATATACAAATGGACGTTTTCATAAGCCATCGAAGGATTCCACAAATTGATATTTGGACGTAGAAGGATTGAATTGTATCCTAAGAACAGGGGATACGAAAAGGAGAGTCAGTCTAAATAAATATTCCCATGATCCACATACAAGAACTGGGAAGAAGGGGAAAAAACTTAACAAAATAACCAGCTGGAAAGCTGAATACTATTTAACGGCTTTCCTCATGTGGCATGTGAGTTATACTGACGGTCTTGTGGAAATTGGGTTTGAGGAGGTCTGCTAAGTGAAGACTGGACCAACTAGTCAATATAGCACTCAACAATAGCAAATAGGATTGTTCTTCGTTCTTGTTCTTCGTATGTTTGAAGCAATTTAAAACGGAAAGGGACCACATTGGGCACCGATGTCAAACGATCTCTAGGATTATGTATAATAGAACAGTTGCTGCGAATTGAATGCATTTCTATTAATAAATTTATCTCATGTAGATGGAAGCATCTACCAATCTAACTTGTGAGATCCCAACTAATAAGCTAGTAGCAAATCCACATTTAAATTGACAGGCAACATAAATTCCAAAAGTAAATTCATCTGAGTTTTTAGTTAATCCAGGAAGCCAGAACCTGATATAAGCTAATGGATCGTAGTTAAACATGCAGACCCACACTTCAATGGTTTGTAGGAAAATCCCTACAAAACAAATGAATAAATTTATGAAAATGAAGTTTTGTGTCAATGTTGAGGTACATCCTCAGAGAATGGCATAGCATATATCTAGAACTGAGTCTGTAGAACCTATCTACTAAATGAATTTACAAACGTCGAATTAATTCTGAGAATTTTCAAGGCTCTCCATAATTCTCTCCCAATGATTTAAATTCAAACCGATAATTTGTCATGTTTACAAGTATTTGCATAGTTCTCTTAATTCAATTCCACTACTTTACACTCAAGCGTCCGCAGTTTATAATTTTTATAATTATTTGAAGGAATCATCATAACCCACTCCTACCATTTTATATAACTAAATAAATTGATTAGAAAATCCTAAATTTTAAATTGATGATATCAATAACATATATCAATTCATCAAATAACCTTTGAATCATAAAAATAACAATTTTTATTTACATTACATTCATATTTACAAGAAAATGCAAAACTAAAATATAAAATCACAAGAATTGACAATCTCAATACACATGCAACGTCCACATTAACAAATATAAATCAAATGACCGAAAGTATGTATCTCGACAGAAATAACAAATTTAGTGTATGTTTGCATAAAAGAAAATTTTAACAAAATACTTAAAATACAAATTATTTATGCAACGTTACCGTGTGTCATGCATGAATTACACTAGTTGTAACTACGATGTTATAAAAAATTATACAGTTTTATTTTGATTTTGAAGTACAAGAATACCAACCTCGTAGCAAGAATAAAAACCATAGAATAAACAAAATTAACAGCATGAACTTCAACTTCAGGCTTTGCTTAACAGTGTTACTAGTATTTTCCATTTCATAATCTTGTTCCCGCTTTATGTCCCCGTACCCACCGATGGCTTATAAGGTTGCAACATATGAAGGCACGCAAAGTTCTTGGTAGAACATACAAATGTACACCAATACCAAAATCCGTGTACATCTCTAAGAAGCACCATAAGAAATGACAAAGTTGGTCAGAACATATGAGAAAGGTAACGGAATTAGGAGATAGGTTCCAAGAAAGTGTGCCTAATTTTTTGAAGCATGCTCGCATTGAATGTATTCTCCATACTGCCGCCCTGATTTTTTTTCCCCACGCCCAGTTATCAACTGAAACTAAAGGAAAATAATTTCAATAGTGGCAAACTATTTGGTTCAGCAAATGGAAATTGGTGTGAACCACAACTACTAGGGGACAATAGTGAATCCATCAAAAAGCAAAAATCGGTGGCAATTTCTAAATATGCTCTATGTGAACGGGCTGCTATCGAAGTGATTAGCATTAACAAACCAGAGAACCAAACAAACTCATATTGATCATTTTTAATAGTAACAAAGTGAATCGAAGGATAATACGTTTCCTTACCTTATACAAAAGAAATTATCACCAAAAATGTGCTTTGAAGTTGACTGAAGATAAATTATCATTAGAATACAAAATGTGCATACCGATAAACATTTTGAAGTGCGAAAACAAACCTTGGATTCAAGACGTGCCTAATATCATCTAATGAGGGATCATTTACTTCATATCCATCAGGAAGGCAATAAACCTTTTTGTTGTGGAGAAATTTTGATTCAAGACCGCTTAAATCAAAAAAAAATTCCCCAATGCCGCGGAAAACGAGATCGTGGTAATAGTGCAAAAACAACCAATCGAACAATCTCAATCTTATCCAAGCCAATCACAATCACCAAATAATGGAAATAATAGAGCAATAACGAGAAACTAAATCACACAGGGATTTATAGTGGTTCCACCGACGTCTTGTCAATGTACGTCCACTTTGAGAGAGAAACCTTTATTAATATCAATAGAAGAGTACAAGAGATTGATTACAATGATCAAATTTACTAGAAAAAATTGATTTTGTGGAGAAAAGAATTGAAGAAGATTAGGATTGCCAAAACCCTAATTAGAATAAATCTGGATCTAATCTATTGATTTGTGATCCGCCTCCTTTTGTATTCGATGTAGCTTATATAGGCATAGAGAAGTATATGGAAATTCCCAAAATTTCCTCCAAAATATCCTCTAGATCCAAAATATTCTCCAGATCCAAAATATCCTCTAGATCCAAAATATTCTCCAGATCCAAAATATCCTCTAGATCCAAAATATTCTCTAGATCCAAAATATCCTCTAGATCCAAAATATTCTCTAGATCCAAAATATCCTCCAGGTCCAAAATATTCTCCAGATCCAAAATATCCTCCAGATCCAAAATATTCTCCAGATCCAAAATATTCTCTACAATAGTATCGCATACTTCAACACTCCACCTCAATACTATATCCATCTACATCACAACCTTCAATGCACCCAAGCATTTCCTTCTATCTTCAATCAAGAAAGCTTGAATGTTTCCCCAATGAACTCCGGCATAGCCACCGCCCATTGCACTTCACTAACGAGTTCAGGCATAGCCCCCACCCGTCAATAAAGTGTTGAAACATCCAACTCCTAAACCAGTCCCACCGAAAGACAATGTACTCGGGAGTGAAAACGAGTACTTACCATGAAGATAGAATAACAACCTCTCACCGACACTCTTCTACACCCAAGTTTCTCTCTCAACTGTGCCACCTCGTGGCACCTAGCATCTCTCCAAGCGAATTAAGTTCGAGCAATGCTCGAACTTCCCAACCGGCAATGTCTTAGTGAACATGTCCGCCGCGTTATCCTTTGTGTGCACTTTCCGAAGGCATACTTGCTTGTCTTCGTCCATGGCTACTAGAAATGACTCTCTCACTTCAATATGCTTCGTTCGTGAGCTAAACGCCAAATTCTCCGCCAAATGTATAGCACTTTGGCTATCACATCGAACATCAATACTCTCATGTTCGAAACCCAAGTCACACAATAGTCGCTTCAAATAGAGTGCCTCCTTTGCCGCTTCCACAACGGCTATCAACTCCGCCTCCGTAGTGGATAAAGCAACTACGGTCTGCAATCTCGATCTCCAACTAATGGCCATACCACCAAGTGTGAAGACATATCCGGAAGTTGATTTCCTCCGATCCCTATCACCGGCGTAGTCCGAGTCACAATAACCAACTAACTTGCAACTCAATCCATCACTACCACCAAAAACAAGACCATAAGATACTGTGCCTTTCAAGTATCTCAATATAGCCTTCACGGCTTCCCAATGCGATTTCCCCGGATTAGCCATATACCGACTAACCACCCCGACGGCATTTGCAATATCGGGCCTTGTACACACCATGGCATACATTAAGCTACCAACCGCACTTGCATATGGCACCTTTGCCATATAAGCCTTGTCTTTCTCTCCGATAGGTGATCCCTTATCCGAAAGCTTCATATGTAAAGGTAAAGGTGTATTTAACGCCTTTGCATTCTCCATGTTAAACCGGCAAAGCACCTTCTTAATGTACTCCTTTTGAGTCAATCTCAACTCAAAACGCTTTCAGTCCCTTACAATCTTCATGCCCAAGATCTTCTTTGCTTCTCCAAGGTCTTTCATCTCGAACTCCGCCTTTAATTTCTCTTTCAACTTGTTGATTTCTGCCTTGTCCTTAGAAGCAATGAGCATATCGTCCACATACAAGAGTAAATACACCCAACAATCATTTCCTAACCTCTTGAAGTAAACGCAAGCATCTTTGATGCTTCGATGGAGGCCACTTTCAAGCATGAAATGATCAAATCTCTTGTACCATTGCCTAGGTGATTGCTTCAAACCATATAGTTATTTCTTCAACTTGCAAACTAGTTCTGACTTACCTTCTACAACAAACCCGTCCGGTTTCTCCATGTAGATGTCTTCATCCAAGTCTCCATGCAAGAAGGCGGTTTTCACATCTAGTTGCTCCAACTCCAAGTCGTAAATAGCAACTAATGCAAGTAGTATCCGGATAGAAGTATGCCTCACAACCGGTGCGAAGATCTCATCATACTCCTTTCCTTTCCTCTGTGCAAACCCCTTAGCCACTAGCCTAGCTTTGTATCTTCCATCGTCCTTCACCTTATATATCCATTTGCACCCAATAGCACGGTTTCCTTGAGGAAGTGGAACCAACTCCCAAGTCTGGTTCTTCATCAACGATTGCATCTCTTCCTCCATGGCGCAAAACCACTTCGAGCTATCACTCGAACCCATGACGTCATCAAGGTCCATCGGCTCATTTTGGACTACATGAAGAGCATAGTTCAAATTCTCACAAAAGCTAAGATAGTTCCAATCACCATATCTTTCGGATGGCCTTATAGCAGCCAACCAACCCGAGTAGCAATACCATCACCCGGTCTTCCTTCAGCTCCACCTTGAACTGGATCTTCTCTAGGCTCGTGCACATCACCAAAACTACTAGAGGAATCCTGTGGACTATGTGATGTAACATCAACCGCATTCATCTCGCAAGCACCTCTAACAACTCTACTCTCTCTAGGTCTGAAAGTGGGAATAACTTCCTTCTCCTTTGATTCACCATGAACCAAATCCGGAATATCTGATGAGCCTTCGTTCTCCTTGAACATAGCCGACTCATCAAAAGTAACATGACGAGAAACCATAGCCTTCTTCATTTCCGGATTCCAAATCCGATAGCCTTTGATGCCATCCATATATCCAAGAAAAATCCCTTTGAAAGCTCTAGGCGAGAGCTTATAATTCCCCGGATCATGCACATAAACAGGACTGCCAAATACACGAAGATAACTCAAGTCAATGCTCTTCCCTTTCCACACTTCCTCCGGAATTTTGTTATCAATAGCCGAGCACGGAATTCGATTAATAATATGCACCGCGGTTGACAAAGCTTCGGCCCAAAATCCCTTAGACAAACCCGATGTCAATCTCAAGCATCGAGCTTTCTCTAGTAGAGTTCGGTTCATTCTCTCCGCCACTCCATTAGATTGCGGATCTCCCGTTGTAGTAAAATGCCTCCGAATACCATGATGCTTGCAAAAATTTAGAAACTCTCCGGAAACATACTCGCCGCCATTATCGGACCTAAGAACCTTCAAAGATTTTCCACTCTCATTCTCAACAAGAGCCTTCCATTCTTTGAATCTTGCAAATGCCTCCGACTTGGCCTTCATTACATACACCCAAACCTTCCAAGAAAAATCATCAATGAAAGAAATATAATATCTTGCTCCTCCCAAAGAAGCTACAGGCGCTGGTCCCCAAACATCCGTGTGCACATACTCAAGAATCCCTCTTGAATCATGTTTTCCTTCACCGAATGATACTCTAGTTTGCTTCCCCATGACACATTCCTCGCAAAACTCCAACTTGCTGAAACTCTCACCATCAATCATCTCCCTTCGACAAAGAACATCTAAACTCTTCTCCGAGACATGACTCAATCTCAAATGCCACAGCCGTGTCGCATCTAAGCCACGGGAACTATCAACACTGACACAAGTTTCGCCTTCCACGGTCACTCCTTGAAGCAAACAGATACCATGAGTTCTAGCACCCTTCATAACCACAAGCGCACCCTTCGAAACCCTCAAGCTATCACTCTCAATGGTGATCTTGCAACCTAGAGAATCCAACTGTCCCAAAGAGATAAGTGACTTCCGTAGTCCCGGAACATAGCGCACATTAGTGAGAGTACGAACCACTCCGTCAAACATTCGAATTTGCACGGTTCCAATGCCTTTCGACTTACAAACTGCACCATTTCCCATAAAAATTGAATTTCCTTCTCGATCAACATAAGAAGAAAAACAATTCCTATTAGGCGTCATGTGATATGAAGCCCCCGAATCAAGCACCCAATCGCTGCCTGAAACATCTGATGCTACTGCCAACAAAACATCTACGTCTCCCTCACCAACATCTCTCTCCACCGCAACTGATGAAGATGCTACTTCCTTCTTCCCCTTCTCTGGACAATCATTCTTCCAGTGACCAAGTTTCTTACATATAAAGCACTTGCCATTTCTTTCCTTTGACTTTCCTCTTCCACCGGGCTTCTTAGACTTAGAACACCCCCGGTTTCCCTTCTTCTCTGACTTTTCTTTCTCCGCAAATAAACCTTGACCATTACCAGCACCACTACTACCATCACTCAGCTCCTTCATCTGGTCTCGCAATTCCTCACTAAGAAGACCCGTCTTGACATCATTTAGAGTCAATGTATCCCGGCCATAGATCAAACTGTTTGAGAACCCAGTATAGCGCTCAGGCAACGAACATAGCAATATCATCGCCTTCTTCTCCTCCTCAATCTTCAAATCTACCGCCTTCATCTTCATTAGCAAATCATCAAACACATTTAAGTGCGCCTTTAGCGAAGTTCCTTCCTTTATCTTGTCGGTAAAGAAAGTCCGCAACAAGATCAGCCGATTTGTGAGTGATTTCTTCATATACAACTCCTCCAACTTGTTCCAAATACCTTTAGTAGTCGTCTCACCACTAATTTCGGAAATAACATTCTCTCCTATGGCAAGTTGAAGTGTAGTGAATGCCCACTCTTCCATTTCTTCTCTCTCCACATCTGAGATGTCCTCTGGAAATAAATGTGTATCAAACACTACGCGATGTACCCGATTCCGCCTAAGAACCGCTTTCATCTTCCACTGCCACTTTTCGAAATCATTATCGCCATTCCACTTGTTGATAACCAATTGTGAACCAGCAGCTGCATACGACCCACGTACATAAGGAGCTACACCACTTGGACCACCTGTTGATGGATTATTTGAACCTGATTCCGGCATTTCTACAACTATCTACCAACACCAATGCTCTGATACCAAATGTTGTGGAGAAATTTTGATTCAAGACCGCTTAAATCAAAAAAATAATCCCCAACGCCGCGGAAAACGAGATCGTGATAATAGTGCAAAAACAACCAATCGAACAATCTCAATCTTATCCAAGCCAATCACAATCACCAAATAATGGAAATAATAGAGCAATAACGAGAAACTAAATCACACAGGGATTTATAGTGGTTCCACCGACGTCTTGTCAGTGTACGTCCATTTTGAGAGAGAAACTTTTATTAATATCAATAGAAGAGTACAAGAGATTGATTACAATGATCAAATTTACTAGAAAAATTTGATTTTGTGGAGAAAAGAATTGAAGAAGATTAGGAATGCCAAAACACTAATTAGAATAAATCTTGATCTAATCTCTTGATTTGTGATCCACCTCCTTTTGTATTCGATGTAGCTTATATAGGCATAGAGAAGTATATGGAAATTCCCAAAATTTCCTCTAGATCCAAAATATTCTCCAGATCCAAAATATCCTCTAGATCCAAAATATTCTCTAGATCCAAAATATCCTCTAGATCCAAAATATTCTCTAGATCCAAAATATCCTCCAGATCCAAAATATTCTCCAGATCCAAAATATCCTCCAGATCCAAAATATTCTCCAGATCCAAAATATTCTCTACAATAGTATCACATACTTCAACACTTTTCAGTCTGGAGATTGATGTAGACATGATGTCCAGGCTCAAGACTATGGGTATATGCATGAGAATTAATACCCCTTCCCTGAAAATACTTCCCACAAACTATGCATGCATATACATTCAGATTTGACAATGATATGGAACAAAATTTCTCAAAATCGAAGTCCAATACCTGCATATATACAATGGTCAACGCTTAGCAACAAATAAAGTTAGCAGTTTTGACAGCTCATGTCGCAACTTTAAAAAGAACTTTCCTAAAATGGTTGTACCCCCCTCCCCTCCAAGGCGGGAGGGCCTTTGATCAAAGCACACCCGTACATTTGCAAAAATTTTCGGACACCCATTGACTTCATGTTTCAAGGACCCACCTGACAAACATTGTCCAAAAGATCATCTATAATGTTGGAATATGAAAGTTTTCATGTTCCACTAATCACATTCGCTATTGGCTAAATTACTTGAAATGATATCAACTCATAGACAACATAAAGGGAAGCCACCTTTTATTTTAGAAATTAGAGCCTGTTTCGCTTGAAATCGGAGTTTGGTGTTTTCAATAAGCGTAGAATGGGGAGGAAATGAAAATTCATTACAACAGAGGAGGAGGAGGAGGAAGAAGAGAGGGAGGGGGGAGCATAGTTTTTGATATTTCAAGAAGGCCAAAAAAACAACAAAATTGTTTTCAGTTCTAATATGTTAAAATCATTTCCAAGTTGACCTCTTTTTATCTTCTTCACCACTCCATTTTTATCTTATCCACCACTCCATCTTACTTGAAACAAGCATTGAAAGTGCAAAACACAACAAACCAAATGGTCCCTCAACATTTAATTGACTTAAAGAGAAAGATTTAAAATACTCTTATATTTTATTATAACTATCAACATTACCAAATTAATCATTTTTTTCTCTTTCCAATTTATATCATTTATTTCAAAGTAATGACAATGTGTAAATTAAGAAAAGCTTTAAAAAAACTGGTTTGACTGTGGTTTAGTAGGGTTTTTTTCGGTTGGTTTGTTTTGTTGTGTTTTTTCCTTGGGGGAGGGGGGTTGTAATGAAGGTAGGATTGACAAGATCATTTTGAAATAGGCACGAAGATCAAATTCAACAAATGGATGATTCTATATACATAGCCAACCTCATTTAGGAGGATAAAAGGCAAGACTAAGATGATGATTATTTCCCATATTAAGTTCTATTTTACAATCTTCATCTAAAAATGCAAAAGTATGTTTATGGACTTCTTATGAAACATCAATATTCATTATTTCTCCAAAATTTCAGCTGGAGTTGTGAAGATTGTCATTGAACATGTGCAAATACAATAATTTGTTTGTTCCCAACAATGAAATACAATCAGTGAGGCACCTTATCCATATGATTCAACTTTTAAGCAATACCGGACAAAGTAACGTATCAAGTCCTGGTGTTCCAACAAATATTTAAGTGAGTACTATCGTATAAGAAACAAATGAAGCCCTGGTGTATCTTAGTAAACAAGATGGAAACAAGCTAAACTTATATTTCAATATTTAACTGTTCTTTCTTAACGAGTTAATCTAAAGGGAGAACTGGATAACAGAATCAGCCCCATGCTCAAAGATATTACACATAAACTGCTTTAAATGTGTTGCTTACTTTGCAAGGGCTATATATAAGATTGTAAGGATTCTAGCAATTAAACGCAGGCCAATTTTGTTCTCGGTTTACTCAATTTCCTTTGAATATCATCTACTCAAATTTGAACGCTATTAGCAAGCATGCCATCCATTATGCACCAGTCTTAAGTTGGTCATTGATGATCAATCTTCTACTGCCAGAGTATATTTGTATATGTCTGTGTATTAATTAAATAGTCATATCCAAATAATCAGCATGCAACTATAACTCTAATATTTCAACAAAATTGATAAAGTACAAAATCACTTCATTTCAAAATTGCATTCCAAACTACGCTTTTTTTTGTAGTACCTTCCCCCAAGTAAGAAAATACAATAAAATGAAAAACATAAATCCAAACACTACCAGCTAGCATGATACCTGCTATGCATCAGGTTTTAGGTTATTTATTGATGATAATAAGTCTCCCAATACCATAGCATATCTATTACTTAAAACAAAAAGTACGAAATTAGTTCTGCAAATGTGGCATCGTTTGTTTCCTCCATTTCAAAATGGTACAAACTCGTTCCTTCATCTTTTATTTTTTTTATGCTGAATAACTTCCTCTGTCGCACTATCTGCCCCATTTTTTATAGTACCTTCCCCCAAGTAAGAAAATACAATAAAATCAAAAACATAAATCCAAACAGTACCAGCAAGCATGACACCTGCAATGCATCAGGTTTTAGGTTATTTATTGATGATAATAAATCTCCCAATACTATAGCATATCTATTACTTAAAACAAAAAGTATGAAATTAGTTCTGCAAATGTGGCATCATTTGTTTCCTCCATTTCAAAGTGGTACAAACTTGTTCCTTCATCTTTTATTTTTTTTACGCTGAATTACTGCCTCTGTCGCACTATCTGCCCCATTTTTCAGAAAATAGGTTTTATTCCCCACCTCCTCATTTGTGGTTCAATTACATTTCATCCCCTTTTGAGGAATTTTCCACTACGAAATATATTCATGTTGGATTGGTGTTCCATTCTCCATTGAGGGTAACTTCTTCCATCTAATCTCTACATTCTGCTGAACAAATGTTAGTCAAGACAGTCATCATTCAATCGGAATTCGTCCTTTCAAGCAATTTTCCATAATGAAAATTATGGTGTTTATTAAGGGATGAGGAGGAGAGTTATTAGAGAGGAACAATTGCAATTTTTATTGATGCAAAACATGATACAAAGAGCACATATATATAGTGCTATGAGCCCAACGGCTAGTACAAAATATACCAAATATGTATGAGCCTAACGGCTAGTATTAAATATAACAAGTATGCATGAGCCTAACGGCTAGTAGATAGTGACAAAGCATGCTAAATATGATAAAACGTGTTCACACTCTAACGGCTCTATTGTAACGGCTCTATTATCTTCATTATGCCCCCTCAGTTCGAACTCGGGTTTCCTTGCTCATTCTGGCTTCCGCCTGCACTAATAACGCGAAGTTCCTCTCTCATTCTGATAAAATTTTTGGTCGAAAGGGCCTTTGTGAGAGCATCTGCTCTCTGATAGTATGCGGGCACATGACATATTGCAAGTCTTCCTAATTGCGTTCTTTCTCTCACAAAGTGGAGATCAATTTCAAGATGTTTCATCCTTGAATGTTGAATAGGGTTTAGAGATAAAGATACTGTGCTCTTATTATCGCACCAAATGACCGGCTTTCGTCTTGGAGTGAAACCAAGCTCCTCCATCAGTGATTCTATCCACATGATTTCGGCTGTAGCGCTTGCCAGTGCACGGTACTCAGCCTCTGTGCTAGATCTTGATGTGGTCTATTGTTTCTTCGTACACCAGGAAATGATATTGGAACCGAGGTAAACGCAGTATCCTGAGACAGACTTTCGATCGTCAATATCGTTGGCCCAATCGGCATCGCTAAAGCACTGTAAGTTAAGTTCCTTTTCTGAATTTAAGCGTATGCCTTAATGTTTTGTGCCTTGTAAGTATCGTAACACTCTCTTTAATGCCATCCAATGTTCTGATAAAGGGTTCTGCATGTATTGACTGAGTTTATTGACGCTGTAGCACATATTTGGTCGAGTAATAGTTGTGTATTGTAACGCTCCTATTATGCTTCTATATTGTTTGGCATTGTCGATAGCTTCTCCTTTATGCTTAGATAGTCTTAGGTTACTAATCATAGGCGTAGGTAATGGGTTTGCCTTGTGCATATTTGCCCTTTGCAGTATTTCAGTGATATAATTTTGTTGGGATAATATTAATTCACCATTGTTTTTCCTAATCACTCATATTCCAGGAAAATTTTTTAGTTCCCCCAAGTCTTTAATGGCGAAATTTTGATCCAGCTTGTGTACGATTCTGTTTATTTCTTCGCTGTTGTCTCCTGTTATTAGCATGTCGTCAACGTATACTAGAATGAACACAGTTCCATGTATGCCCTTCTTCATATATAGAGAATTGTCCGATTTAACTTGTGAGAAACCCATGTTAGACAAAGTTGACTTTAGCTTTTCATACCAAGCTCTCGAAGCTTGTTTTAAGCCATATATTGCTTTGTGTAGTTTGCATACTTTATCACCGGTATCATATCCTTCAGGCTGTTGCATGTATACCTCTTCAGTCAATTCCCCATTCAAAAAAAAGCATTGTTGACATCCAGTTGCCTCACATTCCATCCTTTGTTTAGAGCAATGGTTAGTATAATTCTGATGGTTGTGGGTTTTATGACTGGGGAAAAAGTTTCATTGAAATCAAAGCCAAATTGTTGCGCGTAACCTTTTGCAACCAGTCTGGCCTTGTATTTGTCAATAGATCCATCTTCTTTTCTTTTTATTTTGTATGTCCACCTACAACCAATGACATTTTTGTGTTTTGGTTGAGTCACTAAGCTCCAAGTGTTGTTTTTTATGAGAGCTTTATATTCAGTGTCCATTGCCTCCTTCCATTTGTTTGATCTTATAGCCTGAGTGAAATTCAATGGTTCGATCTCACTGGCAGAAATATTATATACTTTGGGTTTGAAGATTCCTCTCTTTGACCTGGTGATCATGTGATGTCCAGTTGATTGTGGTGGTGTTTGCTGCTGTGTATCATTGTTGCTGGTAGTGTCAACATGGTTGTTGTTTTCTGTATCTTCACTATATTGCATGTTTTGATGTACGTTTGTATCTTCTGAGTCATTGTGTGTCTCATTGGTTTGCTCATTTGTTCGATCCATAGTTTCTTCCTGGGTGTTTAAATTGCTTGTACGTTGTTGCTCTTCATTTCTATCAATTGAAGGTGGTTCAGTAATGAATGGCTCGAACCGTATGTTATTGTTTATGCTTTGTTCCCCATCCTTTTTGCCGATTTGCTTTTCTGCATAAGGAAACTTGTTTTCATCAAATATCACATGTCTAGAAACATATATTTTCCCATTTTTGTCCATGCACTTATAACCTTTTTGGTTTTGTGCATACCCGATGAATGTGCATGGGCTTGATCTCATACTTAGTTTATGATTGTTATAATCTCTCAAACATGGAAAACATAGACACCCATAGGCTTTCAAAAAACCATATTCTGGTCTAACACTGTATATCATTTCATGAGGGCTTTTATTGTTTAAGACTTTGGTTGGCAACTTGTTAATGAGGAATACAGATGTGTAGAAAGCTTCATTCTAATATTTCATGGGTAATGAGCTTTGTGATAACAAAGTTTGACCAGTCTCTACTATGTGTCGATGTTTTCTTTCGACTAAACCGTTTTGTTCGGACGTATGCGGGCAAGTTAATCTATGTTTGATCCCTCTTTTGAGAAAGTAATTAGTTAGAGGTTTAAACTCAGCTCCCCCATCTGTCTGAACAACCTTAACAGTACTGTTCATTTGTTTTTCGACATGAGTTATAAATTGCATAACTGTATTGCAAACTTCTGATTTAGTTTTCAGCATGTATATCCAAGTATATCTAGAATAAGCATCTACAAAAGAAAGATAATACCTGTGTCCCTGATATGAATTTAGAGGCGCGGGTCCGCATAAGTCAGCGACTATAAGTTCCAGTGGCTCATTATAGCTGGTTTCAGAATCACTAAAAGGGAGCTTGTGGCTCTTGCCGAGTTGGCAGTGCGTGCATGTGTGTTTGATAGGTACATTTTTATAATGAATGTTATTATTACGTAGAACAGTCTTAACAGTTTCCAGGTTAGGATGTCCTAATTTTACATGCCAAGAATTAATCACGTTACATTCACTGCTATTATTGTCATAATCAACGTTATTGCAACTATTCCTAATACAGTCATTGTCACTACTAGCATCTATATTATTGTACCAGAATTCTCCACTTGAGTTTGCAGTCTTGAATTTGTATAAACCATCGTATAGGTTACCTCGAAGTAATATTTCATGATTTAGGGAATCTTTAACTAAACAAAACTTAGGATGAAATTCAAAGTAAACATTATTGTCGTTGGCAAATTTTGATACACTTAACAAATTTTTATTAATCTTAGGTACCCTAAGAAGATTGTTTAATTTGAGTTGTCTTTTCCCAAAAATAGTCCCTTTGCCTATGTGTGTGATACTAGCAGTACTACCATTACCCATATGCGAATTTCTCATACCCGAGTAATTTCTGCTCCCAATGTTTAAATTTTGAAGATTTCTAGTTATGTGGTGAGTTGCTCCTGAGTCAGGGTACCATTCTTCGAAGCCATTGTCTTCATTTTTTACTTCATCATCATCTGCAGCATTATGTCTTCAGTTTGCATTATTATTATTTTGAGTTGAATTCCCTGTTGTTGCCATATTTGCTTGTGCTCTTCTTTGTGAAGAGTAATTTTGGCTTGCCTGTTGTCTACCTGTGCCTGAATTATACCTGAAGTAACATTTGTTCGCCATGTGACCAAACTTTTGGCATATTTGGCATTTCACACGATAGTTGTTGTTATCTCCTTGTATGTGCTTATTTCTGACTGTGGTATAATTGGAAGAGAACTTATTTTGTGTTGTTTTTCTTTGGTCGATTCTGCCTTCATGAGCAAGGAGTGCTGATCGAACGAACTGTAAATCAGGTAAGGTTCGTTGTGTGGCTAGCACAGTTACTAGAGATTCGTATTCTTCATCTAATCCACCAATAATAAATAGGATTTGCTCATGGTCGCTGATCTTATGTCCAACAACATTTAGTTTGTCACGCAGATTTTTAATTTTTCCTAAGTATTCTTTCATGCTTGCCTCCTTTTTTCTAGAATTTTGCAATTCCCTTCTATATTGCATGATTCTAGCAGCTGATTGTGAACTGAAAATTTGTTCAACTGTTTTCCATATTTCATAAGACGTGCTACATCCAACTATTTGTGATAATAAATTCGAACTTACTGACGATACGAGCCATGAGGAGAGGAGGCTGTCTTGTTTTTGAAACTTTGTGTAGTCTGTGTTAGGCACAATTTCTCCTTTCGAATTGGTTATCGTCGCTGGTGGGACTGTTATTGTCCCATTAATGTACTGCAGTAAATCATACCCTCTTAAAGCGATCTCTACTTGATATTTCCATAGAATGTAATTGTCTTCGTCTCGAGATGCGGTGATAATTTGGTTTTTTGGTTTAATCAGGTCATGATGGTTAGGGGGAGCGCTGTACCCCATACTTCCTGAAACAGCGGAGGTTACTTCATTGTTGTTGGCCATAAAACAAAAACAACTTTCTGCTGGATGATTAAGCCTTTCGGCACTTTGGCTCTGATACCATATTAAGGGATGAGGAGGAGAGTTATTAGAGAGGAACAATTGCAATTTTTATTGATGCAAAACATGATACAAAGAGCACATATATATAGTGCTATGAGCCCAACGGCTAGTACAAAATATACCAAATATGTATGAGCCTAACGGCTAGTATTAAATATAACAAGTATGCACAAGCCTAACGGCTAGTAGATAATGACAAAGCATGCTAAATATGATAAAACGTGTTCACACTCTAACGGCTCTATTATCTTCATTAGTGTTCTCATGCTGGGTTGATGTTCAATTCTCGATCACCAACTTAATTCTTCCATCGACAAATAATGAACAATTGTTGCTAAGGTATGGATTTTTTTCTATTTACTAATTTATTTAATCAAATTTTACAGCAACAGTGGCATTATAATTTACATTCCCAGTTACTGTTCACTTTTGCGCACACTGTTCTGAATTGAAATGAAGTTCTATGACCATTTTCCAATGTTTACTCTTTACATCAAGCAGGTCTACTTTGTCAAGCGAGTTTCAAATATCATTATGTAAAACAATTTCTTAGTAACAAATTTTATTTTACTGCAACTGTTTTTCTATGGATTTCCCACAAAATAGTACACTACTCTAAACTTTATCAAATCCGATTTATTTCAAAACTTTGTTTTGTACCATATAAACTTATGTTTGGGATGTTATTAGTCTTGGTGAATTTCTGCAATAATGAGAATATTTGGTACGTGTATATTGACTACAAAAATTATTAACTCATTAAATTATTTATATTCAGATCTGATTTTATTTTCTTCTGTACTAGTTTTTATAATCCTTTTTAAAACCAAAATTTTCTAGTTATGAAGGAATCTCATCACAAAAAGAAGACTTATTCCAGGTGGGAAACCACTCTGTACTGCCATGCTTATTTTAATATTATATCCGTGTCCTTTCTGCACCATGCACTATTCGCATCACTAGCTGCGCCTTTTCATGTGCGCCGCACCACAAGAAAGACACAAATGCCACGCAGCCATATGCACGCCCTTTCATAACTACGCTGGAGTTTTGGATAACTCACAACCATCGAACTGTTTGATAACCGACAACTTAAAATTTGATATTGTTTCTTGATAATACCATAAATTTGATACTTTTCATAGCCTTTACTTGAGAAATCTATTTTCTTTGCCTTAAGGGGGTTAAATATCGCACATCTGAACATAGCTTTTAACTCCGTACTTTTATTTCTTCTATTTACATTTTTGTTTAAATACTTTATGTATGTCGTACATACTTTTTTTTATTCCTTATCTTTTGTATGTGGAGGAGGGTTTCTTGCCCAAAATTAGATTGTTTTACTTTAAGCCTATTTACAATAATGTTCGGGTAATACTTTTTAATACTGAAATCATTTTTTTTTAAATGGCAGAAAAGATGTTGTTTCTTATGTAGTATACTTGGCTTTATTTTGTCTTGCAAGGGATATGACATAGGACTTACAGTAAATTAATTAAATTTCATATACATTTGAGTCTATACTCTTTTTTTATTTTATCAACATGTCATGATTCAAATCAATTTATAAAGTTAAATTGAAGGGTTGATCTCAGTGGAGATTTCCCGCAAGATAAGTAGTTTCTCCAGCAACGGCAACATCGAAACAAGTGTTTCAAATATGTATTAAGAACCTTTATAGTGTCTAATTGTACCAATTAAACAAATAACATGTTGCTTATTTAACTGATAGATGATGTCTATTAATTTTTACAACATAGTACTACCAAATCCGAGATTCAATTTTGTAATCGGTTTAGCTGTCGTATCCAAGATAAGTTTCATAATGTTGATCAATTTTACTGATCCTTTTAGCTAATTGTGCGCTCAAACGACTGGATTTGTGTATTGCTTCTCTTTTAGCAATAGGCATTACAATAATACTGTTGGGGTATGAAGGTCACGACCCAAAAATAGGACTATGCTATGCATAAAAATTGAGAGAAGAAATAAACTGTGTAAATGATATTTGGAATGGATCCATGCGGTATCAAAAAATTAAACTCTAGTTTTTACAAAAATCTTCATAATATAGGATTATTTTTTCAACCTGGTGTTAGGCAATTATCATACACAGGGGAGTAGATAGTTAATATACTTCAAGCTCTATTATATGAATTTCTAATAGAATTATTCATATAAAAAAAGGGAAAGTCTATATAGCCACAAAACATAGACACAATTGATGACACAATGAATCTTCATCATTGGATTCCCCCATGATTTCCACCTCTCCACATAAAGACAAAATAATCCAATGGCTATTACTCTGTATTTTTCAATTTGTGTTTAATTTTGTGTTCAAATAGCCGTCCCCATAAAAAAATGGTTGCAGGAAGGCAAATAAAGCATCCAAAAACCAGGTAGAACATTTAAAGATGAATTAATTAAATATATTGTTCAGATGGTTCAATTCAGAAGAAATTAAAAGATGAGTAGAGGCTTCTCTGGTTAGAAACTAAATTTGTTTAATTAATTATATTACATAGTTTAGCAAGAAGTATAGTTTAAGAGTCGTGTATCTATGTATGGAATGTCAAAATTGAATTTCTCGTATTTTAATCAACATCAGATCAATCTGCCATGCAACATTTAATAACAAAATAAATTCAATTTCAATGGAGCTTTATTTCACTACGGAAATGATAGGGAGGACAGTAACTATGATTTTTTAATTGATTTCTCTCTGCCTATGGAGAAGACGGATAGGATAAGGATCACTGGATCGCAAGAAGAGACTTGGAAGAATTGGGTTGGTATTAGTCAATATATTTGAGCTGTAAAGTATAATTAGACTATTGCAGGTTACTGGTTAACACAGTAGTACTTTTATTGTTCTGAATTATTGTTCTACAAAGTGTTGTATGGTCAGTAAATAAACTTGATGGTGCTAGCGAGTTTGTTGAGGGAAAATATTGTAATGCAAACATGTTGTTATATTCGCTTGGTTATATAAAAATTATTATTATTCATTGGGTTAATGATGGCTCAGGGGTAGAAAATCGGAAGGCACCAATAAGAAAGATTTTGGTGATAAGCCACTAATCTGCAGCTTTCTCTTCTTAAGGACAAGTTTCACAGGCATATAATAAAAATGATATTGTAAGAAGCAATAATTGTGAAAATGCTGAGATTTCAATGTTTAGTATTTTGTTTCAAATAAACTATTTATGCAAGCAGAAGAATGTTACCACAAGTCTACAATCCATACAAAAACCCAAATGCACAAGAATGGATAACGCATGTGCAAATATCCTATAATGTATGTTTGCATATGAGGTGTGCCTAAATTATTATATCCCTTTACATACCCCTACAAATTCCGCCTTGTTCTACCACCAAAAATCCACATCCAAATCCTAATTACAACCTCCAACGACTGCCTATGTGCAAAGTATGAGTTATATCCTAGTACATACATGTATGTATGTATGCAAGTATTGTAAAAGGTTTTAAATCTTGAATATCGATCGCGTTTCATATCGGAAATTTTAGAGACTTAATCTCGTATCGGGGGAAATCTCAGATGAGATGAGTCTAACTAGGGTGATTCATCTCGGATTTCCGTCTCGGGTCTTAAAGTTCACATCGGAACAATATCCGGGTACACGACATGTTAAAAAATGATACTCTTACACAATGATTATTATGAATATTTTTATAAACATAGTAACGTAAACTTGAATTGCAAAATTACATCATTATTCTTAATTTACGAAAGATCATTCATACGCTAAATCGTTGTATGCTTAAAATAGAAATATAACATAATGCAAATATAAAAGTACTTACGACATATGATCCATGAATATCAATTATTGTTAGACATAAAACATTAAAAAAATCTAAAACATTAAAAAGTTCAGCATAAGTAGAACATAAAATACATAATTTCAACGGTAACATGTACGTAGAAATAGACGAATATGAAAATCATAAGCATTGTAGAACATATATGAACATACGATATGGTCATTTAATATGCAAAATGTTGAATAGCAGGAGAACATCATAGCTAGATTTGATTTTTTTTATTATTGTTCTGGTTCGGGCACAGATTTAAATTTAACCAGATTTAAATTTTAACTAGACAAGATCTCGTACGATATTTCAATACCTTGTCTCGGTCAATATATCGTTCGATGTTGCAATATCTTGGATGTTATATTCGAAAGAAGATTTACAGTGAGATTGCTGTTTCGCTTTTGAAGAAGCTCAAAACGAGATCTCGGGCGATATTTTCGAAATTTGATCTAGTGGTATTATACATACATAACTATAAGAACAACTTATAATATAGCTATATCCAATAAGCCAAACAATCAACATGCAGCTCTAAGTCTAATATTTCAACCAAATTGATAAAATGTAAAATTTCCTTCCTTCAAAATCACATTTCATGTTACAATGTATGCAATTCATTAATGCTCTAGTACTAACAAGTAATGACGAATCAATGTTGATAACAACGGTATTCAATCGCTACTTATTACATGAATACATTAAGCTTTTAGCGCAACTCTAAACCCAACCATAATCAAACTAAAATTACATAGCTACTACAAACTGTTATCAAGGTTTTAAATCTCGAAAATCAATCACATTTCATCTCGGAAATTTTAGAGACTTGATCTCGTGTCGAAGGAGATCTCGGATAAGATGAGTCTAACTTAGGGTTTGTCTCGGATTTCCGTCTCGAGTCTGAAAGCTCATATCGGAATTCGGAAGCATATCGGTGTATATGATATGTTAAAAAATGGTTTTTTTACACAATAACTTCCATGAATGCTATTATAAAAATAGTATCTTGAAGTTGAATTGCAAAATCACTTCATTGTTTTTAATTTACAGAAAAACATTCATATTCATAAATCATAATATGCTTAAAATAAAAAAATAACACAATACCGATAGATTATTGTTTACAAATTATTGCTGGACATAAAACATAAAGAAGATCCAAAACATTAAACGGTTCAGCACAAATAGAACATAAAATACATAGTTTCATAGGTAACATACATGTAAAAAAGGACGACTATGAAAATTATAAACATTGTTGAACTACTATGAATATTTGATTTGGTTATTTAACATGCAAAATATAAAGTAACAGGAGAATATTGTTGTTAAGATTTTTTTTTTAATTATTGTTTTGGTTCAGGCGCGGGTTTTAATTTTCACTAGAAAAACCAAGATCTTGGCTAATATTTCAATATCTCGTCTAGATCGATATATCGTCTGATATTGCAATATCTCCGACGATATATCCGAAATGAGATTTACAATAAGATTTGTTGTTTCTTTTCGGAAGGGACCCAAAGCGAAATCTCAGGCGATATTTTTGAGATCTAAAATAGTGATTGCTATCAGGTCAAACATAGATCAATAATGGTATCAAATCTCGGATTTTGGCCAATATCTCGGTTTAATATCTCGGCTATCTCGGGTGATATTTAAAACACGTATAACTAAATAAGGTGCCAAATCTCGGATTTTGGCTAATATCTCGGATTTTCATCTCAGGAAAATTTAAAACCTTGAGATCAATCAATAAAATAAAAATAAAACCAATAAACTCACTTGACGGTTAACGGTGTCAAGATAGGGACAGTCTTTTCGAAGCTCAATCATCCTTTGCCTCTTCACATATGGCACATGTGATTTCCACCCTTCTTCATCTTCATCTTCATCCACCTCATCGCTCTTTCCATTCTTTGATATCGGTCTTTTCCCATTCATTACTTCTCTTTCCATTTCATTGTCCGTGTATTCAGCAAGTGATTTCAAAGGATCTCTGTGCATAAGCTCTTCCCTGTTTCCTTCTTTTACTGCTGCTTCCTCTTTATTATTAGTTGGTTGATTTTCCATTTGCAAATTTTATCTAAAAAACATTAACTAAAAAATTTACAATACACAGTTATTGACAAGATTACCTTTCTTCTTAATGATAGTACAAATAGTACAGTGATAACAAAAATTATTGTATAGTATGGGTGCATTCTTAACGAACGTGAGCGTAGCATTTGAGCGTGCCATTTGAGTGTGGTACTGTAGCGAAGGGGAATTGTGTTTTTAGCGACGAACGGGGTATTTGAGCGTGGTATTTAATTGTTAAATTAATGGTTTTGATTTAATTAAATACTAATTGCATCAAACTATAACAACAACATATTTCATAACACGATCACGTTTTTCATAAAACATAAAGAACACAACGGTACTGGAATTAAAACAAATACATGAAAATCTATAATAAACGACGATGAGGTAATAAGTTCAACTCCGATGAAATAAAGGCACATAAGCCCTCATCGCTAAGCTCCTGAGCAATATCAACATTCCGCTCATCGTTGCGAAAAATCGTCAGAATCTCCCAAAGATCCACACGCGTCCCCGATCTCCGAACAAGCTCCAAACAACGAGCAGCAAGCTGTCTCGTATGGTCGGTCACCCACGAGCTGGCACTTTCTACCTGTCTGCGCCTAGAAGGCTGACCAGACGGTGGATCGCCCGAAGCCATCCAACCAGTATAGAAACTCGCGTCCCCGGGGGAGAAAGAACCAGCTGCTGCAGGCGCTGGTGGAGATGCTGGTGCAGTAGGAGGCGCAACCTGAGGAATCAGATACGCACAAGTATCTTTGCGCAAACAACCCTCGAACATAATGTCTTGGTCTCGGAACTTCACCGGCGAATGCTTCCTGAATTTTCTGAATGGTCTGCCACCGCCGGTACTCCAAAAATCATCAGGACCGTCCAGATAATCGAAATCTGCATTCCATACACCGCCAGGTGCTCATAGCAGAGTGTCCCATTCGCGAAAAGTGCGCTTCATGTTGTCCCATTTATTTTTAATCTGGTTTTCTGTGAACTCCAGTCCAAAACGGTCGTTCATTGTTGCTGCGACTGTTGCGTAGAACCCACTTACGCTTGTATCGCGAGCGGCTATGAACTCAACGCAAATATCTATGAAAGCGGACTCCCGGTCGTCTATCCAATTTGCAAATGGCTACGAGGTAGCAATGGTGGAAGAGGAAGCCATCTGCGTAACCAAAAAAAATTCCAGAAAAATCCGAAAAAAATATATGTGGTAGAGAATTGAAAAACAAAGACAACGATATTAAAAATTACTGTTTTTGCCGCTTGAAATTGCTCCAAAAAATCAAAAATCGGAGGTTAGGAGGAGTGTAATCGGGTTTAGATGAGAGAAAATGGGGGGGGCTCGGTTTAATAGAGGCTGAAAGGGTACATTGGAAAATTAACCGTTGGCGCCCGACGCGTCCGACGCGTCGGACGCCAACGGTTAGTTTTCCAACATTCGAGAGTCGTGGAATCTGGAAGGGTTAAAAGGTGCTTGCGTCCGACGCGTCAAACGCAAAAAAAAAATGAGCATGCCAAATTTTCACTACGAACGCACCCTATGTTCCAAAAAGGCGAACTAGAACAAATTGCAACCTTACCGAACCAAAAGTACAATTGGATCACAACCAGAAATACAATTGGATCAATTGCAGGTTAGCTATACTAAGTACTAGTAGGAATTTAAGAGAATCGAAATATTTGCAACTTTTATATCACTTGTCAGGCTTCTTAATAACATATGATGTCCTAGCGAATTCAGTTATAACTTTTTATGCTAGTTCAATATGATGTAAATTTGTCAATATCATATATATAATCTCTGTTCAAATATTTTTTGTAACCGTGTATTTTTCTCTCTACTAAAATGCCCATTTTAGAATAAAACCTTTTCAACAATCAAACATGAACACTGAAACGTGAATAAAAAAGGATTACGGTAGAAAGGTAGATTTAGAAAATAAAAAAGATTGAAGGAAGAAGAAAACTTGAATATGAAGTTTTTATCTATTTTCTAGATTCGAGATAAACCTAAACTTTATCTTAGTATATAATCCAAGTTTTTAGGGAGTTGCTATTGACACTCCAAATATTGTTAAAGGGAGGTCAATTTTTTTTTTTAAATAAAACTTGTTAAGTGGAGTACCAATGGAGAGAGCACCCCCTTAACAAATAAAATTTATTTTACCAAATTAGCCTTCTTTACAATAATCTCTTTTTTATAATTATACGGTATATAAGTCGAACTGCATCAGATTTTTATATCAAATTATTAATAATTTCATTTGTCAGATCAGACGAAAAAATATCATTGATAGGAAATCGATATACATATATCGAACAATTATTTTTTTAATACGGTATTACGTTCTTTGTTCATACAATTATTTCTCCTCTAACAATCGCTTTTTTTTGTTTTCAAATAATTTTGGGATTGGGTCTTTTTGCATTTGAAATTGATTTGGATTTGGGATGGTAACTGATGTTATTACCAGACGTTATTACGAGGGTAAAAGGGAACGTAAAAAATTAAGTACGTGACCCCCTTATCATTATTTTTATCATTGGAGTGTTTTTAAAATTTGACCTCCCCTTAATAATTTTTGGAGTGTCAATAACAATGCCCAGTTTTTACTGCAATTCTAATTAAGTCTGGTACCCTCGAAACAAAATAGGAGCTACGATAAAGATTGATACCAGTAGTGAATCGAAAAAACTATTTGATAGTGTGTTTAGTGATGGCGCTTGTTGCACTGATGTCAGCTCTTGCGGCAATAATGGCGGTGATTGCGGAAAAAGTGGCGGAGCTCGCGGTAGCAGTGGTGGATGATGCTGCAGGGATCGGACAGAAGGGGTACGGATTTTCGGTTGGCGGCGAAGGAAGACAGGTGGGCGGCGATGACTTAGGGTTTGCCAAAGGAAACCCAACTTCTTGTTTAAAAAAAATTGTGAAAGGGGAGTGGCAATCTTATCAATAAATCCTTAATAAATAAATATAATTTTATCTTATTATCCATTTAGGTTTAATTTCATGTTTATGTTCATTAATTTATTTTTTTAATGGTTAATCAACACCATTAGTTGTGGAGAAACAAAAATCTGACAAAAACATGAAGATATAGACAATCTGGTATTACACAGGAGAGTGAGCATTATTGTGGGGTTTATCACCAATCATCAGTATTTTGATCGTTTGTGCTCATATAAGAAGTGAAAATCAAGAGGAAATCCAAACATTATGATTTTATGTCTAATTTTTGCATCTATATAGACTTTCTTTAATACACACACATAAATAAACATAAACACACATACATATTATGGGCATTGTTGTTGACACTTCAAATATTGTTAAGGGGGACCAAATTTAAAAAAATAATTAAGGGGAGTACCAATGAAGAAAGTAGTCCCTTAACAAATAAATATGATTTTACCTTATTACCCATTTGGCAAATTCTATACATACACCCATAATTTCTTAACATACACCGTGGAATAAAATAAAATGGTATACCCCAAAAGTTTCTTTTCATACACCATGCCTTCTACAAATTTACATGTTTATATTTTCATCAGCTTCTCTCTTTAACCGTAAAATTAAATTACACAAAAATAGGAATTCATTACATAAAAAAAATAGTTTTCGACACTAATATTTTAAATTATTTGATTTTTTATTTTAAAAATCAACACTAATTTTAGATGATTGAACACATGTACATTAGAGTATTTAATTGTCAAAGTTGCCTTAACTGATATTTCAAATTTCATTAACTTTATAAAATTCTATAGATTTAAGTACATATTATTGATTTTAAAGTTTAAATTGGATGGATTATAAGAGAATGACTGAAAATGAATTAAGGACAAGGATAAAGTAGTCACAGTATTTAGTTGTCAAAGTCGAATAAGTTTTTATTTTTAAATCTGGTTTGAAGGGGCAATGTGGGAATATTGAGTAGTGTGAAATAATATGTTTGTGTAACCCCTTAACAATTTTTCAAAGAGTGGAGTGTTTTTAAAAAATGGTCCTCCCTTAACAATAGTTGGAGTGTCAATAACAACACTCATTATTATTAAATGGAAATTAGGTTGCGCATCCTATTATAGTTTTAAATATAAACCCAGGGTCGGCCCTGGCCTAGTGAGAGCCGTGCGACCGCACAAGTCCATTAGGTCAGGGGGCCCAAAAAAAATGTATTACCTTTATTAGAGTTGTTTTTTCGGGTCAGGATGCGTGTACTTGATAGCAATTTATCTATGCAAAAGTAGATATGATTGTATGCTTTGTTGACATCAATCAGTATATTAAAATGGAGATGTGGCTTGTGTGGACCACTAGTTGACAGATTGAAAATGTGGGTTAAAACTTTATGAATTTGCTGAAACACGCAATTTTCTCAATGGAGATGCACAGTAGAAAAAGCATATTTTCACTTAAGTACAATTTCATAATAAAAAAAATTAAGGGCCCAAAATTTTGGGCCCGCACTAGGCCCAGAAATACTCAGGGTCGGCCCTGTATAAGCCACGTCCCTCCCAACTTTTCCATGCAAACTCGGTCCCTATTTTTCCTACTTCCGTGTTTTGCGTTTTCCTATCCAAACAAAATGCGTTGTAGAGTATTAAAAAAAATGGAAATGTTCTCGGATGTCGACACAAATTAAAAAAAAAAAGTTGCATACATGTATGCAACTATTACCAATAATTGCAAACTTGTATGCAACTATTGCATATGTTGTTTCTATTGAAAATCTAGACAGAAACTTGCATACATGTGTGCAACTACTTTGAAATACTTGCCCACATGTATGCAAGTATTGCATGAAGGAAACTTAACTGAAATTTTGCCTGCAGATTGTTGCACGCATGTGTGCAGCTTTTCTATTTTACTGCACGCCAGAATGCAAATAAATGTGAACAGATTTGCATACAAGTGAAATTTTGCACACTTGTATGCAAGAATTATGCAATACTTGCACAGATGTATGCAAGTAAATCAACATAGATGCATGGCTGAAAAACATGCATGGATATATGCAAGAAAATACAAATATGTGCATACTATTATGCATTTAACTGCATTTTCGTTGTTTTTTTTTTGACGTGCTTTTTGATGGTTTTTGATCCGATTTTTTTAACGTTTACGTGTTTTATTTAAATATGAATTTACATGATTTTTTTTTATTTATTTATTGAATTTTCAAAAAATAGGGATGTATTTTATAATAAGTTTATGACCGGATCTGAGCCTAATTTTGAAACTTAATAGGGACATGTACCAAACGGACCCTATTATTAATATATATATATATATATGTTTATTATACGTGCATACACAATGTTTAATTGTTTTATTATTATTATTTCAATATATAATTTCAAATTGCAATAAAAATTCAAACTAAAATTATATATACACCTTAAATTTAATTAGATATATTTTTACTATTGAGTTATAATTTCCAACCAAGACTATATATATATATTCCATAGAGTATTAAGTATAATCTTTGGACGTGTATGATTTTAACAGCGAATTCGTTTTAATTGTTTATGCTGATTATGGAAACGGCTTCAGGGTACAAAAATTTGCATCTACGCGGTAGCTATATGTAAATGAAAGTCTTCTTATTCTACATCTGCTATTCAAATCGTTCTTACAAAAATTCCAGCAAATCGGTTTTTAAATTGGATTTGCTGGCTACGGTTTGATCCCTAAACCACATGTTAAACTGTGAGTCATGACAATTTTCTTATGTTGGATCTAGATTAACCCTAGAGGGGGGTGAATAGGGTTTATCACAGTTTATCGAGATATTTAAAAACAATCACAGCATAGAAATCAGTAGGGAAATAAATGCAGTAAATAAATAACACACAGATATACCCAGCTTCGGCAGACTCTGCCTACTGCTGCATTCACAAAGGTTTCTACTAGGTGTTAATAACAGATCCCGCTTACAGACCGTGTAAACTCGCACTCCCTGCTCCTGTACTAACCCTACGCTTAAAACCCTATACTGATCTAATCCCCTAGATCAGATTTCTCCTGATTACGACCCCATAACCAGTAACCCTAGTTTTTACAGACTCTAGTAAATTACTGCCAGCTAAACCCTAACTGGGTTCTCCCTAAATTTTACATACTCTAGAACTGATGGATCGATTACAGATAGAATTAAAAAAAACAAAGCAAAAAGAAATTTAAAAACAACCTAGTTTTTAAAAGGAATAAATCTCCCTTTAATCTTCAAATTTGGCCGGCCCTTTCAGAAGTGTGTTGCACCACTTCTTTTCTATGAACCGACCACCTCCCTTTCTTTTGTGGAAATAAAAATGGCGGCGATGGAAAATCCAAAACTAGGGTTTCTGAAAATTCTCCCAAATCGATTCGATGACTTCTGGAATTTATGAAACTGATGCTCGAGGTTTTGGGGCTATGTGATTCTTCACTTTGGCTTTCTCTGATTTGGGAAATCGTTGATCGAAACACAAGAAAGAAATTGTAAGTCCTCTGAAATTTTAATCTTTGGTTGCGTGAATTTTTATTTTGTTGGTTTCGATTTCAATCACCTAGCCTGCGATGTATTGGGTGTTAAATAGGATAATTAAATCCTATTAATTTCTCTGATTTCATATATATGATTCGATCTGAATGCTTGCGTGTGAAAACCCTGATTTGTTGTGTTTCCCTCTTTTGGTTGACCTTGAATTGATATTTGCCTTGATATAAAAACTGCCATGAATTGTATTGATAGATTGCTTTTGCCAAAAATGAGATAATGATATATGGAAACATATGATTCGATTTTCTGGTCCCTGTAAGGTTTTGAACCAATTCTGGAAACAAAAAATAACATCATTGAAATTGGCTTCCCAATATAAAAACTGATTTTGAAATCTTTCCCAAAAATGTTTGCTGTTAAATTTGTTGGATCTAGATTAACCCTAGAGGGGGTGAATAGGGTTTATCACAGTTTTTAACTGAATTGAAAATCTGACATGATATAAAAATAATAAACAGATCATAGAATATAGCAGAAACAGAAATGCAGAAAATAAATCACACACAGATATACTCAACTTCGGCAAAACCCTGCCTACTGCTGCATTTCTAAGGTTTCTACTAGGTGATAGAACAGATCCCGCATACAAGACCATGTACACTCGCAAACCCTGCTCCTATTCTAACCCTACGCTCAAAACCCTAGACTGACCAGTGTACCCTAGACCAGATTTTCCCGAATTACAAACCCGTAATCTGTAACCCAGATTTTACAGACTCTGTCAACTGTCAGTCAACACCCTGACTGATCCTCCTAGATTTTTACAGAATTCTAGAAACTGTTTGATCGGTTTTACAAATGAATTTAAAATTCAAAACAAGTTAAAATAAAAACTCTAAAACCCTAATATATGTTAAAACATGTTTCCCTTTCCTTTAGCCCATAAGAAGAATAGCCGGCCCACTTTTATTTGTCTTCACCCAAATTCTTGTCTCAAAAATGGCGGTCGAAATAGGAAACTAGGGTTTCTGCAAATTTCCCAAATCAAATCTCGATTGTTCTTTGGAAGATGAATCTCTGATGTCTTCAAAAATTTCGACTTGCTTCTCTTCGATTTGGGAACATCTATGATCGACAAAAACTTAGAAAATTGTGAGTATTCTAGATTTATCTTTTTCTGAATTGATTGTGGTTTTTTCGATCCGAAATGTTGGGTTTTGTTTTCGATTTCTTGTCCCTGCCTGTGATGATATTGGTGTTAAATAGGATTATATAATCCTATAACATGCTCTGATTTCACGTAAAATGACTGTAACACCCCACCTCCACTAGGGTCACTCGCAAAGGAATGCACTAGCTTTGGAGGGGCATTATTGGTAAACATGCATAATGATATAGCAAGGCAAGACATGACATATATATATATATATGTAAATAAACAGAGTGATTAAATAAAACAGCGGAAGATTTATAAACCATTTCAAAACACAAGTCTGGTACATCAAAATGTCAATTTCCCAAAATTACAAGTCTAGATAAATACATCATCTGATAAACTGAAAATACATAAGTACTATCCCCAAATAAGAGTGATAAACCATAGCGGCTCAAGTCCAAAGCATACTTGAGCTATCCAAGGAAGCAGCTAGAATCCAAGCTAGGCTCCAGTATTCCCTCCCTGAGAACCTGGGGGGGGGAGAAACGGAAGAAAAGAGGCGAAAGAAAACAGGTCAGTCAAAAAGACTGAGTAAGCCCCGCTACGATCAGTCTATAAACTAATAAAGTTAACATCATGATGTAAACTGGGATGATCATAGATAACAACATACTGGCATGGTAAAGTAACTACAAGATAGATAGAGGTGTCATCGCATAAACAAGGTTAAGTTTTGCACCACGGTGTACTAGCAAACCGACATAACAGGTATCGATCCCTTAGCCCAACTTTGGCCCAATAACGTGAAGTGACCTTAGTATAAGGTCCAACCCAACGGTCTAGTCGATCGGCTCCCTATAAGCCTAACACGTCAAGTGTTGATGTCCATACGGCCCACATATGGATGTAGTCTGACTGTGCTGGGTCCACCTTCGGGTGTATCAAGCCCTCGGGTGCCAACCCCGGACACTTAAGCAATAATGCACAGCCCAGACCTACTGGTACCCGTGCCTCGAGTTTGTCCAACATCGGACTACGTGCACGTCCGTAGCCCGCCGGACCCGCACCGCTGTACCACTCAGCCGTCGCTTTGGTCGTTTACACCCGTCCAGTAATCGTGCCCCGCCCTAGCCTAGTCTCTAGGGTTGTGATGATACCAAACTGGGATTACTGCCGGAACAGACCCGCTGCTAGGGTTTCCTAAGAGGGTTAAGTGCGATTTAACCCTTCACTAATCATGGATTAAATTGGTTAAGTGTAACTTAACCCCATTCTAATCCCTCGAACTCCCAAATGGATTAAACTAGTTAAGTGTAATCAACAGTTCACACTTAACCCCATTCTAATCCCTTGAATCCCCAAATTGGTTAAGTGTTAGTGGACCCTGACTTAACCCTAATCATGAGGCATTAATTACTTTAATGTACCTTAACCTCTCACATTAGACTTTGTTGTGGTTACTAGTTAAGCCGGGCGGGTCCGGGTAGCTTTACACCACAACTTGGTCTAACCTCGGGTCTTGGCACCACATGACCAACTTCTCACATTGGGTCTTATTGTTCGTAGCCACTAGTTAAGCCGGTCGGTTCCGGTTAGAATTACGCTACAAACTCAACCCAACCTCGAGTTGGCCACACTTATGTTTTCTAAGTGTCATGTCCACTTCATTTCAAAACATAATCACAAGTCAAACAATTACTTGGGTAGACCTAACTTAATAGGTAAATTCCCAAGGGGTAGACCTAACTTAATAGGTAAATTCCCAACCTTATATTTTCATGTGTTTTAAGTTACCCAAAACCCCCAACGTCATTCTATCGCTTACATATTCGTAATAACGCATAAAGGATAGGAAGAGGGAACTTGGCATAATATATATGATAAACTTGCACAACAATCATGCATAACATGTTAGACTTGCACAACTTAGCATAGTGAACTTGCATATTACCATAAACATGCATAACTTGTCAAACATGCACAACTTGTCATTTTAAACTTGCATAAGCATGCATAACTTATTAAACATGCACAACTTGTCATTTTAAACTTGCATAAGCATGCATAACTTATTAAACATGCACAACTTGTCATTTTAAACTTACATAAGCATGCATAACTTGTCAAACATGCACCACTTGTCATTTTAAACTTGCATAAGCATGCATAACTTATTAAACATGCATAACATGGCATAATGAACTTGCATGAACATGCATAACTTATTTAACTTGCAAATCATGACTTAGCAAACTTGCATAAACATGCATAACTCAATAAACTTGCAAATCATGGCTTAACAAACTTGCATAAACATGCATAACTTAATAAACTTGCAAATCTTGACTTAGCAAACTTGCATAAACATGCATAACTCAATAAACATACAAATCATGGCTTAGCAAACTTGCATAAACATGCATAACTTAATAAACTTGCAAATCTTGACTTAGCAAACTTGCATAAACATGCATAACTCAATAAACTTGCAAATCATGGCTTAGCAAACTTGCATAAACATGCATAACTTAATAAACTTGCAAATCTTGACTTAGCAAACTTGCATAAACATACATAACTCAATAAACTTGCAAATCATGGCTTAGCAAACTTGCATAAACATGCATAACTCAATAAACATACATAAATCCCAACTTGCATCAAATATTAACTTTAGAGTTCCTAAAATGAAGGTAAGAGGGCTTACAATGCTTATGCGGACTCAAATGAGTATAGCAAATGTAAGAGACCTCTTATGCAACTAATTAAAACCCCCAATTGCAAGCAAACTTGATCAAAACCCCTCTTTTATGAAGCCAATAGAGAAACAAGCCCTTAATGCAAGCTAAGGAGGATCATACAAGCCCAAATATACTTGTATGCATGGAAAATCACTTAGGAATTAATTTAGGAATTGTATGAAGAGAGTGGAGGCCATGAGAGTTTGGATTTTGACATAGTTTAGTTACTAGATTGAATAATGAGTGATTTAGGGTAGGTTAGGGTCTTATTTATAGATTAGGCTAGTGATTTGGACCATAGGATTAACCCTAGATTCAATTAGGTCCATCAGATCCCGGAACTCTCTAGAACCAAGCCACAAGACCCAACCCCAATCAGAAATGGTGCACCAGGCTAAACAGTCGGGCACCCCCTGTCGACAGGGCTGTCGACAGGGCAGTCGACATGCCAAGACCCCTGTCGACAGGCCTGTCGACATGGGGTCCTGGGCGGGAATTTTTCCCGCCTGCCCAGTTTGCCCTAACCCTAGTTTTTAATTTAAAATTTAAATCTGTTTTTACTTAGGAATTTTCTGCAAACTTCAATGGGCCTTAACTGGGTCATACGGACTCCGATTTTCGAAAACTCGGACTCTATTTCGCGTATTTTTCCGAGACGAACGCAATGGCATAGCCCATTTCCCTTGATTCACATTTTATAATTAAATTCTGCCTCAATTTATGTTATAACAGATTATTATTAAAAATACGGGTTGTTACATTCTCCCCTCCTTAAAGGATTTCGTCCCCGAAATCTTCAAGTTAGGAAGAACGTATCCTACCATCCGATCATCCATCTACTCAAAGCATCATCCACGAGCAATCATTGTCCTTACAAGATTCTAAATGCTGGATGAACATATGCAGAGGTGTGTGTATATGTACTTATCTAATGCAAATATCATCAATGCAAATTATGTTAGTGAAATGAATCCATATGTATGCAATTCCTAACATAATGTATATCATCTATATGTGTGCACATAACATACACCCATATGCAACATCCATGTGATAACACACAATTTTCATCCATGAATAAGCATAAACACTCATGCACATGCAATATGAGGAGTGTGCGAGCCGATCTAGTGCCTAATCGTGTATAATGCATCCACGAGCAACCACTTGCAAACTCTTGCAACCACTTGCAACCATCAAACATAACATGCTTCAAACACATGTTTCAACCAAGGGTTTCTACCTAAGGTTCTCATGACACGATAAACTATATATGCTTAGAAGATAGGCAAGATAAACTCCTTTTTGGATTACAAGAAATCCATTCAAACTCCGACATATAGTACTAACCGATGAGTCTCAACCCCCTTATGGAGTTTAATAAGATCGAGAATGGGACCGAGAGGATATATACAAAAGATAACTTGCAATCAAGCTCCACAGGAAAACATGGATCGAGGATGCACTCTTAAAAAGAGATATGATGCGCGTGTCTACTCTTCTTAGTCTTGAGCTTAACTCCACTGTGCTTTGACCGTCTTTCACTTCATGATTCCTTGGCTTCCTATCTCCTATTTCCCAAATTCGAGTTGGAACTCATTTCATTATCGCCTCTCGTCTTTCTTTTCCACTTATTCTTCCTTCTGTATACTTGGCTTAAACATAACTGTAACCTTATGATTCCATGAAAGCTCTCCAAAATTCACTAGTGAATCGTGGATCTCGTCTACTTACTATAAAGTATTCCACGCCGCAGAACTTTCCTGGAAAATACCAATCCACGTTGCCAATTGCCCTATAAACGTGATTTCCTATAACTCAGGCTTAGTCAAAATGAACCATCCGCTTATAGGCCATACCTAGATTCGGTTGCCTACCCATGGCTTCCTGTAGGTTATTTCAAAACTGGCCAACTTCTTCAGGGTAAACCGTTGCTAACCATGACACGGTCCTCTCGCTCTTCACCGGACTGAAATGAGCACTCTTCGTGAGTCTACCTTTTATGACCCACATACCCGTATTCCCTTCCTTTGATCTAGGTAGTCCATCCACGTAATCTATCGAGATGTTTTCACACTTCCCTTGCGGAACCTCCAATAGAAGTAATGGCCCACTGGGCTTCTATGACTCGGCCTTAACCTGGTGGCACAATCATGCATCCTAAGACCAACTCGGTCACCTCCTCGAGTGATGCGCACCTTCAAGATCCTTCTTTACCAAGTCTTTCACTCGAGGAACACCTAATCTCTCATCGCGCCTTAGTCATCCCTTGTCATCTATAATATATCTAGCGAGGTGACTTAACATCTCGCCTCGAATCGACTGGTCCATGTTCTTGACCAACCGCGGGTCTTCTTCTTGCGAAACCCCCTTCTTGATCCAGAAGAGTAAGTCTAGGCTCAGGGAATGCTAACTAACTAGCCAAACGGAGGAAGCTTCTTACTTCAATTGCCCTCCTCAGAGTTTTCCGGTCTTAATCCTCAACCACTTTAGCGGAATCCACCGCTAAGCCTTACTTAGGAACTATGTCCCCAAGAAAATCAATTTCTTTCCTCCAAAGTGACATTTTGAGAACTTGACCTTCAACTGGTGGTTCTAAGCGTGTCCATCTCCTTCTTGAGATGTCTAACTTGCTCTTCCTCGTTCTTTTGAGGAGATCAAATATCGTCTATGACGACCCTGACAAACTTGTTCAAGGACTCCCTAAACACCCTACCCATCAAAATCACGTAATATGCGGGTGCATTAGTCAAACCAAATAGCATGACTAGCCATTCTAAAATCCATCTAGAGTCCCAAACGCAGTCTTGTCAATTCCATCCTCAGCCATCCTAAGCTGATGGAATCCGGTAGCTAGATCAAAAGAAAACGGATGCTCCTACAAGCTGATCAGACAAATCATTGATCCTTGGTAACGGTTACCTATTCTTCTCACGAAGATCAACACATAAGCGAAGCAAACTGTCCACATCAGTAACGAATACCACTGGAGCACCCTACTCGAAAATGCTTCGTCTCAGGAAGTTCTTCTCAAGCAGCTCCTTGACTTGCTTTCTTAACTCTCATCTCGTGAGGTCACGTGCCTAACCGGCCACGAAACTGGCTTGGTATTACCAACCAGATAACGCGGAAATCTATCCCACGTCTAGGGGTAACCCCCTTACTTTCCCCCAAGATACCAGGATATTCTCGGACCACCCTCACAGATTGCAACTATCGATAAACGAGTTGAGGGATTCAAGATATCATAACATGACGGGACCCCTAGGGTTGCTAGAAATTTCTAAGGGTACCGCTGAGGCGAGTCATGAGCCTCACAACCCCCCTATACAAAAACCCAGAGTGGCTCCAAAACAGGACAACCATTCCATGCCCAAAACCAACCCATATCCCCTGAAACCGAGAATATAAACATCCCCCGGGAATTCTATACTCAAGATAGAAATTTTCAAATCCACTCAGACCACAGACAGGCGGGCAGAGCCCCCAATTGGATTTGAAACACATACGGGATCCTCAACTAGGCTAGTACTTAGGTGCAAACTTTCAACTAGATCAGATGAAATAAAACTATGCGATGTGCCAGAATCAAACAAAGTATGAACAGGGAAAATCAGAAAATGTAAACTAGTTTTTTAGCAGAAATGCCACCTCTATCATGAGCTGGAAGAACGGTGTTGAGGGGATGAACTCGCCCTCCAGATAATCCTGCACACTGAGTCTGACCTTGCCCTTGTTTCCTCGGGCAATCCTTGTTGAGATGTCCAGACTCCCCACAATGAAAGCATTCGCCCCGCTTTCTCTTCTTCTTCCTACATTCCCTGGCTATATGTCCAACTTTACCACAAAAGTTACATTTCCTATTCTCTCTGGGCTTGTCCTTGCGGTTGTTGTTATTCTTGCCTCGTTTCCCGGAATTTACTCTCTTGCCTTGAGACTCATTCGCCTTGACCTCTTTCTTGTCATTGTTATCCTCTTCTTGAAGTAGGGCCATATTCACCAAATTCTCGAAAGTCGCCCCCAAGGGTATATGAGACATGGCCAAACCATGTAATGGCTCGTTTAATCCTAGAGCAAAGTGTAGGGCCTTCTTCTGAGCTGTATTAACCAAGTCTAAATCGACCCGAGCCAGTTGATCAAACTTATCTATGTATTCCCTAATAGTCATGTCCCCTTGCTTCAGTGATAAGAACCTCAGTCCAAACCTTCCTCTAAAGTCATCCCAAGTCTCAATTGGCCTAGTAGCGGTGGTGACTACCCACCAACGTGCAGCTTCTTCCTTTAGCAACCATACCGCCAATAGAACCTTCCTGCGGTCACCTATATCAAAGGTGGCTAAAAGATCTTCGGTCTCTTTCAACCAATTCCTTGCCTCTACAAAAGTCTCGGTTCCAAAGAAATTCTTGCATCCCATCGCCTTAAAATCTTGGCAAATCTCTGCGAAGTCAGTTTGAGGATGCTGAGGGGAAGGAGGAAGAGGAACATCGACTACCGGAGGAGGAGTAATATTTGCGGGGCCGGCTTCGGTCGCCCTAGCCTCCAAAAGTCTCCTATACCAAACAGGTACGTGTACTCCCTCCGGAATGGCAAAGTTGTTGGCCATACTGGAAACGAAGACAAAGATAGATTCATAATGGAGAAAAACGAAGGAACTTTGCTAATGGCTTTTTGGGGAATAGCCTTTAAAATAAACTAGACTTTTCTTTGGAGAATACTTAATACTTGGTTTTGAAAATAGTTTTTCTTTTCAAAAGTTTTAAAAACCTTTTTATCCCTTCTCGTAAACCATATGCTCTGATACCAAATGTAACACCCCACCTCCACTAGGGTCACTCGCAAAGGAATGCACTAGCTTTGGAGGGGCATTATTGGTAAACATGCATAATGATATAGCAAGGCAGGACATGACATATATATATATGTAAATAAACAGAGTGATTAAATAAAACAGCGGAAGATTTATAAACCATTTCAAAACACAAGTCTGGTACATCAAAATGTCAATTTCCCAAAATTACAAGTCTAGATAAATACATCATCTGATAAACTGAAAATACATAAGTACTATCCCCAAATAAGAGTGATAAACCATAGCGGCTCAAGTCCAAAGCATACTTGAGCTATCCAAGGAAGCAGCTAGAATCCAAGCTAGGCTCCAGTATTCCCTCCCTGAGAACCTGGGGGGGAGAAACGGAAGAAAAGAGGCGAAAGAAAACAGGTCAGTCAAAAAGACTGAGTAAGCCCCGCTACGATCAGTCTATAAACTAATAAAGTTAACATCATGATGTAAACTGGGATGATCATAGATAACAACATACTGGCATGGTAAAGTAACTACAAGATAGATAGAGGTGTCATCGCATAAACAAGGTTAAGTTTTGCACCACGGTGTACTAGCAAACCGACATAACAGGTATCGATCCCTTAGCCCAACTTTGGCCCAATAACGTGAAGTGACCTTAGTATAAGGTCCAACCCAACGGTCTAGTCGATCGGCTCCCTATAAGCCTAACACGTCAAGTGTTGATGTCCATACGGCCCACATATGGATGTAGTCTGACTGTGCTGGGTCCACCTTCGGGTGTATCAAGCCCTCGGGTGCCAACCCCGGACACTTAAGCAATAATGCACAGCCCAGACCTACTGGTACCCGTGCCTCGAGTTTGTCCAACATCGGACTACGTGCACGTCCGTAGCCCGCCGGACCCGCACCGCTGTACCACTCAGCCGTCGCTTTGGTCGTTTACACCCGTCCAGTAATCGTGCCCCGCCCTAGCCTAGTCTCTAGGGTTGTGATGATACCAAACTGGGATTACTGCCGGAACAGACCCGCTGCTAGGGTTTCCTAAGAGGGTTAAGTGCGATTTAACCCTTCACTAATCATGGATTAAATTGGTTAAGTGTAACTTAACCCCATTCTAATCCCTCGAACTCCCAAATGGATTAAACTAGTTAAGTGTAATCAACAGTTCACACTTAACCCCATTCTAATCCCTCGAATCCCCAAATTGGTTAAGTATTAGTGGACCCTGACTTAACCCTAATCATGAGGCATTAATTACTTTAATGTACCTTAACCTCTCACATTAGACTTTGTTGTGGTTACTAGTTAAGCCGGGCGGGTCCGGGTAGCTTTACACCACAACTTGGTCTAACCTCGGGTCTTGGCACCACATGACCAACTTCTCACATTGGGTCTTATTGTTCGTAGCCACTAGTTAAGCCGGTCGGTTCCGGTTAGAATTACGCTACAAACTCAACCCAACCTCGAGTTGGCCACACTTATGTTTTCTAAGTGTCATGTCCACTTCATTTCAAAACATAATCACAAGTCAAACAATTACTTGGGTAGACCTAACTTAATAGGTAAATTCCCAAGGGGTAGACCTAACTTAATAGGTAAATTCCCAACCTTATATTTTCATGTGTTTTAAGTTACCCAAAACCCCCAACGTCATTCTATCGCTTACATATTCGTAATAACGCATAAAGGATAGGAAGAGGGAACTTGGCATAATATATATGATAAACTTGCACAACAATCATGCATAACATGTTAGACTTGCACAACTTAGCATAGTGAACTTGCATATTACCATAAACATGCATAACTTGTCAAACATGCACAACTTGTCATTTTAAACTTGCATAAGCATGCATAACTTATTAAACATGCACAACTTGTCATTTTAAACTTGCTTAAGCATGCATAACTTCTTAAACATGCACAACTTGTCATTTTAAACTTACATAAGCATGCATAACTTGTCAAACATGCACCACTTGTCATTTTAAACTTGCATAAGCATGCATAACTTATTAAACATGCATAACATGGCATAATGAACTTGCATGAACATGCATAACTTATTTAACTTGCAAATCATGACTTAGCAAACTTGCATAAACATGCATAACTCAATAAACTTGCAAATCATGGCTTAGCAAACTTGCATAAACATGCATAACTTAATAAACTTGCAAATCTTGACTTAGCAAACTTGCATAAACATGCATAACTCAATAAACATACAAATCATGGCTTAGCAAACTTGCATAAACATGCATAACTTAATAAACTTGCAAATCTTGACTTAGCAAACTTGCATAAACATGCATAACTCAATAAACTTGCAAATCATGGCTTAGCAAACTTGCATAAACATGCATAACTTAATAAACTTGCAAATCTTGACTTAGCAAACTTGCATAAACATGCATAACTCAATAAACTTGCAAATCATGGCTTAGCAAACTTGCATAAACATGCATAACTCAATAAACATACATAAATCCCAACTTGCATCAAATATTAACTTTAGAGTTCCTAAAATGAAGGTAAGAGGGCTTACAATGCTTATGCGGACTCAAATGAGTATAGCAAATGTAAGAGACCTCTTATGCAACTAATTAAAACCCCCAATTGCAAGCAAACTTGATCAAAACCCCTCTTTTATGAAGCCAATAGAGAAACAAGCCCTTAATGCAAGCTAAGGAGGATCATACAAGCCCAAATATACTTGTATGCATGGAAAATCACTTAGGAATTAATTTAGGAATTGTATGAAGAGAGTGGAGGCCATGAGAGTTTGGATTTTGACATAGTTTAGTTACTAGATTGAATAATGAGTGATTTAGGGTAGGTTAGGGTCTTATTTATAGATTAGGCTAGTGATTTGGACCATAGGATTAACCCTAGATTCAATTAGGTCCATCAGATCCCGGAACTCTCTAGAACCAAGCCACAAGACCCAACCCCAATCAGAAATGGTGCACCAGGCTAAACAGCCGGGCACCCCCTGTCGACAGGGCTGTCGACAGGGCAGTCGACATGCCAAGACCCCTGTCGACAGGCCTGTCGACATGGGGTCCTGGGCGGGAATTTTTCCCGCCTGCCCAGTTTGCCCTAACCCTAGTTTTTAATTTAAAATTTAAATCTGTTTTTACTTAGGAATTTTCTGCAAACTTCAATGGGCCTTAACTGGGTCATACGGACTCCGATTTTCGAAAACTCGGACTCTATTTCGCGTATTTTTCCAAGACGAACGCAATGGCATAGCCCGTTTCCCTTGATTCACATTTTATAATTAAATTCTGCCTCAATTTATGTTATAACAGATTATTATTAAAAATACGGGTTGTTACAATGACTTTGATCAGATTTGGTCTGATTTTGTTGGTATCGGCCTTAATTGATTTGATAAAACTGGAAAAAATAGACTTGCCCCTTTTGAATAAATTTGTTGGATTTCCAGAGAAACAAAAACTGGAAACAAAAGAATTGTGGTCCCTAGATTAAAAAGAAATATTGGATGATTTGGTGGACTCTAATCAATTTGTGAACTTGGTCTTCAATTTGGCATCCGATAAAATTTATTTGTCCCTTGATTTAGTACTGCATATTTTTGGAAAAACAATTTGAAACCGGACATGAATTTTTCCAAAAAAAATGTTTGTTGTTAAATTCAAGCATGCCCCTTTCATTGATTGTATGTAAATTTGGAACCAAATAAACCTTGCCAAAAATGATGATTTGTGCATTCCTTAATTAATTGCGTTCAGGAAAGATTTCTTGCCATTTATTTGATTCCCAAAACAGTGTTATAGTTTCTGAAAACAAAACACTGATTTCTCAAAGTATATTCCATACTTCCTTGACTGTTTTGCCAATACTGGAAACTTGTGATGGAATTACCCTGACTTAAAAAGCCCTACTGCCCATCTTGTTTGCACCCTGTTGCATATGAAAAATTTTACTATTTGATGATTTTCTCTATGTGAATGTACACACATGTGTGACATGCTAAGTCTTGCATTGCTTCTTCCTTGAACTGCATGTGCTGTAATGCCACTATACTTGACTAAATGCTTGCATGTCCATGCATTACTGAATTGAACTGATGCACCAACTTTGATGAATTGAACTATGATTCATGTTGGACCATCTTGTGTTTCATCTTGTATGTGAATAGCTTAACTTGAGATTGATGGCTTTACAGTCTTGAATATTGACTTCTGTATCATCATGATGTTGTGTATGACCATTTGCTGTTATAAATTCATGATGAAACAAAGTACACATATACTAGAACTTGATCAACTTGACCACCATGCAGTGTTCTTGTCTCTGATTCATGCTAACTTGAGCATTCCTTGTGAATCTGCCTTGTGTGTGTTGCATTGTAATTGAGCAGTTTGTATATTTGCTATTTAAAACATAAACTGCCACTTTATTGAATAGCTGCTCCATGCTTATCAGACATTTGTATATTTGCATGAACATGCTCGACCACCTTGTTGTGTATGCTGTATGTACATGCCACTTCATTTCAGCGGCACCATTGTATATGCCCCTTTTCTGTGGTGATTGAATACATACACCACATTTGTGTACTCATGCCATAACAATGCACATGCTTATGCAGTGATGTATATTATAGTTGCCACTTTAGCTTCTTGGACTTGTGCATGAAGACTGAGCTGCTTCGACTTATCCTTGTGTGTTGAACTATTGATATGCATTTGTCCCATTGATTTCACCATTCATATTGCTGCTGTTATGCTTGTACATGCTTGACTATCACTGCTGACTTGAATATATGCTGTTGCATTTGTGTTTAAACTATGTTGTTGCCATCACTTGTATATGCTGCTATGCTGATACAACTGCACCATACACCACTTGAACTGTCCATTCTGATCTGGCACTTGTTCACCTATATGCTGCTTCATGCTCCCCACTTAGATGCAATTCACATGTTATCGTGCACTTGTGCTTTGCATGCTTGAACTTTGTCACCAATGTGCTCGACCACTTTCTGTTTTTTCTGTTGCAAAAAAAAAAACTGAACATGTTTATGCTTGACTTGGTTTGACTTGCCTACTTGTGCACTGAGTCGAGAAGGTCCACGTGGCTACTTCTCAGTTGCATACTGATCGGCGTGGCAGTGCACACGTGTATATTTACATGTGTGTACATGCAGTCATCAGACAAGATTTCCTGTCCCTGTACATATACAAACTGTCTGCCTAGACACAGATGAATCAGATCAGGTCATGAAAAATGATGAGAAACACACCAGAAATCTGAGGCAAATAAAATTTTAAAAATAAAATTTATATTCGCATGTCTTCAGTTTTATTTCTATTGCAGTGTACTGTGTGTGTGTTTCATGTTACAGGTAAGCAGAAGAGACTGGATTGAAGTGACTGGACTGAAAGCTGTGAAGACAGAAGACAAGTATAGACAGTGAAATGTATGAGTGTCTGTATATGAGTCAATGTGAATGTATATATAGAAATGTATAACTGAGTGACAGTGTTATAGTGAAGAGCTGATGTACAGAAAAAGAAATTTGTACTGATATTTGTAATAAACAAATTCATTTGAAATAAAATATTATTTTATTGTTGTCAAGCAAACTTGTCTATTTTATTCAGTCAATTTACAAGTACAAATATTCTGTGAATGTATTTAAATAGTGGAGTATTAAATAGCTATACTGTTTGAATGTTGAAATAGAATATTTATATTCAAATAGAATACTGTATGAATATATGAGTGTCTATATAGTCGTATTCTATTTAAATATAAATATTATATTCCTATCTGTGATGTATATATAGAACAGTACAGTAACAAACACATTTAAAATATTATTTATTTGGTTGTTATCATCAAACAAAAATCATATAATTGTGTATACAACTACGTCATACACAACAAAATTGAAACTTGATTAATTCCTGGAAAGAAACAATTGCCGAGAATGATTCCTACAACTGTCTTCAACTTTCCAGTTTCTGCCATGTCGTATATTACTAGAATGAGCCTTTGCCATATTTACAAATTGCATTCAAATCTGAATCAATTTTCTGGAAATGAATGTCAAATAATTTTCTTTAAAAAAATGATTGAGCTTTCCCAAAATGCTTTGACACAAACTGGAAACAATTTGTAGGTTTGAAAACCTGAATTCCTGGAAAGATTTCTCATTGAATTTTTGCCAAAAATTAAATATTCTGAGAAATAGAAATGATCTGTTTAATGCTTGCCCAAAATCATACTGTGATATAACTGCCCCATGATATGTGCTGGAACCTTTATGTGGATTTATTCATGTGCACCGACTTTACTATACAGCACCATGTACATGCAGTTTTGGCTATGTACCTGCTCCTTTGAAAAACTTGAACTTAAACTGAAACTGTATGGCTTGCATACTGATGTGTGTGCTTGAATTTGAACACTTGATTGCACTTGTAACTTGAACTTGAACTTGGCTATTCTGAAATTGCATGCCTATACATGCTGTGTGCCATATTTGCATTTGAACCATTCAGCTTGTATGTTGACAATCTATACTTGCTGTATGAACCATAAATATGTGTTGTTGTGTGTTGCCTCGACCATGAATATGTGTGTATATATGAATACATCACCTGGCAGCATCCTATGCTTGAATTTTCCATTGCTGTGTATACAGTGTGTGTTGTTGCTATACTCATACATGTCCACTTGTAAGACCATGCATATGTGTTCACTTGTGCACGAGATGTGTTGACCAGGCCACTTCATGTTGACTGCACCATTGTGTATTGATAGTGCACTTGCACTTGTGAGTCTGGACCATCCCACTTTGTAGCTGCCATGCTCTTGCTTGTCCACTCGTGTTTGTACATGAAATTGCCATCCTGACTTATGCTGCTTCACTTGCTTTAAATGTTGGACATGCTTGAGTATTGTTGCTTAGCTTCATTTCATTCATTACAGAGCTCGATCATTTGAACTTGTATATACATAGTTTGACTAGAACATGAATTCATGCTTGGCATTGCTCTATTGTGCATTGTTACGCCACTTCATGTTAGCTGCATGCATCACCTTAGCATATCCCTTCTTGCCACTTTGGTTTGACATTTCTGAAACTGATTTTGTCGAGTGCCGACTTGCCTTGTGCATTCATGAAATGCTACTCGACCATTTGCTTTCCATTTGTACTTGTTCATGATTTTGCTGGTTTGATCACTTTGGCTCACTTGATCATGTATTGAGCTCGACCATTTTGATATGTTGTGCACTGAGTCCAGATGGTCCATGTGGCTACTCCTCAGATGCACACTGATTGGCGAGGTAGTGCGCATGTGTGTATATGCAGCCATCAGACAAGATTTTTCTGTCCCTGTACTAATACATATACAAACTGACTGCCTAGACACAGATGAATCGGATCAAGTCATGAAAAATGATGAGAAACACACCAGAAATATAAGGCAAATAAAATTTTAAAAATAAAATTTATATTCACATGTATTTTGAAAATTATTTCTGTTCCATATACTGTGTGTGTATTTCTATATATGACAGGTAAGCAGGTGATGACTGGACTGACAGAGAAAGCTGTGAAGATAGAAGACAAAAGACAGTTTTGTAAGCTTGTAACTGAAAATGTAACTGAGTGAATGTATGTATATATGACTGTATACTAAGTGTGAGTGTTGTAAAGAGGAACAAATGTACTGAATGTATTGAAATGAAAGATATCAGTGAAGTGTACAAATAGTGGAGTTGTAAACTTTGTACTTTTTAGATATTGAAATAAAATATTCTATTTAAATAAAATACTGTGAATTTTTGAATTTTTGTACAGTCGTATTTTATTTAAATATAAATATTATATTCATGTCTGTGATGTAAATATACGAGACAGTACAGCAACAAACACATTTAAAATAATATATATTTGGTTGTTATCATCAAACAAAAATCATATAATTGTGTATACAACACCGTTATATACAACGATCTTCCCCTTTTGATGATGACAAACAAATATTAAGATTTTGAATACAATAATTGTGTTTGACAGAGAATAACATAACTCCACCTATTTGAAAGCTCCCCCTACAACAGAGACTCCCCCTATAACTGTGCATGAGTGAATATTTTATGAGTAATAATGAATTTTCAAAATTAAAAATATTTATAAAATATTCACTCATAAATCAAAATCTCAACCCATTCTCCCCCTTTTGTTATCATCAAAAGGATTCAGAAATTAAAATATATATGAAAAATGACAAAATATAATTTCAGCTTAAGAGGAAGAACAGTCATCATAAATCTCAACCAGTCAAACAAAAATCATAATAAACTGAGAACAATTGTCTTATTTCACATTATAGAGAATGATGGATTTATGATGAATTTTATATATAATGGAGAGAGTTCAAAGAACATGAATATTTTCCAATAATTTCCAAAAAAAATCGATAATTTTTTTAAAGAATTTGGACAAAAAAACAGAGATGGATTTGGACTATAATTAATAATTAAGTGACAAAATCGTATAATCTCAAATCCCAATAGCTATCAATCAACAAATCATAATACGTCATAAAATATTAACACATTTCATAGATTAGAAAATGGATTGATAGGATGGTTTTTAAACACCAAGGAGAAATTCATATAATTTGTATTTATTCAAATTATTTTCTTTTCTTTTTCTTTTTATTTAAGAGCACACTAACCACGCATAACCAGAGCTTGGATTTTTAAATGAGTTCAATCGCAGCTTAAACTATAAGTTATCTCTTAACCATGCATGACCAGAGCTTGGATTTTTAAATGAGGTTAGAGACACACTTATGAATATTATATTTTATTATTTCCAGTTTCAAAATGAAAACTCCTCAGTATATAAAACCAATATATGAATGATAGAAAACGGGGTAGGTACAGAAATGGACTGTGAAATAAATTTCTAAATTAATTATATTATGAAATATGCTTGACTGTACCGGGATCATTGAAAATTTTCGATTATCACTAATTCTGAAAAATAACATAGTCCTATTTCTATCACAAATATTTTCACTGTTTATTCAAAAAGATTTTTAAAACATTTTAATTCTCCACATTAATATAAAATTATCATGAATAGAAGAATGATGATAGATAAAGGATATGGCCATGAAACAATTGTCAATTCAAAGATATTATAATAAACGTTCAACCATCATGAAAATCTAAATAAAATCTCCTCTTGTTGTGAAATATACTGCAGTCACAATTCATCACAATTTCAAACTCTAATAATAATTTTGATGAATTATAGATACGGTTCAATTTGGATATTGATTTCAATTTCTGAATGAATAATCAATAAATAATTTTAAAACTGAAAAACAATTACAAGAGGAAAATATAGATCTATACAAGACATGGGGATTACAAAATATATATACAGAAAAATATTCAGCACTTCTAAACTGATACCACTTGATGTCTCTATTAATGAGGATTACAACATGACACTGGAGATAAACAAGGATAATTCAGACAACAGAATTTTGACCACAAAGGCCAAGTAGACAAGATAACAGATTATGCACATGTATTAGAGCAGCAAACAGATGATTGCAAAACAAACATTTTTTAAAACAGTATCAGAGCAGCACAGAAAATAGTTTCAAATAATACTTGTCAAGATAGTGTGAAATAAGACACTAGTTCTCAGTTTATTATGATTTTTGTTTGACTGATTGTGATTTATGATGATTATTTTTCCTCTTAAGCTGAAATTATATTTTTAGTCATTTTTCATCTATATTTTAATTTCTGAATCCTTTTGATGATAACAAAAGGGGGAGAATGGGTTGAGATTTTGATTTATGAGTGAATATTTTATAAATATTTTTAATTTTGAAAATTCATTATTACTCATAAAATATTCACTCATGCACAGTCATAGGGGGAGTCTCTGCTAGGGGGAGCTTTCAAATCATACTTGTCAAGATGACGGTCACATAAGATGATTCATGATCCAATGATTAAAAATACCGTTTATTTGAAATCATTTGAGAAATATGAAAAACTCAAGATTCAATGAATCGATCACACCAGATTATTAATTTTAGATTCAAGATATGCGTGAGATTCAATAAATCAATAACATCAAATGATTTTAAACAAACAAATATTTAAATCAAATAACCATGAAATTACAAAGAGTTTCAAGACCGATTTTTCAAAGAATTTGTCCAAATTATTTCTAACAAGCCCAAAGAATTTTTCAAAATTATTTCTGACAAGCCCAAAGAATTTTTTAGAATATTTATATCAAGTTTGAAAGATAATTCATGATCCAAAAAAAATGGTTTATTCAAAACCACTTGAAATAAATGTAATTCTTGAGATACAATGAATCAATCACACAGGATTAATAATTCCAGATCTGAGAGGTGTGTGAGATTCAAAATATCAGAAATTTCAAATGATCTTAAACAAACAAAAATCCAAACCAGATGATCATGAATAACAGAGAATTTCAAGATGTAAGCAATGATTCAAGAATATCTAAGCCAATCTAAAAATCAATGAAATTATCACGACTGATAAGTAGGAGTGTGCTGTAATGAGTATAATATTTCAATCTTTTCTAACTGAATTAGAAGAAACTCAAAATAGCAGAAGTGTGTGAAATTCCATTAAACTTTCAGATCTTCAAAAATTTAGAATTCAAATCAACAGTGTTCAGGATATGACCAGAATGCAGCAACACTGTTATGAATTCAGAGAATCAGAAAAAAAACTTCAAATCAATTGCAGATATTTACAAAAATAAATTCAAGATCTGGAAATAATTATAAACATCATAGTTTTATTTAATCGAAGCAAATTTCCAGAAAATCATGAATTCTGCAATTTGAAGTTAATGAAGCTCAGAAAAGAAAAAAAAAGAAAAATATATGGCAGTGTCAAATCAAAACAGAAGAGATAAAGTAAATAAACAGAGGGGGTAGAAGGAGGAATAAACAAAAATAAAAATAGAGAATATTTACAAAGATGAGTTTAGAGATCATACTAGATTTGCAGTAGATGATGTGGATCTCCAACCCAGCAGACTTGGCTAAGGAACTCTAAATAAATCAAAGATGTGGAATCGCTTGAAATCAAATTTTCTTTACCAAAGCAGTTCCTCATCCATCATTGGTACCTAGCAGTTGAGAGGGTTAAGTGGTCTAACAAAATTTGTAAAACCACTCTGAAATGTGTATACCACTTTTGGTATGCAAACCTGTCTGTATAACAAACCATCTGAATTTACCTTTGTACCCTTTGGAACCCAAATCTGTTTGAATTTAACGAAGTTTGTTTTATTTCTTTTTGGAATCCAAGATTGTTTTGATGGATTATTATAAAACAAATTCACATCATGATTATGATTCAAAAATCCTTTGGGATTATCAAAGTTTGAATTTTCAAATAGATTCTTTCCAAAGCAGTTTGAAGGATTTTTAAGATCATTTGAATTTTGTTTTCCAAAAACGTCATTTTTCCCAAAACCAAGACCAAGTTTATTTCCAACAGAAAATTGGTTTTTCAACAACAAATTCAAAGATTTTTCACCGGTTGAAAAACGTTTCAAACTCAATTCAAGATTGCTGATTTTGGATTTAAGATCAAAATTTTCTTTAATCAGATTTTAAAACCGATTAACGCCACCAGTTGAAAAACGTTTCAAACTCAATTCAAGATCGCTGATTTTGGATTTAAGATCAAAATTTTCTTTAATCAGATTTTAACAATGATTAACGCTGATCTTCATCCTTTCAGTATCATCCTGTTTCAAAATCAATTTTTCATTTTCAAGCATTTTAATTTTGGTCATGGATTCAAAGATCTCTGATTCAAATTTAATTTGTTTTTCAAATTCAAGTTTCTTGAGATTTTCAATCTCTTTTTCAAGCTCACTTAAAATCAGATATGTTTTCAACAAACTATCATTTTTAGCAATTTCATGTTTGGAATTTTTGATAGTCTTAAAAAATTTAAATTCCTTTTGTAAAGAATTATTTGCATCTTTCAGCTCAATTTCGTTATCTTTTAGAATCAGAATTTCTTCTTCAAGTCTTTGAATGTTATTATTGAGATGAACGAGATCAGAGTTCAATTGCAAACAATTTTCACAATCAAAATTTTCTAATTTTATGACATTTGTAGATTTTGATTCCAAACAGTTAATTTTGCTATTCAACTAGTGATTTTTAGATTTTAAAGATTTGTTTTTACGATGAAGATTATCAATGATTTTTGTTAAATCAGTACACATATAAACCGAATCTTCATATGAGAAGCTTTCAGTTTCATTGTCTGTTGAGTCTCCATCACCTGATCTACTTGAATTTTCATCTGTTTCTTCTTCCAAGCATAGATCTGAATCTGAGTTGATCTTCTTGGGATTTGAGTTGCTGTTGTCAATTCTTCCATACCTCGTATCAAGAGTATTCCATATTTCCTGCGCAGTTAAACAATGGGAGATAAGGCTATACTGAACATCATCAATATAAGAATATAAAATATGAATAGCACGAGAATTAAACCCAATATCATTTCTACTAATCATATCATATCCATTAATAATAGTATCCCGACATTTAACATCAACAGATTTTAAATATAACTCCATTTCTAATTTCCAATTTAAAAAATCTGTACTATTAAAAATAGATGGAATACGACTGGACTGACTCTCAGAGAACTGACAACTAGGATGACCCATTACTCTAGAGTTAAACAAAATACCTACTCTGATACCACTTGTTGGATCCAGATTAACCCTAGAGGGGGGTGAATAGGGTTTATCACAATTTATCGAGATATTTAAAAACAATCAAAGCACATAAATCAGTGGGGAAATAAATGTAGTAAATAAATAACACACAGATATACCCAACTTTGGCAGACTCTGCCTACTGCTGCATTCACAAAGGTTTCTACTAGGTGTTAATAATAGATCCCGCTTACAGACCCTGTAAAATCGCACTCCCTGCTCCTGTACTAACCATACGCTCAAAACCCTAGACTGATCTAATCCTCTAGATCAGATTTCCCCTGATTACGACCCCATAACCAGTAACCCTAGTTTTTACAAACTCTAGTAAACTGCCAGCTAAACCCTAACTGGATTCTCCCTAAATTTTACAGACTCTAGAACTGATGGATCGATTACAGATGGAATTAAAAAAACAAAGCAAAAAAGAAATTAAAAACAAATAAACCCTAGTTTTTAAAAGGAATAAATCTCCCTTTAATCTTCAAATTTGGCCGGCCCTTTCATAAGTGTGTTGCACCCCTTATTTTCTATGACTCGATCACCTCCCTTTCTTTTGTGGAAATAAAAATGGCGGCGATGGAAAATCCAAAACTAGGGTTTCTAAAAATTCTCCCAAATCGATTTGATGGCTTCTAGAATTTATGAAACTGATGCTCGAGGTTTTGGGGCTATGTGATTCTTCACTTTGGCTTTCTCTGATTTGGGAAATCGTTGATCGAAACACAAGAAAGAAATTGTAAGTCCTCTGAAAATTTAATCTTTGGTTGCGTGAATTTTTATTTTGTTGGTTTCGATTTCATTCACCTAGCCTGTGATGTATTGGGTGTTAAATAGGATAATTAAATCCTATTAATTTCTCTGATTTCATATATATGATTCGATCTGAATGCTTGCGTGTGAAAACCCTGATTTGCTGTGTTTTCCTATTTTGGTTGACCTTGAATTGATATTTGCCTTGATATAAAAACTGCCGTGAATTGTATTGATAGATTGCTTTTGCCAAAAACGAGATGATGATATCTGGAAACATATGATTCGATTTTCTGGACCCTGTAAGGTTTTGAACCAATTCTGGAAACAACAAATAACATCATTGAAATCGGTTTCCCAATATAAAAACTGATTTTGAAATCTTTCCCAAAAATGTTTGCTGTTAAATTGAAACTTGATTAATTCCTGGAAAGAAACAATTGCGGAGAATGATTCCTACAACTATCTTCAACTTTCCTGTTTCTGCCGTGTCGTATAATACTAGAATGAGCCTTTGCCATATTTACAAATTGCATTCAAATCTAAATCAATTTTTTTTGAAATGAATATCAAATAATTTTCTTAAAAAAAATGATTGAGCTTTCCCAAAATGCTTTGACACAAACTGGAAATAATTTGAAGGTTTGAAAACCTGAATTCCTGGAAAGATTTCTCATTGAATTTTTGCCAAAAGTTAAATATTCTGAGAAATAGAAATGGTCTGTTTAATGCTTGCCCAAAATCATACTGTGATATAATTGCCCCATAATATGTGCTGGAACCTTTATGTGAATTCATTCATGTGCACTGACTTTACTATGCAACACCATGTACATGCAGTTATGGCTATGTACCTGCTCCTTTGAAAAACTTGAAATTAAACTGAAACTGTATGGCTTGCATACTCATGTGTGTATGCTTGAATTTGAACACTTGATTGCACTTGTAACTTGAACTTGGCTATGCTGAAATTGCCTGCCTATACATGTTGTGTGCCATATTTGCATTTAAACCATTCAGCTTGTATGTTGACTATCTATACTTGCTGTATGAACCAAAAATATGTGCTGTTGTGCGTTGCCTCGACCATGAATATGTGTGTATATATGAATACATCACCTGGCAGCATCCTATGCTTGAATTTTCCATTGCTGTGCATACAATGTGTGTTGCTACTATGCTCATACATGTCCACTTATAAGACCATGCACCTGTGTTCACTTGTGCACGAGATGTGTTGACCTGGCCACTTCATGTTGACTGCACCATTGTGTATTGATAGTGCACTTGCACTTGTGAGTCTGGACCATACCACTTTGTAGTTGCCATGCTCTTGCTTGTCCACTTGTGTTTGTACATGAAATTGCCATCCTGACTTATGCTGCTTCACTTGCTTTAAATGTTGGACATGCTTGAGTGATGTTGCTTAGCTTCATTTCATTCATTACAGAGCTTGATCATTTGAACTTGTATATACATGGTTCGACTAGAACATGAATTCATGCTTGGCATTGCTCTATTGTGCATTGTTACGCCACTTCATGTTAGTTGCATGCATCACCTTAGCATATCCCTTCTTGCCACTTTGGTTTGACATTTCTGAAATTGATTTTGTCGAGTGCCGACTTGCCTTGTGCATTTATGAAATGCTACTTGACCATTTGCTTGCCATTTGTACTTGTTCATGATTTTGTTGCTTTGATCACTTTGGCACACTTGATCATGTATTGAGCTCGACCATTTTGATATGTTGTGCACTGAGTCGAGATGGTCCATGTGGCTACTCCTCAGATGCACACTGATTGGCAAGGAAGTGCACACGTGTATATTTATACACGTGTGTATATGCAGCCATCAGACAAGATTTTCATGTCCCTGTACTATACATATACAAATTGACTACCTAGACACAGATGAATCAGATCAAGTCATGAAAAATGATGAGAAACACACCAGAAATCTGAGGCAAATCAAATTTTAAAAATAAAATTTATATTCACATGTATTTTGAAAATTATTTCTGTTCCATATACTGTGTGTGTATTTCTGTATATGACAGGTAAGCAGGTGATGACTGGACTGACAGAGAAAGCTATGAAGACAGAAGACAAAAGACAGTTTTGTAAGCTTGTAACTGAAAATGTAACTGAGTGAATGTATGTATATATGACTGTATACTGAGTGTGAGTGTTGTAAAGTGGAACAAATGTACTGAATGTATTGAAATGAAAGATATCAGTGAAGTGTACAAATAGTGGAGTTGTAAACTTTGTACTGTTTAGATATTGAAATAAAATATTCTATTTAAATAAAATACTGTGAATATTTGAATTTTTGCACAGTCGTATTTTTTAAATGTAAGTATTATATTCCTGTCTGTGATGTAAATATATGAGACAGTACAGCAACAAACACATTTAAAATAATATATATTTGGTAATTATCATCAAACAAAAATCATATAACTGTGTATACAACACCGTTATATAATATATCTTAATATCAGATCCCAAACATATTATAGCAACATTTGTTCCCTTGTTAGACTAATTCAACCAAAGCCGAATTCCATCAATGTTTTCTTCGTTTTCACCATTTTTCTTCGATTTTTCCCTGATGTAAGTTTGTAGTTGAAACAATTTAGGTTTTTTTGTGATTTAGAGGACTAATGATTTTATGGTGAGTAATTTTTAGAAGTAAGGGTAAAAACGTAAGAAGAAGAAAAATTAGTCACCTACATTAAACTCCCCCTTAGCAATTTTAAAAATGTGGAGTGTCCTTAAAATTTGCCCCTCCCCGCTTTTAACAATTTAAAAAAAGTGAAGCATCCTTAAAATTTGCCCGTCCCCCCAACAGAAATTGGAGTGTCAATATCAATGTCCATATTTATAGATAACGTGGTATTCTCTAGAACATCAAATAATAGCTTACACACCCGGTCTAAATTAAACGCAACTCCGATGGAAGATTACATGAAATATAAATATTCAAAATCAAATTTATTGTACAGCACCTTGACTGCAGTACGCAAGTTCTGCGAGTTTAAATAAATCATACTCGATCAAAAAAATTGATGATACTTTATAACGTAGCTTACGAAAAATGTTACAACCCGCAAATTTATGTTTACAGATAACAGTAGGAAATATTCAATTTTAAATGAAGTTTTTTTTGAATTAAATACAAAGGGCAATTTTGACATTTCATGGTCGGACCAAGGAATGTGTTTCTAAGAGAATTATTAGTAAAGATGAAGATGTTTATCATCTTTGGATTCTTTTTTTTCAATTTTGATATCTGCAATTTTGACATTTCATGGTCAGCACCTCACTCTATCATATTGTTTTATTTTTCTTTTCTTTGTTTTGTTCTTCTTTTACACTTTTTGTTAAATCCCTTTATTTTCCTTACCTCGTTTCATTTATGATCTTGTAAAAACATTTTTTTTATCCTTTTTTCCCACTCGGTTAGCGATTCAAGTAAAACGAAGTGAAATGTTGTAATATTAGAGGCACAGACTCATTAAATGCAAGACTTACCATTTTTGTGTGAGTTGTCATATTTTTCTTCTCTTCTTCGATGACTCGTTTTCAGTTAAAATTAATTGTAATTGATCACCTATAAGGAAGCACCTAGAATGAATGAACTAATCCGAAGAGGAAGTTGTTCTATATTACAGTAATGAATTCACTACGTATGATGTGAATATATTAGTTTTACCCTTTTCTTAAATCTTCAATGTAAGGCGTTCATGTTTATATTATTAGTTGCACATATTCCCAAATTATGATTCATTATTATTGTAATTTAGCATAAAATTTTGAATTCCCGATGATAATTGCTTGTGAAAGAAGCGGCAAAAGTAGAGAGTACAAATATATATATATATATGTATGTATGTATGTATGTATGTGTGAGTGTGTGCATGTGTGTGTGTGTGTACATATAAAGAAAAGTCCATTTGAACACAAATTGATGACACAAAATATAATACACAAAATGTAGATCGTTGGATCTTCCCCTGAATTCCACCTCTCATGTAAAGGCAAACAAATCCATGGTCTGCAATTTGTGTATTTAACTTTGTTCATCGATTTGTGTTCAAATAGCCGCTCCTTATATGTCTTTATTAATAATTGTCTTGAAATCACAAACTTTTGGTTCGACCATAAAGTACCAAAAATGCTCTTAGATAGAATTTTGAAAAAAAAAATCCTAAATATTTGTTTGTTTGATCTTTTCAACCATAAATTGGACAAAATATGGTTGTTTGATATATTCAATGTTGTTTTTAAGCAAACCATCAACTTTAAAAAAATTAAGATCCTAAAATTTTATTTGTTTGATCTTTTCAATCATAAGTTGTAGTCGCGAAAACATAATTATTTACATATTCAACATCTTTTTTAGGAAAACCATCCATTAAAAAACCACGTAACCGTCGAAAGATTCAAACTTTATTGCACAATATTCGCAATGCTTATTTATTCAAACTTTAACTTTTGAATTTGTTTATACTATTTAATATTTCTACTTTTTTTTCTTGAGTGGTAGTTTATAAATTATGCAATATTCGTACAATTCACGTCCAAACAAATGTAAAATCAAAATATTTCAAAAACAACAATCCACGTGCGGAAAGCGCAGCATGATTACGCGCGGAGTGCATGCCGTTACACTCATATATACATATGTATGTTTATGCATGTGTATATATATATATATATATATATATTTATGTATGTATGTATGTATATACATACATATATATATATATAGATATATAATATATATAAGGAGCATTCTGGGGCATACCTGTTTTGCAACACCCCTTTAGCACCCCTACCCCACCGTGTGCTGCATTAGTCCAAATGCAACAAGATTTTGTAGATGTTCAATCCACATGTATATTATCATCTATTCAAAATTTGAGCTCGTTCCGACATTCATAACATTTTCAAAATCTTACCTCAATTATTCATTGTTTAGACATTTATTCGAACCGTTAAATTTAAACATCAAATATATTATTATACGAATATCGCAATGAACTCAAATTTTGGATAGATGATAATTGATCATCTACAAAATCCTGTTGGATTTGGATTAGTATAGCTCATGGTAAGATAGAGATGCTAAAGGAGTGCTGCAAAATAGAGGTGCTCTAGAACGCTCCTTTATATATATACACACATACATATATATATATATATATATACATATATATATAGTTTGATTGGTACAAAGAAAATGCGATGTTCATTTTGAATTAAGGATCGCATAACTTCTGGTTTAGACAAATGGAAGGTGGTAGTTATTTTAAGAGTTTGTAACTATTTTGCAAAGAAAAACAACGAACGAAATTCTTTTATCGGAAGACCGATAGTGGAAAAAATGAAAATTTTACAAATTTTTTACAAAAATACATCTAAGAAAAGGGTGAAAGCATAGTCGATTATGTATGCATTAAAAAAAAGTGATCTAAACAATCATTAAACTATGATGACATTTCACAACATTCTTTATCAAAAAAGGCAATCAAATGTGCTGGAGATTCACAAATCCAATATTTGTTAAGAAAGAGTATAATGTGCAGTTATTTTGACTAGCATATAATCAAGACAATGAAACAAACATAACCACAACTATTTTCTGTGCTCATTCTATTAGTTTTGATACTCTCTATACATTACAATTTTATTCTTGTTATCGATTTTATGTATAAAACTATAGACGTAGAATGTCATTGTTAGATATTGCTGACGTCGTGTCCACACATCACATATTTGCACTGTAGCCGTATTTTAAGCGGTAGGAAACTATGTGTGAACTTCACAAAGGTTGACGTCTATTATGAATGCTTTCAAAAATAGGATTGTCATATACCATTGTAATGGATGGAGAGCACGCTTTGATTAATACATTTGACAGAGTTTTTTTTTTTTTTTTTACTAATTTGGCCCATTTACTTTACATCGAGAAATACATTGATGTATGTAGAATAATGTGTGAAAATATGACCAACGTGGTGAAGATGCGGTTTCGAAATGATTGGAATACTTTGCTATATTCTTAAAAAGGAATTTCTTTTGGGGGAATTCGAAAGAGTTGTGTTAGCACCAAAATAACCAAGGAAGAATCAAGACTACAGTGAAGGGATGTCATAACCAGTAAGCTTCAGACCCAAACGAAGCCGCTCCATCAACGTTTGCTTTCGTATATAAAGTTAAAGGCCAAAAAGCATCCTTCAATAGGGAAAAGCCCCTCTCAAAATAAATCAAAAGGGCATACTCTTCAGAATAATAGTCTTCAAGCAAAAGAAAGCGAAAAGTGAATGCATCCTTTAGTTATGTCTAAGGAGATGTATTAGTAACTAAATCATTCACAAGATATTCATTACATGAAGAGACATTTCACCCAAATGAAAACAATGATTTAGTAGCATCGAAAGCCAAGAGCATGCAGAACCGAATTTCTCCTGTAAATAACCAAGTTTCCATCATCCAGAAGGTTCTCTTCGGAGAAATAATTACGAGAACATCTCAGTAATTATCCATTAGAAAATGTCTGAAATGACGCTCTTTAGGCTGTGTCAAGAGTACGAGCCGTTTATCATGGAAGTACCTTTATTAGACCTCCGGTTCTGCCTCGCGAAGACATCAAAACGAAGGCCTAAATGCGTGAAGGGTGTCAACCTGCACCTATAATTATGACCTTACGGATCTAGAATTTGGAATAAAATCTTCACTTTCTAACTAGTATCTAAAATTATGAGTTGTAAACCCAAATTCCTAAATCAATTTTGGAATCGAGAGCACTAATTTTTTGTACTCATTCTAATCATGAATAAAGAATTTTATTTATGATTTGTGAAGGTAATGCATGGATAGTATTTTAATTATTATATTATAATTATCTCTTAACTTTGCAGGTTCGCCCGATATAACGTAAGTGTAAAGTCCCAGAATTTTGGCGATTAAATAATTAATTAATTTAATTATTTTAGTATATATGTTTGATAATTTAAATGGTTTGAATTCAAATATTTTGAATATTTAATTAAAATAAATAGTGGAGTTATAATATAATTTAAATCGATCTCGTAACGTCGTGATAGTTCGTAATTTAATGTTTTGAACTTCAACTGAGTGTACAGGGTTCGTTATAAATCGGATTTCTTCGAAACAAGAAACGTTGGGATCTATTGAACTGTATTTCTACTGAAAGTGAAAAATGGAGATTTCATGTTATAAATTGTGAGTTATATCCAAATCTAATTTTCAAATAGTCGCTATGGAATCGTTTATGGATCATAACAGTTTCTTTAATATAACGAGATATTGGTTTTGAATTTGGAGAAGATCTTTGAGACGTAGTTATAATTTAATTTTTAGAATTTAACTATAATTTTTATTTTAGAAAATAAGATACTTTTTATTTAGAGTATTTTAAACCCAATATCAGCATTTTGGGGTTTCACAAAATAAGCTAACTAGTCTATATTATTATATTTTTGGGATCGTGGCACCTCACTGGACGCAACCGTATTTTTATTTTTGGCAATAGTAGTCCGTTCATGGACGAAGCTTTGTATAATAAATGCCAAAATTTTGTTTGTAACTTAAACCAACATATAAAATGAAACGCTAAAACAAGTTAACTGGAAATGAAAAATAAAACACGATACACGTTCCACTACAAAACATTTGAAATAAGTTAAGCCATTAAACAATGTATATCTTATATTATGTACCCGTCCATACACTGCTATTGGCAAACTTCTTTTCAAGTATTGTCCTCCATACTTTCTAGCCTAGCTATATACACGCTTCTATTGAATCTCAACCACCCTATTTTTGTTTCTATTGCTTAAGTATTCAGCAAACATTTTCATATAAAAAAAGTACCTCGTTCTTCTCATTTTGCCAAGTAACAAAACAAATACAATGAGCAACTATTCTGCTCAACCGAGAAACAAAAGAAGACATGGTCAAGTTCACTTCTTGATGAGGAGGGCAATAACTCGAAATAATTCAAACAGGAAGATGGGACATTACATGTCTGTAATGACAATAACTCAGAGGAAGAACATCCGGGAAGGATGTCGGAAGATCTATGGTAGTGTTGGGGTTCCTGAGAATTCGATCTTCCACCGAGCCTAGGGCTAACCATCGTTGGAGTTTGAGGAGGAGATAGGCCATCTTAACGGCGATGTGGGGTTCGGGAAGGTGTAGCGCACGATGGCGTAGAGTTCGATGTGCTTCTGTGATACTTTTTCTCGTAGGCATTTCTATAGCCAGCAGCAGGAGTAGCCGATGCCGAGACTCTGGAGGAACGAGCGAGTGCATCAGTGCGGTTTTGGGAAGAGGGATGTAACGACCCGAATTTTCGCCCGACCCCAAAGATTTGAGCTAGCCTGAGCTCTGATACCAGCCATCATCATCCCAACGATGTGAAAACGTTCGGTCTTCTATCACCGTCTTGATCTTCGACTCTTGATCGTCGTGATGATTATTCAGAATGGGTTAAACCCGGTCTTTCTGAATAACTCGCGTATTTTGGGATTAAAAAGCAAATATTGGAAAATCACACATTTCGTCACATTCCAATTCCGAGTATTCTTTTAATAAGTATTCATTTTAAAAGATTCTCATTAATTTTATCAAAGATAAAATTCTGAAAATAAAATCTATAAATCCATTTCCGAAATATGGAATTCCACAGAAATCAAATCAATACATAATCGATATAGATTTCTGTATCAGACTAACAATATAAATGGAATAACGGCAAAGCCTCTTAAATTCCATATATAATATCGGTTTCTTTTACAGAAGCCCATTTCGATTATTACCAATCGAATTTCCACATAATTCCTATTTAATATATTAAATTGGAAAAAACTTGATTTTTAGAAAATGCCTTTTTTTTAATCTATAAAATAGATTCATAGGTTCCGAATAATAATTTCAATGTAAATTGGATTAAAGGACAAATGTTGTTTAAAACATCGTCCACGATAAATCCACTTCACATCTCAATTTATTTCATATCACAAAATATAATTGCAAATGCTAGTAATCTTTTAAAAACATATTTTAAAATAATCATAAAAAATATTCTTTATATAAAGACTCTAAATGAAAAGTATGCTTTATATTACGAATCTTTATCTTTTACAAATATTCTTTGTTTTAACATATACTTAATTAACAATCTATATTTTGAATATATATATATATTTTATATAAAAAGGATTTCTAATGTAAAAATATTCTTATTTAAAGGAACACCTGAATCGAAATGCGAATCAAACATTTACCATATAATTTGGATTATATGGATTTCACACACATCATATATATGACAATAATAGTAAAACCATCAAATCATCCATTACATCCAAAGTGTAAATTCCACTGTGTAAGCGTTAAAATTAAATAATAACGCTCATCGCAGCCTGTCGATCTAACGATCAACATACAACTAAATATTGGGATTAGTGTATATAAATTTTCATCCCAACACCCGTGTGGGGTTTTCAACCAACAAACAAATAATAAGCTAATTTGTGCACTTGGACGATGTGTGAAAAATTATCGTCCCAATCACATACACAAGTCGGGTAACTTGTGAATGGAAGTGTAATACACAATACATATAATGACGACAAGAAAATATCTCTATTGCAATGAATGAATAAGCATAATAATTTTGTCTCTATTGACAAATTCTATTTTGCTAATTTAAACTCTAAACAAAAATGGTTATTTTGTTTTGGCAATTCTAATGAGACAAAATGATAAATATTTGTTTTTTTAACTATCCTATCTTGACATGTATATATCTTGTCAGACATATATATATATATATATATATATATATGTATATGTATATAAATTGCTTCAACTAATTCATTTTGACAAAAATGAATATTTTTGTCAAAATGTAAAATTTTGTTTAACTAGTATAAATTGACTAAAATGAATAATTATTTTTAACTAATGTAAATTAACAAAAATGAATGATTGGTTTTAACTAATTTAAATTTACAAAAATGAATAATTTGTGTTTCAAATCTAATAAACATGTCAATGCTATATTTTGTTTTATTCTTTTAATTTAGACAAAATGAGTGTTTTTGTCTATTTTACTTTAATGATAGAAATGTAAATGTTTAGTTATTAAAATGTAACTTTTAAATTCTATCCTTTATTTCAAACAATCTTTATTCATATCAAAATTATAAATCAAGAATATAATTTCCAATCTGATGATTTGTTTGCGTTAATGAATTGCAAACAAAGATGAACATTATTTTAAGGTTTTATTTGCAACAAGGAATGCAGATAACCAATGTGACCTTTATTTTATTTAAAAGTATATTTGTGTGCAAGTAAAAAGAACCTCATTTACAAAGTGTATTTACATTAGTGAATGTAAATAAAAGAAACAAATTTTATTTAAATGAGCATTTACATTTGTGAAAGCAAACAAAGAATAGTTTTGTTTATAAATTTTATTTACATTAGTGAATGTAAATAATAGAACAGAATTTATTTACAAATTATATTTTAAACAAGTTCTGTTAAATGTATAAAAGTGTGTGCATTGGGGTTGGAAAATGTAGATAAAGAAAATAGACTATGATTTCATTGAATATTTACATTGATAAATGCAAATAAAAGAATAAACCTTAATTTTCAATGCATATATATTGATAAATGCAAACAAAGAAATAAACTTTATTTTCAATATATGTTTGTATTTGCATTGGTGAATGCAAATGAATAATTTGTTTTTCAATATACATTGGCATTAGTAAATGCAAAAAGAGAACAATTTCTATTTTCTATATATATATATGCACGGCTGAATGTAAATAGAAGAACAAATCTTATTTTCAAAACATGTTTACATTTGTGAATGCAAATAAAAGAACAAAACTTTATTTCCAATATGTGTTTGCATTTGTGAATGCAAATAAAAGAATAAATTTTATTTTTAATGTTTATTTACATTAGTAAATGCAAATAAAAGAATAAACTTGAATTTCAATGTATATTTACATTTGAAAATGCAAATAAAATGACAGTTTTTATTTCAAAGTATATTTGCATTTGAAGATGCAAATAAAAGAACAATTTCTATTTTCAAAGAATATTTGCATTGTGAAATGCAAATGAAAAGTGAACCTTTAATCTCTATATTTATTTGTATTGTAGAATGCAAATAAAAAAAAGTGTACTTTCATTTCCAACATTTTATTTACATGGTGGAATGCAAATAAAAAGTAAAACTTATATTTCTATATAATATTTGCATTGTAAATGCAAATAAAAAGAATGATTTTATTTCTAAGTATATATTTGTGTTGAAACACAAATAAAAAGAATGACTTTATCTGCTACGCATATATTTGTGTTAAGAACACAATAGAAAGAATAGCTTTATTTACTATGTGATATTTGTGTTGAAAACACAAATAAAAAGAATAACTTTATTTCAATGTTCATATTTGTGATGAAGACACAAATAAAGGTGACTCCAATTCTATGATATATTTGTGTTGAATACACAAATGAAAAGAAGCAATTTAATTTCAATGTTAATATTTGTGTCGAGGGACAAATAAAAGAATGGTTCAATTTCTATGTTATTATTTGTGTTGAAAAACACAAATAAAAGAATGGTTCTTTTATTCAAAAGTAAAATATACAAATAAAATGTATTGTTTGATCTTGTTCTTCCATTTAACAAAAACAATGTTAAACAAAAATGCCTTTCCCAAATTCAGGTTTTTATTTACGTAATAAAATGTAAATAAAAATATCATTTTAAATTTTACAATTTACCAAAAATGTAAATAAAATAATCTCTTTCAATCCTATGTTTAAATCCTTTCTAACATTTTATTTTAACATAAAGAATATTTTATGTTTAGCCACTTTTCTAACTTTTTATTTTAACATAAAAATAATATTAAATGTTTCCCATATTTTTCTATTAACAAAATGAATATTTTGTTTTCATACTTTTCTATTTAACAAAATGAAGATTTTATTGTCGTCACTTCTAACACAACAAATCATATATGTAATATATTTCTTCATCGTCAATTCTAACACAACAAATCATATATGTAGTATATTTGTTGATTTAATACAGATCTATTCATACAATAACAGATCCAAGCAATACAGTACAAAACAATTCATCAAATCACAGACAAAAATTCACTACATCACAGTTCTGCATATATAACACAAAACAGACGTTTAACAACAATAAAACAATTTAATTAATTAAATGTTAAAATCAGAAATTCTCACAGTCGTTGAAGATTTTTGGCCAAAATTCAAACTGTTTAGAATCAACTCCAGTCAGTTTAGATGCGTAGATCTCAGTCACACGATTACAACGCCGCTGAAATCATCTAATTTCGAATTGAAATGAGTTAGATATGGTTAATCGAAGTTTCAAAACAATTTTAATTAATTAAATAATAAATTAATTAAGAGAATACCCTTTCTTCCCCAATTCAATTTATCGGCCGTATGCGTTTTCTTTTATCCGAACTTAGGGTTCGATTTTTCACCAATTTGGTTGCAGGGTTCGTCGATCGGAAGGGGGGACGTCGGAGCAGGTCGGATAGCGCACGCGGCGGGGGGGAGGGGGGGGAGCTCGGTCGTGGCTAGGGGGTTCCCTCGGCGAACGATATGCGGCGGTTTTGGGGGCTCGTGGCGGTCGATTCAGGCAAGGGTACGGGATGATGACCGTATGGATGGGAAGGTGGCTCGAAGGTCTTCGAAGTGGTATATGGGTTGAGGTCTGAAAGTTAGTGATGGAGGAGAAATTAGGAAGAGAAGGAACGAACAAAATCGACCACTGATTTTAAAGGGGGGCAGCGGCAACGAAGGAGGAATAGTGAATTAGGGTTTGGGCTTCCTATTTTTATATTATTTTTAGTGCATTTTTACAAATAAATCCAAATCTTTCAAACCGTGCTGATTCCAGTCCAAACAAAGTTGACCCTAGCTAATAGCCCATATTCCAGACCCACTGGGACAGGTCCCGTCAGCCCAAACGGCTGTCTACGGCCTGTATTATTTAATTTAATATTTAATTCCTTTATTAATTTAATTCGAAAAATTCTGAAAATTGAAACTTAGCAATAATTTGACATTCCGGTTCCAACAAAACTGGTTTCGTCGAAAACGGAGGTCGTTTGAAAAATGATTATTTTCAAGGCCAATATATTTAATATTAAAAATACATTTTTAAACAAATAAATTCCGAAACTCAAAATATATAAGTGTTTACTATTTTTCAATGCAGAAACGTCTTTCCGAACTCAATGGAAGTGGTTTCGAGTCGAAATTCCTTCATATGTGAAAAGTAGCCTTTTGGGCCATATATATTATATATACAAATTCTACAGCGACCTTTCTAAAAATTGAATTGGCCATAACTTTTGATTTCCGCTATGAAATTTCAATTTTTCAGATTCATTAGAAAGATATGGTTAAACAGATTTAAATATTTCTGGTTTCACTCAATTCTGATTTATTTTGAATCCTGTACATTCAGTTAAAGTTTAAAATCAAATTTTAAAACTACCGCGCCATTTCTAACTCCATTTATATTTAAAATTAAATTTATTCGTTCTAACTTCGACAAAAATAAATTCTAGCCATTATTAATAATAATAAATTATATTATAACCTCAAAATTCATTAAAATTTTCTAAATTTTTTTTTTTAAATTGGTTCAGAATTTGCGGGTTGTTACAAGGGAGGTGGATGCACGAAGTGGAGTCAGTAGCAGTATTTTGATGAAGTGTGGTCCCCAGGGAAGAGTACGTCAGACATCGCTGTGGTGGGGGCTCCAAGTCGCAACTATAAATTTGGTGGGAACTGAAGGTTGTGAATGTGAAGAATACCGCAACACGCATGTTGTGTACGTGAGAAGTGATGTTCATTTAAAATGTTCGGATGAGGGTAGTAAGTGTGGATGTAGGGCGCATGAAAGAAGAGGACATGGGAAACTGGAATGCTCAAAAATATGTACAGGAGTGCGGTTCATATTTCAGGAAGGAGGGGTACAAGTGTAACAACCCGCATTTTCATAACCAATTTAAAATTTTGATTTGAGCTATTTTAATGAATATGATAATATAAATTGGTTATTTTTGCTAAATAAAATTTGAGAACAAATTTAAAAATTAGATTTTATATTTTATTTGACTTAAAACAAATCCAGTAAAATTCGATTTTTAAAATCATTGCATAGCCCTTAAAAAATGAAATTTTGCTAGGAAGCTCGGAATTCGATTCCGTTTTTTATGGACTCGTATTTTCTAATAATGGTTAAATCCAAAAGGACATGAATTTTGGAGTTGGCGTTTGGGCATACAAGAAGAAAAGGTACGCTAAAATCGCATTTTTGAAGCTAATTTGAGCAGTTTTACAAAGGAATATTATTCAGACGACTTCGGAATTCAGTTCTATTTTTTTTGGATTTGTATCGTTGAATAATGGTAAGATTCCAAATTTCGTGATTTTTAGAATCAGTATGTGACCGAGAGTGATTTTTAAAGTGAAAAACAGATAATATTTTGACTTTAAAAATTCGTTGTTTGTGCATACGAACTCAGAATTCAACGAAACCAATTTCGTTGGGTCCTAACGTCAGAGAGTAGCTTCACGTTAATTTTCAGCGAAAACGGGATCAGTAGACGGTCACACGGATTTTTAAATAGTGAAAATAAGCATAATTTGAGCATAAAAAAAAAGAATAAAGTTAATATAAAAATCATTTACACCTACTATATAACATCCCAAATACTTCTAAAACCTAATCCTAATCATTCATTCACCGTAGCCCCTTTTCTCCACATTTCCTAAACCTAAATGCAACTTCTAAAATCCATAACAAATCAAAGAAAATTCTACAAATTGCAAAGATTAGATCTTTGAACTCGCATGAGTGTAAGCTTCCACATATATCAATTTGGTTGAGTTTGGTGAAGATTTTATATGCTCAAAAATTTACAGCGTGCTTTTTTTGGATGTATGCGAGCTAGGGTTGGATGGTTTTCACATAGAAGCGATGATGCATGAATTCGAGTTTGTTTTGGTGTTTAGAAGGTAGAATAGCACGTTGTGGCCAAATTTGAGGCGATTCGGCGACAAAAAGTGTCGAGACCTGGAGCATGCGTTCGTGGGAAGACAGTAAACACATTTTTGGAAGCAAACTTATGTTTGAGATTCATGGTGTTGAGATTGTAGAGGAGAAGAGAAGGAGAACGGTGTTTACGATTTGTGATTTCATGGAGAAACGAAGGAGAAAGAGGTGAAGGAAGATTGCATGAAGAGGGACATGGGGCTGCTGTGTATATGTTAGTTTTGGGGAGGAAGAAAGAGATTAGAGGAGTGATTAGCAAGAAATTAAGGTTAATTAATTACTTATTTTAATTGTTAATGACTTATATGTACATGAAACTTGTAAAAAGCATAACTTTTTCATATGAACTAGGAATTTAGCGAAACCAGATGCGTTGGAACCGTATCGACGAGAGCTTCACAATAAAACTGATTTGGATGTCGTATGTGGACTGTAGAGTCAAAAAGGTCACATTTCTTCGCATATAGATTTGGTGGAGTGGAAACCAAAGGTGAGAACTCTCCCTCACTAAAAAAATTGGTACATTTATTCAATTTATTTTATAACTGTAAATGTATAGAAATTGCCAGCATAAATTTATATCAGTTTTAATCACTATAAATTGTATACGGTGCCTGTTAGTTCACCTCTCTCGTCCACAAACCATAGACGATTTAATTGGCTGTATTGTGTGTTGGTTTGAATGTTGAAATTTTTAACATATTAAAAATAATGTTAATATTAATGTGGTAGTTGAAATTAAATTTGAAATATCCATTTATAACTTATACAGTAAAATGGGCTAAGTAGAAAAATAATTCAAACCGAATTAGAATTGGTTAAATTTATTAACCATTGATTTATTTAAACAGACTGTTGTTGTTTGAAAACCCCACACGGGTATTGAGATGATATTTGACATACACTAATCTCAATATTTAGTTGTATGTCGATCGATTGATGGACAAACTGTGATGAGCATTATTTATTTATTTAATGCTTTTTCAGTTTCAAATTGCACTCTAGATGATGTTTGAATGTGTAATGATTATTTATCATTATTTTTGTATACATGTAATGTATGAAAACCATATAACTGAAACTGTATGGTAATTGATTGAGTCGCATTCCGATTCAGAAATAAAGAATAATTTAAAATAAAAGAACCATTGTTTAAATTTATTTTTGTTAGTCAAAAATGTCATTTTTAACATGTTAATGAAAAATAAAAGAACCAAGTGTTTAAATATATTTTTGTTAGTTAAAAATGTCATTTTTAACATGTTAATGAAGAATAAAAGAACCATGTGTTTAAATATATTTTTCTTAGGCAAAAATGTTATTTTTAACATGTTAATGAAAAATAAAAGAACCATGTGTTTAAATATATTTTTGTTAGTCAAAAATATCATTTTTAACATGTTAATGAAGAACAAAAGAACCATGTGTTAAGTATATTTTTATTAGTCAAAAATGTCATTTTTAACTTGTTAATTAAAAATAAAAGAACCATGTGTTAAAATATATTTTTGTTAGTCAAAAATGTCATTTTTAACATGTTAATGAAGAATAAAAGAACCATGTGTTTAAATATATTTTTATTAGTCAAAAATGTCATTTTTAACATGTTAATGAGGAATAAAAGAACCATGTGTTTAAATATATTTTTATTAGTCAAAAATGTCATTTTTAACATGTTAATGAGGAATAAAAGAACCATGTGTTTAAATATATTTTTGTTAGTCAAAAATGTTATTTTTAACATGTTAATGAAGAATAAAAGAACCATGTGTTTAAATATATTTTTGTTAGTCAAAAATGTCATTTTTAACATGTTAATGAAGTAATAAAAATAGTCATACATTGAATTATATTTTTGTTAGATAAAAATATTATTTTAACATGTTAATGAAGTGAATAAAAATAGTCATGTGTTGAAATGAATGTTTGTGTGCGTAGAATATTTTAAAATAACGAATATTTTAAAATAATATTCAGTGAGGAATAATATTATGAATTTGATGTCCGTTTTTGGATGAACACAAAAATATTGCAATATGAAGCCGAGTTAAGTAGCAAACGCCATTTTAAACCGAACGGGCTTATCGATCGATTTTATTCATTTTATAATGAATACCGAAAAGAAGTGATTTCAAAATCTAATATTTTGAAAATATTATCATTTTAATATGATAAAAATATAGAATATTCAATTTTGATTTAAAATTGAAAGAGAAGTTGGAATCGTTTTAAAACGAATTTATAAACGACTTATAAAATACGTTTTAAATGGAAATCGACGAAATATATATATTGTATACATTAAATGGTATGAATAGAATGCGCCGCACAGCGACCGTTCGCTAATTTCAACCATTAACTTCGAATTGATGTTATGGGAGGTCCGAACGTCGGATTCTCCTAAACCCGGAACCGTTGGTTTCGTATCGAAAAGAGCTTTCCAATAAATATAAGAGAATTGAAATCTAATGGTTGGATTTGGAATCATGTCCCAATCAAATTTGAAAAAGGTCGCTATGGATGCAGTTCGGTGGCCGAAATTGGATACCAACTGTAAAGGCCTTAATAAAAAATTTAAAAATATTAATAAATTGTGTAAAATGATAATAAATGGTTTGGAAAGATTTTGGATGAAGAATTGCATATTTGAAAAGATAAAAATATATTTTTATCGCAATGAACTAGTTATTAACTAGAATAATAATCCAATGTTTTTAAAATAATAAATTGCATTTTGGGTTTGTTGTGAATGGTGTCTTCAATAACACTATTCTTAAACCCTGATGAGAAAGGAATAAATCTTTAAATTAAGATTTAATGAAGTTTTCCAATTAATTATTATTTAGTTGGAACTGAATAAAATAAATTGGATTTTGGGTTTATTGTGAATGGTGTCTTAAATAACACTGTACTTAAACCCAGTTGAGTAAAGAATAAATCTTTTAATTAAGATTTAGAGAAGTTTACCAATTAATTAATATTTAATTGGAATTGAAATGAAAGTTGATAGTGGGTTTATCGTGAACTGTGTTTTAAACGACATTTGTTCTTTAACCCAATTAACAGTGAAAAATATAATTTGGAATTTATAAATCTTTTATTATGATTTAAATGGAAATTTTCCAAAGTAAAATTTTCCAATTTAATAGATAAAATTGGAATTGAATGGAATTCGATTTGGTAATAATCGAGATGAGCTTCTATGAATGAAGACTGTTACTATATATGGAATTTAAAGGGCCTTACCGTTATTCCATTTATATTATTAGTCTGATACGAGAATTTATATCAATTGTACACTGTTATGATTTCCGTGAAGATTCCATAGTTAATGGAAGAAGATTTGGGTTTGTCGTGAACTGTGTTTTAAACGACATAAGTTCTTTAACCCAATTAAAGAAAGGAATTATTTCCTAAAAATTTGGATAATCATTAAGTAATGATTTTTGAGATTAAAACCAAATTGGATTTTAATAAAAAATAATATTAGATTGAAATGGGAATGAGATAATTAAATTTATCAAATTCTTGAAATGATCGAGAATGGAGTACCACCAGTTTTACTCCAGGCAATAGCTAAATCTTTAATTAGATTCGAACGTGAAATGGTAATTAAATTTACCAAGAACACAATGGGTGTTAGATTTGGAGTGTTACCAGTTTTGCTCCATAGGATAAATAGGTTGGGATTGGAAATAATAAATGATTATTGCGGTAAGGTTCGATATTCCCGGCTAGTTAATAAAATCTATTGAAATTGATATCCAAAGGAAGATTAAAGAATAAATTTAAAAGAATTTATCTTTGATAAAATAAATGGTAACCTTTCCCTAATAATGTGAATATTTAAATAAAGGAATATTTTGAATTGGAATGAGACGTATGATGTGTTTTTACAGCACTTGATTATTGATTATAAAATACGCGAGTATTTCGGAAAGACCGGGTTTAACCCATTCTGAATAATTACTACGACGATTAAAAGTCGACTATGAAGACGGTGGTTGAAGACCAGAGTTCTTCACATCGTTCGGATGACTACTGATGTCTTGATTGGGGTATACACCCAAGACAACATAATAAGCGGTGATCGTTCAGACGTGCTTGGAGATCGACGGATATGCGAGGACCTCTCTTCTGTGTTGGACATATGGGACGAGGAATAAGGTGCCTCCGGTTTCGTTCAGATCCAGAACGGACTTGTAAATGGATGTGTGTCTGACATTGGATTTTATTCTGTGTTAATTGATCTCTATTAAATATATATCTGTTTGGTGGCGGAGAATTTATTCTCTTGCTTAACACCCTTCTCTGAGACGTACGAGCTGAGAGGTTATATATTGATAGACATCAGTTGCATGGCGTGAATTGTCAGTGTGACATGCTAAGATGCAAATGATCAAGGCTTTTGTTTAAAAGCAGAGTCATGTGGATGATGATCAAAGCACAGCTTTAGTTAGCATAGCTTTTTGTATAGCAATACTTCGCGAGCCTCACTGTAACAACCCGGAAAATCTGAACCAATTTAAAAATTTTAATTTGGCTATTTTAGTGGATTTTAAATATTTAAAATAAATTATTCTAAATAATAACGATCAAAAGTCTATTTGAATCGATGTTGCAAAATAAATATATTTATTTTAATTATAAAATAAGGCCTGAAATGGTGCGGCACTTTGAAAATTTGAATTCAAACTTTGACTGATTGAACAGGATTCAAAAATGAAATGGATTTTAGTGAAACCAAAAATATTTAAATTTGTTTATGAAAATCTTTCTAACGAATCTGAGAAATAGAAATTTCATAGCGGAAATCAAAAGTTATGGCCAAATGAATTTTCAGAAAGGTCGCTATGGGGTTTTTATAGGCCTTGAAAATGGCCATTTTGCAAGCAACCTCCATTCTCGACGAAACCACTTTTGTTGGATCTGGGATGTCAAATTATTGCTAGATTTCAAATTTCATAATTTTTGGAGTTAATATGTGAGCGTGGCAAAAGAAAATGTGTTTGGTTAAATTCAGTCAATTTGGATCGACCAGAAAATGACCATTTTTCAAACGGTTTCCAAATCTGATGAAATCAGTTTTGTTGGAACCGTATCATCAAAACATAGCTAGATTTATTTTTCTGTAATTTTTGGGATTAGTATGTGGCCCCGGCAAATTGAAATGTACGTTCAAATCCATATTTGAATGTTTTATATTTTAATTTGAAGAATAACTGACTGAAACAGTCGAATGGGCTTACAAAACATATTCCATTGTGTTCGGAATGGGGGTATTTAGCTAGGGATGACAGTCGTTGGGTTTGAATTGGAGTTCGTAAGGAGAAAGGGGTATTTTTGAAAATAAATAATTAAAAATATATTATGGGCCAATCATAATTCTCCACCCCATCTTCTCTTTTCCTGACCCTTACTGTCGAATGGCGGAATTGAACTCTAGCCTTCTCTCCTCTTTTTCTTTTAATTCGTTCAATAAAATCGAGGGCTTCAGTTAGGGATTTGGTAGTGCTCTTCAAGATCTACACATCCATAAAGGAATTGCAGTTTTTTCATCGAGTATTGAAGCCGGAACGACGCCTGCAAGTCCCTTCATTCATCATTGTCGTGCTCCCTCGCCTGGTGATCGATAACCACCGCTCCACCCTCCATCCGGGCCCTCTCCAAGCTTTCCAAGGTAGTACCCTCCGATTATCACCACGCTGCACGGATTCCGAGATAAATCGAAACCTAGTTTCGAACAAATACAGAAAGGTATGACCTTTATAATTAAAATAGATTATAGCACTTTAAAGCGCTACGAAATTTGATTTTACAATAAAAATCATATTTTTTTGCTATGTAGTCGAAATCCAGTGAAGCAAGAGATCTTGGAATCTTGTGGAAGCCTTCTACATTCTAGAAGAGACTGGATATTTTTCTGAGCTTCCTACAATTTTTGGAGAAGTGGAGCCCAAGGTGAGATTTCTGAATTATAAATGATATGGAATGACGATGTATAAATTATATGATCGATGTATGAGTTATATAAGCGTTGTACACCTCATGTATAAGCGTTGTATAAGTTGTATATGCGTTGTAAAAAAAATCATATATGCAATGAAAGGGATTGAAATGATATTGAAATGAAATCGAAATATATTTATATACGTATATATATATATATATATATATATAGACTCCCCTCGTCCACAGACCATGAACGATATATATTGATGTGATTATTTGGATTTGGTTGATGTGAAATTTGGTTGATAAATGCGAATGGTTGATATGATTGATTGTGTTTGAAATCCCAAAAGGATTAGTTTATGGGAAAATTCGTCTGCGTACGAACTAGATATTGAAATCCCCATTATCAAAAGCTGCGAGGCCTTAAGGTAGAGCGAGGAGTCGTACTCGGGACGGTGTCGTTTTTAACTACCCTGCCATTATGCTGCCGAAATTTTCTGAAATATTCCTGTGTTTGATTTATATTCATGCATTGAAATATATTCATGTGTTGGGAAAATATTCATATAACAAATAAAATGTTTGAAAGATAAAAATTACATTTTTATCATGTAGATGAAGTATATAAGATATTCATGGTTGAAATAAATTGTTTTAATAATAAAAATCACATCTTTATAATATATATGAATCACTAAAAATCTTCATTTTTGAAATAATTTTTTTAACTATAAAAATCACATTTTTATAGTATATACGAAGTATATAAAATATTCATGATTGAAATAAATTGTTTTAACAATAAAAATCACATCTTTATAATATATGAATCGCTAAAAATCTTCATTTTTGAAATAAATTGTTTGAACTATAAAAATCACATTTTTATAGTATATACGAAATGTTAAAAATAACCATGTTTGAAATAAATTGTTTTAACAATAAAAATCACATTTTTATAATATATACGAAGTGTCAAAAATAGTCATGTGTTGAAATAAATATTTGTTAGGTAAAAATATTATTTTTATCAAATTTATGAAATGAAAATGGTTTGGAAATCGAAGAACGGATTATATTTATATATATACATATATAAATATAATTAAAATAAATCGAATAAAGAAGCTGTAGTTCGTATTTTGAAACCGTGATTTTAAACGATTATTGCGGAAGATCCGACCATCGGATTTTCCCGAAACTGACACAGTTGGGTCCGCTTTGAAATTATCATTCTAACGATACCAAATTTGTAACAATCCAACGGTAAGATTTTGTGAAATGTTAAATTCAAATCTGAATGCAAATAGCGCCAGAATGGATTATATTTATATGTATATATATATAATTAAATTAAATCGAATAACGACGCTGCAGTTCGTATTTTGAAATCGTAACTTCAAACGATTGTACCGGGAGATCCAACCGTCGGATTTTCCCAAAACTAGAACCGTTGGGTCCACTTTGAAAAGATCTTTCCAATGATATAAAATATATAAAGATCCAATGGTTAGATTTTCAGATATGTGTAAATCAAATCTAGAGAAAAACAGCGCCATGGCCGCGCTATGGCCTGATGCGTCGTTTGAATAAATTGGCTATATTTAAATAAATTAAAATAGCGATAAATCGTTATAAAATATTATAAACGGTATGGAATGGAAATAAACTGAATTTACTTGGTTTAGAGGATATTTGTTGGTTGAATGTGTTTGACGTGAAAATTACATTAGTGAACTGAATTAGGGATGTCAGATAATTTAACCATTGAAATGAATTGATTTGAAATTCTAAATATATGCGAATTATTTGAAAAGGCCGAGTTAATTCTCATTTCAAATAATTGATCGACGGTTAGAAGTCGAAGATATGAAGACGGTGCAAGACCGAGGATCTTCACATCGAATGGATGGCTACTGATGCCTTTGATGGGAGTTGCTGCCCTGAAGGGGTTACAGTGGTGGTTGTCCGGACGTACTTGTTGATCGTTCGGATGTGCGAGGGCCTCTCTCCTGTATTGGACATACGGGAGAGGAATAAGGTACCTCCGGTTTCGTTTAGACCCAGAACGGACTTCTAAATGGATGTGTGTTTGACGTTGTAGATTGATAACGTTGGCATATAGAGATGTTGTGATCAAGGCTTTTGTTGAAAAGAAGAGTCTTGTGGTTGATGATCAAAGCATGGCTTTAAATAGCTAGCTTTGTGTTTAGCGTTGATTCACGAGCCTCACACCCCGGTATGGACCAGAAACGGGAGAGGACATCAGGGAGGACATGCATTTATTTCTAGCTAGGAGTGGTGTTTTGGGTTTTACATGCTCGGACATTTTACTTATGTGGATGATGGAAAGCGAGGCCTCGGTTATTTCGGTCTCTTCGGAGTCGATGGTTTGGTCGGGATATGACCGGTTTACACCCCATAGGGTAGGGAAACGCATTGTTCAGACATTTTAATCCACCCCGTGTGGACCGGCCCTTACAATCTAAGGGGCAGTTGCGGCTGTTCCTGAGTTTCGGGCTAGAGAGTCGTGAAGCAGTAAGGATGATCCCTTGCCTTGGTTCATGACGGAAATCCAATTTCCAAATACGACATCGTGCAGTTTTGATTGTATACCTATATATGGCGACATAGTGGTATGGGGCATTTATGCCGTCTATGATTGATACTTATGATTGAAATTGTTTTTTTAAACATATAAACACTAGTAATAATATCAAATGCTTTTGTTTTATTCGTATCAAGCATATTTTGGCCATTATAAGGTAAAACTCTATCCTCCGGTTTGCATTGCATTGTGTGATGGGAATTGAGTCTTATAATGGCTTCATTTTTGTAAAAAGCATTGCGATGTTTAAATGATTTACTTGTTTTAAAGCACTGGAAATCCAATGGAGTAAACCAGTTTCGCGTTAGCGGCGTGGTCCTGTGAATGGCTTTATTGTAAAATAAGTTAAGTAGATTTCTCATACCAGTCCCATGACTGACTCGTAGTTTGTTTCACTTGCAAACTCGGGTGCCCTATTTTCTACACGGGCAGCCATGTATTCAGATTTTCGCAGGCTCTTTCTGGATAGTTATGGAGCTGAAGATGGATTCTTTCATTTCTTTCTTTTTATGCTATTCAGCTCCTGTTGTACATATTATGTTTTGATTCCGCCGTAGACATTTTATGTAAAGCTGAACTGTATTTTGTATTAAGTATGATCCTGTATACTGTGTAACTCTGATGATGATGTTTATCCAGTGTATCCTATTGTACATTATCTGGTGTATTTATATATTTCTGTTTTTGCTGTTATTTGTTTATGTGTTATATTCCAAAGATTACCCTTGCCACCATAGAACGGGGGTTTCGGGGTTGTCACATGTGGTATCAGAGCTTTGTTTAAGCTTAGTTCTGGAATATAACATATTAATGAACTCGTCAGAATTAGAACCAGTAGTATTCTACGACGAATAACTAATTTCAGATAGGATCAGTAATATCCTAGAATGAGTGTAGCAGAATGAAATACACCCTCATAGACACATTTACATTCAAGTATATGTCTTTATGCTTTAAAATACCTTTTCTGTTGGCCTAACACTTTGTCTACTATTTGCAAACATTGAAAAATGAGTGGCAGAAGTAGAAGAGGTAGGTCGGAACCAGATATTGAAGCTCTATTAAACAAGTATCGAAATTTGGGTGGAGTACCGTTCCCGGGCAATGAATCTATTATTCAAACACGAGCATGGATGCGCTCTACCGAGAAAATCTTTGAAGGTTCAAAGCTGAGAGATGATCAGAAAAGATTAGTGGCATCTTGGGCACTCAAAGACGATGCTTTAATCTGGTGGGATGCAGTTATTAAGGATAACCTAGAAGGTAATATTACCTGGGATAGATTCAAAGAAATTTTCAATGAAAGATTTATTCCTCCAGAAGCAACTGAGCGGTTAATTGATGAATTCTACTATCTGATTCAAGGAGATATGACGATTCCAGAATATCATAAGAAATTCAGTGAACTTTCTCATTTTTCCCCGCATTTAATTCAGAATCCAAAGATGAAGAATCTGAGGTTTATTAACGGGCTTCAAAGAAAGTACCAAAGTAGTGTAACTGCACATGTGCAACAATCTTTTTCTAAAATGATATACATAGCTTATCAGTACGAAGATCTTGATAAACAAGGCCTTTTGGAAGAAGAAGAAGGATGTAGTTCTAGCAACAAAAGGAAATTCGAAACTGGTAGCCCAGAGACAAGGGCACAACCTGAGATAAGTACCACGTCTGGGGTCAGAAAGAAGCCTAGAGTCAATAGGAAAAAGGTTAAATCTGAGAAAGAACCAATAACGACTACCATATGAAATAACTGCAATAAGAAAGGACATTTGTCGATAAGCTGTAGATCTCTAAAGAAACGAATAAAGGATAAATTTAAATCCAAGAACAAGTTTCAACAGAATAGAAAATGCAATCTTTGCCACCAGACTGGTCATGTAAAGCAAAATTGCCGGCTATTAAAGAAATATGAAGTAGTGCAGGTAAATGAAGTGACAGAAGTCCCAGCACCCTCAGTCAGTAAAGCGAGGCCAGATGTTTTAGAAGGCACACTTAATCTCAAAAACATTCCAGTTAAAGTATTCTTTGATACAGGCGCGTCACGAAGCTTCATTGCAAGTAATGCGGTTAAGAAACTGGATTTGAAATTGAAAAAGCTCAAAGCACCCATGACTGTCCATAATCCAGTTGGGGGTTCCCTCGATCTTAGTTGGATTTCTGGGATGCCTGTTTCTTTTTCCTGTTATCGGTTCCCTACTATCTCTATCGTCATGAATTTCACAGAGTTTGATCTTATTTTGGGATTGGACTAGTTAACCAAATATGAAGCTGAGGTTAAATGCGACGACAGAGTTGTGAAGGCGAAGATTAAATCAGGGAATTATATAACCATTCCATGTGAAGGTCCGAATTCTGATAGAAAAGACTTTTGGTCAGCTTTGGATGTTTCTCCTGCTCAATTAGAACCTAATCCTGTCGTTATAGAGAATACCCGGTCGACGTAGAAAATATTCATGTCTTCAAGAATTATGTGGATGTGTTTGAAGAAGTTGTTAGCTTACCTCCGCGTAGAGAAATAGATTTCAAGATTGCTTTAATTCCGAATGCAAGGCCAGTAGTTCACGCTATTCGAAGAATGACCTTGAAGGAAAAAGAAGAATTAGACAATCAGACTCGACAGCTTGTATGGAAGGGTTTTTATCAAACCTAGTTTCTCTGATTGGGGAGCAGCAGTGGTGTTTGTCCCAAAGTCAGATGGTACTCTCAGACTACGTGTGGATCATCGTGACTTGAACAAACAGACAATAAAGAACAAATATCCATTGCCGCGGATTGATGATTTGTTGGATCAATTGAATGTGCATAAGTATTTTTACGAATGGACCTAGCTACAGGTTTCCATCAGCTTCGTATTGCCGAAGAATGTGTTCCTTTGACAGCATTCAGAGGGTCCAGATTTATTCTACGAATGGTTAGTAATGTCGTTCGGCTTATGTAACGCTCCAGCTTATTTTGTCGATCTAATGAACCGGGTATTCAGAGAAGTATTGAATAAATTTGTACTGGCCTTCATTGATGATATTCTAATCTTCTCTAAGTCCGAGAGCAAGCATGAAAAACATTTGGAACAAGTGTTATAAATTCTCAGAAAGAATGTTTTAAAAGCCAAGTTTTCCAAGTGTATATTCTGGCAAGAAGAAGTCAAGTTTCTTCGCCACGTTGTATGAAAAGAAGGAATTTCTGTGGATCCCAGTAAGATCACAGCTATTCGGAATTGGAAGCAACCAACTACTCCCACAGAAGTCCGAAGTTTTCTCGGATTGGCTAGTTATTATCGGAAGTTCGTTAAAGATTTTTCGAAGATATCTAGTTTCTTAACGAAGCTTACTAAGAAACATTCAAGGTTCAATTGGACTCCAGAATGTGAGGCAGCTTTCCAAAAGCTGAAGTTAAGATTGACAACTGCTCCAGTGTTAACAATTATTGATAGCAATCAAGACTTGAAAGTCTAGACAGATGCTTCTAAAGAAGGTATTGGTGCAGCATTAATGCAAAGAGGCCAAGTAGTCGCTTATGCTAGCCATCAATTGAAGCCACATGAGAAGAATTATGCGACTCATGATCTTGAATTGTTAGCTATCGTTTTGCTATGAAGATCTGGAGGCATTATCTATTGGGTGAGATGTTCGAATTATTCACCCAGAAAGATCTGAATATGAGGCAGCAGTGTTGGTTAGAATTTCTCGCGGCAAATGATCTTGATATTTTGTATACTTCGGGGAAAGCCAATGTTGTGGCTGATGCGCTCAGCAGAAAGAATGTGATCATCGCCAATCTTATCATTACACCATCATTGATTGATAAAATATCTATTCTTCAGAAATACGATAATTTTGTTAAGGAGATGATCAAAAGAATTCAAAGGGGCAAAGTCTCTAGTTTCCAAGTGGATAGCGCAGGAGTTCTGAGATTGAAAGGAAGAATTAGTGTTCTTGACATCCTTGAGCTCGAAAGAGAAGCATTGGACGAGTGTCACAAGTCCAAACTGAGCATCCATCCAAGGGTTAGTAAAATGTATAATGACCTCAAGCGAACCTTCTGGTGGAAGGCGATGAAAAGAGACATCTCTATATATGTTAGCAGGTGTTTTACATGTCAACAAGTTAAGAGCGATCAACGGAAACTCGCCGGATTGCTGCAACCGTTGGAAGTTCCAGGTTGGAAGTGGGAACAAATTTTTGTGGATTTCATAGTTGGTTTGCCCAGAACCCAGAGGGGAAATGATAGTATTTGGGTGATCGTAGATTGTTTCACGAAGACCGCCCATTTTATACTTGTCAGATCGAATAGAACCGCTCAGAGTCTGGTGCAGATTTATTTCAAAGATATTGTTAAACTTCATGGAGTTCCTATGAGCATCATTAGAGATCGTGACCCGATTTTTGCTAGTAAATTATGGGAAGAATTCCAAGCAGAATTGGGAAGGAAACTGAATTTGAGCACCGCTTATCATCCTCAAACAGATGGCCAAACTGAGAGGGTGAATCGTATTCTAGAAGATTTATTGCGGGCTTGTGTTTTTGATTTTGGCGGATCATGGGAAGACCACTTGCATTTGGCTGAGTTCTCATACAACAACAGCTACCAAGCGAGCCTGAAAATGTCGCTATTCGAAGCATTGGATGGTCGACCGTGCAGATCTCCCGCTTGTTGGGTAGAACCTGGCAGTAGACTTGTATTGGTACCAGATATGATTCGCGAAGCTACGGATAAAGTCGATTTCATTAAGAAACGATTACTGGCCGCTCAAAGCCGACAGAAGAGCTATGCAGATTCAAGAAGGAGAGATTTGTCTTTTTCTGTTGGTGACTATGTTTATTTGAGGGTTTCTCCAATGAGAGGAGTAGTCCGATTTGGCAAAACAGGGAAGTTGGCACCCGGATTTATTGGTCCATTTCCTGTGCTCGAACGGATTGGAACTCTCGCTTATAGAGTTCAATTGCCTGACTGGTTACTTGGAGTACATGATGTGTTTCACGTATCTCAACTTAGAAAGCATTTGCATGATCCAGACTTGGTCGTGGAAGAAGCCGTGCAATAAGATTTGGAAATCACTCCAGAATTAGCTGTAAGGAGAGAGCCGATAAAGATATTGGCAAAGAAACTAAAGAGCTGAGGAACAAGAAGGTTTACTTAGTCAAAGTGCAATGGAGTGGAGATCCACGAGATTGTACTTGGGAAACTGAGGAGAGCTTTAAGAAAGCCTATCCCAATTGCAGGGTGAATATCTCTGATTAACTCTGGTGCAAGGTACATTTACCATATTTTGCATTTCCGTATTGTTTTCTACTTGGTTGTTGTTTCCTTTTCATGGATGTAGAATTGTTAATCATATAGTCTGAATGATTTTAAAAGGGTATATGAATTAATTACTATATATTTGAAAAGGTTAAAAATAAATTGATTGTTGTTTGTGTGGGGTGATTATTAGTTTAAACTAAATCGCATTGGAATAATAAAATCAATAAGAGCCTGAAGGGTAAATTTATGCAATTAAATCAAAGATTGAACTGGTTTAAAAATAGATAGAAATACATGCATGTACATTATATATGTTTGAACAGGTAAATGGATTTGCTGTTGAGTAAAGAATTTATTTGCGTGCCCGACAAATAGGTAAACCTTAATGAGTTGGATGCGCAATTTTATTTATTATATCAACTCCTGTAAATGCCATTGGATGCGGAGTGCTGGTTGTTCTGTGTGTAATAATAAACGTCGCCATAGGATAGTAACAATTAATTTTGAACAACACTACATGGCATACTTCTGGAAGATAGCATACTTCATCATATACCACATAAGCATTTGGAGCTTATGTGACGAGGTGGAAGATTTACCATACGAGCAAGAGGCTTGTATGGTGATGACTATATTACAGGTTGAACCAAGGAATGATATGGACTATATGAAATGTAACAGTAAATTGCCAGATTAATAAAAACCTCACACGGGTCTGGAGATGACAATAAACACGTCTCTCCGGTCATTAAGGCACAAAAACCGTTTATAGGGTGACCAGAATTTATTCGCTGGAGTTATGATCTATACACACTCCCCTGTGGACATCGAAATATATCACTATAAATATGTGTATGCTTATTAGAATTTATTGGGTACCTAATACGGCCCAATAAATTTCCAAACCCCTCCCCGTACAAAGGAGGTTATGGCAAAAAAATTCGAAAATTTAGGGTGTTAGCCAATTTTTTTTGAAGAATTGAAAAATTCTTAGAAACCAAAAAGTTGAAGAATGAAATCCAAAATGAAAGTTGAGTTGGTTAATTAAACTACTTTTAGCTTCGTTCCTTTTCGGGGACGAAAAGATTTTAAGTGGGGGAGATTGTAACAACCTGGAAAATCTGAACCAATTTAAAATTTTAAATTTGGCTATTTTAGTGGATTTTGATTATTTTAAATAAATTATTTTAAATAATAACGATCAAAAGTCTATTTGAATCGATGTTGGAAAATAAATATATTTATTTTAATTATAAAACAAGTCCTGAAATGGTGCGGCAGTTTGAAAATTTGAGTTCCAACTTTGACTGACTGTACAAGATTCAAAAATGAAACGGATTTTAGTGAAACCAAAAATATTTAAATCTGTTTATGAATATCTTTCTAACAAATCTGAGAAATAGAAATTTCATAGCGGAAATCAAAAGTTATGGCCAAATGAATTTTCAGAAAGGTCGCTATGGGTTTATATAGGCCCTGAAAATAGCCATTTTGCAAACAACCTCCGTTTTTTATGAAACCACTTTTGTTGGATCAGGGATGTCAAATTATTGCTAGGTTTCAAATTCCATAATTTTTGGAGTTAATATGTGAGCGTGGCAAAGGAAAATGTGTTTGGTTAAATTCAGTCAATTTGGATCGACTAGGAAATGGTCATTTTTCAAACGGTCTCCAAATTCGACGAAATCAGTTTTGTTGGAACCGTATCATCAAAACATAGCTAGATTTATTTTTTTGGAATTTTTGGGATCAGTATGTGGCCCTGGCAAATTGAAATGTACGTTCAAATCCATATTTGAATGTTTTATATTTTAATTTGAAGAATAACTGACTGAAACAGTTGAATGGGCTTACAAAACATATTCCATTGTGTTCAGAATGGGGGTATTTAGCTAGGGACGACAGTCGTTGGGTTTGAATTGGAGTTCGTAAGGAGAAAGGGGTATTTTTGGAAATAAATAATTAAAAATATATTATGGGCCAATCATAATTCTCCTCTCCATCTTCTCTCTTCCCAACCCTTACTGTCGAACGGTGGAATTGAACTCCATCCTTCTCTCCTCTTTTTCTTTTAACCCGTTCAATAAAATCGAGGGCTTCAGTTTGGGATTTTGTAGTGCTCTTCAAGATCTACACATCCATATAAGGGTTTGCATTTTTTTCATCGAGTATTGAAGCCGGATCGACGCCTGGAAGTTCCTCCGTTCATCGCCACCGTTCTCCCTCGCCTGGCGATCGATCACCACCGCTCCACCCTCCGTCTAGGCGCCTCTCCAAGCTCTCCAAGGTGTACCGTCCGATCGTCACCACGCTGCACGGATTCCGAGATAAATCAAAACCTAGTTTCGAACAAATTCAGAAAGGTACGACCTTTATAACTTAAAATAGATTATAGCACTTTAAAGCACTACGAAATATGATTTTACAGTAAAAATCATATCTTTTTGCTATGTAGTCGAAATCCAGTGAAACAAGAGACATTGGACTCATGTGGACGCCTTCTACATTCTTGAAGAGACCAGATATTATTCTGAGCTTCCTACAATTATTGGAGGAGTGGAACCCAAGGTGAGATTTCTGAATTATAAACGATATGGAATGGCGATGTATAAATTATATGATCGATGTATGAGTTATATAAGCACTGTACACCTCATTTATAAGCATTGTATAAGTTGTATGTGCGATGTGTAAGTTATATATGCGTTGTAAAAAAATCATATATGCATTGAAAGGAATTGAAATGATATTGAAATGAAATCGAAATATATTTATATACGTTTATATATATATACACACACTCCCCTCGTCCACAGACCATGGACGATATGTATTGATGGTGATTGTTTGGATTTGGTTGATAAATGCGAATGGTTGATGTGATTGATTGTGGTTGAAATCCCAATAGGATTAGTTTATGGCAAAATTCGTCTGCGTACGAACTAGATATTGAAATCCCCATTGTCAAAAGGTGCAAGGCTTTAAGGTAGAGCGAGGAGCCGTACTCGGGACGGTGCCGGTTTTAACTACCCTGCCGTTATGCTGCCGAAATTTTCTGAAATATTCCTGTGTTTGATTTATATTCATGCATTGAAATATATTCATGTGTTGGGAAAATATTCATATGACGAATAAAATGTTTGAAAGATAAAAATTACATTTTTATCATGTAGATGAAGCATATAAAATATTCATGATTGAAATAATTTTTTTTAACAAAAAAAATCGCATCTTTATAATATATATGAATCGCTAAAAATCTTCATTTTTGAAATAAATTGTTTTAACTATAAAAATCACATTTTTATAGTATATATGAAGAATATAAAATATTCATGATTGAAATAAATTGTTTTAACAATAAAAATCACATCTTTATAATATATATGAATCGCTAAAAATCTTCATTTTTGAAATAAATTGTTTTAACTATAAAAATCACATTTTTATAGTATATACGAAGTGTTAAAAATAACCATGTTTGAAATAAATTGTTTTAACAATAAAAATCACATTTTTATAATACATACTAAGTGTTAAAAATAGTCACGTTTTGAAATAAATATTTGTTGGGTAAAAATATTATTTTTATCAAATATATGAAATGAAAATGATTTGGAAATCGAAGAACAAATTATATTTATATATGTATAAATATAATTAAAATAAATCGAATAACGAAGCTGCAGTTCGTATTTTGAAACCGTGATTTTAAACGATTATTGCGGGAGATCCGACCATCAGATTTTCCCGAAACTAACACCATTGGGTCCGCTTTGAAATTATCTTTCCAACGATACCAAATTTGTAAAGATCCAATGGTTAGATTTTGTGAAATTTTAAATTCAAATCTGAATGAAAACAACGCCAGAATGGATTATATTTATATATAAAAATATAATTAAATTAAATCGAATAACGACGCTGCAGTTCGTATTTTGAAATCGTAACTTCAAACGAATGTACCGGGACATCCGACCGTCGGATTTTCCCAAAACTGGAACCTTTGGGTCCGCTTTGAAAAGATCTTTCCAATGATATAAAATATGTAAAGATCCAACGGTTAGATTTTCAGATATGTGTAAATCAAATCTGGAGAAAAACAGCACCATGGTCGCGCTATGGCCTGAAGCGTCGTTTGAATAAATTGGCTATACTTAAATAAATAAAATAGTGATAAATCGTTATAAAATATTATAAACGGTATGGAATGGAAATAAAATGAATTTACTTGGTTTAGAGGATATTTGATGGTTGAATGTGTTAGACGTGAAAATTACATTAATGAACGGAATTATGGATGTTAGATAATTAAACCATTGAAATGAATTGATTTCAAATTCTAAATATACGCGAATTATTTGAAAAGGCCGAGTTAATTCTCATTTCAAATAATTGATCGACGGTTAGAAGTCGAAGATATGAAGACGGTGCAAGACCAAGGATCTTCACATCGAATGGATGGCTACTGATGCCTTTGATAGGAGTTGCTGCCCTGAAGGGGTTACAGTGGTGGTTGTCCGGACGTACTTGTTGATCGTTCGGATGTGTGAGGGCCTTTCTCCTGTATTGGACATACGGGAGAGGAATAAGATGCCTCTGATTTCGTTCAGACCCAGAATGGATGTGTGTCTGACGTTGTAGATTGACAACGTGGCATACAAAGATGCTGTGATCAAGGATTTTGTTGAAAAGCAGAGTCTTGTGGTTGATGATCAAAGCATGGCTTTAAATAGCTAGCTTTGTGTTTCGCATTGATTCTCGAGCCTCACACCCCGGTATGGACCAGAAACGGGAGAGGACATGCGTTTCTTTCTAGCTAGGAGTGGTGTTTTGGGTTTTACACGCCCGGGAATTTTACTTATGTGGATGATGGAAAGTGAGGCCTCGGTTATTTCGGCCTCTTCGGAGCCGATGGTTTGGTCGGGATATGACCAGTTTACGCCCCCATAGGGCAGGGAAACGCATTGTTCAGGCATTTTAATCCACTCCGTATGGACCAGCCCTGATGATCCAAGGGGCAGTTGCGGCTGTTCCTGAGGCTTGGGCTAGAGAGTCGCGAAGAGGTACGGATGATCCCTTGCCTTGGTTCATGATGGAAATCTAGTTTCCAAATACGACACCGTGCGGTTTTGATTGTATACCTATATATGGCGACATAGTGGTATGGGTCATTTATGCCATCTATGATTGATACTTATGATTGATATTATTTTTTGAAACATATATACACTAGTAATAATATCAAATGCTTTTGTTTTATTCGTATCAAGCATATTTTGGCCATTATAAGGTAAAATTCTATCCTTCGGTTTGTGTTGCATTGTGTGATGGGAACTGAGTATTATAATGGCTTCATTTTTGTAAAAAGCATTACGATGTTTAAATGATTTACTTGTTTTAAAGCACTGGCAATCCAATGGAGTAAACCCGTTCCACGTTAGCGGCGTGGTCCTATGATTGGCCTTATTGCAAAATAAGTTAAGTATATTTCTCATACCAGTCCCATGACTGACTCGTAGTTTGTTTCACTTGATAACTCGGGTGCCCTATTTTCTACACGGGCAGCCTTGTATTCAGGTTTTAGTAGGCTCTTTCTGGATAGCTATGGAGCTGAAGATGGATTCTATCATTTCTTTCTTTTTATGCTGTTCAGCTTCTATTGTACATATTATGTTTTGATTCTGCTGTAGACATGTTATGTAAAGCTGAACTGTATTTTGTACTAAGTATTATCCTGTATACTGTGTAACTCTGATGATGATGTTTATCCGGTGTATCCTATTATACATTATCTGATGTATTTATATATTTTTGTTCTGCTGTTATTTTTTTATGTGTTATATTCCAAAGATTACCCTTGCCACCGTGGAACGGGGGTTTCGGGGTCGTCACACTCACACCCCGGTATGAACAATAAATGGGAGAGGACTGCAGGGAGAACATGCGTTTCTTTCTAACTAGGAGTGGTGTCATGGTATGGAGCCCAGACATTTTACTTATGTTGATGATGGAATGAGGCCCCTCGGATATTGAGTCCCTAGTGGCTCATATTTTATGCCCCGTAGGGCAGGGAAACATATTGTTCAGGAATTACTAATCCACTAAAGTATGTGTGGACCAGCCCTGAAGATCCAGGTGCAGTTGCGGTTGTATCCTGAGACATGGTAGGCTAGATTGTCTCGAATTCGGTAAGGACGATACCTTACCTTGGTTCATGATGGAAATCCAACTTCCAATACGACATCGTGCGGTTTTGATTGTAGAACTGGTATGGCAACATGATATATGGTACTCATGTCGTCTATGATTGATACATTTATATTTGGAATTGTTTTTAAACACTATGCACTTATAATATCAAAATAATTTTGTTTTATACGTATCAAGCATATTTGGCTATTATAAGGGAAAATTCTATCCTTCGGCTTGCGTTGCATTGTGTGATGGGACCTGATTCTTATAATAGCTTCATTTTTCAAAAAGCATTGTGTTGTTTTATTTTAAACCGAGGTTCATGTGGAGTAAACTCGTTTTGTGTTATGCGGCGTGGTCCCATGATTTCCTAACCTTTAAAGTAAAAGTTAATAATTGTTTTAGTTATCACACCAGTCCCATGACTGACTCGGAGTTTATTATTTTAACCTAAACTCTGGGTGCCTATATTTTCCACATGGGCAGCTAATAGTTTTGGTTTTCGCAGATATTTCTTTTCACAGGATCCTGGATTACAGCTGGAGCTATATTCGGAAAGATTTGTATCCGTGTATCTCTTTCAGTTGTGTTAGTTGTTATTTTCCTATGCATTATACTTATGTATTATTTTCCGCTGCTATGCAATTTTAAATCTCTGTATGTGTAATAAATATTCATACTCTGGAATATTCTTGTGCTTTGATGTAAATTGTTGTAACAGCAATGAAATGTTCTTCGGTTTGTGTTCTGATTTGTCGTGTTCTCAACTCAATCCGGGCTTTCCCATATGGGGAAGTTTGGGTCGTTTTAGTTTGGTATCATAGCTTTGGTTTACAAAGCTCGAGAACAAGACACATTAGAACCGAACAAAAGAATTCATCAGAGATTGGATTAGTAATATCCAAGAAGAATGACTCGTTAAAGATAGGATCAGTAGCATCTTAGAACGAGTTGGAAGAGTTTTATTTTAAAATAAAAATGAAAAAAAATTGTTTCAAAATTTTAAAACCATATTATACGTAATTGAATATATTATTTTATATCGAATTTGGACAATCGAGTATGTAAAGATTTTTCTTATACGCGTCATGAACGTATATACGAAGCCTAAAATATACTGGATAGATATAGAATCACACTATAGACGCCCGCGAATAATTCTGGTGATGCGCGGCATCATCAGTATTTACTTTCGAGCTTCAAAAGTGGGATATTTATATATTTCCAATTGACTGGTGTGAGAACCAAAACATAGTTAGAATTTATTGTTATGATTTGGCACTAAAAATATAATTTTTGACTATGTATTAAAGTTATATATTAGAAAAGTTAATTAACTAATGGATGTCTGGTTGCGATGTTTGATTATTAGTTTAACTAATAAAAATATAGGAATGATAATTAATTTAACCAATATGTGAATGAATGAGAAATTAAGCCAAATCAAGTTAAATATTGAATTAAATTGAAAATTGATTGGAATTGCATACATACACATGTATATATATTGAACAGGTCAGAGCATGGAAGCTAAGAAAATGAATAAAATTGTATGCCCGACAAATAGGTACATGTTTACTATATTCCTTAGGTTTGATGATTTTATGAGCCGATTTGCAAGCCGCTTGGCTTTTTCTTTTTCTTTTGGATTGATGAGGGGCCTGTGAGGTAAGTTTTGGTTTTAAATATCAACCCATACAAAGGAGGTTATGGCGAAAATTTTCGAAAATTTAGGGTGTTAGCCAAATTTTTGAGAAATTAGAAAATTCTTAGAAACTGAAAAGTTGAAGAATGAAAGCCAGAATGGAAGTTGAGTTAGTTAGTTAAACAACTTTCAGCTCCGATCCTTTTCGAGGACAAAAAGATTTTAAGTGGGGAAGATTGTAACAAACCGCATTTTCAGAACCAATTTAAAATTTTGATTTGAGCTATTTTAATGAATATGCGAATATAAATTGGTTATTTTTGCTAAATAAAATTTGAGAACAATTTTAAAAATTAGATTTTATATTTTATTTGACTTAAAACAAACCCAGTAAAATTAATAAATTGATTTATAAGCTTTGTTTTGGAAATTTTAAAAATTCGTTTTTTAAAATCATTGCTTAGCCCTTAAAAAATGAAATTTTGCTAGGAAGCTCAGAATTCGATTCCGTTTTTTTTTTTTGGACTCGTATCGTCTAATAATGGTTAAATCCAAAAGACCATGATTTTTGGAGTTGTCGTTCGAGTGTACAACAAGAAAAGGTACGCTAAAATCGCATTTTTGAAGCTAATTTGAGCATTTTTACAAAGGAACGTTATTCAGACAACCTCGGAATTCGCTTCTACTTTTTTTTGGATTTATCGTCGAATAATGGTAAGATTCCAAGTTCCGTGATTTTTAGAATCAATATGTGACCGGGAGTGATTTTTAAAGTGAAAAACAAATAATATTTTGACTTTAAAAATTCGTTGTTTGTGCATACGGACTCGAAATTCGACGAAACCAATTTCTTTGGATCCGTAATGTCAGAGAGTAGCTGCATGTTAATTTTCAGCGAAAACAGGATCAGTAGGTGGTCACACGAATTTTAAAATAATGAAAATAGGCATAATTTGAGTATAAAAAAAGAATAAAGTTAATATAAAAATAATTTGCACCTACTATATAACATCCTAAACACTTCTAAAACCTAATCCTGATCATTCATTCACCGTAGCCCCTTTTCTCCACATTTCCTAAACCTAAATGCAACTTCTAAAATCCACAACAAATCAAAGAAAATTCTACAAATTGCAAAACCTAGATCTTTAAACTCGTATGAGTGTAAGCTTCCACATATATCAATTTGGTTGAGTTTGGTGAAAATTTTGTATACTCAAAAATTTACAGTGTGCTTTTTTTGGATGTATGCGAACTAGGATTGGATGGTTCTTCATATAGAAGCGACGATGCATGAATTCAAGTTTGTTTTGGTATTTAAAAGGTAGAATAACACGTTGTGGCCAAATTTGAGGCGATTCAACGACAAAAAGTGTCGAGACTTGGAGCATGCGTTCATAGGAAGATAGTAAATGCATTTTTAGAAGCAAGCTTGTGTTTTAGATTCATGGTGTTGAGATTGTAGATGAGAAGAAGAGAAGGAGAACGGTGTTTACGGTTTGTGATTTCATGAAGAAACGAAGGAGAAAGAGGTGAGGGAAGATTGCATGAAGAGGGACATGGGGCTGCTATGTATATATTAGTTTTGGGGAGGAAGAAAGAGATTAGAGAAGTGATTAGCAAGAAATTAAGGTTAATTAATTACTTATTTTAATTGGTAATGACTTATATGTACATGAAACGTGTAAAAAGCATAACTTTTTCATACGAACTTGGAATTCAGCGAAATCAGACGCGTTGGAACCGTACCGACGAGAGCTTCGCTAAAAAACTGATTTGGATGTCGATATGGACTGTGGAGCCGAAAAGGTCACATTTCTTTGCATAAAGATTTGGCGGAGTGGAAACCAAAGGTGAGAACTCTCCCTCACTAAAATTTTTGGTACATCTATTTAATTTATTTTATAACTGTAAATGTATAGAAATTGCCAATGTAGATTTATATCAGTTTTAATCATTACAAATTGTATATGGTGCCTGTTAGTTCACCTCTCTCGTCCACAAACCATGGACGATTTAATTGGCTGTATTGTGTGTTAATTTGACTGTTGAAATGTTTAACATATTAAAAATAATGTTAATATTAATGTGGTAGTTGAAATTAAATTTTAAATACCCATTTATAATTTAAACAGTAAAATGGGCTAAGTAGAAAAATAATTCAAACCGAATTAGAATTGGTTAAATTTATTAACCAATGATTTATTTAAACAGACTGTTGTTGTTTGAAAACCCCACATGGGTATTGGGATGATATTTGACATACACTAATCCCAATATTTAGTTGTATGACGATCGATTTATGGACAGACTGTGATGAGCGTTATTTATTTATTTAATGCTTATTCAGTTTCAAATTGCACTCTGGATTATGTTTGAATGTGTAATGATTATTTGTCATTATTTTTGTATACATGTAATGTATGAAAACCATATAACTGAAATTATACGGTGATTGATTGAGTCGCATTCCGATTCAGAAATAAAGAATATTTTAAAATAAAAGAACCATTTGTTTAAATATATTTTTGTTAGTCAAAAATGTCATTTTAACATGTTAATGAAAAATAAAATAACCATGTGTTTAAATATATTTTGTTAGTCAAAAATGTTATGTTTAACATGTTAATGAAGAATAAAAGAACAATGTGTTTAAATATATTTTCGTTAGTCAAAAATGTCATTTTTAACTTGTTAATGAAAAATAAAAGAACCATGTGTTTAAAATATATTTTTAGTCAAAAATGTCATTTTTAACATGTTAATGAAGAATAAAAGAACCATGTGTTAAATATATTTTTATTCGTCAAAAATGTCATTTTTATTTGTTATGTAAAAAAAATAAAAATTGTGTACATATGACAAAGTTGTCTTTTTATTTTTTCACTAGAATTATAAAACATGCACATATGACAAAATTGTCTTTTTATTTTGTCATTAGAATTAGAAAATATGTATGTAGAAAATTATCTTTTTATTTTGTCACTAGAATTAGAAAACATGTATGCAGACAAAATTGTCTTTTTATTTTGTCATTAGAAGAATAGAACATGTATGCAAATAAAATACATATTTATTTGACATTGGAAACATGTGGAGAAGTTATGCAAATAAATTACATTTTTCATTTGACATTGGAAACATGTTGAGAAGTTACGCAAATAAAATACATATTTATTTGACATTAGAAACATGTAGAGAAATAATGCGAGTAAAATACATTTTTTTTATTTGACATTAGAAACATGTAGATATGTTATGCAAATAAAAATTCTCCTTTTATTTGATATTAGAAAACATTGAAATTGTTATGAAAATAAAAATCTTCTTTTATTTGTCATTAGTATCCTTCTTTTTTATTTGTCATCAGCAACATAGAAAATGAAATGAAAATAAAATATTCTTTTTATTTGTCATTAGAAAAGTAGAAAACATGTATGCAAATAAAGTACTCTTTTTATTTGTCATTAGAAAGATAGAATTGTGTATAAAAATTAAATACTTTTTTATTTGTCATTGGACAACATAGAAAATGTTAGACAAATAAAATTTCTTTTTTATTTGTCATATGAACATAGGAATTGAAAACAATAAAACATTCTTTTTATTGTATACATAGGAAATGTAGAATTTGTGTAAAATAATAAAATATTCTTTTTATTGTATCCACATGAATTGTAGAAAATGTGTAGACAATAAAATACTCTTTTATTGTAACATGAAATGTGATTGAACCAAATACACTTGGTTGCTGATATTGATTGTGATTGATTGACTGTTTGGATTATGCTCGACCAATTTATGAGCAAAATATGCTTTTACATTTAGCGTTGGGTTGGATAAAAATATCTATGTGTTAACACCTTGTGAAACACTTCACGATTTGACTATAAGGTGTTTATTGGTGTTGTTTATTTCAAAATTTAATAAATGATTTTGAAATGAGATTTGTTAAGTAAAAAAGAATAGTATTCCCGATTTTGGACAGGGAACGTTTTATAAAAAAAATTATAAAATAGAAAGGATTTCGAGGGCTAAACCCGATGATTTCGAAATGATTTTTAAAGTGTATTATGGTTTTACATTGTGCTTCATCGCGTATCCGATTAGTTGCTGTTGATAACATATCTGTTTGGTGGTGGAGAATTTATTCTCTTGCTTAACACCCTTCTTTGAGACGTACGAGCTCAAAGGTTATGTGAGTAATAGTGACTGAACATATGTGTGAATTGCTGATGTGAAGCACTATAGTTTGAAAGTACTTGTGATTAATATGTTGTGAAATGATTTTCCCCACTTCGGGATATAAAATGAGTTAGCATATGGCTAAAGATGCGGGTGACCCGAGAGTGACTGAAAGTGGAGGACGGTGTATGTTTTCCCCCATAGGTGGGATGGTGCATCGTTAGTGTAGCCGTTAGGTGCACATATATATACTGGTTAATGCGCGTACAGCCTTTTCTGAGGGAACATGACCGATATTTGGTTGCATACTTGTTTGTATACATTGTTACGTTTTGGAATTCATATTTCCAAATGTTTTGTTTTTGAGATCCCGAAGTGAAATCTACTTTACTATAAAAGCTAGATATGTATTTCAAATGATTTGAAATAAAAGAAATCGGGATATAAAGTCCAAAGAAATAATTTCTGTAAAGAGAATTGGATTTTGAAATCTAAGTTTAGGGATTAAGCCTAAATGGGTAAATTGGAAAAAAATTGCATGTTGTATGATGCATTGTAGATCCATAAGTTTATTTATGGTTGTTGTTTATGCACTAGCAATCCAATGGAGTAAACTCATTCCGCGTTAGCGTCGTGGTCCTGTGATTATCCTTATTATTGATAGATGAGTTAAGTAAAAGATTTCTCATTCCAGTCCCATGACGGACCGTAGTTTGTTTCACTTGCAAACTCGGGTGCCCATATTTTCCAAATGGCCAGTCGAGTGGCTTGTTTTTGCAGATATTTATTTATTGAGCATGATTCTGGATTGAAGCGTAAAGCTATGTCCAGAGCATTGATAATCTTCCGCTGTGTTGGTTTATTAGTTCCACTACACTGTATTAAGTTTATTGTAAATTAATCTTCCGCTGTATTATTATTTTTCGGTGTACTCTGATATATTATGTACTCTAATATAACATTATTATGATGTTTATAAAAGTCTTCTGTTATTTGTTCTGATGTGTTGTATGGCCAGAGTTAGCGTATGTAGGATTCGAACGGTCTTGGTCGATTTAGCGATCGATTAGGTCCGAGCGAAATCCATATCATTACAACAAGGGAGCTTGCGATTTTCTGGAATGGAAGATGGAGAGTTAAAGTTGCGGGTGCATGGGATTATGGGGCTGCGTTTAACATGTGAGGCCAGTTTTGATTAAAAATAAAAATTGAAGGTGGCGCTGAAATGAAGAACCGAAAGTGAAGGCGTGGAGGTGTTCATGAAAGGTGGGAAGCGAGGCTGTAGGGGGTGTTGGCTTGGTGTACACAGCAGTGACGAGTTTTAGACTTTCAGTTGCAGGTGGTACCGTCCTCTATCATTGCCGGAGGCCATCGATTCTGGTGGAAAATGGTTCGTGGTTATGTCGAGAGTCAGTGGCGATTTGTAGGCTCAAGGTCTGAACGATGGAGGCCGGAGGTCAGGCGTTGTCCGGTTCGTCAGGGGTCTGACGAGTTGAGCAAATGGTGGTGTTTTGGGTTCACTGCCTGTATATGCATTCGGGGATGAAGAGGAGTTTTCGGTGGTGAAATCATGGAAGCTACAGGCGGTCTGGAGGGATAGAGTTTCAGGCGTACGTGGCTGGGTGACATCGAGGTGGTGACAGGCTGGCCAGGGAATGATCGGTGGTCGGTTGTTGGACTGTAAATTTTGCGTTGCAAGGTAATTGAAGAAATGAGGTATCGAAGGGTGAAGACGGAGCATCGGGCTGGAGATCAATCAAAGGAGGAAAACGCGTTTTGATTAAAGCCAGTTGACCGATAATGACGTAGCAGAAATTTGTTAAGGTAATTAACGAGAATATAAAGATTATTAATATATAATTAATTATATAGTTTATAATTGTTAATTTATAAATATATATCTGAAATCGCGATAACTTGTCCATATGATCACAAAATCGCATGAAATTTGATCCAATGGGATCATACTAACGCTGGCTACGCGATGAAGTTAGTCGGGAACTGGTTGGAGGTCATTTGGATTTTAAGGAAAATAAAACAGTCGAAAAAATTGTTGTAAATTTATTGGTATTCGACGATTTATGGACCAAGGTGAGTAAATTCACTAACTCTGTTCAATTTTTAAATATTATAATTATGTTTTAATATTTAAAATGAATGATTGAATACTATGTGCAATGGTTGTTTGGACGATTTACTAAATTATTTGGTTGAAATAATATATATCGTCATACATATAAACTGTCGATTGAATACTAACGCAGTTTACCATTATATTTCATACCGGTATGAAATTGGTGTTATTTATGTAACTAACATATGTGGATGCAGGGAAACAGGTTGGAGGAATCTAACTAGATTTCTCAACAATTATATTGTTATTTTGTTTCATATATTGTATTGACTGATATGACCGATAATATGTGATTGATTATTGTGTGCTTGAAATGTTTGAATAACATGGGCTCCGAAATAACTAGTACTTAAATAATGTAAATTTTGTTTGATTAGAATGAAAATGAATTTAGGTTTTGAGAAAAGGAAAATCTATGTTTAAATGGAAATTGAATTTCGATTGGAATATTATATGATAACTTGTTTTAATTATACTAAAACAAGTAGTTGATTTATAAACGATATTTAGAGATAAAGTGGAATTATTATTAAATAATTTAGGAATATAAGAATAGATATAAAAAGGGAAATTGGGAATTTATTTCAAAAGAAATGACGGAATAGTTTCGCTGTTCGAATGCAAATAGTATGGAAATAAATCGGTAAGGGTTATATTTGGAATTTTAAGCAGTAATGATATTTATTTTTAGATTTAACGAAATCAAATTTCTATAAGAAAGCTTATTCACATTTCTAAGTGAATAATATTTTGTAAAGCAAATGTTTGTAGATTAAATTGTTATAATGGAACGAGAAAGGTTTTCCAACATAAGTAATGTATATTTTCTGAAATCCAAGAAATAAGAAATGGTAAAGGATGGAAATGTTTTCGAGCGTTTATAACATATATTTTTTAGAATATGGGGAATCAGGGTTTAAAATATTTGGAAATGTTTTCCAAGGAGCATGAAGAGCTAAAACGTATTTTGAGACATATCTAGAAAATATGGGATGTTAGAAATAATAATTTTAACTAAAAGGGGCCAGTGATTGTTTGAATGGATGTTTGTTTTCCTTTGATGGTTAAATCACCGGCTATCAAAGAATTTTGACTATCATTGTTGATACGAAGAGACCGGTTGGATTTATTATTCGAGAACCACTACGTACAGGCAAAAGCGTTGCGGATTGGATTATGCTGAAGATAATTGAAGACGAAGTGATATGCATGGGTCGTTTGTTCCAGAATAGTGTTTTCAGTTTGTCCAGTCCTAGGACAACTTGTATGGACGAATGTCTGACAGAGTATTCCTAACAGATCATATAATACGATCTTTTCAAGTATTACGTCTGGTGGAGGAGGAATTTGTTTCTCTTAGCTTTTATTCTCGTAATATTTTTGGAATGATAACCTAGTGATTTTATGGGTTTGACGATGTGGCATTCAAAGTGAATGGTGGCCAGATGTTCTGAAAAGAATAAACGTAGCCTCAGGCCTCACAACCGGGAAACGATAAAAATCGGGCAGGCAGCATGGCTAGTTGGGTCATACCCAAGAAGGGTATATTTGTCACCAATATAGAGAAAATTCAATTATTTATTCTTCTCTCAATTCAGTATCTTACAAATTACGGTTAGACGGTCGACAACCATGGGTGACAATATATTCGCTACACTCAAGCTAAATGAGTGGGCGGTCATGTGTGGCCGGGTTGCAAGATATTCTTGTTGAACCCCAGTGTATACCATCTAGAGTACACTGATCGGAAGGTGATCCCATACCTTGTCTGTTGGAATCCAATCTCCAATAAGTTCCCTGCGGTTTATGATTTTATATTATGTATGTGGAGTGTGAGAGCAAGCGTTCTGCTATTTGGTTATTTATTTGATTAGACACTATTATAATATCATTGGATTTTGATATCAAAAATAGTTTGGGTTATAGTAAGGTAAAAACCGTCTGTGTTTGTGTGTGGGCTGGTCTTACTATTATCCTTTTCTTCCAAAATGATTTTCAAAGCTAAACAGTATGGTTGGAGTTTACTCACACCAGTCCCATGACTGACCTAGAGTTTATTTTGTTTGTTTTTCCCTAAACTCTCGGGTGCTCAAATTCGTTTGGGCAGACAAGTGTTCCAGGCTCTACAGGTACATATGAAGGAGCTCGAAGCAGGAAGCTTCACCATTAGTTATTTAGAAATTATTTCTGTTGTGATGTATATGAGTTATACACTGATATGGTATGTTATACAAATTCAGATTGTATTTCAAAGTTATGTTATGTAATATACTTTATTCATTCCACTGTGAGATCCGCGTTTACTCTGATCTTGTTCTGTCGTGTTCTTCTTCTTCTATTCTAATTTTCTTTCTATTTCTCACCCTCTACCTTTTTTCTATTAACGACCCGGTATTTTCGATACTTGAATATTCAACGTTGTGTTTTATGTTGATTTTCGGGGTCGAAAATCACGTAGGCCGTTACAGTGGTATCAGAGCTAAAGGTTAAGTGATTACCTTGGCTCTGTGGCATAACTCAACAGAGATTTGGTTAGTAATACCCAAGATCGAGTTTGAGTGTATATATACGAGAGAGCGTATCTGTAGATTGAATAAAAATGGTTTTATATTGTGTTGGTTGGTCTGTTGAGTGGTTTAAAAATTCTAGTCGATATGGTAGTGCACATTATATCAAAAAAAAATCTACTCTTGATCAGAGTAATTCGACATAGTATTGTTTTGAAAGAGGGTTAATGAAATATTTTACCTAAAATATATTTTGATCTAAAGAAAGTATATATATTGGAACTATTTAATATACCGGATATGTTGGTTGTTATTATAATCGAATAAAATTATAAATTGGGTTGGTTATAAATTTGTATTAGAATAATATATAAGATCTGATGGATTAAATCTGAATTTAAACTAGATATGGATTTAAAATCTTGGGAGGGATTTCGAAATGTTTTCCAAAAATTTTGAAAGATATTTTGAAATAATTTCAAAATGAAAATGCTTAAAATAGGTTTTGAAAGCGATAAAGTAATGAACTCACTTCGATCACTGGAAAATAATTTCGTTGATGATCCAGACATCATCAATATTCATTTTCGAGTTTGTAAGTGACGGATTGCTACCGAAGATTTTCTGAATTGTTTTGAGAAAAGAAATTGTTTTGAATCCTGAAAAGGAATATTGATTTTAGAAAAGCAAAGTTGATTCAAGAGTCCCAGGAAGAGATTATTAAAATATACAAGATAAATTCATAATATTGGAATAAAAATTTACTTAAGGAAATAATAAAAATTTGAGAAAGAAAACAGAAAATTGAAGATTTACTGAAATCAGTTAAGAGGAAATTGAATGGTAATAAAATAATGATAAGTGAAATTGGATTTTGGAATAAAATTGGACTCATGTGAGTAAGTGGATTGATTGGGCATTTTGAATTGAAATGAAATTGGATTACCAAGTAAGAATTTGGAATTGAGGTTGAAACTGGGGTTTGAAAGGAATTTGGGGTTGGGATGTAAGAGAATCATTAGTTGAGGATTAACTGACTGGAGATCGGTCGGAAATGCATTTGTGTATGCTGAAGTGGTAGCAAATTAAAGAGATGGAGTGGGATGTCCGACAAAATGGTACATGTTTAATTTATATGGAGTATGAGATTCATGAGTTATTTTGGCAAGCCACTAGGTTGTTGATTTTCTTTGGATTGAAGAAGGCCCAGAGAGGCAAATTGTAGTAGTATCGATTGAGCCATGCAGAAGGGATGCTGGCGAAATTTCTCGAATATTTAAGGTATTAGAAAATTTTCAGAATTTTCAAAATATTCGTTAATAAGAAGGAAATAAAATTAAAATAATTGGTTTAGTTGAAACTAGAAATAAAATGTAAAACGAATGATTTTTATCTAGTCAACAGGGATTTATAGCATTTTTCCTACCTTAATAATTTCGGGGACGAAATTCTTTTAAGGGAGAAGGAATTTAATGTCCTAGAATTTTGGCGATTAAATAATTAATTTATTTAATTATTTTAATATGTATGTTTGCTAATTTAAATGGTTTGAATTAAAATATTTTAAATATTTAATTAAAATAAATAGTGGAGCTACAATATAATATAAATCAAGCTCGTAACGTCGCGGTAGTTCGTAATTTAACGTTTTGAACTTCAACTGAGTGTACAGGATTCGTTATAAATCAGATTTCTTCGAAACAAGAAACACTGGGATCTATTGAACTGTATTTTTCTACTGAAAGTGAAAAATGGAGATTTCACATTATAAATTGTGAGTTATATCCAAATCTAATTTTCAAATAGTCGCTATGGAATCGTTTATGGATTATAACCGTTTATTTAATATAACGAGATATTGGTTTCAAATTTGGAAAAGATCTTTGAGACGTAGTTATAATTTAATTTTTAAAAATTTTCTGTAATTTTTATTTTGGAAAATAAGCTACTTTTTATTTGGAGTATTTTATACTTATATCAACATTTTAGGGTTTCACAAAATAACCAACTAGTCTATATTATTATATTTTTGGGATCGTGGAACCTCGCTGGACGCAACCGTATTTTTATTTTTGGCAATAGCAGTCCGTTCATGGACGAAGCTTTATATAATAAATTCCAAAATTTTGTTTGTAACTTAAACCAACATATAAAATGAAATGCCAAAACAGGTTAACTGGAAATGAAAAATAAAACACGATACACGTTCCACTACAAAACATTTGAAATAAGTTAAGCCATTAAACAATGTATATCTTATATTATGTACCCATCCACGCACTACTATCAGCAAACTTCTTTTCATGTATGGTCCTCCATACTTTCTAGCCTAGCTATATACACACTTTTATCAAATCTCAACCACCCTATTTCTTTTCCTATTGCTTAAGTATTCAGCAAACATTTTCATATAAAGACAGTACCTCGTTCTTCTCATTTTGCCATGTAATAAAACAAATACAATGAGCAACTATTATGCTCAACCGAGAAACAAAAGAAGACAAGGTCAAGTTCACTTCTTGATGAGGAGGGAAATAACCCGAAATAATTCAAACAGGAAGATGGGACATTACATATCTATAATGACAATAACTCAGAGGAAGAACAGCCAGGAAGGATGTCGGAAGATCTTTAGTGGTGTTGGGGTTCCTGAGAATTCGATCTTCCACCGAGCCTAGGCTAACCATCGTTGGTGTCTGAGGCGGAGATAGGCCATCTTAATGGCGATGTGGGGTTCGGGAAGGTGTAGCGCACGATGGCGCGGAGTTCAGTGTGCTTCTGTGATACATTTCGTCGCAGGCATTTCTATAGCCAGCAGCAGGGGTAGCCGATGCCGAGACTCTGGAGGAACGGGCGAGTGCATCAGTGCGGTTTTGGGATGAGGGAGGTGGATGCACAAAGTGGAGTCAGTAGCAGTATTTTGATGAAGTGCAGTACTCCAGGGAAGAGCACGTCAGACATTGCTGTGGTGGGGGCTCCAATTCGCAGCTATAAATGTGGTGGGAACTGAAAGTTGTGAACGTGAAGAAAACTACAGCATGCATGTTGTGTATGTGAGAAGTGATGTTCGTTTTAGGTATTCAGATGGGGGTAGTAAGTGTGGATGCAGGGTGCGTGAAAGAAGAGGACACGAGAAACTGGAGTATTCAAAAAAAAATAGGATAGCAGTTCATATTTCAGGAAGGAGGGGTACAAGGGGGCTTGCGATTTTCTGCTAAGGAAGATGGAGAATTAGTGTTGCGGGTGCATGGGATTATGGGGTTGCGTTTAACACGGGAAGCCAATTTTAAATAAAAATAAAAATTGAAGGTGGTGCTGAAATGAAGAACCGGAAGTGAAGGTGCGCAGGTGTTCATGTCAGGTGGGAAGCGAGGCTGTAGGGGGTGTTGACTCGGCGTACACAGCAGTGACGAGTTTTAGACTTTCAGTTGCAGGTGGTATCGTCCTATATCATTGCCGGAGGCCATCGATTCTAGGGGAAAATGGTTCGTGGTTATGTCGAGAGTCAGTGGCGATTTGGCGGCTCAGGGTCTGAGTGATGGAGGCCGGAGGTCAGGCGTTGTCGGGTTCGTCAGGGGTCTGGCGAGTTTAGCAAATAGTGGTGTTTTGGGTTCACTGCCAGTATATGCATTCGAGGATGAAGAGGAGTTTTCGGTGGTGAAATCATGAAAGCTACAGGCGGTCTAGAGGGCTAGAATTTCAGGCGTAGGTGGCAGGGTGACATCAAGGTGGTGACAGGTTGGCCAGGGAATGATCGGCGGTCGGTTGTTGGACTGGAAATTTTGCGTTGCAAGGTAATTGAAGAAATGGGGTATCGAAGGGTGAAGACGGAGCATCGGGCTGGATATCAATCAAAGGAGGAAAATGCATTTTGATTAGAGCCAGTTGACCGATAATGACGTGGAAGAAATTTCTTAAGGTAATTAACAAGAATATAGAGATTATTAATATATAATTAATTATATAGTTTATAATCGTAAATTTATATATATATATATATATATATATATATTTGAAATCGCGATAACTTGTCCAACTTGTCCATACGATCACAGAATCGCGTGAAACTGGATCCAATGGGATCGCACTGATGCTGGCTACACGATGAAGTTAGTCGGAAACTGTTTGGAGGCCGTTTGGATTTTAAGGAAAATAAAACAACCGAACAAATTATTGGAAATTTATCGGTATTCGACGATTTATGGATCAAGGTGAGTAAATTCACTAACTCTATTCTATTTTTAAATATTATAATTATGTTTTAATATTTAAAATGAATGATTGAATGCTGTGTGCGATGTTTGTTTGGATAATTTACTAAATTATTTGGTTGAAATAATATATATCGTCGTATATATAAACTGTCGATTGAATACTAATGTTGTTTACCATTATATTTCATACCGGTATGAAATTGGTGTTATTTATGTAACTAACATCTGTGGATGTAGGGAAACAGGTTGGAGGAATCTAACTAGATTCCTCAACAATTATATTGTTATTTTGTTTCATATATTGCATTGACTGATATGACCGATAATATGTGATTGATTATTGTGTGCTTGAAATGTTTGAATAACATGGGCCCAGAAATAAGTGGTATTTAAATACCGTAAATTTTATTTGATTAGAATGAAAATGAATTTGGGTTATGGGAAACGGAAAATCTATGTTAAAATGGAAATTGAATTTCGATTGGAATATTATATGATAACTTGTTTTAATTATATTAAAACAAGTAGTTGTTTTATAAACGATATTTAGAGATAAAGTGGAATTATTATTAAATAATTTGGGAATATAAGAATAGATTATAAAAAGGGAAATTGGGAATTTATTTCAAAAGAAACAACGGAATAGTTTCGATGTTCGAAATGCAAATAGTATGGAAATAAATCATAAGGGTTATGATTGGAATTTTAACCAGTAATGATATTTATTTTTAGATTTAACGAAATCAGATTTCTATAAGAAAGCATATTCACATTTCTAGGTGACTAATGTTTTATAAAGCAAATGTTTGCAGATTAAATTGTTATAATGGAATGAGAAAGGTTTTCCAACATAAATAATGTATATTTTCTAAAATCCAGGAAATAAGAAATGGTAAAGGATGGAAATGTTTTCGAACGTTAATAACATATATTTTCTAGAATGTGGGGAATCAGGGTTTAAAATATTTGGAAATGTTTTCCAAGGAGTGTGAAGAGCTAAAACAGATTTTGAGATATATCTAGAAAATATGGGATGTTAGAAATAATAATATTAACTAAAATGGGCCAGTGATTGTTTGAATGGATGTTTGTTTTCCTTTGATGGTTAAATCACCGGCTATCAAAGAATTTTGACTATCATTGTTGATACAAAGAGACCGGTTGGATTAATTATTCGAGAACCACTACGTACAGGCAAAAGTGTTGCGGATTGGATTATGCTGAAGATAATTGAAGACGAAGTGATATGCAAGGGTCGTTTGTTCCATAATAGTGTTTTCAGTTTGTCCAGTCCTAGGATAACTTGTATGGACGAATGTCTGACAGAGTATTCCTAACAGATCACATAATACGATCTTTTCAAGTATTACGTCTGGTGGTGGAGGAATTCGTTTCTCTTAGCTTTTATACTCGTAATATTTTTGGAATGATAACCTAGTGATTTTATGGGTTTGACAATGTGGCATTCAAAGTGAATGGTGGTCAGATGTTCTGAAAAGAATAAATGTAGCCTCAGGCCTCACAACCCTGAAACGACAAAAATCAGGCAGGCAACATGGCTAGTTGGGTCATACCCAAGCAGGGTACATTTGTCGCCAATCTAGAGAAAATTCAATTATTTATTCTTCTTTCAATTCTGTATCTTACAGATTACGGTTGGACGACCGACAACCGTGGGTGACAATATATTCGCTACACTTAAGCTAAATAGTGGACAATCATGTGTGGCCAGGTTGCAAGATGTTCTTGTTGAACCCTAATGTATACCCTCTAGAGTACACTGATCGGAAGGTGATCCCATACCTTGTCTGTTGGAATCCAATCTCCAATAAGCGCCCTGCAGTTTATGATTTTATATTATGTATGTGGAGCGTGAGATGCAAGCGTTCTGCTATTTGGTTATTTATTTGATCAGACACTATTATAATATCATCGGATTTTGATATCAAAAATAGTTTGGGTTATAGTAAGGTAAAAACCGTCCATGTTTATGTGTGGGCTAGTCTTACTATTATCCTTTTCTTTCAAAAGGATTTTCAAAGTTAAACATTATGGTTGGAGTTTATTCACACCAGTCCCATGACTGACCTAGAGTTTATTTTGTTTGTTTTTCCCTAAACTCTTGGGTGCTCAAATTCGTTTGGGCAGACAAGTGTTCCAGGCTTTACAGGTTCATGTGAAGGAGCTCGAAGTAAGAGCCTTCACCGTTAGTTATTTAGAGATTATTTCCGCTGTGATGTATATGAGTTATACACTGATATGGTATGTTATCTAAATTCAGATTGTATTTCAAATTTATGTTATATAATATACTTTATTCATTCCTCTATGATATCCGTGTTTACTCTGATCTTGTTCTATCGTGTTCTTCTTCTTCTATTCTAATTTTCTTTCTTTCTATTTCTCACCCTCTACCATCTTTCTATTAATGATCTGGTATTTTCGATACTTGAATATTCAATGTTGTGTTTTATGCTGATTTTTGGGGTCGAAAATCTCGTGGGCCATTACAGTAAGATATCACGTTATGGAAAAAGCTTTTGGCTTCAATGAAAGGACACAAAGAATGAAACAAGATATAAGGACATAAAGAATGAAACAAGGTATGTAGAATTAATTCTAAGGATTGAGATTCCTATTCCAAAGGTTTACTAAGATATTTGAGACCCATAAGGTTAACTGATACCATCAATTTACACCGAAAGAAATTTATAGATGGAATAGATCTTCTTAACTCGTTTTCTAAACTTTATAAGTGTAGTCAACCTAGATGGATTATCGTTTTAGTAAATGTTCACAATGTACCTTCAGAATAGAAGACGAAAGGGACTTATTTTATATAAGAGGAACCCTCAACACTGAGGAAAATTCAAATTAAAGTATGTAGCATCTAATTATATATTTCGTTTAAACAGGATTGCACTTCTAAGGAACGGAGGCACTTTCGATGGGATTTAAAAGAAACCCTAACATAGAGAGAGATCAAATCGAAAATACAATTGATTTGATTAGCTCTACCAATGTGTAAACCAAGTAAAATTACTGTAACTAAGGATTCTACGATTTTCTTAATAGGCAAGATCGAAAACTGATCCGCAATTGAAGAACTAACCAAAAGTGACCAACTTACTATTAAACAAAGAAGTGGATACATGAAGCAGAAAAGTAGAAGGACTAGTCATTGATTTCTTTTCCTTCCAGCTTTCAAAGGAAGGGTCACCAGGCCTGATCTTTTTGGAAGCATCACCCTCCTTCGAAGGATGAGAATCCTCATTGCCATTCCCTTTAGGATTACCAGTGGCTTGGCCCTCAGAACTGCCACTAACATTTAAGTTCCCAAGTATAGTATCATCCCCAGCCTCCTCTTCAGAACTCCCTTTTATAGAAGGAACCTCAAAGGATAAAAGGCCCCCCACGTCGATTATCTGTTCTTGGGAATTAAATTTAGTGTGATGGATTTCTTCCACTTTAGCCCAAAAACCTTTCGGTCAGGATGACGGACAAAAGAAAAATCCAACTTCTGAAATTTTTTGCGGTTATCGAAATAAAAATCATGAGGAATTTATGAATAAATTCTCGACAATTTTCCACAAGAATCAGCAAAAAAATCATCAGTCCCCTTTTTGCATCAAGGAAAGCACTGGCAACCTTCGAAAGGCTCTTGTCCTTCTTGACCAGAGACTTCTCTAAAGATAAACATCACCAAGAGATGATTTCCTATTGATTACCCTTGTTTTCACTTCCTTTAAATTGAAGTTCCATTCACAAAGCAAGGTTTCAATCAGCATGGGACTGAGAAAATTCTTTTGTCGTGGTCATCTCTTTCTCAGCCTTAACCCTGGCAGAAGTCAATTCAGCATTTTCACATTTCAAATCCCAAATCTCATTCCCCAACTTTTATTGACTTGACTTTGGAACCAAAGGGAGTATGTCGGAAGGAGTTCTTTAGGAGCTGAAGATCAGAAAAGCAGAACATGAACCAAGTCTTAAAAAAGGGAGGGAATACCTTGAGATGTTGTTCTATTACATATTGATCCAACGAAGAGGATGAGGGAAAGTTTTGAAAGAAGAAAGAGAACAAGAGTTTGTTAATGTCTTCACTAATTTTGGAAAGTCAACTCGAGGGCTTAAAGGAGGAGGGCTTGGAAGTCCAGAAGAAGAAGAGGATGAAATTCCTCTCATCCTATATTTGAAAAGAATGGAAAATAAGAAGTCTCGTACGTCAAAAAATTACCATCATTAGATACAAATTTGATATGATCGTTTATTTAGAGAGAGCTAAGGCTTCGTCGGTTGGACCTACCGAAGTCTTAGAGGATGTGGAAGAAATTACCTTTTCACCTTCCTCTGAAATTATCACTGGAAGTACGGATAATTTTGCCTTCTTCGCACTGGGCTCTTCATTAGGAGATTCGAGAAGCTTCTTGCCAACACTATTACCAAGTTGAAGAATGGTTGATGTTATAGGAGCAGTCCTCAGCTCTAAAGGATGAAAAGTCTGAGTGCGTACGACTTGTGCAGGATCTATAATGTGGCTATGCGGAATGTATGTGATAACTTAAGCTTCAATAGTTATGCGAATAAATATTCGCAAACAATATATATATCACAAATAATTATAAATGCAGTAAAGTAAAGTAAAGTAGAGTAACGACACCAGGATTTTTATACTGGTTCGGACCTCCAGTCCTACGTCCAGTCCCGAAGCTCCTCTTCGGCTTTTCACTAAACAACACCCTCCCTTCACCCGGAGGAATAGGTTCACAACACTACTTGATTTACGGGCTACAAGTTTACCCACTTGATTTCACGGGCTACAAGCTTACCCACTTGATTTCACGGGCTACAAGCTTACCCACACAGGATAATTACAAGAGTTTGACTTCTGATTGTGTTCTTCTTTCAACACTGATTTGTCAACGATTGAGTACACCCTTCCTATAATCTTATCCTCAAGTATATGAATTGAATGAGAAGATTTGAAGGAAGTTAGTTGCTTGTTGAATCAAAATATGAGAAATATTATCAAGGATTCAATAAGTAACTTGAATTTGGGAGCTTTTTAGAATGCAAGAGTATTTAGAAAGTAAGATCAGAAATCAGAGCAAGAATCGGTGATTTGGATGAATGAAAGATGATGTATTTATAGCAAATGAGAAGTTGTAATTATTAGTGAAAAGTTGCAATCGGAAGGAGTGATTTTTAATGAAGAGAAATGGATGCAACTTTTCAAGAAAGAAGATGACTCTTCATGAAATTCAAAAATAGGTCAACAGGAAAAATTAATAGGTTGACAGGTTTTTGACCGTTATTTCAAAAAGCTGTTGACCTGTTAAATTTAACAGGTTGACAGGTTTTTGTCAACATACATAAAAATGAGTTTTCATGTATATTTCTGAAGAGAATAAGAAGTATGATTATTTGAGGATAGATTTTAACATAAATAACTCTAAATAACCATCTTCTAACCTATAAAGCATTGAATCTTCTTTTTGTCGATCATGAAGCTCCTTCTTGTCATTAATCAAAATAAGCATTGAAACCGTTGACTCAACATTCTCCCCCTTTTTGATTGATGACAATATAGATTGATATTTTAATCTTTATTGCTATCTCCCCCTGTATATAAGCTCTGTCTCCCTTTAAACATCTACATATCCATAATCTTAGCTCCATGTCATGATTTCCATTGATCTTTATTTTGTTGTTATCAATCGAAATTCTCGTGTCTCAACATTCTCCCCCTTTTTGATTGATGACAACACCTTGGATTTTCTCCCTTTGAATATAAAGCTCCCCCTGAATTTCTGCAACATTTGTTAGTTAATAATCTTACCTTTTGATTCCTGCATTAACAAATGTTAGCACTCATATACTTTTACCATATTAAGCACATATATTTTAAATAGTATATGTAAAATATTTCTCCCCCTTTGTCATCGATTAAAAAGAATAAATATCATAATAACCTCAATAATCGAGAGTAGTATAATTTTAAAATAGTATAAGAAATGGTGTTTGAGTTTGGAATTTGAAACGACGTGTCTTTATATAAAAAAACAGTTTTCAGAGAGACCGGTCGACAATAAAATCAAGGTGGTCGACCTAAAAACTCTCGGGTTCGAGATAGAGGAAATAAGGCAAAACCGGTCGACCTGTAGTTTTTGACCGGTCGACCTGTATGACCGGTCGACCTATATTTTTCCACCGGTCGACACAGCATCGGTCGACATGAATTTCGGAACCGGTCAACCTAAAAAGTCTCTAGAAACTACATATATTAAAACCGGTCGACCTGTATGACCAGTCGACCTATATTTTGCCACCAGTCGACCTAATTTTTCTCTGGATTGAAAATATTCAGAACAGGTCGACCTATATTTTTTAACAGGTCGACCTAATTTGTCAAAAATTGTTTTTCTGCCTTATTTTGAAAAAAATCAAACTCAAACAACATTTTATTATAATAATATATATTAAATACATGAAGGAAGAAATAAAACAAATATTAAAAGGAATATAAAATATCTCCTTAGATCCGATATATTAAAATTATTTTCTTGGTTCCCATGGAGAATATTTTTCGCTTCCGCCTTCATTTTTGTTGTAATTCCTATCCCATGAATTTTGTATCCTCGATGACGATGAAATATTGAAACATGTGCTTTTTGATAAGCTAAATTTTCAAAGATATTTAGAGATACCGAATAGCCTTCTCTTTGTTGTGGTGTACCTGTAAAAATTATATGACATGTATACTTTTGGTACCCACTTGCTTTGTTTGGGTCCATGAGTTAGATGGAAGGTAACCATACCCAAGAGGGTTTAATGGAACCTTTAAAGATAAAATTTTCATTATTAACTACTGAATCAAAATAATCATCAATATATTTTTCTCTGTTTTTCCAACTTACAGGAACCCAAATACTTAAGTAATCTCTATTGATATTCCTTTTCATACTTCTAGATCTATTATACAGATCTCTAGTCATAGAAGTATTCGAATTTCTATAATAATTGGATCTAGGATGAGCATAAGTACTAGCAGTAATATTTATATTGTACATGAAAGCATATCTAGTACTATTTCTAAGATTAGTTTTATTATATCCTAAACCACTTTTGTCATGTAAAGGTCGAGATCTAGATAAAATCATATTTAAATCATTTTGACCTAAATCACATTTATCAAATTTATTTCCAAAGTCGCTATTGACATTTTCAAAAGAAATTTTGTTATTCTTTAAATCATCAATTTCCTTATTTAATTCAGAATTTTTCCTTTTTAAAGTACCATTCTCAGTTTTGAGACCTAAAATTTGAGATTCTGAATTATCTAAAGAAGATTGTAACTTTTCAAAATTTTCTTTTGAGTCAGAAATTTCATTTTGCAAAATATTATTATTAACTTTTAAAGTCTCATATTCTTTAGATAATTCCAAATTCTTTTCAGTTAGAGCTCCATTCTCTTTTTCAAGAGACGAAATTAAAGAACTAGAATTATTTAAAGAATCTTCTAATGATTTATTTCTATTTTGCAAAAGATCGATTTCCTTTAAAAGAACATTGTTTTTATCTTCTAGTCGCTCATTTTCTTTTTGAAGAAAATCTTTTTGAAAAACAAGATCTTCTAAGAAATTATCAAAATATTTGTCTTTTTTAACTAAAAAATTGATTTCCTCTTTTAGTTTGGAATTTTCTTGCTCACAATCTTTATACTTGGCTAAAATAACTGCATTAAGTTTACCTAAACTTTTAAAATCTTTTAACAATTTTTCATGGTCTAATAAAAGATCTTTAAATAATGAATCTACACATACCGATTGTGATCTGACTTTAGCCATGAGACATTTGCTTCCTGGCTCTCTTGATTCCGCCTTGTTGCTCTTCCATTTTCTAATGCCTTGACTAGATTTCTTTATTGCCATTTGTTCTAGGATGTTGTTACGATCTCTAGAACACCTCGCTCTGATACCAATTGAAAAAGTCGGTTGTGTACGACTTGTGCAGGATCTATAATGTGGCTATGCGGAATGTATGTGATAACTTTAGCTATTCAATAGTTATGCGAATAAATATTCGCAAATAATATATATATCACAAATAATTATAAATGCAGTAAAGTAAAGTAGAGTAACGACACCAGGATTTTTATACTGGTTCGGACCTTCAGTCCTACGTCCAGTCCCGAAGCTCCTCTTCGGCTTTTCACTAAACAACACCCTCTCTTCACCCGGAGGAATAGGTTCACAACACTACTTGATTTACGGGCTACAAGTTTACCCACTTGATTTCACGGGCTACAAGCTTACCCACTTGATTTCATGGGCTACAAGCTTACCCACACAGGACAATTACAAGAGTTTGACTTCTGATTGTGTTCTTCTTTCAACACTGATTTGTCAACGATTGAGTACACCCTTCCTATAATCTTATCCTCAAGTTTATGAATTGAATGCGAAGATTTGAAGGAAGTTAGTTGCTTGTTGAATCAAAATATGAGAAATATTATCAAGGATTCAATAAGTAACTTGAATTTGGGAGCTTTTTAGAATGCAAGAGTATTTAGAAAGTAAGATCAGAAATCAGAGCAAGAATCGGTGATTTGGATGAATGAAAGATGATGTATTTATAGCAAATGAGAAGTTGTAATTATTAGTGAAAAGTTGCAATCGGAAGGAGTGATTTTTAATGAAGAGAAATGGATGCAACTTTTCAAGAAAGAAGATGACTCTTCATGAAATTCAAAAATAGGTCAACATGAAAAATTAATAGGTTGACAGGTTTTTGACAGTTATTTCAAAAAGCTGTTGACCTGCTAATTTTAACAGGTTGACCTGTTAAGTTTAAAAACTGTTGACCTGTTAAATTTAACAGGTTGACAGGTTTTTGTCAACATACATAAAAAATGAGTTTTCATGTATATTTTTGAAGAGAATAAGAAGTATGATTATTTGAGGATAGATTTTAACATAAATAACTCTAAATAACCATCTTCTAACCTATAAAGCATTGAATCTTCTTTTTGTCTATCATGAAGCTCCTTCTTGTCATTAATCAAAATAAGCATTGAAACCGTTGACTCAACATTCTCCCCCTTTTTGATTGATGACAATATAGATTGATATTTTAATCTTTATTGCTATCTCCCCCTGTATATAAGCTCTGTCTCCCTTTAAACATCTACATATCCATAATCTTAGCTCCATGTCATGATTTCCATTGATCTTTATTTTGTTGTTATCAATCGAAATTCTCGTGTCTCAACAAAGGAAAGGCTTGTTATAAATCAAAGGAGCATAATAAGGACCTTGAGGTGGTACTGAATTAAACTAGCAAAATAAAATAAGAAAGTAAATCGTCAATGTTCACTGGATAACGAGGTCAAAACATACCCCCACAATCAAGATTGATGGACAAAATGAAAAAAATTCAGAGGAAACCCCAAGCAAGATGGAGAAAACCTTTATTTGAAGATTGAATCATAGGAGGGTTCCCAAGAATTCTCTATCCCGAAGGGATAAGGTTGTGTTTCGATAAAATGGTAAATGTCATAGTGGATGACCTTTTTCCAAAATTTCTAATAGCCACCTTCATTCGTTAAATCATCAAGACTTTTCGGGAGAGCCTCCACAAAGAAAACATTTAAAAGCAGTAAGTAATGAAATAACTACCAAAAGACGAAATATGAGTTTATAATCCATATAGATTTTGGAGAACGAAAAAGTATTGTTTCTCCTAACCATTCCATTTTTCAGTATTATCGGTAATTAAATTTTGAAAAGGGATGGCCCAAAAAAGAAGAGGGTTCATACTCCTTGATTTAGCCAAACGCAACAAATAAAGAAGAGTCGAAGGATCCAAAGATGGACCACTAGACTCTAGAGAAATAATTTCTAAATATAACAAATAGGTGTATATTTTAGGGGGAGCTGAATTGGTGCGAGATGAGTGTATTGTAAGAAGCGAAAAGGGAAATTAGGAAAGGGAAAGAAGTTTCCATTCCAGATATGGATGGCAGAATAGGAAAAATATCCCACAGGAGGGTTGTCAACAGTGGCGTTAGTTGGTAGAGGGACGCCATAAAATTTCGATATTAAGTAGTCCTCTAGAATAACATTTACTTCTTTCTGGATAGTTATTAAAGAACTCTTAGAGGTAGTAACAATTTTCCTGGATATCTTCTCTTGGGTTGTGGAGGAAGATCGATCAACTTTAGGAGTCTGCTTCAAACTTGCTTTCTCAGGCGGCTTCTTCTTATCCATGATGTCGTAATGTGATTTTGTTTCATTATTATAAGCAAGGGCATTTAGAAATAACAAAGGAAAAGCAATGTTTTCAACCTCTTTCAAATGTAACAAAGGATAACTAATGAAATAGCCACTCATAAATAATTTCGGAGCAGATAACGGTTGGAAGCATCAAAATCATCGGATATCAATGATTGACTCAACAATTATCTTCTAATTCAAATTGAAACCATCTCCTTTTATATTAAAAAAAATAAGGGTGAAAACTAAAAGTAAGGCCTTGTCTATGGTGAGCAAAATGGGGAGAAAATCGTGTGAAATCATAAGAAATGATTTTGAGATTTAATTGTTTATTTTCTAACCATATTTAGGGTATTAGGTCTAAAATTCACAACCTAAACAAACTAGGATTGCTTGATTTGATTACAATTGGGATAAAACGGGTTTCAATTCAAATAACCATATCAACTAAACCAAAAATGTTCTCGACCTTGAAAAAAATTAGATTGAAACCTGGAGGCGTCCATTCATGACTAAGTTCAAGGATGTTTTAAAATCTTATGTCAAACTCCATGTCCATTGAAAACTCTAATCAATTTCCAATTTCAACATGGAAATCATGATATTCGAAATCCTATGAAATCAAAATTGAAGATTGATAGTGAAATCAAGATCAAAATTGAAATGTTAACCTTGCATTTGCAATTTGAGATGAATTGAAATGATTTGGAACTATTTGAACATCTTTGATCTTGGAGCTCAAAAACTGTAAGTGTAGGTAAGAAAAGAAGAAGAAGGGAATGTATTATTTATAAGAAAGGAAAGGGAACACAAAAGCAGCTGTCGGAATAGATATGACCATCCAAATAGAAATACTAAGAGGAGGAAGAATTTCACATGCATTGGAAACTGAAGCCTTTGGCCTAAAAATTCAAGAACACCCTTTCACTTGTCAGAGGGATGCGAATATTAGCACCAAAATAATTGTAACAACCCGAATTTCAACAGATCGAAATTTTCTCAAAACTTCCAATCCATCAAAGCTCGAGTTGGCTTGTCTAATATCCTGCAGAAAAGACAGAGATAATAAATATATCAGAGATCGATAAAACATCTCACAACAGAATGCATAAAATATAATAATCAAATATAGCCTTATCGAAATAAAAACACTATCTAACAAGTGTCCAAGGACTATCGAATCCTTGCCATAAATCTAACCCGCGAGTTTGTTATAACAAAGGAGTTAGAACACAAAGTTCTAGTGAGAGGACACATTTTGCATTATGAAACAACCCTACATATACCGTTCAACTATGTTTTATTAATTATTAGGTTATTTGGGTTCACAGCACTTAAGGCTCCGCATTCACGTCATACTCATCTATTCCCTCAAAGATTATACCTAACATGGTATATATGTAGCTAACCTAACATCTCAAGGTACTCTCCCTAGTACCCTCCTCGTATGGTCCCCCGTCGCACCATGGAAGCGTATACAACCTCCATTTTACACTCAACCGCGTACATAAATCTATATTGTTACGCCATGTAATTGCGTAGAACCACCATAGCAATGCCATATATGCGTGCGGATCCTCGTATCCAAACTTCTTGGTCGAATCACATCTCAACACTTAGTAATGCCCTAATGTCTATGTAACAACCCGCACCTCCATTCACGCAAGATATTGTCCCCAACTTAGCCACCGTATAGGTGTGGAGTTTAGTTCCTCAAAAGGCCTCGGCTAAGTTTCGAGATCCGCCAACACATGGCATTGCCACACAGACTGAGCCAACCTCCCTACTAACACCGATATTGTCCCTACTTTGCCACCTCTCAGGTGTAGGGTTTTCCATCACTAGGCCTCGGCATTAGTAAGAGATGGGCTCTACTATATAAGTACCCACTTCACACAGACTTCCACGATGTGGGACTTAGGGGTGTTACATTCTCCCCTCCTACAGAGCCCAACGTCCTCGTTGGCCCACAAACACCTCACCCAGGCGTTGTGGTCCACACAGGAGCCACAATTCCGGCTGGGTATTGGCTCTGATACCACTGTAACAACTCGCACCTCCGTTCACGCAAGATATTATCCCCAACTTAGCCACCGTATAGGTGTGGGGTTTTGTTCCTCAAAAGGCCATGGCTAAATTTCGAGATCCGCCAACACATGGCGTTGCCACACAGACTGAGCCAACCTTCCTACTAACACCGATATTGTCCCTACTTTGCCACCTCTCAGGTGTAGGGTTTTCCATCACTAGGCCTCAGCATTAGTAAGAGATGGGCTCTACTATATAATTACCCACTTCACACAGACTTCCACGATGTGGGACTAAGGGGTGTTACAGTCTACAATACGCCACTTAGTGTGTGTATCTAGACCTTCACACGAATATACTGCCTACTATAACATGAGTCATGTAATAGGGCAGCATCCAATGCACGGAGCTTGGTCAGGAGCTTTAATATATGTAAAGGACAGCTTCATTAGGCCTACATTACAAATATTCACATGTGCTTTATCTTTTTACTATGGCTATGGTCCCACCCTGGCCCCTCCCTCAACTAATGAAAGTCTACTCTAAGATCTAATGAAGTGCATCTAACAACCAATCTAGCATCAAATTTGGCTTGTCCCTCATCAATGCCTCGATAGTGAAAGTACGTTGTCTGTTGATTTAGCACTAGTCTTTTCGCATCACACAGACTTCTGATGAAAGGTATCCGATGATTACTCTTCTTAACTTTGTCCTGTCCAACCTCTCCCATTGGCAAGAGAAACCGTTGAATCACCCAACGCAATTTGCCACAGCCTTCTGACTACTGCACTACAATTGTAGTCAAGGTATACTCACCAAATGGTATTGTACATACCACACCACTGTGGGTACAACTCGAAGCCTATCACAAAGGACCATCACAACGTGTAGAAGCCACATTCTTCCCTCCAGTCCCATGGAATAATCAGTTGGATGTGCTCCACTCGTGTCTCCATACACTGCGATGATCTACACCGTTGGGATCTTCATCTCCATAAGTATGGAGTAGTTCCAGCACATCACACTATTGCGTTGTTAAATTCTATGTTTAATCTTCTAATTATGCACTCGCTTTATCTCGTCACATTGCTAGTTAACTTGATTATCCACATATTCACCTTTTATTCAAGTTACTTGGTTTATTAGCTCACAATTACTTGCTTACTTTCTTTAATCAGCCCTATGACGCCAGAGCGGACTTGTGCTTATTACTTATTGCATTTATTAGACTTAATACTTCCAATTATAATTCTACAAATAATAAGCCTACTATATTCTCTATTATTTAATCATAATCTTGTCTTATACAATTATCATAGTTATTTTTGTTAGTTTGCTTATTAACTTAGTTCTCTTAACTAAGGTTTATCAACAAGTTTTCTTCTCTAAATTATAGCATATGTAATAATTTCTCTTGTCACTAAGACAAGCCTATCTATTATATTTCATTCTCATCCATGTATTAATTGTAATAGGTTATATTCCACGTTCATCATATTTCTTCTTAGGTTCGTTAATATAAACCAACCCTTACTATTGTAATCTTTCTTTAATTACCATCTTGTACATTCATATTATTTCAAGAAAATATTTCACCACCTCATTAGATCGATTAGCGGAAAGATGTAATGATATATTTCCATAACGTACATCGGTTAAGATCCGTAGTTGCAAATTATTCTTTTGTTTATAATATGAACGTACATACATATTTTATTTGATTAGTCTGCAATACGGTGAATGAATCCCTATTTCACACTAATCCCTTTTTCCTTTCTTTTATTGCAACTACGTTCTCAGTAATTTTTCCATTATGGAAATGTATCAATTTTCCCCAAATCCGACTAACTTAGTCCACTACTAATTTCCCCTTTTTATTTTCTAAGTTAGATGCTAAATTCCTGTTTTTCATATACCATTTTCAATTATTGTAAATTTTCCATACAAAATTACACGTACTATTCATCATTCCTAATTTCACTGTAATTTTGTTTACAACATCTCAAATTTGACATTACAAACAATCTTAAGAACATAATCATAATCAATATAAATTCCACAATTTCGGTATTACAGCAACTCTCGATCCAGACAGAAGATTAATGGAACAGATTTGTACAACAGCAATATTTTTAACGTACTTAGAAATAGATTATATTGCAATTACTAAAAATTCCAATTATTTATCACATTAAGAATTACAGGGAATGTAAATGATAAATATACCGTTATTAAAGGTAAAATTTAAATCCATTCACTTGACTGCTTTCCAATCCTTGACCCTGATTCAAAATTACTATTCCGTGGTTTTCCAAATTGAATCTAGTATTGAGATTACCATGGATTTACAATTCTAATGCTAAAAAGAAAGAAAGGAAAAAAGTAGCCTTAATAATTCAGATTCACAGAATTTACCTCACTTAGAAAAGAAATTTGAACACCTACATTGTAGATCTACATTCTTTATCTTCAAATCTTGAATCAGAATTCCAAAAAATTAATATTCTAATTTCTGGAAGATTTTGAGAAGAAAGAAAATGGCAGAGCCTTGGCATGGTCTTAGAAAATATGAGTTGGAGGCTAGGCCCTACCAGTATATTTATAGGTGTACAGGAGATCCTGGTCTGTCGGATTAAATAAAATAAAATCTGAACCCTACACGTCAAGAAAAACACATCAAAATATTCCAGATATGGGTCAACCTGGACCCTGGTGGGTTGACCCACTTCTATGGTGTATCGACTCCTGGGTCCACCCACATACGGTCTGGGTCTACCCATGACCTTGGCCATTGATGTTGATTTCGCCGATATTAATTCTTGATTAACGCTGGGTGTTAACATTCATTTTATTTCCAAAAATTTCTTATATTAATTATTTCTTCCCATTTATAACACATTCGATTTCAAACTTATATGCATATATACACGTATAATTTTTTAAATGTTTATTCATTAATAATTTCCCCATATAGACTCCATTTGGGGAAAGTAATATGTGAAAATGAATAAGAAAATTACCAGGAATACAATGGTATATATTTCTAGGCCGAATTATGAAATCACAAATTATTAATATTTTATGTTCATTAATTAAATATTTATATAAAAATACGGGGTGTTGCATTATCCCTTAGGAAATTTCATCCTCGAAATTTGATATGGGTAGAGTTATGCTATCTTGTATAATTTACAACCATCATGTGTACATCCAGTTTTTGCAACCATTTGTGAACTTATATAAAGTGTAATACAATATAATAATACGTGAATGCAATGAATGCCTAAGTGATACCACCTATATAAACGCAAATTTTCTTGGAAACATGATGCACACATCCTAAATATACTGGCAGTTTTTATATGAGTGCAATATTCTAAAAAAGCAAAAACACTTTTCATCCAATTTTTCCAATATTCTTACAGAGTAAGAGCATAGTTCATCCAATTTTTGCATCTAAACCCTACCAACCAACTTTAACATTACGAATTTCAGAATAATTAATTTCTTTGAATTTCTATTCCTTATAAATTTTCCAAGGAAAATCTAGTTTTTATTACTTTCATGTCACTTTTATTTTCTGTTTTCTTTCGTTATTTAATTATACATTCAGTGATTTATCAAGAACTTCATCAATTAGAGAAAACTTTCTCACACAAAGATAAAATACTACCATAACTAAAAAATAACTTCTAAGTACAAGCTCCTACTACAATTGTCAAACTAACAAAAGATAGTCAAGTTCTAAAATAAAAGAAAGAGTCTTACATGAAGTAATACTAATATCAATCCACTCTCAAAACGGAGGCCTGGGTGCTTGTCCAAAGATATCTCTAAGAAAAGATCCAACCAACCTAGGCGGATCTCCTGGCACCTAGTATTGTCTCGAACCTCCAACTGCATAAGTGGCGCGCCTAACAATGCCAATAACCTTGTCGAAACTATCAGTCCGAGCAACCAAGTTCTACTGCAATATGTGTATAACTACCTTAGCTAATGGGCGCAAATGCCCCATATCCAAAGCTCTATGTCCGACATCAATAAAAATCTTGCCCAACATAGCCTCATCAGTCACCTCAACCTGCTCTAATTCCAAACCCTCGCCTCAGTACCAAGCATAGCCACAAACTGCCTCTCAGTAAAAACAATGGATATCGCTTTCACCTCAGCATCAAACACTGCCTTATTATTCTACACTCTATAACTCAAATTAGTGTCAAAAAGGCGAACTAACCTAGGGTAAGCTGTCCGCTCTACCGTAGCATGCTCCAGTATCGCATGCAACTCCGTACCAAGAAAAAAATGCTCCAAGGGGGTGCCCACAAAATCTGGAAATCTAAACGGTCTCTCATTTAAAATCCGATAACCTATAGAATCCACATACTCATGCACTACGCGCTTGATATTCCGGCACCAAACGATCTCTTGGAGGTTTAATTGGGGAAAGCCTCGACTAAAGAGGGTCGCGAAGGTATGATGAAATTTCTCTAAATGTGTGAAATATGGGTATATATATCTGAATAGAGGAGGCTACAAGCTTCGATTTGATACATTTTTCTTTAAAATGGTGGAGTTTTGGAGCAATGGCGGGTGTTGGAAGTAGGGGAAAGAATGGGTTCGACTGCTCTCAGGTTATGGTAAAACGAAAGTGACGAAGCTTTTGCTTCGTCACTTCTTATAACCAAAACAACACAGGGTGGGTCGACCCACTGAAACGGGTGTGTCGATCTTTGTGTCGACCCCCTTATGGGTGGGTTGACATAGTGGCCGACCCAACCTAAAAGCTGGGTCGACCCAACCTAGATATTATTATATATATTTTTCGGTTACCCCTTTCGAGTTTCCTTCCGACTATTCGCTACTCTGAAATCTGAAAATATCCCTTGGTGGGTCAACAGACTGTTTTACTTCTCATATGTTCTTTCATTGTTGTAACGACGTTTCCAATAATTTCTTGAACCCAATTAGAATTCTAAATATTTCTTTAATTGACTTATCCTTTTTTTGCTTCCTTTATATTTTCCAACAATTCTATAACGACCCGTCCTGTCGGTCTGCCCAAGACGATCGCTAAACCGACTTAAACCGATCAACCAGGCATATCATTTGAGAAGACAATGCATCGGGGCATAGAACATGAGAACTTTTCGTTGCTATTACAACTATTTTACATCAGAGTACAAGAATGTATCAAAGTATAGAAATTTAAATATTACATATCAGATAAATATCAGAGAATATAATTTATAATATAGCGAACAATATAAATATACATAGCGGAAGACTTCCAAATAATCCAGAGTATAGCTCTAGCCATAATCCAGGATCCTGTATAAAGAATATCAGCAAAATCAAAACTATTGGCTACCCGTGCGGAAAATATGGGCACCTAGAGTTTAGGTGAAAAACAATAAACTCCATGTCAGTTATGGGACTGGTATGAGAACCAAAACAGCTATTAAACTTTATTTTAAAGTTAGGTAAATCACGAGACCACGACAAATGACATGGAACGGGTTACCTCTACATGAATACCAGTAAAAAAAACTTGCAATGTTTTTTGAAAAATGAAGCTATTATAAGAGTCATGTCCCATCACATAATTCAAGCGCAAGCCAGAGGATAGAGTTTTACCTTATAATAGTCAAACATGATTGATACATGAAATTTCTCTTTTATTATTAATAGTGCATAGTGTGGAAAACAATTTTGAAAACAAATGTATCAGTCTTAGATGGTATAATACCCCATTCTATTATGTTTCCATATAGGCTTACAACTAAAACCATGAGTCTCGTATCGGAGATTGGATTTTCATCATGAGCCGAGGCAAGGGATCCTTCCTCATTCGAACTTAGGAACGTCTTTAGCGGAATGTCCCAGGGAACATCGAATCTCTTTGAAGCGGCAGGGTCGGTCAGCAGTATACCGTTGATTAGTTAGTGCCTAAACAATGTGTTTCTCGGTCCTATTGGACCTCTTGGTCAGTACATCGACCACCATGGCCTTGTGCCACCACATCCGAGGCACCTCAAATCCAACATCTGCATAAGTAAATTGCTTGGGATCCATACCATGGTATCACTTCTAGCTAAAATGAAATGCATGTCCTCCCTGCTGTCCTTCATCCCTTTTTGACTCATTCCGGGGTGTGAAGCTCACGATTTACGCACCATAAATCTTTGATCTATTTGCCAGCAGCACTAAGCATGCCAAAAAATCATTCCAAGCCATACAACCGATGTCTAACAATACGTAACCTCTAAGCTTGTACGTCTCAGAGAAGGGTGTTAAACTAAGGGAATAAATTCCCCGCCACCAAACATATATATATATATATATATATATATTTAGTAGAGATCAATTAAGATAGCAAGGAATACCATGTAAGACATATAATCCATTTGCAAATTTGTTCTGGGTACGAATGAAACCCTGAGGCACCTTATTCCTCGTCCCATATGTCCAATACAGGAGAGAGAACCTCGCATATCCGGTCGATCTCCAAGTACGTCTGGAAGATCACCACTTATTACCTTAACTTGGGTGTACGACCCAATTGAGACATCAGTAATAATCCAAATGTTGTAAAGATCTCTGATCTCTAACCACCTCTTCAATATCTTTGGCTTTTAATTGTCATATCAGTTACTCAGAATGGGTTAAACCCGGTCTTTCTAAATAACTCGCGTATCTTTGAAATCAAGTGATATATAAACATATCAACGATCTCATTCCAATCCAGAATATTCTTGTAATCAAATATTTCTTATAGTGGGAATTAACCCCATGAATCTTATAAATGATTTATTTCATTTAAACTTATCATTTAAATCCTTCTTGGAAAATCATTTCGAAAGATTTTATAATATCTTTTCAGAGGTTAATACACATTATCAGGATCAACTAGCTTTAACGCAAGATAATATTTCAGATCGTTATCCCAATCCCAACCTATTCATCCCATAGAGCAAAATAGGTGGTACTTCATATCTACACCCATCGTGTTTCGGTAAATTTAGTTACCTTCTTTACATTCCAAATCTAATTAAAGATTCATTAAAACTCTCAAACAATTTTAATTTTCAAGATCGTTTTTTAATGATTATTCAACTTTAGGAAATTAGTTTTGTCTTTAACTAGGTTAAAGGACAAATGTCATTTAAAGCATCGTTCACGATAAACCCAAGAATTAACTTTCATTTAATTCCAATTTAATTTATTAAATTGGAAAATTCCATTAAATCTTAATTAAAAGATTTATTCCAATAATTCTATTTCAACTGGGTTAAAGAACAGTGTTGTTAAAGACATCAATCACAACAAACTCAAAATCCAATTTGATATTAAATACAAGGCTTTGAATAGATATCATATCGACTTATATTCAATATCAAATTCTGAAACCAACAGATAAAGTATTGGGAATAACGATATCTATATCTTTCAAATTCCTCAACAATATCCATATAGTTACGGAATCCAATATGAAATATCTAAAGATTATTTCCATTCAAATTCAGTCTAATCATATGCTAAAAAAACTCGGATTATATCAAAACCATTTAGTCGAGTATCAGATGTTCCTTTAAGTTCTTCCCACCCCTCGCCTAACAGAATAATTTTCAGTTAAATCTCATGGGTGATACAAGACTATACTCTCAGGAATCACCGCATATTTCTTTTGTTTCTTTATTCTAGTTGTTAACTTGTTCATTCAGATAAAATATCTTTTATCTATCCAAAACTTGGAGTATTTCATCCAAAATCTTTCCAAATCATTTAATATGATTTAACATAATTTATTCATATTTTTAATAATTTTATTAAGGCCCTTACAGTCGGTTTTCAATTTCGTCCACCGAACTACATCCATAGCAACCTTTACCAAAATAGACTTAGCCTTATTTTAAAATCAAACCATTGGATCTTAAATGATTTATTTTATTTGAAAGCTCATCTCATTATGGATCTAATGCTTCCAGTTTCAGGAGAATCCGACGGTCGGATCTCCCAATACGTCAGTTTGAAGTTACGGGTTGACGTTCGCGAACTGTCGCTACGCAATAAGTCCTATTCAAACCCGGATCGATTTATAATTAAAAATAAATCTAAACGTCTTCCAAAATATTTTATAAGTTATAATATATATATAATCTACATTGAAAATTCTGTTTCCATTGTTTTTTGTCAAAATCACATACTTCATCTTTAAGGCAATTTTAATATTATTCTAATCATTAAAATAATATTAAATTTTCGAAACTCGTTATTCTAAACTCAAACTTTCCTGTCATTCGTAATAAAAATAAACAAGAAACTTTCAAAAAGAAATTCCTTTTAAAATATTTGCTGAATAGCCTAACTGAACTTCACTTTTAGAAGTTACTATTCATTTCAAATCAAAAACTTTGATATGCCAAAACTGTATGAAAACTAATTCAAAACCATTTGGTTCAGTTATGAAAATTCATTGATATTACAGTATATTTGCACCCATCCAAAATCGGACGTCAAAATCAAACTTTGAATTTTCATGGAATATTATATTATAAAAATATTTAGTTTTCCTCCAAATTGGAATGAAATCTCAACTAATTTCCATACAAATCGATTTACATGGATTTCATACATCATATGTATCCACCAATAGTTGTGAACAACTATTAAACATCCAATTCGCATCCAGAGTGCAACTATACCGGTAATCCTTAAATAAATAAATAAATAATGCTTATATCGGTATGTCAATCAACTGATTGACATACAAACTAAACACTTGGGATTAGTATCAATAAAATATCATCCTAATATCTTTGTGGGGTTTTCATCACAAACTAGTGATTATTATCTACACACTTGGAAGACGTGTAAAATTATCATCCCAATACCTATGTGGGGTTTACATCACAATACATGTGAACTTATCTACACACTTCGGAGATGTGTGGGCTAATTGTCATCCCAATACCCATATGGGGTTTTCAACCAATTCAAGCTAACTACAAATTTACATAATCAACAATAACCTGTTATTTCCATGTTTTTTTCGATCAAGTCAATTTCACTTAAATAGGTGATTATAAACATGTCATTTGAATTATAAATGGGTGTCTAACCCAATATCAGCTACCACAGACATTTCTAACATAATCAAATAAGATTATTATAACTTATGAAAATTTAGTTGAGTGAGAGAGTTCTCACATTGGTCATTTATCGTTGAATAATGATGAACGTCGATTGAACAAATCAGACGTTTTCCTCCGCAAAAAATTGTAACAAGCTCCTAATCACTCCAAATCAGGTTTGTTCGTCAATACGGTTCCAACGGATCTTGTTTCGCTGAATTCCGATCACGTACGAAAAAGTTATGTTTTTTACAAGATTGTGTACATATAGTTGTCATTAACATAAATAATTAACTACCTTAATAAACTTCTAATCCTCTCCTCTAATCTCCCCTCCTCCACCGTGACCTGCTCCTTTACGCATCACTCAATACTACACGAAACATCACAAGGTAACTACTAAAATTAATCTCTCACACTCCTCTACAATCTCATATACTCCAACACAAACTCGAGCTCACATAATAAAATGCATTGAATAGCCTTATACGCATGCTGCCTTCGAGGTTGCGTGGGAAATTATCACCAAATCAACTCAAAAATTGCCATAAGCCTTTAATCTACATGCTGAACTCAAATACAAGCTCCATTTCGTGAATTAATGCATCAAAATCACAAAATTTTCAACCCTAAACACCTCATGTCGCATGCTGTAAAAATGCAGCAGACCAAACATTCATCGCACCTTACAAAACCAGTATAGAATTGAAGCTTATACCTTAAGGAACTAAAATATATATGTATTGAGAATTATTGATTTTTCTATGGATTGCTTTGAATTTTTAAAATTGAAAATATCAAGTTTTGGGAAATGTTGGAGGCGGCGTGAATTTGTGATTTAGGGTTAACGAAATTTAGGTTATTTATAGTGGAGACGAATTATTTTTATATTAATTTTATATTAAATTATACTCAATTGTTGCTTCTATTTATCATTTAAAAATTCGTATGCTCACATACGAATCCCTTTTTCAATGAAAATTGACACACAACTATATCTTGACATTTTCGACACAATGAAACTTGTTTCATTAAATTTCAATTCTGTTTGCTCATGCAGCATATTTTTAAAGTCAAAATATTGATTGTTTCACTTTTAAATTGCGCATGGTCACATACTAACTCCAAATGGTATGAAATATGAAATCTAGCAATAATTTATTATTCTGGATCCAACAAAATTGGTTACGTCGAAAACGGAGGTCGTTTGAAAAATAGCTATTTTTAAAGCTAAAAGAAAACCAATAAAATATTAATAAATTTAAAAATAGTTCAATTAAATAATAATAAATTAATATTATCATATATATCCAAATAATATATCATGTAATTCCAAAATAATCATACTCGAGTTTATAATCTGATGTTTCAAAATTCAAGTTAAATCGATATTCAGTTTCATAACAAATCCTTTTATTTTATAAATAAATCGTTATAATTTATATACAATTTCCATAGGGACTTTCTGAAATTTTAATTTGGAGGTAACTTACAATTTATAACATGAAATTTCTATTTTTTACATTCGTTCAAAAGATATAATTAAATAGATCCTATTGTTTTTTGTTTTACAGAAATCCGACTAATATTGAATTATGTACATTCAATTGAAATCCAAAACTAAAGTTTCAAACTGCCGTGATGTTATGAGTTCATTTCATAATTAATATAACTTATATGTTCAAACTTATTTTTAATATTTAATATCCATTAAATCAATTAAAAATTTATATTTTAATTTGGCTAAAAATGTAGGTCGTTACAATCTCCCCCACTTAAAAACTTTTCGTCCCTGAAAAGGATAATGGAACTGAAGGTCATTTATGTAGCCAACCCAACCTTCATTCTAACTCAATTTCGTTAACTTTTCAGTTTCTAAGAACTTCCCAATTTCTCAAAATTTGGCTAATGCCTTAAATTTTCGAATTTTTTGCCATAACCTCCTTTGTACAGGTTGATCGGTACAACTACATCTTGCCTCACAGGGCCCTCATCAATCAATAAAGAAAATCTAAAAGCCAATCGGCTCATAAAATCATCAATCCCGATCAATACAATAAATATGTATATGTTTATGGGGCATACAATTTTATTCCTCTTCTTAGCTTCCATGCAACAACCTGTCCCAACATATACTCATGTCCAATCTGAACTAATTTCCAATTCAGTTCAACATTGAATTTGACTTGATTCAATTTAACTTCCATTCTCATATTGGTTTTATTATTCCAATTTTTTTAATTAGTTAAACTAGTTATCACACATCACAACCAACAATCAATTGGTAAATTAACTTTCCAAATTTATATGTTGCCAATATTTCTTCTATATACTTAAAAATATATTTTCACATTCAAATCACGACCATTAAACCCTAACTAAGTTCTTGGTTCTCACACCAGTCAATTGAAATCACATAGACATCCCTCTTTCGAAGCTCAAAATTAAACACCGGTGATGTTGCAATCATCACAAGAATCATCCCCATGCGACTAGAGTGTGATTCTATATCTATCCAGTATATTTGAGACTTCGAATATGCGTTCATAATGCGTATACCTCCTTTTTACAGGTTGATCAGTAACTACATCTTGCCTCCCAGGGCCCTCATTAATCAATAAAGAAATTCCAAAAGCTAAGCGGCTTGCCAATCAGATCATAAAATCATCAAACCCAATCAATACAATAAATATGTATCTGTTTATGGGGCATACAATTTTATTCCTCTTCTCAACTTCCATGCAACAACCTGTCCCAACATATACTCATGTCCAATCTGAACTAATTTCCAATTCAGTCCAACATTGAATTTGACTTGATTCAATTTAACTTCCATTCTCATATTGGTTTTATTATTCCAATTTTTTTTAATTAGTTAAACTAGTTTTCACACATCACAAACAACAATCAATTGGTAAATTAACTTTCCAAATTTATATGTTGCCAAAACATATATCTTCTATATACTTAAAAATATATTTTCACATTCAAATCACGACCACTAAACCCTAACTAAATTCTTGGTTCTCACACCAGTCAATTGGAATCATATAGACATCCATCTTTCGAAACTCAAAAATAAACACCATTGATGGTGCAATCATCATCAGAATCATCCTTGGGCGATTAGAGTGTGATTTTATATCTATCCAGTATATTTGAGACTTCGAATATACGTTCATGATGCGTATATGCAAAATCTTCTTATACTCGTTAGTCCAAACTTAACATCAAATAAAATACTCAAACTCTTATAATAAAATATAATTTTCAAAAGTAAACTCAGTTTTATAAATAATATTCTTCAAACTCATTCTAGAATACTGCTGATCCCATCTCTAATGAATTATTCTTGTAGGATATTACTAATCCGATCTCTGATGAATTCTCTTAGCTCGTTCTAATATGTTGCATTCTCAAAGCTTTGAAAACCAGAGCTCTGATACCATTTGTAATGACCCGCCCTATCGGCCAGCGCGAGCCGATCGCTAAACCGACTTAAACCAATCAACAAGGGGTATCGTTTGAGAACACGACACATTGGGACACCGAACGAAAGTACATTTCATTTCTATTACAACAATTTTACGTCAGAGTACAAGAATATATCAGAATACATAAATTTAAATAATACACATCGGACAAATATTAAAGAATAATAATTTATAATATAGCGAAAAACATAAATATACATAGAGTATAACTCCAGCCATAATCCAGGATCCTGTATAAAGAATATCTGCAAACCAAAACTACTGGTTGCTTGTGTGGAAAATATGAGCACCTGGAGTTTAGGTAAAAATAACAAACTCCAGGTCAGTCATGGGACTGGTATGAGAACCAATTTATTAAACTTTATTTTAAAGTTGGGTAAACCACGGGACCATGCCGTATGACATGGAACAGGTTTCCTCCACACGAATACCAGTAAATAAAATCTCGCAATGTTTTTTGAAAAATAAAGCTATTATAATACTCAAGCCCCATCACATAATGAAAGCGCAAGCCGGAGGATAGAGTTTTACCTTATAACAATCAAATATGCTTTATACACGAAATTTTCCTTTTATTATTATTAGTGCATAGTATGGAAAACAATTTCAAAAATAAATGTATCTACCTTAGACGACATAATACCCCATCCTATTATGTCGCCATATAGGTTTACAATGAGTCTCGTACTAGAGAATGAATTTCCATCATGAGCCGAGGTAAGAGATCCTTCCTCATCCATACTTCGGAACATCTCTAGCGGAATGTCCCAAGGAACATCGCATCCCTTTGGAGCGGTAAGGCCGGTCAGCAGTACGTCGTTGATTAGACGGTGCCTGAACAATACGTTTCCTAGTCCTATTAAACCTTTTGGTCAATACGTCGACCACCATGGCTGTGTGCAGCCACATCTGAGGTGCCTTAAAACCAACATCTACATAAGTAAATTGCTTGGGATACGTACCATGGCATCACTTCTAGATAAAAAGAAATGCATGTCCTCCCTACTGTCCTTCATCCCTTTTTGACTCATACTGGGGTGTGAAGCTCGTGAATTAACGCACCACAAAGCTTTTCTTTTCAACAGAAGCTTTGATCTATCTGCTAGCAACACTCAGCATGCCACACAGTTATTCTAGGCCATAAAACTGATGTCTACCAATATATAACCTCTAAGCTCATACATCTCAGAGAGGGTATTAAGCTAAGGGAATAAATTCTCCGCCACCAAACAGATATATTTTTAATAGAGATCAATTAATGTAGCATGGAATACCATATCAGACATACAATCCATTTGCAAGTTTGTTCTAGGTCTGAATGAAACCAGAGGCACTTTATTCCTCGTCTTATATGTCCAACACTAGAGAGAGACTGTCGCATATCCAATCAATCTCCAAGTACGTCTGGACGATCACCACTTATTACCTCGTATTGGGTATACTAACCCAATTGGATGATCAGTAACAATCCAAAAGATGTAAAGACCTCTGATCTCCAACCACCGTCTTTAATATCTTCGACTTTTAATCGCTGTATCAGTTATTCAGAATGGGTTATACTTGGTCTTTCTGAATAACTTGCGCATCTTTGAAATCAAGTGATATATAAATATATCAATGATCTCATTCCAATCCGGAATATTCTTGTATTCAAATATCCCTTGTAGTGGGAATTAACCTCATAAATCTTATAAAAGATTTATTTCATTTAAAATTATCATTTAAATCCTTCTTGGGAAATCATTTCAAAAGATTTTATAATATCTTTTCACACCTAAGGTTAATAAAGCTTATCGGGATCAACGAGATTTACATGCAAGATAATATTTTAGATTGTTATCCAATCCCAACCTATTCATCCCATGAACCAAAACTAGTGGTACTCCTTACCTACACCCATTGTGTTTCAATAAATTTAATTATTTAATTACCTTTTTACATTCAAAATCTAATTAAAGATTCATTAAAATCTAACACAGTTTTAATCTTCAAATCATTATTTAATGATTATTCAGCTCTAAGAAATTAATTCTTTCTTTAACTAGGTTAAAGAGCAAATGTCATTTAAATATTCAACTTCCATTTAATTCCAATTTAATTTATTAAATTGAAAAACTCCATTAAATCTTATATAAAAGATTTATTCCATAATATTTCAACTGGGTTAAAGAACAGTGTTGTTAAAGGCACCATTCACGACAAACCCAAAATCCAATTTGATGTTATATACAAGGCTTTAAATAGAAATTGTATCGACTTATATTCAATATCGAATTCTGAAACCAACAGATACCATATTTGGAATAAAGATATCCACATCATCCAAATTCTTTAACAATATCTGTATAGTTATGGAATCCACTACTGAAATATCCGAAGATTATTTCCATTCAAATTCAGTCCAATTCATATATTGAAAAAATACTCGCGTTATATTAAAACCATTTACAATCCAATATGCTAGTTTAAAACCATTAGATATTTTTAACTTTTGAATGCATCATCTAATCTTAGTTGAATATCCAACGTCCCTTTCGGTTCTTCCCATCCTCGCCTAACGGAATAATTTCCAGTTAGATCTCAGGGGTGATACTAGATTTTACTCTCAGGAATCGTCGCATATTTCTTTTGGTTCTTTATTCTAGTTGTTAAATAATTCATTCAGATAAAATATCTTTTACCTTCCCAAAACTTAGCGTATTTCATCCAAAATCTTTCCAAATCATTTATTATGATTTAACATAATTTATTCATATTTTTAATAATTTTATTAAGGCCCTTACAGTCGGTTTCCAATATTGGCCACCGAACTGCATCCATAACGACCTTTCCTAAAACAGATTTGGACTTATTTTAAAATCAAACCATTGGATCTTAAAAAATCTTAGCTTATTTGAAATCTCATCTCATTAGGGATCTAACTCTTCCAGTTTCAGGAGAATCCGACGATATACGTCAATTCGAAGTTACAGGCTGACGTTCGCGAACTATAGCTACACGACAAGTCCTATTCAAACCCGAATCGATTTATAATTAAAAACAAATCGAAATGCCTACCAAAATATTTTATAAGTTATATAGAATATATAAAATCAACATTGGAAATTCTTTTCCCATTATTTCTTGTCAAATCACACATTTCATCTTTGAAGCAATTTTAATATCATTCTAATCATTAAAATAATATTAATTTTTTGAAACTCATTATTCTAAATATAAACTTTCCTGTCATTCGTAATAAAAATAACTTTCGAAAAGAAATTCCTTTTGAACATTCGTTGAATAGCCTAAGTGAATTTCACTTTTAGATGTTACTATTCATTTCAAATCAAAAAATTTGATATGCCAAAACCGTATGAAAATTAATTCAAAACCATTTGGTTTAGTTATGAAAATTCATCGATTTTTTAATATCTTGGTCCATCCAAAATCGAACGTCAAAATCAAACTTTGTTTTTTCGTGGAATGTTATTTATAAAAATATTTAGTTTTCCTCCGAATTGAAATGAAATCTCAACCAAGTTCCATATAAATCAATTTATATGGATTTCATACATCATATGTATCCACCAATAGTTGCGAACAACGATTAAACATCCAATTCTCATCCAAAGTGCAACTACACCCTTATAAGCCTTAAATAAATAAATTAATAAATAACGCTTATATCGGTTTGTCAATTAACCGATTGACATACAAACTAAATACCTGCTATTAGTGTCAATCAAATATCATCCCAATACCCGTGTGGGGTTTTCATCATAAACATGTGATTATTATCTACACACTTGGGAGACGTGTAAAATTATCATCCCAACACTTGTGTGGGGTTTACATCACAATCCATGTGAACTTTTCTACACACTTGGGAGACGTGTGGGCTGAATGTCATCCCAATACCCATGTGGTGTTTTCAACCAATTCAAGTTAACTACAAATTTACATAATCTACAATAACTTGTTATTTCCTAATTGTTTTTCTATCAAGTCAATTTCACTTAAACATGTGATTATAAACATGTCATTTGAATTATAAATGGGTGTTTAACCCAATATCAACTACCATAAACAATTTTAGCATAATCAAACAAGATTATTATAAATTAAGAAAATTCAGTTGAGTGAGAGAGTTCTCACATTGGTGTTTACCGTTAAATAACGATAAACATCGATTGAACAAATCAGACGTTTTCCTTTGCTAAAAATTGTAATGAGCTCCAAATCGCTCCAAGTCAGGTTTGTACTCTCGTCGATAGGTTCCAATGAATCATGTTTCGCTGAATTCCAATCACATATGAAAAAGTTATGTTTTTTACAAGATTGTGTGTGTATATATTTGTCATTAACGTAAATAATTAATAATTTACTACCTTTATAAACTTCTAATCCCCTCTTCTAATCTCTCTACCTTCACGGTGACCTACTCATTCATGCATCACTCAATGGCCATAGTCGTATCTTGCAATCACCACTCCTCCATCAATACTACACGAAACATCACAAGATAACTACCAAAATTCATCACTCACACTCCTCTACAATCTCATGTGCTCCAGCACAAACACGAGCTCACACAATAAAATGCAATGAACAGCCATATACACAAGCTGCCTTTCAGGTTACGCAAGAAATTATCACCAAATCAACCCAAAAATTGCCACAAGCCTTTAATCTACATGTTGAGCTCATATACAAGCTCAATTACGCGAATTAATCCCCTAAAATCACAAAATATTCACCCCTAAACACCTCATGTTGCACGTTGTAAAAACGCAACAGCCCAAACATTCATCGTACCTTACAAAACTAATATAGTGTGATGATCTAAAATCCCCTATCCCGGCGGAAATGGATAATCATTGGAATATAACACATTAATCTCATCAACAAATCATTGAACATAGCATAATACGTTACATCATAAACAATTTGCATTAGAATACACAGCAGAAATAAACTTCAACATCAGAGATACACAACATACATGATCCACTTAGAACAAATACAGATTCTAACTTAGGATAATAAGTTCGCAGCGAAATCAAATGTAATATACATAAGGTAGTGTATGATAAGCCTAAAAGAAATACAGATAAGCCTAATCTTCAGCTCCATGCCAAAATAAATATCAGTGCTCCAGTACATATCCCAAAAGAAAGCAGGCTAAACCTGTTCACTTGGCTGCCCGTGTAAAAATAGTGGGCACCCGAGTTTGCAAGGGAAAAACAAACTACGAGTTAGTTATGAGACTGGTATGAGAAATTATATAGTTAACTTAACTTATTTAAAGTGAGCATATCATGGGACCATGTCGCATGTCACGGAATGGGTTTACTCCACATAAATTCAGTGCATATAAATAACCAAAATATTAAATAGAACAACACAATGCTTTTTGGAAAAAATGAGGCAATTATAAGACTCATGTATCATCACACAATGCAACGCAAGCCGGAGGATAGAGTTTTACCTTATAATGGCCAAACATGCTTGATACGAGAAATAAAATCATTTAGTATCATCATTTGTGTCTATGTGATTAAAACAATTTCAAAATAAATGTATCAATCCTAGACGACATAATACTCCATCCTATTATGTCACCGATAGATGTAACTAAAACCGTAAGATTGCGAATTAGAATTTGGATTTCCATTATGATCAAGGCTAAGGATCTCTTCTCTGATTCGGACCATATATCTAGCGAGATGTCCAGGACCATCCGCAAGCGAACCTTGGATCATGCAGGGCCGATCAGCCATGCTCTGCTGGTTATTTATGCCTGAACTCTACGTTTCCCGGTCCGATTGGACCTCTTGGTCTGTACATCGACCTTGGTCTATATGTCGGCCATATCCGGGGCACCTAGCTTTCCATCATCCATATAAGTAAAAATGCCTGGGCTCCATACCATGCCACCACTTCTAGCTAGAAGGAAATGCGTGTTCTCCCTGCTGCCCCTCATCCCATTTTTGACCGTTACAGGGTGTAAAGGTCGTGAATTAGTGGTATACACAAAGCTAGCTATATTAAAACTAATCTTTGATCATCATCCACAAAACTCTGCTTTTCAACAAAAGCTTTGATCCATGCATCTTAGCGTGCCACACAATCATTCCTGACCATACTACTGATAACCACCAATACATAAAATCTAAGCTCGTACGTCTAAGAGAAGGGTGTTAAGCTAAGAGAATAAATTCTCCGCCACCAAATAGAAAAAGTTCTATTCTGACCGTAACTCGATGTATATAATAAATTACGTTGAATGGTTTCACAAATCCTTTTATTTGTTATATAACATATAACATACTTATAATAATTTCTAGTAGTTATATTTTATTTTTCCAACTTAAAAATCAATTATTTCAATATTTAAGTATTGAAATAATATTTAAATGTTTAAAGTAATATTAGTTTTCCAAGTTCATTATTTTTAATCCAAAATTTCCTGACACTTGTTATAAAAATAAACAAAAAAGTCTTGTATGGGAAGTTCTTTTAAAACTCATCTTAAATATCCTAACCAAACTTCACTTTTATCGGTTACTATTCATTTTTAAAATAAAATTTGAACATGCCAAAATTAGATGAAAATTAATTCAAATCAATTTGTTCCAGCTACTAATATTCATCGACATTTTAAATCATGGTGTCCATCCAAAATTGGACACCAAATTCAAACTTTTATTTTTAGCTTATTATTATTTTAATTAAATATTTTAAAATTCCATTTTAATTATTGGAGACTTAACCAATAAAGCAATAATCACATTTATTGGTCATTTTCAATTAGTGTATTATATAACACTAAATCAATCATCAAACAACATCCAATCCACACATAAAGTGGAATTCATCGTATAAGCCTTAAATCAATAACACTTATATGGGTTCATCAATCAACCGAGTTATCGCAAATCAAACAATTGGGAGACGTGTTCATTAAATATCATCCTAATACCTATGTGGGGTTTACCGAAAATCAAACAATTAGGCAATCTGTCAAATTAATATCATCCCAATACCCGTGTGGGGTTTACCGTAAATCAAATAATTGGAAGATATGTCAATTAAATGTCATCCCAATATCCATGTGTGGTTTGCATCACATTCAAAAACCTGTAATTAATAAATTACTTAACTAAGACCATTTTAGGTTCAAACAGTTTTAAATCGACATTGTTTGTGTTTAAAGTGTCATATACCCAAGCCATCACACACATATTAAGTAAAAATGATATTTTTATCATACTACTCAATGCTAAACATCATAATAAATTTATATGATCAATCACTAGTCATTTCATTAACCTAAACTTAATTAACTAATAAATAGTTAATTAAACCAACCCTTTCAGTTTCTCACCGTGAGTTTCCGCTCCGCCAATCTTTTTCACAGATGGACTTTTTTGAGGAAGACGGTTGTGTAGCGCATGGCTACACAGCCGATTAGCATTATATATATATATATATATATATATATATAATACTCTGGTTGACAGGCCCAACTAGTGGCATAAAGTTTAGGACATTGATCGTCCTATAAGCAGTTCACAAAAAAAACATAATACATAATACAAACATACATATATCAAGCAGTACACTACATACACTTGTCGAAACAACCCACAGAGATAGAAAAAGTGTAGGAAATTCGATCAACATGCCACAAGTGTTAAGCGATGGAAGGCCGAGTTGCTCCCCTTAGTGCAAGCCGATGGCTGCGCCGGAAGAGTATGTCTGAGGAACCTATATAGGATTTAAATAGATGAATGATATAACCACACGTACCAAAGAAGTGCTTTTTCTGTTTATTAAAAACATGAGCATTACACTCCAACCAGATGCACCAACTAAATATCAACAAAAATGAATCAATCATCAGGTCCGGAGGGTTATGTTGCCAGTATTCAAAAAAGGAGATGAGGGTAGGGACGAAGCCTAGGAGGAAGGAGCTTGTCGCTGCCCAGACCCTAAAGGAGAAGTTGCAATTAAGAAAGAGGTGATCAATGGTTTCGTCGTGAGAGGTGCAGAAAGTACAGCGAGGATCAGCAGAGATGTGCAATCTTGATAGCCTGCTCTTAGTTTGATGCGATTATGAATGAGGCGCCATTGGAATAAAACCAAGCGAGGAGGAAGGCGACATTTCCAGAGGCAGGCAAATGAAAAACAGTGACCTACAAATTTTTTTCCTAAGCCCACGGGACTGAGTTTGGTGGCTATGGGGTTCCTAGACTCAATGGATGCACACACGCTCACAGATCTGGGTTTAAGGGACAAATAGGAGGGGGTTGTGTAGTCTAGGGGGCACAGCCAGGGGGTGGGGTCCAAGGGGCACAACCAGGAGGTAGGGTCCATGGTGGAGTTGGGTAGTGGCTTTAGCAAGTAGTTGGGGATAGACGTGGGGTATGGAGGGGTATATGAGGTGAAAGGTGGTTGCTTCGAGGGGTGTCATTGCAAACTGAAAGTGAAAATGGTTTTTTTGTGAAGGATGAGGGGCTATGTACATTGGGAGGAGGTGAAGGAGGGACCAAAATTTAGGTGGAGGGGTTCTAGGTGGTGGACGCCATGGAAAATGCAAGGAGTATGAAGGAGAGCTTAAGTGTAAAATGGAAGAAAGAAGGAAAAGAGAAGAAAGGAGAAACAGATTTTTTTTTATAAAAGATGGAAGCACTTAGACTAGTAATGTGGCTAGAGGAGATGGATAGGAAGAAAAACGCCATGGGTGCTTGCCACTTGGCTTGGATTTTATTGCCTTAAAGGCTTGTGTACAATGATGAAGTGTTTTTGTTCAACCTTGCTTTCATCGCTCGCATGATTAGACGTTAAGTCCGTCAGCCGCGAAATTTTGAACTCTAACTCTAATCGTAATTATGGATCCAACGGAATAGGAGTCGTCGAATTCCGAGTTCATTTGAGCTTCCATTTAATTTTTTTATTGCATTCTCGCATATTTTTGACCGATTGACTGGACATGCATTTATTTCTTGCAGACCACACATTAACTCCAAAATTTAGGAAATTTGGAATCTTACCATATTTCATAGTTTTGTCGAATTCAGAGATCGTTTAAAAAAAATTCCTTTGTAAATTTATGGAAATAGCATTAAATCATCGAATTTCAAAAATTGGCCATAATTTCTTATAAAATTAATTTAATAACCATATTTAAATTGTTTTCAAAATTTCAGGTGGTATTCAAATACTTAACTCATAATCTCAAAATTTATAATTTCAGCGAATAATGTTTCTGTCCCAAATTGTTTAAACTGATACGTTGATAAAACTAATTTAAATAACTTATCTAACCGTTATACAATTTGAAATCGTGTTAAAAAATGAGTGTATATATCCAGAACCATGCGTGGTTACTCTGAATTCTTGAAAGCTCAAATTTTCAAAATATCAGAATTTCTAGGTCATTATATTCTACCCCACTTAAAAACTTTTCGTCCTCGAAAAGGAAAGAAGACGTAAAACTCTTAACTCATTCTAGGGTATTATTAACCCCATCTCTAATGAGAACTGATCCTAGTATACTAGTGATCCTATCTCTAATGAGTTGTTCTTATAGGATGCTACTAATCCTATCTTTGATGAGTTCTTTCATTCTGTTCTAACAAGTTGTCCCCAAAGCTTTTGAATTAACCAAAGATCTGATACCATTTGTAACGACCCGAAAATCCGCACCTTTCAAATCGACCGTGAGCCATACAGATCCGATCCGAAATGGCAGAAATTCTCGAATCGTTAACTTTGGGCATACAAAAACATCAGAACGAACAAAGGAACAATTCATTATTATTGCAATAATTTACATCAGAGTACAAAAATATCAAAGAAAAATAATATATCACAGAGTATAAGGATTACAATGCACAACAGAAATACAAAATTACATTTAGCGGAAGAGTTATCGATGCTCTGGACAAAGCTTTAAGCTTCAATCCAGAATTCTGCTCAAAAAATTTGCAAAACAAACTACTCGGCTGCCAATGTGGAAATAATGGGCACACGAATTTGCAAGGGAAAAACAAACTATGTGTCAGTCATGGGACTAGTATGAAAAACCCTATCGTTATTTTTAACCTATTTAAAATAAGGCATATTATAGGACCATGTTGTATAACACGAAACAGGGTTACTCCATATGGCTGCCAGTGTATAAAAAATCAATGCAATGCATTTTGGAAAATGAAGCCATTATAAGACTCAAGTCCCATCACACAAAGAAATGCAAAGCGGAAGATAGAGTTTTACCTTATAATGGTCAAACAAGATTGATATGCGAAAATTTAAATCATTTGATATTATTATTAGTGTCCAAGTGTTGAAAATAATTTCGAAAGATGGCATAACAGCCCATTCTATTATGTCGCCATTTAGGTTTACAGCTGAAAACGCAAAGTCTCGTATTGGAAATTAGATTCCTTCATAAACCAAGGCAAAGGATCTTCCTTATCTGAATTTTAAACATTTCTAGCAAAATGTCCTACGGAAAACAACATGTATCCCTTTAGAGTGGCAGAGCCGGTTCACCAATTTCCAATGGATTAGTCACTTACCTGAACAAAACATTCCCAGGTCCTATTGGCCCTACAGTCTGGTCGGTTGTTTGACCATCATCTGAGGTTCCTCGATTCCAACATCCACATAAGTAAATATGCCTGGGCTCCATACCATGGCATCACTTTTGGCTACAAGGAAACGTATGTTCTTTCTTTGATGTCCTTCATCCTGTTTTTGGCTCATTCTGGGGTGTGAGGCCGTAGAGTCAACGTACCACAAAGCTCTTCTTTTCAACAAAATCTATGATATATCTGCTAGCAACACTCAGCATGCCACATTGTCAATTCACACATATGATCAGTTTCTATTAATAATATAATCTTTGAGTTCATATGCCTCAAAGAAGGGTGTTAAACTAAGAGAATAAATTCTCTATCACAAATAGATAAAGCATTAATAGGAACTAATTTGTTATGTTATGAAATACAATGTCAAACCTTCCATCCATTTACAAGTTCATTCTAGGTCTAAACAAAACCTAAGACCTACATTTAAGGAGAGAGGCCCTTGCACATCCGGACAATCTACAAGTACGTCTATACCACTGTCACTTTAACCCTTACATATGAGCAAACTACTTCAAGTCATCAACAAGCAATCCATTCGATGTGAAGATTTCCGGTCTTCCACCGTCTTCAATGTCTTTGACTTTTAATCGTCGTATAATTATTTGAAATGGGTTGAACCCGTACTTTTTGAATATTTTGCGTTAAAACCTAAATCTGTAACAACCCGCATTCTACGCATCGGAGGATCGTAGAGTATTTATTTCTTTCCCATATGAAGTCGTATGGACATGTAACTTTGGGAAACATCTATTAGAGTCATTTCCCATATTCATGATTTTTGTCGATTTTTAAATGACCGTTTTGCCCCTATCCGGTCTTGTTTTGGCCATAACTTTTGATTGGAAAGGAATTTTAACCTGAAACCCCTTCCATTAGATTCGTTTGATGGTTTACCTTTCCGTAGAGTGGTCATAATAGCCAAACGGACTTACCGTTTGGGAGATATGGCTGAATTAAGGTTTGGAAGGTGAAAAACTGCTTTACCGGGCCAAATAGGGTGATTAGTGAATAGGCTCATAACCCATTTCAGGATTAGGGTTATGGGGAGGCTGAAATGAGTTAGAGAATCATTCCATTTCAGTTTTCTAGCCTCCACTTATCTCCAAGAAACCCTAAAAATGGCCTCTAACCTCTAAATCACCCCCAAATCATCATTTAATCAAGGATTAAGCTTAGCAACGTCAAATCAAGGGAGATCTACACTAAATCAACATTGGAGCTGCTGTTTAGCATTGGGATTCGCATTAAATCAGAGATTTATTTCAGATCTTAGTTTATTTGTGGCTAAGGTGAGTGATTTGCATAGTTCCTCACTAATTATGGCTAATTAAGGGTAATTAGTGTTAATTAGCGAATTTAAACATGATAAAATTCCGGGAAAATATTTATAAAATCCGAAATGATGTTTTAGACCTTTGGTACGAATTTGGGTTAATTTGGTTAAGTTTTTCTAATCACATCATTAGTTTCACCTAAACATGCTTAAGGGGAAATATAGGGTTTTGGGTATGTTTGATCCATATTAACCTATCATATTGATGTTTTGATGTTGTGGTTGATTCTCTATGTTTCTATGACTGCATGGTATGCTTTGTGACTGATTAGAAGTATTAGATTGGTCGAAAACGCCGTCGAGAGGCGAAAATAGCTTGCTGAAATGGTGCAGGTTTGGGGTCGAGATAACCGACCAGGGGGGTTTTTGACCGACCCGAGTTCCTGGACCGACCAGAAATGGTGAAGGAGGACCGACCGACCTAGACATCAAACGACCGACCAGAAATAGTGAAGGAGGACCGACCAACCCTGACATCGAACGACCGACCAGAAATAGTGAAGGAGGACCGACCGACCCTAATATCGAACGACCGACCAGAAATAGTGAAGGAGGACCGACTGACCCTGACATTGAACGACCGACTAGGAATGGTGGAGGAGGACCGACTGACCCTGGCAACGACCGACCAGGATTGGTAAAGTGTTCGACCGACCAGGGGGGGCAATACCGACCAGGGACGATGAAAACCGACCAGGGATGATGAAAACCGACCAGGATGAAAGGTGCTTGACCGACCGACCCGAACAGGAGAGAAAACCAATAACCCGAGATGCAAAGGTAGTCCAAGTTGGAAGTTATGACTCAGGATCCAGATGGGGACCAACGAGTTGACTTCATGAATTGGACTTTGCTGCGGGACGTGTGCTAAGGAGTTGTCGATGTTCATAACTTCGATTCACCACTGAAAATGGATGATGGGCTACTTATCAGTGCAGTAGAGTCACTATGACTCGAGGGGCAAAGTGATGGTAGCAAGACTACGTTATCAGTGCAGTAGAGTCATTATGACTCGAGGGGCAAGGTGATGCGTAGTAAGACTATGAGCCAGTGCAGTGGGGTCATTGTGACTCCATGGGGCAGAGTGGACATAGTAAGGATTAGTAAGGCTATGAGCCAGTGTAGTGGGGTCCTTGTGACTCCATGGGGCAAAGTGGACATAGCGAAGGATTTGTGGCTACGTTATCAGTGCAGTGAAGCCATTTATGACTTCATGGGGGCAAAATGATCGTAGCAAGGTACGTTGGGTGATCGAAGTGGTGAATATCGTATGATTTACACACTGAGTGAGAGATGTGAGAATGGTTGCTATGTTTGATTGTTTGCCATCACTATGACATGCACACCCCCACCTCCGTATCTTTACACCGTTTGATATGGCACCTTAGAGTATTGTACAGTATGTAGTGCTAACTCTTTGGCTGCAGGTCCAGGTTCAGGTATGTTTTAGTCTACCTGTTATTGTTCTGTTTAGACGCTTATCGCTCATACCATGCTTTATGTCTGACCCAGAGTTTTATGTCTCCTCTTATTACCCTGGGTGCTCACACGAGCATACTAGAGACAGGTTAGCTGGTGATGCGCGAGTAGCTGATTTGGAGGCGGGCAGGAGGCTTCCACGTATGATATATAGATATTCTCCCTGTGTCGTTGGTGGTCGCTACTTGGGCATTAGTAGTGTACCTCCTTTATCTTGCTTTTGCTTTTGAGACAGTTTGAAAATTTGTAATAATGTTTAACTTTGGATCATAAGCTGTACTTACATTTTCCGCTGCTATGTTAGTTGCTTCAGCTTATGCATTGTCTCACCTGTTTTATGTCAAGTACGTTATTACTATATTTTATTCTATGCGCTATGAGACATTCTACAGGTTCTTTGTTAGTTCATTTCCTTCTTCCCTTTCCTTCTGACGACTCGTTCCGTGCTAACTGGACATGTGTACATCACACCTTTGGAGTAAATGTCAGTTGGTGTGGGGTGGGCGTTCATACTTGGTATCAGAGCTCTAGGTTGCGTAGTTAACCTAGGGAGAGATAGTACGTATATGAGAGCGCGTATTTGTGATTACTTTGGTTTTCAAATGTTATATGTATATACTATTAGTAGTATAAGAATGAAGTCGTACTGCACTAGCACCACTATGGGGTCGTTAATCGTTTCTCTTTTACAGATCGACGATGAGCCGATATGCTAGAGGTGCTGGTAGGGGAGCCAATAATGGGAATGTTGCTGACATGAGGGCGATGTTTACTGACCTCATGAGAGACATGCTTAGAGAAGTGCAAGGGGCAGTTCCCAATCCCGAAGTCGGTGTTGGCCCAGTAGTGCAGGCGCCTAGGGTCGATTTTGCCAAGTTGTGCAAGGATTACACTAAGCTTGGTGGGAAGGCGTTCCACGGGACGGAGTCGGCCACAGATGTTCAGGACTGGATGGATAGCTGTGATCGTATCTTCGATGACTTGGGTCTTGAGGACGCATTGAAGAGAAGGCTAGCGTCTCGTCAGCTGCAAGGGCGAGCGATGAATTGG